>OW121758.1:28777071-29977071 GCA_933228765.1 Miltochrista miniata | reverse complement strand
TATTTTCTTTTTTGTTGCCGTTTTTCGGGCGCGGAAATTATTTAAGATGTGAAACTCCTTGGTGATGGTACTGAGTGTCTTTTTAGGGTTTCGTAGCCAAATGGCAAAAACGGAACCCTTATAGATTCGTCATGTCTGTCTGTCTGTCCGTCTGTCTGTCCGTCCGTGTGTCACAGTAGCTTTTCTCCGAAACTATAAGGACCAGACATAAAAACAACCTTGCCGTTTATCATTGTAGACTGAACAAAGTCAGTAATTCTTTCCTGGGTAACTGTATACGTTTTTACAACAGGCTTCCAAGCGAAATTAAAAGCATGCCCCTAATTAAGTTTAAAAAGTGTATAAAAAGTAAATTGTGCTGCAGGGGCTACTATACCTACAATTGACGATTACTTGATTGATAAGGAAGCCTGGAAGTGATCTGCTTGCTCTACTGATGGAGTTTTAGTTTATAGTATGTATCTACTTATTGTAAATATGTAGTGCACAAAAAGAATAGCCCGCCGAGTTTCTTGCCAGTTCTTCTCAAGCGGGCCGCGTTCCGAACTGGTGGTACTATTTGCATTGTATTCATTGACGTGTCGCAAGCTTAGACCATATATCACGGGACTAGCCTTTGCGAACCACCGCATACAAAAATATTCTGCCAGTTTTCATACAAGTGAAGGGGGAAACACAAAGACATATAAAATTTCATTGCATTTAAAAATGTATTAATCAACAAAGGCGTAATGGCTGTTGTGTGTTAATTGTTATTGTACAGTCAACTACAGTGTAATGTACTAGTTTAATCATATAAAATGATGTACTGATGTACAGGCTTTTTATAAAGCCAAAAGACCAAATGGTCATGTGCAATGGCAGAAAACAATGCTTAAGTAAGGCGCATCCTGTGGTTAGATGATCTAAGGTCTTAGACCATATAACACGGGACTAGCCTTTGCGAACCACCGCATACAAAAATATTCTGCCAGTTTTCATACAAATGAAGGGGGAAACACAAAGACATATAAAATTTCATTGCATTTAAAAATGTATTTATCGACAAACGCGTAATGGCTGTTGTGTGTTAATTGTTATTGTACAGTCAACTACAATGTAATGTACTAGTTTAATCATATAAAATGATGTACTGATGTACAGGCTTTTCATAAAGCCAAAAGACCAAATGGTCATGTGCAATGGCAGAAAACAATGCTTAAGTAAGGCGCATCCTGTGGTTAGATGATCTAAGTCTAAGGTCGCAAGTGCCTATGTATTAGGATTATGCGAAATAAATGTTTTTTGAGTTTGAGTTTGAGTTTGAGTTTGATTCGGTTGGTTTTATTTCGGTAAATCGGTTGATGTTACTAATAATCTCATCATCTGTCCATTCACTAGGAATACCTCTAACAAAGCCCATACGGGTTACTGTAAATATGGAGATGAATGTTTTATAGTTGTCTGTGTCTAATATTGGTGATTTTAAAAATATATTGGCATTCTGGTAATATTTAAATTCGATTGACAGTCGGTTCCTGCCAATTCGTTTGAGGCTTCCGTCGATTATATTTTTGAAAGGGTGCTTCTTTAAAAACCTACCGAAAGTTAATGGGTGGAGAGAGGAGTTGTCATCAGGAGACAGCGTCTTTTTCTGTATATGGACAATGAAAGGTGAAATATCAGACTGAATGAATAATGGTCTTGAAACGGGAGATGGAAGAACTGAATTTTGTTGATGGATTACATTTGTAGGTAAGCTATTATGTGGGACTTCTGGTGTTATATTTAAGTTATTGACTTTGATAAAATCTGAAGTGTCTGAACAATGGCAGTCTGTATGGTCGATTACCTGTTTGTCGCTGTGTTTACGTCGACGTTTGTTACAATGCCGACAAACACCTATTTACTGATAAAATGAAAAATCCACTAATTATTAAATTATGAGAAAAATCGCGACCGCCAAATCCAAAGATTCCCGCCCTTTTCCTTGTTAGTGCTAACGTTTACATCTTTTAATCTCCCCTATTACGCGGTAAAATGTCTTAAGCTGGCACTCTGGGGACTTTGCTGCAATACCAACATACAGAAAACGATCTGTCAGAGGCATGAAGCTATAGATAAACATGGAGGCCACACTTCGAATCTACTTGAAGCGTATTCTGTATATTACTGTCTTGCTCTGTGTGGGCTTTACGTCTCTTTCTAAGTAGGGTAGCCCTATTTTTATTTTTGCCAGGATATTTCATTTTCTATATATTCTTTATTGTACCTACGCAATAAAGACAATATATATTCATAATACAATTAGATGTACAATCAGACATAATATTAGGGGAGGAGGCTAAATGGGGATTTACTCGAGCGTCGTAGAGACCTATTGGGATGCAAAGCTTAGATGATATGAAGAAAAAAATGTTATTGTATACCTTTACATCGGTGGGGAAGCGGCTATAGATTTTTAAATATGTAAAAAAAACTGTTGCATCGACATCCTCGAGCGCGTCAGATATTGATAGCATCAATGCCCTACGTATTTTTAATAATGTACGTATGTTAATCTGATCGTTAGCATGATGCGGGTGTTTGTATTTAAGGGTTGAAAATGAAAAAAAAAAAAAATCGAGCGCGTCAGATTTTCTAAGGGAGTGTTAAGTGCACCAAAAAAAAGCTCTCATTCACTAATCTGACGATTTCGATGGGACTTAAACTCGCGGCCATTTTCATTATGTGCAAAAAAAATTCGCCATTTTGAAATACTCAAGCGCGTCAGATTAAGATATATATGGTTCATCTTTATGTTCTAAACGTACTGTCTCATAATCTGACGATTATCTAGAGGGATTGGCCTGATCTGACAAAAAAAAATTAGAAAAACGGTTCACCTTAAAGGCCATCCCTGCAACTTCCCGCTAATTCCATTCCTGGGCTCTTAAAATTGTACTTATGACATTTTTAAGCTCAAAATAGAATTTATGTCATATTTTGAGCTCGCTAAGTTCAAAGAAATAATATTTCTATGCATTTGAGCTCTCTCAGCTCGAAAGTCTGATAGAAGTTTCATAGAACACTATTTTTGGAATTTTCAAACCGCAATAACTTTTGAATGGATCAACCGATTTTCAAGCGGTTGGCGGCATTCGACGCAGTTTTATCATCCTCATAAGTAATTTTGCAATTTTAATTGATCGAACCACAAATTTCGGAGTAGTCCCGAAAAAACACTTTTTCGGGTTTCTTTCGTTCACGATATCTCTCGAACGAATCAACCGCTTTTGACCAGCTTGGTGGCGATCGACGTGGTTTTTCAAGCTCAATGGCGGATTAGTTTTTGAAGTAGAATAAATAGAGAAAGAGTGAGAGAGGAATAGAAACGCGGAGAAGGCAATGTAGGCATCACGCAACTGCACGCATTTACACTACGCGCCAAATATCTTTGCGCCTATGAAGTTTTTTTTTTACAACTTTGTTGCCCTCCCCTTTTTTTACGTCACTCTCAAATTGTCAGATTAGTGGAATATACACTTTTTAGGATGTAATTAACTCACCCTACCTTAATCTGACGCGCTCGAGAATTTCTGATGGTAAATTTTTTTTTACTAATCTGATCCTGTATCCTTCACGGGCGGCCTTATATATGGGCCTCATGTTTTGTGGAGGTACAAAGTATCCCCGTGTATATTAATCTGTCGCGCTTTAGTAAATCCCGAAATCCCTTCTTGGGCTCCCCTACCATAAGGTCACGCCTTTGTCTCCGAAGGGGTAGGCAGAGGTATATTATCATTTCACCTTTTTAAGAATTATTTTTCTTTACACGGAATAGGTGGTGAAAATTTATTATATAAATTAGATGTACAAAGGCGAGATTAACTATTTTCTCTGTTTTTTACGAAGACTTATAGGTAGTATTCTCTGCAGATTGCATAGGTACATTGCGAATAACGAAGCTATTCATCCAAGTGGGTTATTTTTCTAGGTTAATCAACTGTACGTCTCGCACGCTGCGGCTTCTCGTGGCAGGCTGAGACGAAGGTCGAAAAAAGAAATAGAAAAGAATTATTTCCTTGGTTATATTGTAATTTTCCTTTGGTCGGAGGGTCGATTCCTCCGCGAAATGCGAATGTAAGTAATGCAGTATGCACATAGGTACTAAATTCTATCTTTTCATTCTCTTTTTCCTTTGTGGGGAATGTCGCGTATGCATCGGCGGCGCCATGGTGGAGAGCGATGATCATCATGCTTTGAGTTGTCGTCGCTGCATCGGTAGGCATCCGCGTAACCACGCTCTTAATTAGTTAATCCGGCGGGCTCTGGTGTCGGCTGAGGTCTCCTATATTCTTGAACCGCCAGGTTTGTCCCGCGCAGACGGCAAGAGACCGGACGGTCTGACCCTTGTGCCATGGAAGAACGGCAAGTGCTTAGTGTGGGACGCAACATGCGTCAGCACTTTTACCGCCAGTCACTTCGCTCGTATAGTCCATTTACCGGCGGCCGCAGCGGAAAATGCTGCTTACAGAAAACGCCAAAAGTACGCGGAGATGGAGTCGTGTTATCTGGTCGTACCAGTAGCTGTAGAAACGATGGGCTGTTGCGGTGTATATGAGGTGGAAAATTTGGTTGGTTCCGAGTAAGTTTCGGTGGCCGGTGGTTAAGGCGTCCGCACGGTACACGAGAAGACGCAGGTTCGAATCCCGCTCCGAAATTAACTCCTTTCCATATTTAAAATTTATGATCAGTTAGCATACTAATTGCTTTTATAAAAAATATCTTAACTTAATTTTTAATGGTACAATGGATATTTCTCGCTGAATACTATTTTTAGGAAACCAAAAACAATTATTCATCATTAACATACGATAACAATACTTAACTTATTTTATTTACTAATATTTACTCTAATAATGACATTCGTGTTTCTTCTAATAATACTCAGGAAGTCCCATATAAAAATCCTCAATATAGTCACACTACTTCACAACGTTTCCTAACCAGTCGAAAGGCCGAACTGTCAAACGTCACTGGCCTCCGACGCTGAACACCTTCGCGAGCGTTGGCGGGAACGGCGGTTGCGCGCCGAGCTTCACAAAATTAATTCTTATTTCTTCTATAGGAGTCGCACTACAGAAATACTTACTGTTTCATCATGCTGGATAACTGACATAATCACAAAATATCATGATGGGTATCGTTTAAGGGGGATTTTGATTCGCTGAGTACGAATCACATGATAATTTTGCAATCCAATATGGCCGCCGCGCCACAATTATAAAATTTCATGTTGGATACCGTAAAAGGGGTTTTTTGGTATGCTGAGTACGAATTTTAGGTTAATTTTGCAATCCAAGATGGCCACCGCACCACCGTTGTCAAATTTCATGTTGCATATCGTATAAGGGGTTTTTTGGTATGGTGACAGATTCGTACTCAGTGTACCAAAATCCCCCTTGATCGATACCCATCATGATATTTTGTGATTACGGCGCAGCGGCCATATTGGATTGCAAAATTATCATGTGATTCGTACTCAGCATACCAAAAAACCCAATATACGATATCCATCATGACATTTGGTGATTTCGGCGCGGCGGCCATATTGGATTGCAAAATTCTCAAGTGATTTGTACTCAGCATACCAAAAAACCTCTTAGACGATATCCATCATGAAATTTGGTGATTTCGGCGTGGCCGCCATATTGGATTGCAAAATTATCATGTGATTCGTACTCAGCATACCAAAAACCCCTTAAACGATACCCATCATGAAATTTTTTGATTTCGGCACGGCGGCCATATTTGATTGCAAAATTAACCCAAAATCCGTACTCAGCATACCAAAAAACCCCTTATATGATATGCAACATGAAATTTTACAACGGTGGCGCGGTGGCTATATTGGATTGCAAAATTACCCTGAAATTCGTACTCAGCATACCAAAAAACCCCATAAACGATACCCATCATGAAATTTTGTGATTTCGGCGCGGCGGCCATATTGGATTGCAAAATTATCATGAGATTCGTACTCAGCGTACCAAAATCCCCCTTAAATGATACCCATCATGAAATTTTGTGATTTCGACGCGGCGGCCATATTGGATTGCAAAATTAACCCAAAATCCGTACTCAGCATACCAAAAAACCCCTTATATGATATGCAACATGAAATTTTACAACGGTGGCGCGGTGGCTATATTGGATTGCAAAATTACCCTGAAATTCGTACTCAGCATACCAAAAAACCCCATAAACGATATCCAACATGAAATTTTACAATGGTGGCGCGGCGGCCATATTGGATTGCAAAATTAACCTGAAATTTGTACTCGTACTACTATTTTTTTCCCAAAAGCATTTGACATCTTAGATCGTATGTATTTATAATCCGGACCAGTGTGCGGCCGGCCAGCCGCAACAAAAAAAGCGCATTGATGTTACGAGTTGTATCAAAACGTTACACATTGTATCATTACAAGGCGCGCATTGCAATGCTCGGATCACCTCCCTCACTGCTGTAACCTCGTCTTGTATCATTACAAGGTGCGCATTGCAATGCTCGGTTTACCTCCCACACTGGCTGTAATTCTCGACTCGTAACGTTACATTACGCGCGAATGCTCCCGGTGAGGGAGCTCCTTTAGAAAAAAATGATGTTAAAAACCTCAATAGCATTTTTGAAGACCTATCTATGGATAACCCCACACGTATGGGTTTGATAAAAAAAAACATTTTTTCGTTTCAGTTCTGAGTATGGGGACCCCCAAAATTTACTGCTTTATTCTAGTTATATTTAAAAATCTTAATGCGGTTCACAGAATACATCTACTTACCAAGTTTCAAGTGCATAGGTCTTATAGTTTCGGAGAAAAGTGGTTGTGACATTCGGACGGACAGACAGACAGACATGACGAATCTATAAGGGTTCCGTTTTTTGCCATTTGGCTACGGAACCTTAAAAAAGGTATTTTAAGATACTCTTATTTCATTAATATAAATCTTATTGAACTAGGCGGCTAACTCCTTCCCTGTAGTTGCGTTAGTGTGTGTGATTTTTATATGTGTTAGTTTTGGCGTACTTTTCAATTTCTATAAGCTTTGTCTGCTTTGTACGTCTGTGGCATCGAGTCATCGACGTGTATGTACATATTTATTGACGTCAAATTATTGATAGTTATTGACCGTCTCCCAAGCCCATTAAATATGTAGCAAGGATAAAGCTTAAACGCCGAAGCACCAAACAAATATTTTAAAAATATACAAAAGTAGGGATGTTGATTCCGTCCGAAAAAGATCAATTTTTTTAATTGATTCGAATCGTACCCGAAAAAAAAACATTCTAAATTAAATCATAGGTCTGAAAAATCGATTTCAGAAAAAGCGATTTTCAATCATTTGTTCCTACTTTTCTCTAATGTTCTTCAATTTTATTTCGTCTGGGCTGGAGGAGTGAAAGTGGGTCGTCTACCCTCTTACCCCTACCTCTAAAAAGAGGATGAATTGATAGGGTCTGGAGACTGCAGATATTATTTTTAAATAAATCTTTTCTTTTCAATTTTTACATCGATAGGTGAGTCAGAATTTATTTAGTGTATTGATATTAGGAAATTGACATTCAAATATTTATTATTTGGCTTAGCTATATTATTGTTTGCACTGCAAAGATTGCTCATAAAAAATGTACTTATGTTTATTATTATTAAATACAAACGAACGTCACGCGTTTCACCTTCCCGTGGGAATACGGAAATAAAATATACCCTATATGTTACCCGGGGATAGTATAGCTTCACCACAGTGAAAGAAGTTTTAAAATTGGTTCAGTAGTTTCGGAGCCTATTTCATATTGTAAACAAACAAACAAAAAACATTCAAATCGTTCCTTTTTATAATTTTACGGTATAGCTTCATTAGCTATACATAGAAACCTTTAAAACTAGTCTTTTTATTTCGGAATTATACAGCTGAAAATAATAATGAATAGACAATTTATTTAATAAAATTATTATCAATGCTACCTACAATTTTTTTTATTAAAAAAAAACATAAAATTTACTTTTTTTTATGGTAAAGAATAGATTCCTTCGATTAATTCAGTACTGCCTTAGACCAAAACACTGGTTAGATGATCTAAGAGTACTGCAAACATCGGTACTTTGAAAAACCCGTTATAAAATCAGTAGCCGTATTTTATCGTTTGTGGTTCGTGATTTCTCTTTGCCACTCTTTGTTTGGTGGTTTGACTGAGTTTGACATTTGTATTGTTTGTGTGAGTTCTGTGGACTGTTTGGGCGAGGCTTCAGCTAATTTATTGTTTGTCACCATCATCACAAATACACAATTTAAATAAAATAACGATTTTTAAGAATGAAATCATAATTTTTTCGTACTGTCCTCGTTAGGCACAAAATAATATCTAAACTTTGTGTGAGAAAATGCAGCTATTTTTATTGTTACTCGCTGTTACAAGATGTGTAAAGTCACAAATTTCGGACTCCAGTGGTGCGTTTAATCAGTATCAAAACAATAATCAGTATCAAAACAATAATCAGAATGGAACTTTATACAGACCGAACTCTCAAATACCATACGGCAGCTTTCCAGTGAACCAACAAAATTTAGGCGATTACAATCCCGGACAAAGTTCTTTTTACTCAGACAGTTTTAACTCCAATAATTATGGTGATAATGACAATGAACTGGACCCTCAGAACACAGCTACATACTACGCCGGTTTAGATTACGAAGAAAGGTACAGATGTCCTCCAAATTGGATAAGATACAGAGAGTCATGTTACAGATTTACGAAGTCCCCGAACCGCCCGAGAAATGAGGCTCGTAAGATTTGTTTGGCCTACGAAGCGGACTTAGCCGCTGTCAATAGTCCTGAAGAACATGGTTTTATTATAACTCGGCTGATGAGCATAGATCCTCAGAAAGGTTCATGGTATATCGGGGCACATCAGACCTCTCCTGGTTACTGGTCTAATGATGTTGATGGATCTCAGTTAACAGGTCTCGAGAATGCATTCTTCAATGATCATACTTCAATATACAATAGCTTTAACTTCTTACCCCGAGATTACCTAGTGTATAGATTTTCACATGAGGATGGACGTTGGGGATTATTCCCCATTGAAGGCACTCAGTACTTTCATTTTATTTGTGAGGGTCAAACACAAAGACTTCATTATCTTAATGAAGAAGAACGATCATTCACTTATGGGTTAGAAACATATGATCCTGAAAGAATTCCTCGGGGCCCATATTTTATAAAGGAGCCCGTAGACACTATCTACGATCCACAGAAAAATTATCATGTACAAATTATTTGCCTTGCGGGTGGCTATCCCGCTCCTGTGTACCAGTGGTTTAGAGAAGAATACCAAGTAGATAAACCTATTTTTGTCCCTATTGATCCTTTAGCTGAGACTAGATTTGTTGTAAGTGGAGGGACACTTCTGATTTATAACCCTAATACTGAAATTGATAATGCAAAATATCACTGTACAGCGACAAATAAATTTGGTACGATTCGCTCGGAATCTGTGCGTTTATCATTTGGTTTCATCAGGGAGTTCAATCAAAAGAGACCCGTTGAGAGTGGAAATCAGTACTGGGGTAAAGTAATGTATTGTGATCCTCCATCATACTATCCCGGAGTCAACTTTTTATGGGCTCGTGGCTACTTTCCAAATCTTGTAGAAGAAGACAAGAGAGTATTTGTATCCTATGATGGAGGCCTCTATTTTTCTGCATTAGAAACAATAGATAGAGGCAATTACAGTTGTAACGTAATGAGTAAGGTGTCCGACCAAGGCCGTAATGGTCCATTCTTCCCGCTCTCTGTTTATCCTCATTCTGACTACCAGCAACTGAAGTTTCCAAACAATTTCCCTAAAGTATTTCCTGAAGCCCCAGTAGTTGGGCAGGAAATACGACTGGAATGTGTTACATTTGGATATCCTGTACCTTCTTATAATTGGACTAGAAAAAATGGTGCTATGCCGAGAAAATCTCGTCTCAGTAATTTTGACCGTGTGTTAACCATTCCTAATGTTGGAGTAGAAGATGAAGGTGAATATATTTGTGATGTACACAATGATAGAGCCCGTATATCTAACAGTGTCTTCTTAAAAGTACAAGCTGAACCAAACTTCACCATACCATTAGCTAATAAGCATGTGGACAACAATGGAGAGTTGCACTGGAGTTGTGAAGCTTTTGGCATTCCTGATGTGAATTATACATGGTGGAAAAATGGAAAACCGCTTTCTATGGACAACTTAGAATCCAAGGACAAAGATCGGTATATTATTCAAGACAATGTAATGATCATAAAATATTTAGATCCTACCAGAGATCCTGGTATGTATCAATGTGAAGCCAAAAATCAGTTAAAAGCTAGTTATTCAAGTGGGCAGCTACGTGTATTATCGCTAAAACCTTCATTTAAGAAACGGCCATTGGAATCTGAGACATATGGGTCTGAAGGTGGTAATGTTACGCTAAGGTGCAATCCAGAAGCAGCACCTAAACCTACATTTACATGGAAGAAGGATAACTTGATTATTGGTGCAGGAGGAAAACGGTTTATAACTGAGACTGGGAACCTTATAATAAGACAGCTATCTAGAGATGATGAGGGTGTTTATACTTGTGTAGCTAAAAATCAGTATGGCACTGATGAAAGTAGAGGGCGACTGATTGTTTTACGCACTCCTCGATTCCTCGAACCCTTGCCTCCACGAATCACGACGCAGGTTAATCAAGTCGTGTTCTTGCATTGTAATGCTGAAATAGACCCTATTTTGGACACTGCCTACCTTTGGAACCATAACGGCTTACGTATGAAGCAAGCAGCTGAATTATACGCCGATAAGAGGATTATAATTGATGGAGGGCAATTGACAATACTCAATGTGAGTTTGTCTGATGTTGGAGATTACGAGTGCGTAGTTAAATCTGCAATTGGTCGTATATCATCTCATACACAGTTGCGTATTGAAGGACCTCCGGGCCCTCCAGGTGGCGTGCAGACTCTTAACATCCAACGCTCAGCTGTGACCTTGGAATGGACAGACAGTAATTCCAATGGTCACCCCATCATTGCTTATATTGTAACTGGCCGTACACACTGGAATTCCACATGGTACGTCATCAGCGAAAATGTAGCGAATGTTATGGAAATTGATCGATATAATGGACGCAAACGAGCCACGATAACGACGACTCTGATGCCATGGTCCATTTACGAGTTCAGAGTTCAAGCTGTTAACCTTCTGGGCCCTGGAAAGCCATCCGCGCCTAGTCCTCAGTTTTCTACTCCTTCAGACAAACCCTACGAGGCACCAGCAAATGTTGGAGGAGGCGGTGGAAAGACTGGCGATCTAACTATCAGTTGGACGCCATTACCGCCTTCCAAGCAGAACGGTCCTGGTGTTTATTACAAAATATTCTGGCGTCGTCATGGGGCCGAAGTCGAATTTCAATCATTACCCCTCAAGAAGTATGGCAATATTGGAATCCATGTAGTGCATATTTCGAGCGCCGACGACTATTTTTACACACCATACGATGTCAAGGTTCAAGCTTTTAACGAAATTGGTTCTGGTCCAGAGAGCGAAGTCGCGATTATTTACTCAGCAGAGGAAATGCCTCAAGTTGCTCCACAGCAGGTTTATGCAATATCGTATAACTCGACATCTTTGAATGTGACTTGGAAGCCTATTGATCAGTCTCGGCAAAGGCTCCGTGGGAAACTGATAGGTCATCGTCTGAAGTACTGGAAGCAAGCCAACAATGAGGAAGAGTGTATTTACTATTTGTCAAGGACGACACGCAATTGGGCACTCATTGTGGGACTGCAACCTGACACTTACTATTATGTAAAGGTAAGTCGTCTCTTTGGTTTGGTTATTATCAGGTTAATCATCGTTTTGTATAGATCTGAAGATCGCGTTTTCGCGGATATATTTCCATTTTTCTCAATCTGAATTTCAGCATAAGTATTTGATGGTAGAAATTAAAATATGAACCGCTCATAGCTGTGCCAGCTCTCTAACTAAACGATCACTTTCTTACGCTACAGTCTATTCAGGGTATGGGTGATTGTTTGCGGCATTTCCACTTGCATGCAAACCATGCTTCAGGAGGCACACTAAAGCATTGGTGCTGGTTGCCGGTAACAAGGTAGTAATTAAGCCATGTGACAAGGCTCTTTGTTTTATTTACTGCGTACATAGTTAAGGCCTTACGGGAGACTTGAAAAATATCAACAGCGGGAAGCCATAGCCTGTCCTGCCCGTTTCAACACGGCAATATAGTCAGCAGAGTGAATGTGTAGTGGTACCGCTGGTGTTGCAAACAGTCATAGACAATATATCACGTAGTAGGTACATTTGTCGAGTGCTTGAATGATATCTTTTATTCGTCTTTTTCTTTCTAGGCGATGGCTTTCAATGCAGCCGGCGAGGGCCCAGAGAGTGAACGCTTTTTGGAGCGTACATTCCGTAAAGCACCTCAAAAACCGCCGGCTTCCGTCAACGTATGGGCTTACAACCCCACCACAGTGCGCGTTGTTTGGCGATACGTGCAGCCAACGGATGAGGAAGAACCTTTAATTGGATATAAGGTATGTAGTAGAGGGTTTGTGGGTAATCGTAAATAGGTAGGTACTAGGTAACTCGAAAAGATGGGTCTACCAACGACGTTTGGTATTGTGCCACCTGATTCTAGCATTTTTTTCGATATTTTCATCTCCCTCTAATATTGATGTTTCAAAGCATATAAAACTGCGGCGTTATACCTAAGCTGACTAAATGTCAGTATTTCTTAAATAGCTTCTAGATGATGATCGTGACTTCGCTAGCGTGGAACTTCATTCTCGTTCCAGCTTCCCATGGGAATATATTCCCAGGATAATCTATCCCTGTAAAACTAAATTTAGCGAAATCAGTTTAGCCGTTACAGCGTGATTGAGTAACAAAATATGTATCGTAACATCTTCACAAATTAGTAGGATAGCTAGAAACCTTTGTGCATATTCCAGATTATTTGAAGTTGACTTGGATGGTAGGATCAGCGAGACTGCTTGGCTTGGCCCACGAACAAACTCCTTTCTGACTTTGCGTATAAACTTACGTATTATAGGTTGTCTTATGGAGATAGCACGGTCATGTAAGTATTGAGGCCACTGGTCGCGCTCAGTACGTGACCGCACAAAGTCCTGTTTATCGTAGCTTGTTTTTTTGTAATATTTGCATTATCTTAATATTTCGCTTAGTTTCTGTAAACAAACGTAAAAGTTTTATCAAGTTCGGGTCAAGAGTGTATCTTTATTTTTAACAGACTATCATATTATTCAAATTCAAGTAAAAATTGCTCTTTTAATAAATTGTCTTATTATCAAGACAAGCCATGTTCCAAGTTTATTTTTGGCAAAAAAAAAATACACGAATTTTCACCAATGAGGGTTAGGTTCGGAAAGACTTGATTGTAAAACGTCTGTGTTAGCAAAATCGCTCATGAGCAAAGCTGAATAATAAGGATTACTCACAGTTGAACTTATAAGATAAATAAATAAATATAAATCAAAAAGTCAGTTAAAAAGTAGCCTATGTCCTTCCCTTGGACTCAAACTATATACCAAATCAAAGTCGGTTCAGAGGTTTAGGCGTGAAAACGCAGCAGACAGAGTTACTTTCGCATTTATAATATTAGTAGGGATTTGAAGGTTCAGCATACCATCTCACTCTTAGAAGGATGCAGAGACGCTACTGTTTTGGCCTGCTTCTGTAAGAACTGCAAGCAGGTAACCCGCCGTCACCTTTCTCATGCCCCCAGTCATGGCTATCCTTATGCTCATCGTACTTAAATGCTATAAAACATTACCTCTCCCAAGTTACGAGACAATACACGGTCCTGCGCCTTCCGCATCCAGTCAGTCCCTAGGACCATTTTCAGGTCACCTTTTGTCAGGTCTCTTCCAAGTCGCGGTCTCCACTCCAGAACTCGTTTGTTCCACCAACCATCGGTTCTCCTACAGATAACATTATTAAGACGTATTCTTGCTAAATTTCAGGTAAGAGTATGGGAAATCGACCAAGACATGAGCACAGCAAACGACACGATAGTCAAAGTTGAGCAAAAACTCGAAGCGTACGTGACAAACCTGATGCCTGGCAAGTCGTACAATCTGCGTGTACTCGCGTACTCCAACGGTGGTGATGGTAGAATGTCATCACCAGCTATCACCTTTCAAATGGGTGATTATCACACCGAGGCATACGGGTATACCGCAAGGAGTTTTTCATACAAATTCGGACCAATGAATTTGCTAACAATTATTTTCTTCGTATATTTCTCTCGTCGCGTAATTTCGTGATGATAATTTATTTCTACATAATGTTGCGATTTATTTTACAATTTTATATAATATGTATTATTGTATACATTCCATTTGTTATCTGTTATTTAGATAGTGATATACGACATCCGGCCATTTACTATCGCTCAGAAATTATATTTTTACTTTATTCGCAAATGACTGCTTCAAATCGTGTTAAGGATTATTTTTAAGGATTAATTTACAAAATACTTGTGTTTATTGTGTGATATTTGGTAAGCTTTATGACAATTTAAACATTAATGTTGCCATACGAACTACATTCAATCAAGCAGTGTTACAAGACCGAAAAAACTTTTATTCTTTGCTTTTCAACTGCATTTATTTTTTACTAAGTGTAAAATTAGCTTTAAAGGTCCACAATTTCTCTAACGTCGATTTTTAAAAAATACATTAGGGATAGTTTACAATTTTATAAATATGTATGTATATATCTTTATATTTTTTATATTATAAAATGAACTGTCAATTAGTTTGTTGACAATAATTAAAATTGTAAAAACATTTGATATTACTTGTGTAAGAGTTGCAACGCAAAATCGTATTTATATCTATCTCTTTCTGCCGCTTACAAACAACATTATATTAGAGCAAGATAGCAAGATTTCTTGTGTAGCTAGATGCTAAACATTATCATCTTTCTAGTATGGAAAGTATTCATGCTGTCTTGCAAACAGCGTTCCTAAGTGACAGAAAAAGACAGACAGACTTGGCAAAAAAGAGTAGAAAATATTCGTTAGAAAGAACCGTAATTTATTTTAGGATAAGTGGCACTTGCCCTAAAATTGTGCATGCACTTGCTAAGTGCATTACGAAAATTGTTCTTTCTTCTTTTTCTTCTTTTATGAAAGAACATGAAAAAAAATTAAAAACAACATGAAAAAAAAAACATTCTTCATTTATGAAACAATAAGTGATGTTTTTGAAAGCATTTTTGACAATGTCGGAAACATGCAAAATATTAACTAGACTTTTTTGCCAAGTTGTAGATAAATGCGATTTTATGTAGGCAGATGCTTGTCGACTTTCATACAAAATAATAAGTAAGTACAGAAGGCAATCTCGGACACAAGGCCAGAGGACTTTAGAAGCCTACCAGACGCCAAATTGTTAAAAGAAGATAGAAGATATACATTTTAGCGTGCAAGAAAGAGAGAGACGCGATCGGTTTTTGTGCGCTTTTAACGAAATAAATTAATTATAAAAAAACTAACCAATATGAAAAAAAAAATTGCTTTAGTGCAAATGAAGATTTTACTATTGTCTTTCTTATAAATATTTTATATTATAAAAACAACATAGAACATACGAGATCTAGCTTAAAATTTCACGAAATCGATGTATTTTCAACACAGAAATCTATCGAGGATTTAATCAGTAACCGTGTTTCGAGCCTAGAGCGTTTTTAGTTCATGAACCGAAGTTGTATGTGTTCAAATTTTAATTCATCAGGCCTCACGAGTCCTGAGATCTAGATCAAAGTTATAGTCTATTTGGCGTCATATGGACTCTTAATAGTAATTTCGATTTGATTGTTTGAGAGCGAGTGTGCGTAGCCGAGGGTAGGTATGAAAAGTACCTAAAGTGCATACCTATGATTGCTTTCTGAACCTTATTATTTTATGACTGTACGTTCTATAATAGTTTCTTTAAGTCCATATCACATAGTAAAGATTAAGGAAAATATTTTGTAAGACAATTTTTGTATGTAAAGGTGATTTTAGATTACACTATAGTATTGTTCTATAAAGTATAGCAAATCTGGCGTAACGTAATGGTAAGCGGACGTCACACGATTTCACTCGCGTAGATCCCGTTCCCGTGGGAATACGGGAATAAAATATAGCCCATTTTCACCGAGAATAACGTAGCTACCCAACAGTGAAAGAATTTTTTGAATAGGTTCAGTAATTTCAGAGCCTATTCAATGCAAACAAACAAACAATGTAATCTTTCCTCTTTATAATATTAGTATAGATAGCTAAGTGTAAACGTGTTCATAGTTATTTTATGGTGCGCGATATTGTGCTATATTTTATTATATTGTAGCGTTGTCTGAAGTCACCTTAATAGGTTGTAGGTATCGTACCACCAATCCGAGCCATTTTATCATTGATCTGATTATATTATTTATTCATACAATATTTATTTTTTTCATTTTATATACAAGTGTTTATACATAACATTCTTTTTGTATACAGTAATGCTCGAATATAATAAAAAAGGTACAGATTATAGAGCTAAAAATGGTCCTTACCTAACAAAACAAGAAGCCGTGAAACGATCTCACCCGACTGCCCCTCTCAAAACGTTTATTTTGAAAGTTCAATCCGATATTACACTTCACTGACACTGACGTCGTTGCCTTGGGGGTTTTATTTCAAATTTTGAACAGATGATCCACGTGACTAGTGACGTAGTTTAATGCGACAGTCACATACTACAGACAAAGTCTCGCCATAAGCCTTTCTGCACTTTATTTTATAGCTAAAAATGAGACCAAGAAAGCAAATATTAGAACTGCCGCATTACAGTACAGGTGAACCACGTTTATAAGTCGCATCGACAAAGCAGGCCTGCTCAGAAGAGAGTAAGCTAGCGCCGATTAATAACGATTGCCAACGCTGTTGAAACACAGACTTTATTGCGTTGCGTTAAGATTGAAAATGCAATAAATCCAGAGAGTAGTGCTATCTCGCTCATTGTTCCTCATTGCGCCGCGATGCTGCGGGCATGGAACATGGCGCGCAGGCGGCAACCAATAACAAAGGGCAATGTTTGGCGCGTCTATGCGGAACGTTGTGATTGGTCAAGATATTTTCGCGCGTGAGACTTCTGCGCAGGTACATCGGTGTAACTTATGAACGTGGTACTACTGTACTTACTTTGAATCTATATATATAAAAATCAATGCCACTTTTCGTTGTAATTTTATAACTCAAGAACGGGCTCACGTATCCAAGCCAAATATTTAGGCTTTGTTCGGACTATTTAGTAGATGGTTTATGTGAAGTTTGCACAAAATCGGTCGAGCGGTTCTTCATTTATCACGCAAACGAAGTTGCACGGGTCGGCTAGTTTAATATAAAATTACTTGGCCTCACGTTCTTGTTCGATAAGCGTTATCTGCCTTTAGTTCTATAATCTGTGGTAGTAGGTATAACATTGTGGGTCCATCATCATCTTTTCGTTAGTAATATTCTGAGAACCCTTCGGTCTGAAGTATTTTACTATACAGGAAACTCGTACATAAACGTGACGACTACTACTGTGCGAGTGAAACAGACAGAGTAACAGAGACAGGTAGATGTGATTTTAATACTAAATTGCATCTGCCCCTTTCAGCCAGTCAATGCCTGCCAAGTGCCAGCCAGGCTCTACGTGCTAATCATTATGACCGCTTTCCACTGCGAGCGAGTCGGACCCATTACGGACTCCGCTATACTCGTAACGATGATTTTCGATACATGTCATGTCCGCTTTGGTGGAAGGACATGTATGAAAATCGTCGTTACGAGTATAGCGGAGTCCGTAATGGGTCCGACTCGCTCGCAGTGGAAAGCGAGCATTAAGGTCATACAATATAACGAGCCATTACCAAAAGATTTTTTGAAAATTTATTTCCAGTAGGTACGGATCTCTAGAGTCGGTCATCTACTTTTCAATTTTTTTCCAGTGTCTTTTCCTTACTCTGCGAGCTGCCTCACCGCTAGAAATAGAGAATTTTCCTCACCGCTAAGAGATTATAGGATTTTTTCCTATAGTCAAAAATTATCCCTTCTCCATGTACGGTTCTCCATATCGGATTAAATATTATACCTCCACATTTAGGTAGCTACATAAATTTTGGTTATGATATGAGATCAGTACACCGAACCCGCCTACTGTATAGCCTGCTAAATGAATCTCGAAAGCGTAAAAATAATTATGAATTTACAAATGCCTTATGAATGTTAAAATTGTCACTGTATGTAATATTAATATGTAATTGTTTCGAGTAAAAATTTAATATAAAAGACAAAAGTACCTAGTGTTTTATTTTTTCAGAAGGTAGTTGTTAGGTACCTAGTGTGATATTTTTTACCGGCCCATCAAACTGCGTGTAATGGCGCATATAAAACGATTCGTCTGGTAACGTCTCGTTCTTAAAACGGCCTAAAATCGTGAGGTTTTCGTAAACCGTCCCATTCGCAAATCGTCCCGTTCGCGAGATGTCCCGTTAGTAAAATGTCTCATCACCCAAAACGTATAATACTCAAATAAGATGATCGACAAAATAAATGAAGATCGACAAAACAAATGAAGAGCGACTAAACAAACTACGATCGATGAAACGAATGAAGATTGACCAAAACAAATGAAAACCGATAAAACATTATGTAGAGCGATAAAACAAGACTAGGTGATAAGGTTGAAAATAGCTTGCGCTTATTTTTTGTAATCTAGATGTGATAGTTGATACCCATTTAAAAAAAATAGGTGCAAGCAATTCGCCCTTCTGACCCATGGTTACACTAATTGGTTACACTGATGTAACAACGGAGCATATGTATGATCGGTAGTTACACTGATGTAACGAAACAAATGAAGATCGGTAGAACCAATGAAGATCGACGAAACAAATGAAGATCAATGAAACAAATAAAGATCGGTAAAACAAATGAAGATCGACGAAACAAATGACGATCAATGAAACAAATGAAGATAGGCGAAAAAAATGAAGATCGAAAAAACAAATGAAGATCGGCAAAACAAATGAAGATCGAAAAAACAAATAAAGACCGATAAAACATATGTTTGTTTTTTCGATCTTCATTTGTTTTTTCTATCTTAATTTTTTTCGCCTATCTTCATTTGTTTTGTTGATCTTCATATGTTTTATGTCTTCATTTGTTTTTTCGATCTTCATTTGTTTTGCAGATCTTCATTTGTTTTGTCGATTTTCATGTGTTTCGCCGATCTTCATTTGTTTCGTTGATCTTCATTTGTTTGATCGATCTTCATGTGTTTCATTGATCTTTAATTGTTTCGTTGATCTTCATTTTGTTTGATCGAAACGATTTTGTTTCATTGATCTTCATTTGTTTCGGCGATCTTCATTTGTTTTACCGATCTTCATTTGTTTCGTTACCTCAGTGTGACTACCGATCATACATATGCTCCGTTGTTACATCAGTGTAACCAATCAGTGTAACCATGGGTCAGAAGGGGCAATTCGACCCTATCAACTTGCCGATGGTTTTTTGTTTGATCGATCTCTATTATGTTGTCGGTCTTCATTTGTATTTGTCAATTTATGTTTGTTTTACCGATCGTTTGTTTCGTCGATTTTAATTTGTTTTGTCGATCTTCATTTGTTTTGTCAATCTCCATTTGTTATGTAGATCTCAATTTGTTTTGTAGACCTTTATTTGTTTTGACGGTCCTCTTGAGAACGGTTTTGATAAAGGGCCTTGAGAACGCGGGGCGTTTTGAGAACGGGACGTTACCAGACAAATCAGTATAGAATAGGGTTCCCTAATCACCCTCTTGAACTTACAAAGTTCTATGCAGTTTAATTAGTCGGAGTGGAAAGACGGAAATTCTAATTGTTTTTAGATCTGAACGGCCAAATTAAATAAATGGACTCATTATTTACATACATGCTATTTATTTTTAATCTATAATTTCTTAAATTCTTACAATTTCTTATATTTAACTTTACGTTTTAAACATTTCGCGTCTACATTTTCTAATAAATCGTCTGAGGGGTTGTCCTTTTTTAACAAACTTTCTTCATCCGTGGGCTGTATCTGTTTTAGAGGTAGCAACCCCACTGCAAACGGTATATCGTTCTGTAAATCACAACTGACGTCCCCATTCGCAGTTTCTTCATTTTCTTTATTCATGTCAAGCGGATCATTCATAATGTCTTCCCAATTATTCTCAGGTTTGACAGCATCACTAGATCTTGTTAAATCTATAACAGAATCAGTATATTGTAAGTCAGTCGTCATAGGCTCTATTTGACTCTGATTATTAGCTTCATTGGTTACTTGATCATTTTCATTTTCATCAGCATCTTTGTGCATATCTAAATTATCCCATTGCATACTTTTGGAAGTTGCTGACAAATCCGTGGAATTAATTTTGGACGTATTAAGGTCCTTATCTGTACCACTCTCAAAGACGTTAGGACCGCTCAAAGAATCTACGTGGGACATCTCCGAATCAGGATTAGTATTGGAATTAATATCCAGGTCATCAGGAACTCTAGGACTATGATTCTGAGCCATATTCATTTTATTTTCAATGTTCATTAGGTCTTTTATTATTTCATCCCGTTCTTGGGCTCGCTGAGCTAGTTGGCAGCTGTCTCCGTAATTATTTTGATCCTCGTCAGTTCGCTTAGGTGTGGCCATTAAACAATCCAAAGCGTCTTCCTTGAAAACCGCACTTTGTGGAAGTTGTAAGCCAAAATCATAACAATCTTCATTTCTTCTAAGGTCCTCAGCATTTAAAGAACTGTACTGCTGACTCAAATTGGAGCCTAAGTGAGAACTTTTCGTGTCAAGTAACGACATATTGAAATTATTATCTAGACTATTACTGACAGGACAAAGTTGCTCCATAACTCTGGCGTCATTCAATTGTTGGTCTTCGTAATACTTCTTGACATCATCACTCATTGATTTAGTGAAGAATTGCATGTCACCATCGATGCATGAGAAATCGTGTGGGTTAACGTTATCGATAGAGTTACTGTTGTCTTGCAGGCGGGGGTCTAACACAACGTAGCTTTGTTGTTCAGCAAAAGAGTCTAGATTATCTGGCAGTATTGAGTTAAGACTGTTGATTGTATCATCTGCACGGCCGTATTGAGAAGAATCTCTGTCGTAGTCATTACTTCCACCATAACCTTTACCACCTAACAAGATTTCACCTCGTTCTATAGATTTAGATAAATCATCTATACTCTTGATTTCACTTGGGTCTGCAACCTTTTCTATAATATTCGGTTGTTCAATAACCTCGTATTGTATTTCACTGCTTTGAACCATATCGAGGAGGACTTGTTCATTGACGTTAATGTAAGAGCCGTCTCCGGATTCGAAGAGTATTGGTAGATCGGTGGGTAGTCCAGCATTTTTCAAGGCATTGACGTATTGTGACATAGCTGTACTGATTCCTCCTGATGATACATCGTTTACTGAACCTGTCGGGTTCGTATTTGCGTAGCTAGTGATAGTTTCATTTCCTATCGAATGTTCTTTTGTGTACGCAATCGTAGGATCGAGTACATTAGATGAAACGGTCTGGTCCATGTACATAAGATCGTTGTCTATGTTCATATAGCTGCTGGAAGATTCCGGGCCACAGATGCTGTTTACGGCTTGCGACAGCGTCACTCTATCCATATAGTCCTGTAATATGTAAGATCAAGTTAGGTTGAGGCCTTAGACCATATAACACGGGACTAGCCTTTGCGAACCACCGCATACAAAAATATTCTGCCAGTTTTCATTCAAGTGAAGGGGGAAACACAAAGACATATAAAATTTCATTGCATTTAAAAATGTATTAATCGACAAACGCGTAATGGCTGTTGTGTGTTAATTGTTATTGTACACTCAACTACAATGAAATGTACTAGTTTAATCATATAAAATGATGTACTGTTATACAGGCTTTTTATAAAGCCAAGAGACCAAATGGTCATGTGCAATGGCAGAAAACAATGCTTAAGTAAGGCGCATCCTGTGGTTAGATGATCTAAGGTTGAGGCAGATGCATTATAAAAAAACCAATTACTGCGCCTGCGGGTCAATTAATAAAAGTCAGTTTAAATTTGCTAAGGTTCTTGTGATAAGACAAGGCTGATTTATAGGACGAAAGCGGATCGACGACGCCGCGATACGTTCAAATAACATTTATTTTTTCGAAATAAGTTAAGTTGAAAGATCCAAAATTAATGTGAGCAATAAGTAAGACAATATCTGTGCATCTATAAAATCAATACAGCTGATATCAATACATTTCACAAGAATGTAGAAGATAGGACCGCCAACCTGCATGTGCCTCGTCTGCAGATGTTTCAGCTGGTGTATAGCTTTCCGCGAGTCTTGTTCCCGACGTAGAAGAGCACGTTCAGCTGCACGGCCAAGTGGGCCGGCACCTTCCCATGGACCAGGCCGCTGGAAAATGTATTAGGTACCTACTAGTAGGTAAACTCTTTGAAGTAGGTACATTATACAAAATATCCGTTGCATTGCAACTCTCGATGCTTTCCTTTAAATAGATTAAGTTCTGTATGTAAAATATGCTTAACTGTTTAAAAGAGAATAAAAAACCGGCCAAGCGCGAGTCAGACACACACGTTTGTTGTATGAGAGAGCCCCCTTAAATATTCTTTTTCGGTTTTCAGTATTTGTTGTTACGTTAGCGGCAACAGACAAATCATCTGTGAAAATTTCAAGGGTAAGTACTATCTGTGGTCATTAGACAACCTGGTGACGTACAGACGGACATCGGCGGAGTCTTTAGTAATAGGATTCAGTTTATATTCTTTGGGAGCGGAATCCTAAAATCGAGAGGTTATTATGCGAATGTAGTGCCATCTAAGGTGAATTTCTCTAATGAATATTGCCAAGAGAGTGCAAAAATGACAAGAACAGGCTACCCATCTAAGATATCTTAGACATTATGAATACCTTACTCGGGTTATTGTTTTAGGGTAGACTGGGTACGGTTAAAACGGTGGACGGTTGAAACAACGCGAATATCTCGTAAACAGTGCGTGATGAGGTGAGGGGTCCAAGGGGAGTATGAAGCGGGTGACAAGCCAAAACATGAATTTTAGTATCACGTTGTTCTACGGGCGCTGTGCTTGGCTATAGGAGGCCCCATTGTGTTTTTTGACGGACAAGTAAGTATTTTTGTTCTTACATTTTTGCAAATATATAGATTTTGTATAAAGTTAGAGTATTGAGAGTTTTCTTTCGTTTTAATTGAAGTTTGTAGAATATTGTAGTATCATTAGTTTTTAATTAAATGTGTAATAATTCTAACTGTGAAACTTTTTAGACTAATCGGGGGGTTGGGGACAGTTGAAACATTATTTGTGGGTACGTTTGAAACATTTTATTTATTCAATTTTCTTGTTTCTCAGATGCCAAGGGTACGCCAAAGAAAGACTACGAAATGTCGGGCCGACTTATCAACATGCAAACAAGTATATATTATGAAGATGTAAAAGCGGGATTTTGTTTTGTTTAGTTAAAAAAAATTACCAATATCGCAAATTACCAATATTGCAAATATTACTGTCAAGAAAATCTTACTATAATGTCATTTAAGTTGTACTTGATGTAAAACTTCAAAGGCTGATAAAAATACTGTTAGGTTATAAGTATCAACAAAGACTTCACTATATTACTAAAAAAATATTTGCAATTTTCATTTGTGCCATTAAAATATTATTATTTGACTAGTTCTTTACTGTTTGTTTTTGTTATTTTTCTAATAAAACGTGATAACTTATAATATTTTGTATTATTTGCATGTGTTTCATTTGACCCCAAGCACTGTTTCAACCGACCCTGACATGGGGACGGTTAAAACAAATTACCGTTTTTTGTCAACACAATTTTACACAGAAAACTAATATAAAGTGATTTCAAATAACATTGCCCATTAGAAGACAGATAAAAGGTCTTTTGTTTAATACATTTCTTTCATCGCTAACTTAACAAATTCCGATGCTATGCCCGATAAACGCAAAAATGTTTCTACCGTACCCAGTCTACCCTACTTACTCTCACGCTAGGTCTTCCTCGTCGTCTTGCGCGTGGAGCATCCGAATAGTCCACTTGATTCGTGCCGTTCCCGTTCTCGATATCAAACGGAATACGTACTACCATATCCTAGGGAAATTTAAATATATAATTAGCTAGAACAACCCTCGACCTCGACTACCATTGAAAATGCAGATACTTAATCTAGAATAGAACCATAGTAGAAATATAATTTTAAACTCTGGTAGAACGATAATAATGATGGGGAGAGGAACGTAAACATACATAATTTACGGAACTAAATTTTGGTGTGTAGATAGAGAATTGTGAGTGCATATTTTTGTGTGTACCTAGGTTGTTAATGGCTCTTCTAAACATAAGGCCTAATATATGTGGAATACGTTACAAACTGATATTCACGATGATAAGTAAGAAAGGATACACGTGTCATGGCGACGAATCATGAACAAATAACGACCCACTTACTTTGTTAGCCCGGTTGAGGCTATCCACTGGCTGACTGGTGCTGCTCACAGGTGCTAGCTGCGATGGTTGCTGATTTTTTGGATCCACGTCCTAATAACGTCATGTTATATTAGTTTCTATACAAGTTCCTATAATAAAACCTGAGGTCTACTACAGCCTAGGAACTGCAGTCAGCCTCGGAAGTGAATTGACACCATTAAATTTTCAAAATTACGCGAATGAACACTTACCTATACTTGTGGAGAATAGTCAAAAAATACAGAAATTTTGAAAATAATACTTTTGTAGTTGACTGTACCTAACTACCGGCCTACGTTGGAACCTATTTCGAAACTTCACAGATTATTTAGAACCTGCCTCGATAAATAGGCCTACTCATACAAAAACATATTTCAAATACCTAAATAGTTACCCGAGATTAGGGACCTAGGTCCAAATATTTTTTACATTTATGCCTATATTATAGAGGAAAAATTTGATTGTTTGTTTGTTTGTTTGCATCCAATAGGGTCCGAAAATACTGAACCGATTTGAAAATTCTCTCACAATTGGAAAGCTACAACTATTACCGGGTGACATAGGCTATATTTTAATCTCGTATTCCCACGGGAACGGAAGCTACGCAGGTGAAACCGCGTGACGTTCGCTAGAGTTAAATAATATTAGTAGAAAAGTACTTGGTACCTGTGAATGAAGGTCTATAAGAGACTGCGGAGGTCTGTTTATCACGACGGGTGGCGTGAACACAGGAATCTCACCTAAAATGAACCGAATCAATGCTTAAACAAGTCATAACTATCCCTGCTAAGCAATCAAAACAGTCCTTGGTATTGCCAGTGATGATTAATTAATATACAACTAACATTTTTTGTAAGACGAGTCGGGAAAATACCATATATACATATTATTAAATTTACTTACTATTGTTAGCGATTCCAAGACCTTCCTTAGTTACTTTAGACAGGCCCTTGATCTTCAAAAACTGTGCAGCAGACACTAGCTCGTCCAAATTTTCTTCCAAACACTGCGTTTTGCCGCAGTACATAAATTCTACTAAACATTTTAGCACACTGAACCGCATTTTTAATATTATCAAAGGTTCTCCTGTTTGCTTTTGAAGTACTTCCTAAAAATAGGTCATAATCAAATACAATGTAGGTAAATGAAATGATTTATTACGTCAAAGTGTAGGCTCTAATCTAGGAGGCTTTAACTGCTGATATGATTTTCAATGGATACTTAGTATGTTTTAAATACCTACCATGCAAATGTATCTTACCTGAAAGTAGGCACTACTAGCAGCAAGCACAGCTTTATGTACACGCAAAGTATGTGAACTACACATTAGTGTCATGTCCACCAACGATTGCATTTGTAAAAGTTTACCAAACCTAGACATCAAGTGCTCAGAATAGTCTTCATAGTGTAAACTGTACCGTATAGGTGCCATTTCGAGCGTGCACTGATTCGTGCAGAATTACCATCACATTAAAACCGTAAAGAAATACACATTACAGTTTACAACGAAAAATGTCAGTTTTGATAGGTTTGAAAACAAAAGAGGAACGAAATTAATAACGGAATAGAAAAAATAAGGAGCGAATGATCTATGGTGTCATGAAAAAGGTTTTATGGATATCAGTTAATCCTGAAAAGAAGACGAAACTGATCTTCTTAAAATACTTAAAGGTATAACTAGTATCAAGTATTTTAGATCAGTCTCGTCTTGTAAAAAGTACAGCTAGTATCACAAAACATAATGTTTAGGTGGTTTATTTAGTTTGTTTATCATAAACAGTATTCATTAGGTATAATTTCGAGAAAATCCCTGAAAGTTTCAGAGATGAAATGGTAGTTTCAATAAAATGAGTAGGTACCTATCAATTTAACTCTATATCATAGGACATTGGTTCCTAACCTTTTCAGAGCTGTTACCCCTATGGCATGTTAGAGAAACAAATTTTACCCCCAATTAAAAAAAAATTCAAGAAAGCAATTCAGGTAATGAAAAATATCTTAATTTCCGTTTGGTTTCCGTCTGGGGTGCTTCGTCGTGGACACGATCATACGCATTCGAGATCTGACGGAGGAAACAATATCGCAGAGCGAGGTGGTGATGCCGGTGTCTCTTGACATCGCCATATCTTCAACACTTTGGCCTGGAGCTGCGTTAGGGAAGACCTTATTTATCACGGCGTGCCTCCCTACCTCCGTCGAATTGTCGGGGCTTATCTTTCCGAAAGGGCCATAACTTACCTGAGCTGGCTAGGGTCGATTTGGCGAGATTCAGCGGTGTTCCGCAGGGATCGGTTCTAGGACCACTTCTGTAGAACATCGGGTACGATTGGGTGCTGCGCGGCACATTGCTTAGAAGTGTCGACGTAACGTGTTACGCCTATGATACCCTCATTACGGCGCGATGAGCAATACACCGAGACGCAGCCCTAAAGGCCACGGAAGGCGTTGCTCAAGTTGTGGGTCAAATACGGCCGCTGGGTCTTGAGGTCGCCCTTTACCAATCCGAAGCTCTGTGCTTTCACGAACCTTGGAATAGGCCACCTGCTGGATCCAGCATAAAAGTAGGGAGCGTCAGCATCGGTACTGAGCCCTTGATGAAGTATCTGGGGCTCGTACTCAATGGCCGATGAGACTTCAGAACTTCCGAAGTTTGGTCCCAAAACTGAGGGGCAACAGCAGCACTCTCGCGGTTGTTGTCCAACATAAGAGGACCCAGCGCACCCTGCAGGAGACTGCCTTGGGATAGTGCGGAGTGCTTTACTTTTATTCCTATGGGGCCCCCGAAAGAGCGGAGACCTTGACGGCCCGCAATGCGGCTGTACTACTTAGCCTGCAGAAGGCTATGGCCGTCAAGGTGATAAGTATATCGCACGATCTCAGGGGGACACAGGGAAACCACGGCTGAGTGCCAGCACTGCGAGGAACGCAGCGAGGTAGAGACCATGGTCCCATGATCTCCAGTGGGAGTAAGTGGGACACCGCTGCGTCTTTCTGCGGGAGAGAACTCTACCACCCGAGTTCCGCAGTCGGCGGACAGGACGCTACAGACTTTTCTTCGCCCAAGACTATCGGCCTCCATGATCGGGGGCTGAGGATGGTGGGGTGCTTTTTAATTTCAAAATTAACACGTCTTTTATTTTTAACCCCCGACGAAAAACGAGGGGTGTTATAAGTTTAAATAACTGTGTGTCTGTCTCTACGCAACGGGCCGCGCTGCGCCCAATCGTACCCGATGTTCCACAGAAGCGGTCCTAGGACCCATCCCTGCGGAACACCGCTGAATCTCGCCGAATCTATCCCAGCCAGCTCAGGTAAGTTATGGTCCTCTTGGAAAGATAAGCCCCGACAATTCGACGGAGGTAGGCCTAGGAGCCTGGGAGAAAGGCCTCCCTAACGCAGCTCCAGGCCAAAGTGTTGAAGGCGATGTCAAGAGACACCGGCATCACCACCTCGCTCTGCGATATTGCTTCCTCAGTCTGGTCTCGATGCGTATGATCGCGTCCACGACGAAGCACCCATGACGGAAACCAAACTGGTTATCCGCCAGATCTAGCCCCACGCGTGTGAAGTGCCCAACGAGGGGCTGTGCAGCGCTGTGACTATTACGAACAAGCAGTTTTCATCGTGTTCAGTCACCAATTTCTTTTTAAACTAGATGAGATTCCGAAGGTTCAGTCAGGGATCTAGCAGTATTGATATTTCTAATCCTGCGGGATATTGAATTTGCGATCTCGTGTCGGGATTGCATTCCCTAGTTCAGATGGTTTCTGGATTTGTTTTCAATGTTACCAGAGTTGAGAAGCCACTCTCTCATCTTAAAGTGGTAGCCGTTTGCTACCACTTTAAGTGACCCATGTTCAGAGTTCTGTTAGCAATGATGGGGTATTCCAAAGCTGTTTTTCGCCAAAATATGCACCTTCTCGCTCCACACTTTACTGAGATTCTACCAACACGAGAGATCGCGATGCCGCTTACCTACCTAGGTATTTATTTTATACTTACAATCATATTTTTACTCATCTATGTTGGGCATCACCTCTGTCCTCTGTTACCCCCATACAATAGCTGTTTTACTCCCGCGGGGGTAATTACCCCCAGGTTCGGAACCGAGGTCATAGGACATAGGAATTCTACTTTCTCATGATCTCAGTACCTATGCCAACTTATTGTTATTTTTTATGGTAGGTTTCGTACGTTAGAAAAATTACAAAAGCGAATCAAGCGTGTGTCAGGTAATAAAAATACAGATTTCTTATTGTTGGAGTCTTTTTAATCCATTAAAAATGCAGAAAAAAATAGTAATATGTTAGAAAAAGAATTTATTACAAATTTGTATTCATAGCTATTTGTAATACCTATTTAGATACACAACAATTTTATACTTATATTGTCAAATGAACAAAAATTTTGAAATATTAAATAACAGTACGGATAGCATAAAAAAGTAGGTATGTATAAAATCACAGACTAATTAAGTACATACTTAAATATGAAACTTAGATAACATAGTTTTACATTAAAGTGAAAAAAGTTTTGAAATTAAAATGGTTTAATTTGGAATGTATTGTAGGAATGTAATGATTTGTTCATAAGGCACTTGAAACAAATACAATAAGTTTATAGTCAGGTCAGATGTATTATATCAGATTACACAGAAAACATCACAAAATTCTGTCAATATCTAATGAAACTTACTTCATTTGTAAATACAACAATTGAGAATACTTCTGAATTATAAACCATATCATAATTGTATAGAATCTAATCACATTTAATTATATAATATGAAATTCACAATTAACATGTACTTAAATCGAACATTTTTCAAGGAAGAGTATATTAGACTTAGAAGATTTAAAACAAATACAAGACAAAGATTTATAGATTTTCTTTTATGTAAGTAGATACATAGATATATTTTTATACATAGGTTTATATACATACGAGTTTACAAGAAGTAATTTATAATAATTATAATCCAAGTTATCACCAGCGCTTATAAATATGTATCTTCGTATTATTTCAGAAAAAAATGAATTTGTTAAATACAAATTTGTAACATTTCCAAATATTTTACGATTTTCTTAGAAATCAGTTCCTATACAATAGCTTTTACATTTTACCCTTACCTCCCAATAACGAAGCTCATGAACGCTGTGGCACAGCCGCAAAGCTTTCGCATGTTATACGAAAATATTGGAAAACATTCTGATTAATATCTGAGATAGAAATAAAAACCGTTACAGTCATAGAATCTATAGGAAATGGCCATTAAAACGTAGGATAACTTCAACAGGCGCTTGTTTAAATGGCAATTCAGAATAGTCAGCTTCAAAGTAGGCGAGGCATTAAGGACTTCGATGCAGTTGCCATTAAGTATTACTAAAAAAGGTAGATTAACGAGATTCTAAGTTAAAGAAAAGGATTAATATTGAAACCATACATGTACGTAAATATGAATTCAAGTAAGTATACTTACTTGTAAAAATAATATAAATATTTGGATTTTAACTATTAGGTAATATTGTGTTTCTACATTGCTTTCGTTGCTGACCATACTCATATCATGTACTATTTCAATATTTTTTTAAATTAATTGTGATACGTCAGAAGTTGTCATTTACATACATACATAATAGTCACGCCTTTAATCCCGAAGGGGTAGGCAGAGGCATAGTAGGTATACGCCCACATTTCACCTCATATTTTTTGTCATTTAACAGTATTTTTCTAAAAACTAAATACTTTGGCATTTTCATTCACGTAACGGTTTGTTGATGAACAAAAACTATTTAGTTAATGATTTCTAAAAGGTAGCTAAATATTTTATTATAATTTTCATATTGATTGAAAATAAGATAATATTTTACGAGTAGTATGGCAATCTTATTTTGGGTTTAAAATTTTTGTTGTCATGTTTTTTTTAAAACGTAAAGGATATTTATTACATTAGGTACACTGGTTTAATCAAGTACCTACGAAAATAATGTACCTACCTAAATATTCTGATACATACAAAAAAAGATACTTTCTAACCTTAGCTTAGACCATGGTCTATATTTCTAGCGGATTGCCATCTAAATAGCACAGTAGCGCCCTCTCTATTTTCTACTTTATTTTACCAAGCAGTATTTAATCAAAATAGGTACCCACATTTGAACGTTTTAGCATAAACCATAGACAAGAAAAACTTTGTCGACAATGGGCGGGAACTGCGGCAAAATGAAAAAAAAAATGAACAGCCCATCATAATAACTATTATTATACTTATGAATTACAATATTTAGACGAGATATTATTTAATTATCATTTATTATGCACTACGATATTGTCATTCTAATACGTGAAATAATATAATTTTAGATTCCATCCCAGATATTTTAGAACGCAAAGTCAAAGAAAAAATACAGCCAGATCTTCGGTTAGTTATCTAATATGAATTTTATTATTGTTAGTTTTGTTTTAAATCCAATATTTATAGAAAAATATTTTATCGATTAAACTGTTTTGTTTCGTTTTAGTATATTATTGTATTATTTTAACAAGGCGTCACTGGATTTGAATTATGTGCATTTATGGAACTATACTAAGCTTATAAATATTTTTTTTTGTATTTAAATGGTGCGATACCAGCAGTTATGATAAACACGAAAATTAGAACCAAATGCGTTTAATTTTTTTAATTATCTTCGTAATTTTTAAATAACGATGTCATGCCATAATACACAATCCAATGAAAATCTTGTTCATAAAATTAAAACTATTTTAGTTCTTTTTTGATATTAGTATGGAGTCAAAATTCTTAGACAACTACGATATTAATTGATTGACATGCTAATTGACTGCTATCTAAATAAAAAAAGAAAAGTAAGAAATAAAAAAAAATAGAAAATGTAAAAGTGATTTCAAAGTAACTAAATAATCTTACATGAACACTTTAGATAGGTTTTGAATAAATTTGTACAATACATAGCATGTAGAAAAAATAGAGATTCCTTTCATAGAGATCGTTCAGTGAAACGAGACCATTGCCAGCATAATGTATCCACGTTTTTACAAAAAACCATAAATATTTAGCTCCCAGAAAATAATCATATATTTACTAGAAGCATCAATAGAATTAAATACCTACTTTAGGCTGAGGCCGCACTGTGGTTGACGGTTGCGGTTTCTAACCTCTGAGTATCAAATTCTAATCTCAAAATGTCAAAAACCAATGAAACCGAGTCTATGGTTTCATTGGTTTTGACATTTTGAGGTTAGAAACCGCAACCGCCAACCGCAGTGCGGGCTCAGCCTTAGTGCGAGGCCGCACTTGCGTTTTTCCGCGGCGGTTTCTAACCTCAAAGTGTCATCAAACTGTCAAAATCAATGAAATTAAGTCAAGGTTTGACATTTTGAGGTTAGAAACCGCCGCGGAAAAACGCAAATGCGGCCTCGCCTTTACTCTAATATTGTACCACAGAGAATATCCTACAATGATCGCTCCTGCTCATATTGCCATTTCACTCACATGATACTTTTTCAGAGAGTGAAACAGAGATATGTAGACTTTATTGGGTATCATACGAAATTCTCTGTGTTCCGCGATTCGAATAAAGTGAGTTACTAAAATTATAAAATAGAAAAATTGTACTTAATCAGAGTATTATTTGATGTACTTATTTAGCTTACGTATTCAGGACGAGCTGAGTAATGGTCTGTTTCAGTGGCGGTTTACATTATCATTAATATTAAAAGCAAATTACAATATTTACAACAGCCGACAACAGTACATCTTGCAAATTGTAACGTGTATATTAGATACACGTTAATTATTTTGTTCATATTTTAATAATAATAATGTTTACAAGTCCACTTTAATACTTAATTATCAATAATTTTCATGAACTCCTCGGGAGAGATGTGGACGTCTTCGGCAGGAGATGAGTCTGTCGCGTTAGGGACGGTGTTTTTGAGTTCGCCGAATGTAAGGGTAGTTCGTTTTTTGCTGCGTGAGTTGGAACGATGGCCTGCCGCTAAAGAACCTTCACAGTCAAGACTAGCGCGTTTATTCCAGCAAAATTGTTGCCTTGGTTCCGCGCCAGCAGACATCGGCATCGCTAGTTGAACTCGAGACCTACACAGCTCGTTATCACTCAGCTGCCGTTTCAACTTTTCCTTCCCCACGACAAGTTGGAAGCCCCTCAACCCACTATCAACCTGCGCTTTTGCTATTTCTGCTTCACTAAACTGTCTTTTAAGTTTTGAAGAACCAGTAAGACTCGATTTCAAAGGTTTATCGACTAGACTATTTTGGCGGGAGGCTTTACCGCCTCCTTGATGGGGATTTGAACTGTTTTTGAGAAGTAAACTGTCATGACGACTACTGCCGGAGGAGCTGCTAGTGTTGGTGTTACAAAGATTCGTAACAGAACTATCGTTCCCGTTTGTTCTTCGTAAAGACTCGATTACGTTGTAGAAATGTTCGAGTTCAGATGAGCTGTTGTTTCTCGATCTGCTGATATTGTTTGTACTATGTCTATGTGGGCGGATTTGTGCTCTAGGTAAATGGCCGTAGCTGCTTTGCCTGGATATACCGACACTGCCGACGCTGGTCTGCCGTCGAGGCATGCTACAGCTTTTAGGAACGAAGGCGTCTTGTGACAATACTACATTTTCATATAGATGCGCGTTATCAAACTCTTCTTGTGCTATAAGATTTTGACGGCTCTCGGTAGTCTCTTTTTTCTGTCCAACGGAATTGCTCTTTTTGTGTCCGCTGCGTATTTTTACTTCTGGAATTTTCTTTGTTAATTTACAATCACTGGCACTTCTAGGGAGTAAGTTTAAATAATGTGTTTGGTTTTCACCATTTAGTTTTTCTATTTTTGGAGGTATAACAGTTGATAGTACGTTTTCAGCATTCCTCATAGAATTAGAATGCTTGAATGTTTTGGATGGATTAGCTTTTGTGGCATCTGCGGAAGTCTGTAATGGCGTGACGTCATGTCGTTTTCTCTCCACGTCGGGTTTAGAAGACTTGTCTAATACTACTTTGGTTTTATCACTTTTGCAAATTTTAACACTGAATCTAAACGGAGGTTTGAACACAACTTGTAGTCTAGCCTTTTCACCTGACAATAGATTGGTGGCGCTTTTGGACGGTCTAGTTTTCCTTGTGCCTTTTTGGGCTTGTCTATGTGTCCTTTCTGTTAGACCGACAGGGATGGATTTTGATTTAGGTATAGCTGTCGGTTGTGGCGAACTGAGTAGCCATCTTTGCACTTTGCTTAACGCTTCAGTATCTTTCACCGGTGATGAGGAATGTTTCTGCATTCCGCTATAATCTATTGTTTCTTTTTTAATTTTGCTTTTACGTTTCTTTAATTTGCCTTTGTGTTTGGATATTATAACGTGTTTAGGTGATTTCCCTTCAGCATTTGTGACTATGGCTATGTTTTCTTTTGTTACTTTGGGGGCTTCTTCTGATTTCGACTGATTACTTGGTTTCTGCAAGAAAAGAATATAGTTATAGGTACAATTTTTTACGGGCTTTATAGCAGAAAATCACAAACACAATCCTTACTAATCATGAATGCAAAAGCAAATCTGGCTGTGAAGCTCTCACGTTTGAACTACTGAATCGATAGAAATGAAATTTAGCACAAAGATAGAGCAGAGCGTGGAGAAAAACGTGGGCCATTCAATGACAGTTTATAAAAGGAAGGCAAGGGACACTGGTTCTACTTAACTGTGTCGCCCGACACACTTGCACTTCAGTCGCTCGTAGAACAGTCTATGTGATAATTGTGTGGTTGCACTTGCGTCTGCTTATTTGCGTATTTTAATTAGTTAAAAGCATTAAAATGCCTTCTTGTGTGAGTGTAACAATAACTTTATCCTTGTCATTCATTCGGAAGGATATAGATGCCGAGCTTACCCGAACCGTTACTGGAGCCATCTTTTACAGACTGAAATAATTGAATGCCACTCGTCTTCCTTTTTTAAAAACTGTCATTGGGCCATTCACTTTTTATACCGGGACTCAGTTTCTGTGAGATTCCACTAGCAGAAAAATCGAATAATAATCGATTGTTAATTTTAACACTTACCCTCTTTTTATTGGCACTATGAAGCGGAGACGCTTTGTCCCCTGATTTTTTCAGATCTTTCTTATTTCGGTAGGCTCTCGTTCGTAAGGCTACCTTTTTCTTAAGTGGTAATTTTGACCTGAAGCAAAAAATATTACTTTAGATAGTGTAAAAACGTAAGAATTGGCTAAAAATTGTTGGCAATAACAGAATCTTAGTGATTCTGCATACAGACAGGGTGTCCATCCTCACATTTTGCATTTAGAGTACTCTTCTACATGGCAAAGTTCGATAGAGGATTTTTTTATACCACTAAGGTGGCAGACACGCATACGGCCCACCAGAAGGACTGGTGATCACCGCAACATATAAACGTTTGCAACACCAGAGGCGCCACTCTCGCGCTGCCGACCCTGTAAAAACCTTCTAAGAACCCGAAGGATAATAATTTAGGATTCCGTCAGGATTCGCTTGGATTGTTAAATGAACTCCCTGTCCCAATTTACGAGTACATAGGGGTTGTTAAAAATGGGGCTTATGCTGTAACAAGTGTCTCAGTGTTTCAGCTTATGCTGTGTCTGATGTAACAAGCGTCTATAGGTTAGTGGCATGTTTCACACTCAATACTCAATTTTCCCTGGGAATACATTCGTTATTTAGTTACAGTCCCGAGTATAGTTCAGTATAAGTACAGGTTTGCTTTGAATTTACAAAGACACTAACACTAAAAGGAACTTTAAAAACAAAAGTCATACCTAACAGCTGTATGCACTATCAAGCCGCCCTGATCCGCCGCATCAGGTAAACGAACAGTTTCTGTCGTTGACGAGTGAATAATGGTAACGGATTTGAGCTTCTTGCCGTGACGGCCGAAGAAACGCGTGCTGATCACCTGAAAAAGAAAGTAAAAGGTAAGTATCTATAATAATTTCTTTCTTTCTTTCGATATAATATCTGGGATGGATAGTACACCGCTGATCTAGAAAGAAGGGTAACTGCGGGCAATAGTGTGAATAGAGCGTTAGGCAAACTTTTGGGCACCAACAGCTTTAGTCAAAAGGCCCAGCTCGCAGTACACAGTGCGGTGCTGATACCTACGCTAACGTATGGAAGCGAGAGTTGGGTATGGCAGGAAACGCATGAAAGTAGATTAAACGCGGAGTAACGCTCGCAGATCGCGTTCGGAATGAAGATGTAAGAAAGAGAGTTGGTCTGGGAGAGAGTGTCGGTGTTAAAGTTAGGAAGGGCATGCTACGATGGTTCGGGCATGTGGAGCGAAAAGGAAACGAAAGAATGGCAAAACAGATTTACAACGTGAAAGTGGATGGACGTAGGAGTCAGGGTACTACGACACACCTACCAAGACCAATTTAATTGTGTGTTAGCAGAAGGTGGTGTCAATAGCCGAAGGAACCGACGTGCATGCATGAAAAGAAAAATGAAAGTTGAAGACGCAAATGAGGTGTGTATGGACCGTGCCGTGTGGCGCTCGGTTCTTTCTGCCTACCCCGCAAGGAATTTGGCGTGAAGATAGTATAGTATAGTATGTATTTTCTTACTGTTTTCACATATCTTTTCATCCACAAAGAGTCCACAAATTGCAAAATAATCACAATATTCAAAGGAAGTCCCCATAAAGTACAGGAGGGGACTTTACTCCATGAATGACCTGCGCGCAATTGGCCTCACTGAAGGGGGGGATCTGTATCAATTCAATACAATTCTAGCGTAAACATCTGTATCAATTCAATACAATTATTCTAGCGTAAACATCTGTATCAATTCAATACAATTATTCTAGCGTAAACATCTGTATCAATTCAATACAATTATTCTAGCGTTAACATCTGTATCAATTCAATACAATTATTCTAGCGTAAACATCTGTATCAATTCAATACAATTATTCTAGCGTCAACATCTGTATCAATTCAATACAATTATTCTAGCGTAAACATCTGTATCAATTCAATACAATTATTCTAGCGTCAACATCTGTATCAATTCAATACAATTATTCTAGCGTAAACATCTGTTTATAATTCAATACAATTCTAGCGTGTTACAAAAATTAACATCACTCGTTTTAAATACCTTCTCTCGGGAGTTAATACGTAGATTTATAAGTGGACGCTAATATTTCGTGTCTATTTCGACATCAAGAGTCTTGAAGCATTGCTAGAGAAAAAAAGTAAAGTATGAAATACCTCTAAATTATTTGTTAAAAAGTGTGTACAAAAAGAAACCGGGAGCCACTGTAATGTTTTATATGGTAACCCGTTAGAAAGTATTGTATTTTTTCTATGACATAAGCGACGTGTTGGCAGAATTTTGACAATGTAGCCAGTATATAAAAATATTAGTTCCCTTTCAAAGAACATTTTCCCAAGTTTCCCAATATTCAAAACACCTATGGTCCAATTAAGGCCATAGATAATTACCCAACCATCAGCGATGACCTTAGATCATCTAACCACAGGATGCGCCTTACTTAAGCATTGTTTTCTGCCATTGCACATGACCATTTGGTCTTTTGGCTTTATAAAAAGCACTGTACATCAGTACATCATTTTATATGATTAAACTAGTACATTTCATTGTAGTTGACTGTACAATAAAAATTAACACACAACAGCCATTACGCGTTTGTCGATTAATACATTTTTAAATGCAATGAAATTTTATATGTCTTTGTGTTTCCCCCTTCACTTGTATGAAAACTGGCAGAATATTTTTGTATGCGGTGGTTCGCAAAGGCTAGTCCCGTGTTATATGGTCTAAGGCGATGACTAACGGTTGAGGCTACAAGTTTAAAGAAACGCCGTGAGGTGATTGGTTGGTGGTGTGATGGGTCTGGATCCATATTATCAGTATCTTTCGATAGTGCGGTCTATGAAACTGTTCATAAGTTCCTATACAAAGCATACTTATACATTATTATAATATTATTATATGCTTTTGTAGGTCTACCGACCTCCATGACCGGGGGCCTGAGAACGGTGAGCTGGCTGCTCGCCGTTGTTAAAGAAGCAGGCAAGACGATGGCGAATATCTCTTTGCCCCTCATAGTGGTGATAGTGGTGAGACAGTACCCAACTCCCCCCCCCCCCACCCCTCCCTTTCTCAAGTAGCGGGTTAACACCCGAACCAACTCTCCAGACGCGGGATAGCACCCGAACCCCATAGGCGAGGTTGAAGTGTTCGCTAAAGTCTGCCGAGAGCTTTGGGACATCTTTCCGAGGGCTTACCCGAAACTCCCGGTCGTAGACAGTTGTAGGGCATTTTGTGGTTTTAGGTAGGAGTCCGGCATAGCATCCATGTAGGATTTCCATACGTAAAAAAATGCTTTTATAGGTATCATACAATCACTTTATCATTTTCGATACTTAAGTAAGTAAGTAAAACTTTATTGTACACCAATCTATACTAATATTATAAATAAGAAAGATTTGTTTTTTTTGTTTGTAACGAATAGGCTCCGGAACTATTGGACTGATTTGAAAAATTCTTTCACTGTTGGGAAGTTACACTCTTTGCGGTGAACATAGGCTATATTTTATTCCCGAATTCCCACGGGAACGGGAACTACGCGGATGAAACCGCGTGACGTCCGCTAGTCTTATATATAAAATGAATCGCAAAATGTGTTGGTAAGCGCATAACTTCAGAACGGGTGGACCGATTTCACTCATTCTTTTTTTGTTATGTAAGGTATTGTCAGGAGAAGGTTCTTATGGAAGAAAAAATATTGTATTCCCACGGGAACGGGAACTACGCGGGTGAAACCGCGTGACGTCCTCTTGTGAGATGTAAAATTAATAAGGAATAACATAAAAAGAATGTACAAATGGTAGCCTTATCGCTCAAAGCAATTTCTTTCAGGCAACCTTTGAATGGACAAATAATATTAGTGAGTAATTTAACAAAACTTTCAAAGCGTCATCAGTGTATACTTTGAGTTACATGATTGTAAATATAATATCATACGTACCAATAGCGCAATAACAGCAAGTAAGATGAGCACCACTGCGTACCAGTGCTTGAGCACGAACCGTTTGAACCCGGCGATGCTTTCGTCTGACAGCAGCAACTTGCGCAGCGTGGCGAGAGGACCTGACGGGTCTACCTCTCGACAACGCTGGAACACGTCGCAGTACCTGGGAAGTTGGGTTTTGAAAGTTTGGTTTTGAACACACAATAGTAAAATAACATGATATGCTGTATAAGGCTATATAACGAGATGGGCTTTCTTCCGCGCACGCTTAGGTTGTGGAATGATCTCCCTGCCTCGGTTTTCCCAAACGCCTACAATATGGGGTTCTTCAAAAGAGGCCAGAAAGGGTTTTTACAGGGTCGGCAGCGCGAGTGTAGCGCCTCTGGTGTTGCAAACGTTCATAGGCTGCGGTGACCGCCAGTCCTTCTGGTGGGCCGTATGCTTGTCTGCCATATTAGTGGCATAAAAAATGCTTTACTTATTTCTATAGAAATCTCTTCAACTCGGCCCTAGAGAGGTGTTACGGAGAGATAAAGCTAATAAGTTTTAGAATAGTATTCAATCAAATCAGTGAGTGCAACTCCTCTAGTCTAGTCATGCTGGAGGTAGGCCCCTCCCAATTTTCGCCACAATATATTATTATGGTCGTTGGAAGGCTTAGCTTCCACCTTCAGCCTCTTCCTGCGGCATTTTCCACGTCGTGTTGATCCATTTAAGGTTAGTACCTATTAATATTTAATTTTTAACCGACTTCAAAAAAGGAGGAGGTTTCTCAATGCGACCGTATATATATATTTTTTTATTTTTTTATGTTTATTCGCGCATAACTCCGTCGTTTATGAATCGATTTGAATTTTTTTAATAAAAAATAATTTCAAGAGCTCAGTCACGTCTATGAAATGTTGAATTGCGAAGTCTATTTAGCCAATCCGATCATCATAGATACCTTGTTCACTACTAAAAAGAAAGAAGATTAACTGAGGCCATTTGAGAAAATTCTTTTAATGTAAGTACTAATTTTAAAAGACTTCTGTTTTTTGCCCACCACTGAAAACTATTGAGTAGTTAGGCCGCTCTGGCTGTCATTGCCTAAATTTAAGACATAATGTACATTATATCGGCAGAAACATACCCATTATAATCATTGCACGGCGTTCCAGGCTTCGCATACATATTAGGCACATCATACGGCGTGGTGTTCCAGTCGAACGAGGACAAGCAAGCCCCTCCCGGCTTTCGACAGCACAGCTCGCAGGCGGAGCGAGGGTCGTCCTTCCGAGGGGCGCACTGGCAGGACTCCAGGCCGTAAGCCAGGCAGATGGAGCCGGTGCATTCCTGAGGATGGAAATAAAAGGTATTTTTAGGTTTCAGAATTAAACCATTTTTTTTTGGTTTGAAGCCACGTCACGTGATGAAATTTGAACAGTTAGTTTGGAACACCTTACATATTGTTGGAAATTCACACACTACGTCATCTACCTAGTCCAAATTAAGCCAATATAAGCTTGCGCTACGAGATCTAGAATAATCTCTAGATCATCGGTTCCCAAAGTGGGTTTTGCGGAACCTAGGGGTTCCGTGGACCAGTCATCAGGGTTCCGCCAAAATGACGACCCACTGCTGTTGGAATAATACCTTTAGGATACATACATACATATGGTCACGTCTTTTATTCCCGAAGGGGTAGGCAGAGGCGCATGTTGAGACTGCCAGCTGTTGAAATAAAGCCTTCAACTTAGCTTAACGACTGCCATTTTACTGGCAACCGGAACCAACGGCTTAACGTGCCTTCCAAAGCAAGGAAACGCTCAAATAAATGTCACAAAGTGATAACATGGATGGTCACCCATCCATTGACCGGCCATAGTGAAAGTTGCTTACTGCAGTGACCGTTTACAGAACACTGAGTCCGCGGCCCACGAGCGCTTCACGTTTTCGTAGACATTAAAAATAACAATAAGTGTGCGTTTTGGAACGCCCGTCAGAAATGATAACTCTTACTAATAAATAATGACTACCTCAGTGGCCCGGTCTGTAGTATAACCACCTGCCGCGCTTTAGGTCCTGGGTTCGATTCATGGGTCGGTCCAAATACATGTTGGATCTCACATGCATTTGGACCGAACCTGTTTGTTTCAGAGTTTGGGTGTTTTTATGTATATTATGTATGTATTTAAAAATATAAAGCATGTCTATCAGTCTTCTAGATCCCATAGCATAAGCTTATATTACCTTAATTTGGGCTAGATGATGTTGTGTGAGAATGTCTTGCTGGAGATGCACCTGCTGACCAAAGGATAATTTAGTGCAGAATTCGCGTTACGGTAATCGTGGTGCCAGGATAAGAAGTATCCTATGTCTTATACGACGGCCATACACGCGCCAAGGAGCGAGGGAAATGGGAAGGGGACGTGGTGTTACTGGGTTACTCGTCATGCTGCTCGTATTGCCGCCAATATTTCCCGCTGATCCATTTTTGTCGGTGGACGTGACCTGAACATCATTCTCTTTCAATCAAATACTAAACACACGATGGTTATTTTGATCGTGCGCGGACTCCGAAATGGCCTGCTGCAGCGCGTCAGATGAGAGCCGTCGAATTTGATCAAATAATGACCTTATGGCCGTGGATTTCGTGCGATATTTCATTGTAACAACGCCATGACCACGCCAGACACCACATCAATGTGGTTTGGGCCTAGGGTGGCACCCTTAAGACACGTTTATAATATACTTGTGATCCCATACTCACCCCCATATAACAAACAAGTTCTTGTTCGCATCTCGTCCTATTCGCCTTGTGTCGGCTAGTGGGGCAGCTTGCCCTCTTGCCGTCACAGAAGGCGGCATCCCGGCAACCGTTGTCTGAACGGCATTTGTCGCCGAACTTGAGGGTGCAGGATGCTGTGCAACATGGGCCCTGGAACGTTAGGTGATAAAAAGGGAATTAGTATTAAAAATAATATACAACATAGGTACGTACGTGCCTTTTTGCGAATGGGGTAGGCATAGGCACTTGCAACGATCCTGGCAAACCACTTTACTTATTTAACTCTCGTGTCATCATAGTCTTCATACATATTCTTCGGTTAAAGGTACTCTTGACCAGGCTTTTATTTTATAATATTTGTGGACAATCACACACAACATCATCTAGCCTACAGTAAGCTAATATAAGCTTGTGTTATGGGATCTAGACGACTGATAGACATACTTATATATTTCTAAATACATAGACAATATTCATAGAAAACACCCAAACTCCGAAACAAACATTTGTGGATCACACAAATATTTGGACCGACCCAGAAATCGAACCCAGGACCTCCAACTCCGCAGGCGGTATCACTACCGACTGCGCCACAGAGGCAGTCATTTCTTTTTTTTTCTCAAAAGATTATCGATTTGATCGACAAGAGTGAGCTAAGGTCGACCCCACCAGTCTGGCCATTTACTCTCGCAGCCTCGCAGTCTATTCTTTTGCCAAGCTGTAGGGATATTATTAGTAGGATGAACACCAGCCTTACCTGACTAGGACTGCAGACACTATGCTCAGTAAGCGTGCAAGGCTTGTAGTGCGGTTTAGAAGCCTGCGGGCGACAGCACACGTCGGTACACTCTGACGCCCAGCCGCAGTCGCACTCCTCGCCTTCTTCTACGACGCCGTTGCCGCAGATCGCTGGTTGGGGCTCTGGGAATGGGAAATGCCATATGATATGAAAATATGTAATTTACGTAGGACACAGAGTAATACTCATGAAATAAAAAGATTATTGTGTCTGCATTTACTGCCAGATTTGAAAGGAATAGGCTGAGCCTAAGAGAAAAGGAACTAGCAATAAAACTGATACACAATAGATATAGTCAAGTCTTTAACTCTAAAGGGAATAGATACATAGGATATTATGTCCATGCATTTAGTCCTTTATAGATAGTTAGTCTATTGTCATGTTAATAACATGGACAGAAGACGTCACATTATAAGGGCTTGAGTTTCAAATTCATAAGCTAGTTTATAAAGGTATTTTATAAAATTTTCAGAGTCTTATCTTAGCGAGGCTTTACTAATAGGACTATTCCCATCCAGACTCCCACTACAGCTCGCGCCAAATAACTTTGCGTCTATGAAGTTCGTTCGTTCGCGCCGCAGTTATGCAATAATAGGTATCACGGGGAAAATTATCGCTGAGGCGGGAGAGGCATCCCTCCCGCCTCAGTTGCGCAGTAGTATCTCCTGTGAAACCTATTAGCATAATTGCGGCGCGAAAGAACGAACTTCATATACGCAAAGTTATATGGCGCGAGCTGTACTGTAACTTTTGTTAACCAGGTTCTACAGTAATGACCAAGAACTCAAGTAAGTTCTCGTGGATCCTCCAGGAGAACTTACGAGCATCTTGGAACTATCATAGAAATTAATCAGACGATTAATTGAGGAAGTTGGAAAAAATAAAGTACTGTCTGAAGATACTTGATTTGACATTCAATTATTGGAACTTTAAATTCCAAAGCCTGGTGAAGATTGGCCTATAAAAAGAGATTCTTACCAGTAAAGCATCCTTTCGGCGACCTGGCCTTATTGTTAAGCACCGGATCAATAGCTTTGAGGGAGCACGGGGAAAATTTGTTGTTGTTTTTTCTGTCTCCGCTCGTGGCTCGAGCGAACATGATGTAGTTGCCGTCTTCACCGAACGGCGTGCATACTTCTGGGTCATGCTGAAAAAGAAATGAAGTTTAATTAATTACTAGCAGTTTCAGCCATGTAGCTCCCGTTCCCATGGGAATATGGGAATAAAATATAGCTTATGTTCACCGGGGATAGTGTAGCTTCCCAACAGTGAAAGAATTTTTCAAATCGGTTCAGTAGTTTCGGAGCCTATTCGTTACAAACAAACAAATAAATCTTTCCTCTTTATAATATTAATATAGAAGTATAGATAAACTTACTAAACTATAACATTAATGCTAGCCAGTACTATTACTTACGGGTGATCCAAAGTTGTGACCTATTTCGTGTGCGAGGGTCACATGGGAGACGGCTGGCGGCACGTGTTTCCCGTAGTTCAGTAGAGTGACTATGCCTGTGTTTAGAGACTTCATGCTGCCGCGGTAGTGCTGCGGATGTATTACACTTTGATTAGTTTGAAACTGACTTAAATATTGTATGTATTAACTTGCCTATGTGGCTGAAGGAATAATTATGTAGAGTGGGGGTTGCGAACGATACTACGAGTATGTATAAGGACTAATTCTTAAAAAGACTAATGCGCGAAATGGCCAACTCTTAACAAGGTATGATGTTGCTGTTGGTTATAAAAAAAATACCACGAAGGCTAATGCGGGAGCTCCGCTCCGGTCCGCTCCGCTCCCGCATTAAGCCATCTAACCTAACTTATCGAAGTCGGGGCGCGCAGCATTCGACTTTACCTACCAATTTTGATGGTGTACTGTACCTCCTAAACGGTTGCAAATCGAATGCTGCGCGCCCCGACTTCGGAGCTCCCGCATTAGCCTTCGTGGTCTTTTTAAGAATTAGTCCTTTTGCGAATTAAGTCCTTTTCAGACTTGGGTGCCATTTTGCGAATTAGGCATTATACGACTAAACGATGTTAACCATTGGTCGACGGTTCTCGTTCGTGACCAAAATGCTGGTGTTTACTTAGGTCAGAGGCTCTCCATTGCCATACAACGTGGCAACGCCGCCGCCGCCAGCATTTTGGACACGGTTGTGGTTGACAGCGATGTAGAAGAGTTTTTTGATGCATAATCTTATTTCGAATTGCCCTTTTTTAAAATTGATGTTCCCCTTGTACTATAAATTGTATGCAGTGTATAGTTACTTTAAGTTGTTAATCGTTAGTAGTGCCGATGCCGTACCTAATTGTGGCGCTAGAAAATAAATGAATCGCCAATTTGAAATTTGAAAACTGGTGAGCCTGTTAGCTGTTACAATTTTGCAAGTTCTCCTACTTGGTTTAACGACTACTGTGTGTTTTAAACCAAGAAATGTCATAAACGGTGACATATCTCAGGATAGACCATATCGAGAGATTCTTAATGCATTTGCAATTGCCGAAAAAAATACACTCATAAAAAAAATTACTGCTAAATTAAGCTAATGATTTCAGAGTACGTACAGTACTACAGCACTTCAACCTACATGTTTTGTAAATAACAGAAAAATTTAAGTTACCACCGATACAATACATATTAAAACTGTAATCAAAACAATGAATACCAACTTACCCCATTCTTCTCACACACTCCCCCCGCGTTCTTAAGATCACCAGTCCACGCTAACCCCAACGTACCCATTTCAAAGTCCCTATAAGTGAACATGTACGCCAAACAGAACGCATCATAATCCTCCTCTGAAAGTGAAAAAACAAAATAAAAAACAAAATCTTTCATCAAAAAATAAACGAAGCCTTCCATTTTATAAGCACTTGCAATTTATTATATTAATAGCGGAACTTTATGAAATTCGCCACAGGGGAGATCACGCCGCTCTCTTTTGAATGAGTAATTGAATATTAAAAAAAAAATCAAACCTGAAAAGATTTCTAAATATTTTTCGACGCCGTAGTTGTTGGGGAATCTGTAATTGGGATCCTTCAGAGCGTCTAATGTGTGGACTTTGATGCGTTTTATCATAAACGTAATGTTGTCGGGCTTGCCGTCTTGATTGAAGTCTGAAAAAGAATTTTGTGACTATATTGGTCCATACAACATATAACCAAAAGAAATAGCAGTAGGTAACAAGATAAATAAAAACTTTGATTGCATTAGTGGCGTTGTAGTAGTGTGATGCTGTTAGGATTCTAGGTTCGAATACTAGGTCGCAAGAAATATTTGTGAGATCCGGAAATTTATGTTTCGAATTTTGGGTCTTTTTAGTAAAATTCATGCATTTAGAAGTATATGTTTATCAGTTGCGTAGATCTCATAGTGCAAGATCATATTAGTTCAATTTAGAATAGACAGCGCGGATAGTAATTAACATCAATTTCGAAACAAATATTTACAGATCGTGATAACGGATTGCCTTTAAAGGTTTGATTTTACATGTTCCTGTAATCTGATACCTCAAAGCAGCTAGTCGTTAACACTATGTACCACTGCACAACAGAGTCAATCAAGTTACCTGTTGTACTTAACTTACCTGTTACTTTATAAATCGCGTTTACTTTCTGAACATGGCGCGTCATAACTTCTATACAAGCTTCCTCAGAGCCATATCTTTGATAGAACATATGATCTGCTTGCAGATAAACTAAACACGTAGTCTTTCTAGGATCTACTGTAGCTCTTTTATTTACGTGTCGATTATCATCAGTCCCATTTGCCGACAATACGGTATATCCTATAGGCTCTTTCTTAACTATATCCTTACTCACAGTCACAACTCCAGCTTTAGTTTTAATAACTTCAACATGTGTCTTCGGTTTTGGTCTAGACTCTTCGTAATCTGGACGTGCTTTAGTAATGAGGTTGCTTTTATCGATTTTGGTTTTAGGTTTTCTAGTACTGAACTTGTCATTCGGTTCGTTGTTACTAGTGTAAGGAACGTCTAAGTCTAAAGGAATATCTGGATTAGTCTTTGGCTCATCCTCTTGCATTTCGTCTTCAGGCAGCCATCTTTTCTTTCGCCTATGTATTTCGCTACGTAGATCTTCAGTAACATTACTTGATTGGGCATCTTTTACAATTTGTTGATCTGTAAAGTTGAATAATTCAACTTCTTCTCCTGAAGTTCTTTTCATGTGGAGTAGATGTGATGCACAAGGCGATCCTTGATTTTGAGGGTCGACAACATCTGAGCGTCGGTATATGACGCTGTGCATGGCAGGCTGTTTGATGTCATAGCGAGATATAGGCTCTATGTAATATTCCTCTGTAGGTGTCCAAATTGTGCCGTCGAAAAGACCTTCAGCTGTGATGACACCGTAGACATGAGATGACTCTTCACCTGAAAAGAGAAGAAATATGTTTATTGAACTTGTTACAGTATTAAAGTATTTTTGGTGGTGGAGTGGTGGGACGAATATAGCACCTATCTCTTGGCTACCCAAGAGATAGGTAGAGTTATAGGTAGAGTTATTTTCGCATTTATAAATGAGTAGGGATAGATCTACATCTATCCCTACTCATTTATAAATGCGAAAATAACTCTGTCGGTCTGTCTGTAACGCTTTCACACCTAGACGGCTGGAGCGATTGAGATGAAATTTGGTATAGGAATAGTTCGGGGCCCTGGAAAGGACATAGGCTACTTTTTGACCGACTGCGCAAAAGGATGGTTATGATTTTACGTGATAAACCACTTCTACGCGGTCGAAGCCGCGGGGAATAGCTAGTTGTAAATAAAGTAGGCTAAACGTTTTGTTAAAATTATTTTCGGATTATGGAATACGTTTCTGAAATATCAAGTGTTAATTTTTGCCTGAAATGTCGCCTCATCCTATTACTTAATTGCCGATTTTAGATCTGTGAGAAACTGAAAAGGAAAACAATCAAACAAAAAATGTATTTTCGAAGAAGTTTTACACATAAGCTACGGAATCCTACATTGCCTAGACATACATTTGTCCGATTTTATTCTCTCTCTGTGCTCACAAAATGCGGTAACTCAAAGCGTACTATTCGGAAATAAGCCTTTGAATCGCAAAAACAACTGCGGGACATTCAAATTAAATGGTGCGCAATATTTTACGTTAAGTAATTCGAGGTGCAAAGAGCTTTGGGTCTCGAATGAATTAAAATCACAACTTGCATCGCAGTTGGTAGACTTGGGAGAGATTGAAACCGCTCATAAATAACCGTAATTACACCCCACCACCTTGCAATCTGTTCGCCTTCATTTACTTTCTGGTAATGGAGAACGTCGTGGAAAATAAGCTGGGTAATATAGAACTGAAATAAAGGATACTTAGACGAAATGTCGTTTAAGGGTTATAATAAGCAACTTATGAGAACGTAATATATTTTGCTTTTTGAATCATCCACTAACCAATAAAAAATGTATCTCAAAAGAACAAACCATCGCAGGGCAGATTGTGGGAAGCTCATTTTATCCTGGGAACAAATTTTATGCGGGCGAAGCTGCGGGCATCAGCTAGTAATAAATAATATAATTTATAATAAATTGGTTTTTGTTGCCAAAAGAAACTGTCTCCGTAATTATATACGAAGATGAATTTGCGAAACATAGTTGATTAAAGTTGGGAAGTAATTTGTTCAAAATACACTCTGTCTCCGCCAGCAGATGGGTTGCAGAGCATAATTTCCTTTTATTAAGTTAGTCAGACGTGGAAGTTTGTTGGGCTCATGTTTAATTGGTTGTTTCAAAGACTTGGGAAATAATTGAAGGGTCGAAGTGTCTTCCAGCTAAATTATGTTCTAATTAAAGAGAGCCTGTGTCGCTAAAGAATTATAATATATGTTGATATATAGAATTTGAATTCTATAAGAAAATTTAATCATTTCTAAGAGCAATAAATTACAATGAAATAATTTTGTCTGTTTATTTTGGTACCTACTGTATCGTTTTCAAGAAGATAAATTCTATAAATGTGAATTACATAAAATAGCGGACTACCCCAGGTTTCAACTAGCTCCCGTTCCCGTGGGAATACCGGAATGAAATAGGTACACTCAGGTACAGCCTACGTCACTCTGTAGCTCCCCAACAGAGAAAGAATTTTTCAAGAACTTGTTAAGGCGCCTTGTAGTGTCGACTGGTGACCCAAGGGCTGGCAGCTTTCTCGCTCAGTAGGTATTGCTATTAAAAGGGGGAATGCTGCTAGTCTTATGGGCACAATGCCATGGGGGCCTTATTTAGGCTTAGTTTAGATAGTTATAATGTAAATTGATAGATCATGTAATAATTATGTTTCTCTGTAATTATTAATAATAAATGTTTAAAAAAATATATTTATTGTTCCCAAATTGACTGGTAAACCAAAAGCTTCTTAATTACTTACAAATTCTAATCTTTTACATAAAAAATGTTTATAAATTTCCATCATAAATTTCTTCCCGGCTTCCACTAATGAGGCTTGGTAATGAAATTTGTATTCCCTAAACGGCTTAGAAGCCACAAGAGATACTCATATTTCATTAATTACAAACATGGTAGTCTTTAAGTCAAGTTGAAAGCCTATAAGGTTGGTTGAAAAATTGAAACAATATGAAGTGACAACCTGCTCTTGTTCATTTCAACAAATAGGCTTACCACCTATTAAGTGGGATAAAAACAAATGGCTAAATGTGGGAATATTATATACCTCTACCTACCCCTTCGGAAATGTAGGTGTGACTATAGTGGATTTGAAGACCTTCTTGTAATTTTGTACACTTACCAATTGGATTTCAATAACTCCATAATTATTTACATTACATTTTGAATATCATCCTGATCATTTTCACGTTTCGGGGAACTATACATTGCTTATTGCATTAAATGACCAGGGTCCTGAGGACGGTGGGGGGTTGCTCACTTTACGGCGCGTACACATAGAACGTCCGATTTTACGGATCCGTTTTAACTGATCCGTCGCTGCTGGAGGTAATATTCACACAGCATTTACAGGACCGATTTAACGGATCCATCGCTACGCCAAGCCTCGCGCGGCTTCGATTCGATAAAACGGATCAGTACCTATATATCGTTTTTTTAAACTCGCTCACACAACCACATACGCTAATAACATTTACGTTTAAACAGACCGATAAAACGGACGTTCTGTGTTAACGCGCCCTTACAGAAGCAGGCTCAAGACGATAGCTTGAAGTCATAGTAAACGGACGCCACACGCCTTAAGAAGCGGGGTCACACCCGAACAACCCTCAAGACGCGGAATTACACCCGAACACTCCAAGTGAGCCCGCAGTGGTAGCCGTAGGTCTGTTGGGAGTCCTGGGGTATCCTTCCGAGGGCTTACCCGGGGCTCCCAACCGTAGGCGCAGAAAGTAGGGAACGTGTTGGTTTTCGGTATAAGTATCCATGTAGGGTTTTTCACACGTAAAGATAAAAAAAAAATAGATTGCTCAAAAATTTATGTAGAAATAAGTAGTGCCTTGTACAATTTTCCTTGTTATTTTTATATTTTCTCAGTTGTGTGTACAAAACTAATAAATTAATTAGTTTTAGACAATATTTATCATTTTCGGCAGCAGAAGGTTCCACGGAAAAACCGTCTGAATCAAGTTAAATCAAAATACCTATCTTTATTATTGTGGGTCACAATGTTACAATATGAATATCAAGATTATTGCTATTATATTATCCTGTACTGCCAGATTCAGGAGGCAATAGAGCCTGTGAGAAAAAGCAGTCACAGCCACTCTTTTCTATTTTTCACTATTTACGTAATCAGAAGCGCTCGTGGCCCCGCGGACTCAGTGTTCTGTAAACGATCTCTGCAGTAAGCAAGTTTCACTATGGCCAGTCCTTGGATGGGTGACCATTCACGTGACCACTTTGTGACATTTATTTGAGCGTTTCCGTCCTTCGGAAGGCACGTTAAGCCGTTGGTCCCGGTTGTCAGTAAAATGACAGTCGTTATGGCAAGATGAAGGCCTTTATAGGCGGCTTGAAAATTTTCAACAGTAGGCAGTCACAACCTGCGCCGGTCCATCTCAACACGCCAATACGGCTTACGTGGGACAAATTCTAAAAAGGTGAAATGTGGCCATATAATATGTCTTTGCCTATCCCTTCGGGGATAAAGGCGTGACCATATATGTATGTTACATATTTTGTGAAGGGATAGCAATAGAATGTATCGAAAGATAAGAATAGAGCGTTATTTGAACAGCAAAAAGCTAAAATCAAGTTCTATTTGAGCTTGTTAGTACGCCAATAACAAATATACAGAAAATATGATAAAAATCGTAGCTCTATTTACTTGGACCCAGATTGCTCCCCAGGCAAGGACCTTACATGTTTGTAGTGTTCAGTAAATATGTCTGAGGAGGAACATACAATAGTAGCTTTGTAATATTCGAATTTCAGGAAAAAATATGTGTAGATAAAAATTTCGAACAAATTCATTATTCACTACGATCTTTTTCTGAAACTTTGCTAACATTTAGAAGTTATATTTCTTTAATAATATAACATAGAGACAGTACTATCTTGACCTTCCATCTAGACCTTTGGAAATGCTGTGAAGCGAAACCGGTCAGGTTTATAATAATAAATATTGTGGAATAGTATAAGTGTCGTTTTCAATATGTGCAGCAAGTTCCACCAAGTGCCATCAATCAACAGTATAAATAATTTAATAATATAAAGTGTTGAATTGGAACATTCTTTCATGGTGCCATCTCTTGAACCAATCAAATCAGTCTATGGCAGTCTATTGCAGGACGTAGACATCTCCCAATTCTTGCCACAACACATGGTCTTGTGCCTTCCGCATCCAGCCTCGATACATCTGGCGGGTGGACGTTCTACCCTACGTTGGCGGAGTCGCGGTCTCCTCTCCAGAACTCGTTTGATGGATCGGGCATACCATCTTCTACAGATGTGACCAGCACATTACATAGCCCAAATAAATGTCCGAAGCTTATGCTCTGGGATCAAGATAACTTATAAACATCATTTTTATAATGTATTTCAAAATATATATATATTAAACATAGAAAAACCCAAACTCCGAAACAATCATATTACGCAACACATGAATATTTAGTTCGACCCACAATCTAATCTGAAACATCGGCATGGCAGTTACCAAGCAGTTGAAGTTCTAGTAGGTTCTACTGGTTCTACCATAGTAAAATCAGTTGTACTCTTGTTCTACTATCAACAGGGAAAGCACAGGTATATTATACCTGTAAATTTACATAGAGCAGGTTCCTTTCTTCCGTGAATTGGCACAAACGAATCGCAGTGCACGTGAAAAAAAAATCAGGAAAAATTTCAACAGAAAATCGGGAAAATCATTTTTCACATACAGCGCCATCGCGGGCGGAGCTGCGGGCAACAGCTAGTTTGGTATAGATATAGATCTCAAAATGCAATCGCTTCTGCCGTGTAGGCGTGAAACCGTAACAGACAGACAAACAGACAGACATAATTATGACAGACAGACCGAGTTACTTTCGCATTTATAATATTAGTAGGGAATAGGGATAGAACTATGAGCTATGACAGCAACATAAAGTAACAGAATAATCTGAAATTTCATTTTTGTAACTTGAGTACCTCGTCCCAAGGTCGTAAAGTGCGATTGCGGATCACGAGTCGAACGCCCCGTCTCGGTTCGATTCCTACTGGAGACAAAAATATTGTGTGATCGTGTGATCCATAAATGTTTGTCTCGAGAGTCTAGGTAGTATGCTAAGCATATTTATATTTAAAAATAAAAGTATCAGTGCTCTGATATCCATAACACAAGCAGGTTATTCCTAGCCTACTTTAGGATCAGACAGCGTTGTGTGAAAATTTCCGTGCATATTTCCTTGTTAAAAAATATTTACTATTTTTTATTTGTGTTCAAATTCTGACAACCCTATTATAATCAGTTTAGTCTCAAATAATTTCTTGGCTACGATACAGATTACATTACATCACCTATTATGTGATCTTTTACTATGTGGAAACATTGCATTTTTGTTAGTTTTACTAGTATATCATAACAATTACGGCGCTCCATAACAGTTTACTAAAATAAATTAATAACAGAATTAATTAAGTAGTGAGGGTAATTGTAGGAAGTTTGCTGTGTATGTAGTTCGTTAAATTTAATTAACATTGTTAGCAAAATTAAACTAAGATAAGATTACGATTAGCTGAGAAACTAGGGCTATTATCTACTGCTTTGAAACTATTCGCCTCGGAACAAATATTTGTATGACATATTATTTGTTGCGGTGTTTGGGCGCTTGCTGGCGTCATCCTTCGAACCTTTTCCCTACTCAATTGGGGTCGGTCGGCTTTCTAGTCTACCCGCGATGTGGCTGAGCTCCGGTATTTTTGACCACATAACTTTGACAGCCATCCGACCTCCACAATCAATTGGTGATATGGAAGTTCTGTAGTCAGACTGACTGTTTGGGTGCTTTCTAGTTTAATATAATACTAGCGGACTTCACGCGGTTTCACCCGCGTAGTTCCCGTTCCCGTGGGAATGCGGGAATAAAATATAGCCTATGTTCACCGCAAAGAGTGTAACTTCCCGACAGTGAAAGAATTGTTTAAATCGGTCCAGTAGTTCCGGAGCCTATTCGTTACAAACAAAAAAACAAATCTTGCCTCTTTATAATATTAGTATAGGTATAGATATTAGGCAGGTACATATAAATATGTTTATCAGTTGCCCGGTGACAAAAAAACCCATAATATATTATCTTAGTTATATCTAAGATTTTCCCAGACATTTTTAATCTAACTAACTTGAAGATGTTTGAACGATTTGGTGTTTGTTACTCATACACTCTAACGAGGGACCGGATCTGGCTGAATTTGTTAAAAGCATAGATTATAAGTAGTCTGGAATAACACGGGAATATGTTCCCATGGGAAGCGGGATCTTGAACCGATTTTGCCTTTTTTCAGGAGAAACTGCTGTGTGACCGTCCATTCTCTGCGTCAGTACTAGAGATCGAGACTCATCAATGAATCACCAATAAACCGATTCACCAACTTGTTTTTTCGGCCTCGGAGATAAACAGTAAATATTCACGGACAAAGGGCATTTTCAAACGGTATCAGACCACGGATATTATTTCCTACTTATGCACCTACTTTTTAGGGTTTCGTAGCCAAATGGCAAAAACGGAACCCTTATAGATTCGTCATGTCTGTCTGTCTGTCCGTCCGTGTGTCACAGCCACTTTTCTCCGAAACTATAAGGCCTATGCTATTGAAACTTGGTAACTAGATGTATTCTGTGAACCGCATTAAGATTCTTATATAAAACTAGAAAAAAAGCAGTAAATTTTGGGGGTCCCCATACTCAGAACTGAAACTCAAAAATTTTTTTTTCATCAAGGCCATACGTGTGGGGTATCTATAGATAGGTCTTCAAAAATGCTATTGAGTTTCCTAAAATCATTTTTTCCTTAAGTGAATAGTTTGCGCAAGAGACGCTTCCAAAGTCGAAAAATGTGTCCCCCCCCCCCCCCCCTCTAACTTCTAAACTAAGAGAATGATAAATCTAAAAAAAATATATGATATACATTGCCATAAAAACTACCAACGAAAATTAGTTTGAACGAGATAGAGCTGGTAGTTTTTTTTTAATACGTCATAAACCGCAATTTTCGGTTAGAAAAATCACTACCACTGCGAACGTGTTAAAACATCAATCAAAGTTACAACGAACTATAAGAACTTTTATATTATGTTACTTGCTGCTCCGAAACCCTTCATGGGCGAGTCCAACTCGCACTTGGCCGGTTTTTTTTATAAATACGTACTTAGAATACATATAAACACCCAGACTCTCGAGACAAATATTCATGGATCCCACAAATTTTTGTCTCTGGTAAGGAGTCAAGTCCACAGTCGCACTTTACGACCTCTAGAAGTCTAGACCAACAAGGCAGTCAGAGAGCTCTTAATAATGTTGATTAAATTTCCCATTCAGTTTTACTATTAAACAAGAAATTATAAAGCGAAAGTGCTCTGTAATTTCGAAGTTATTCATCCACTTTAATTTACTGAGTTCGCTGTAATCCCAGATTTAGTCAGCCCCTAATTTAAAAGGGAAATTTATTACGTTGCCTTTCAAAATATTATGAACTAGTTTATGTCCAGTTGTTTTGCACACGATATCTATCTATACTTTTAGCTCAAGGTGAATGAGAGTGTTGAATTATTTTGTGTGTGGTACTTCACTATTTCTTCCTGACAACACTAACGTCTTGCTCTTCCCTTTTTACTCAACATGGCCGACGCTGACACACAGAAAATATGTGAGTTCCTAATTATATTGTGTGTGATGCGAACTTATGAAATCTTTATTGATACTAATCCTTAGTAGTTAGCTTTCACAAGTTACATTAAACGTGAGTTCTATTTTACTCTGCAAATCTTCAGGGAGTTTTCAGAAATCCTTTCTTATTGCAAAACTACGGTCACAATGAATGACAATGAAGTGGTAACCCATCTCAGGACTAGCCGCAGCGTTAGATTCTTAACGCAGTGATCTTGCAAGATTTACAGAGTTAGCGGTGTTTCGAGTGTGTAATTTTCACAATCAATATACTTAAACATAATAATAAGCACTTAGTGCTAATATATTTTGTAAATTATTATAGTGAAGAAAAATTGAAAAGAAAGAGGAAATTAGGAATTTAACTCCTTAAATTTAAACTCACAAACAGACAATAAACTTTGCCTCTCAAAGCATAATGATAAAAGTTCAAAGTTGACTCCGTGATAAAATGGACATGACTACTGACAGGCACTTAACTAAATAGATAGCTAACAAAAAAATAATTCAGTCATTCATACTAACGTAATTACTAATTACGGTTAAAAACTACGGATGGTGTTTTCCGGACAAGGTGTGCGTTGGACTTGCTCACCGAGGGTTTCGTTAGTAAGTCGGTACATTATTATCACCCTCCGAGCTTTTTCCCACCCAATTATTTCGGTAGGTTTTCCAGTCTAACTGCGAAGCGGGCTGAACTTCGATATTTCCGTGAAGCGACTGCCATCTGGCCTTCACAGACAATCGGGAACATCGAAGTTAAACTGATTAATATTAATAATAAATATAAATATTCACGGACATTTCACACGACGCTATCTGATCCCAAAGTAGGCTAGGAATAACCTGCTAGTGTTATGGGTTCCAGACCACGGATATTAATACTTATATACTTATTAAATACATACATATTATACATAGAAACACCCAGACTCTTGATACAAACATTTATGGGTCACACAAATATTTGTCTCCGGTGAGAATCGAACCCACGACCTCTAGCGCCGCAGGCGGTATCACTACCGACTGCGCCACAGAGGCAGTCGATTGATTGTATATAAGTATCTACCTAAATAATGTAGCAACATAAGGCAAGGGACGTTTTTATTTTCAGACAAAAGTCGCGCAAAGAATTCTCTAAACATTTATGTAGTTCAATAATCGAGTCTTACCGTTTTGTCTCTTAGATTGATAATATGAGTTTCGTGTGGTTGCAACTGTTTACCAGATAACTTAATAATGAAAAAAAAGTATCAATGGTAACCTCTTTTCATATTAACATCATAATAAGTATTGTTGATGAATAAGGACTACTGACCTTCAAGAGTCCCGGAGTAGACGTGTGAAGGATTATACTCCAGCTGCCCACTAGTCGAATGGAACTGCACATCGTCTGCATACACCGAGCTGGAGTCCGGTCTCAGCACCAATTTGAACTCTCTGAAACAAAAAAGTAGATTTTGACTAAATAAAAACGGAATAACTAAATATTTTGATAAGCTCCTTCAAAGGGTTTTAAATTTGGTATTTAAAACCTTTTGAAGGAGCTCATCTCAATTCCATTTTTCAACCAATTTAAAGCATTGTTGGTAATTCAAGGTCAAAATAGACTCCATTTTAACAGCTTAATCAGTACTTTAAATGTTATATCGAATTTTTACTTCTGTAAAATAGATGTGATCATTCAATACAGGCAGGTTAGCATCTGCCGAGAGCCCTGAAACATCCTTCCGAGGGCTTACCCGGCACTGCCGACCGTAGACAGTTGTGGCATCGTGTAGTTTTAGTCGGTAGGAGTCCGGCAGAGCATCCATGTAGGATCATCACATCTCACCTGATTCGAAATCGTTACCATAGCCCAAGGAAGTGTGCACCACTAGAGGTTTTACGAAACGGTCATGGACAGGTGGTGACTACCTGCCTGCTGCTGCACGGAGACGCTCGTGGAAAGGGCAACTCAGGATCACAACTATCGTTTACAGAATACTGAGCTAACAGGGCTATGACGACATCAAGGTGCCAAATTAAAAAAAAAATGTGTGGCACTCGGGGACTGTCGCGGTAAAGTTATTGCATAGCATTTTTTATCAACTTATGCTAATAAAATTATTTTAATAAAGGCTTTTTAGGCCTATGTTCAACAAAGTTAGTGCTGAGTAAGTGCTTTACTTTACTCACTCACCTCACCTCACCTCACTTCACTTCATATATATATACGTTAAGCAAATGCTCGGCCGAGCTACATGGTAGGCGGAGTGGGAGGTTTTAGGTTTTTTTCGTTACGGAATTTCTTGATTCGGGCGCCGCGCTCAAAGCCCTCGATAAAAACTATGCAATAGCTTAAAAATACTGTAAAAGTATATTTTCAGACACATTTTACCATGATAGCAAAGTTTCAGTGCTAAGCTTACAGGAGCAATATATTCAGGTCCACTATACATAATGCACGTTAAACCTCATGTTCGTTCAGCACGTACAGCTAATTATGATATAATGCTGCACTCTTCGAACTGCTCGTATTATAATGTGGTGCAGAGTGTAATGGCCAATAAATCAGAGATATAATTCTTTTATACTGAGTTAGTACCCTTTTAATGGTTTTAGTTTGAGCCTTTATGGGTGCGGAGGTGTTCAGGAAAGGTTCAGGAAATCGGGAATGGAGATTTTTTGATGAAAAAACTGACTTTAGCGGCGGCGAGCTACATAATTATGACGTATCAAAATTCTGAATTAGGATTTTGGAATTTGGCTACATTGGAACCCTTTACGTGAGTGTGAGATATGAATGTGTGGGTAAGAATCAATTAGAATTTAGTTGTTGTGTAGTACTTTCTAAGATAAGATAAGATAAGATAAGATAATCATTTATTTGCTTAACATGAGTATGGACACATAAATGTATACAAGATGATAGAGTAAAATTCACAAGGATCAGTCATGTTTTGCCTGTAAGGCGTGCAAATGTTTCGAGCATGCATAACAATAACAAAGATCAAATATTACGTATTTACAAGATATCTGATTTATAAAAATTCAATTTACTTAATTAAAAACAATATCCTACAATTACATGGAATGCTATAGTGTTAAAATATTGTTAAATGTCAGGTACATAATTAAATTCAATGTCAAGTTAATACAAATGTCATGTTATTAATAATAAAGAAAAAATAGATTAAATTATACAAAACATTATTTTCAATTACACATTAAATTGAGACCACAAATCTTTATCTGCTGTATAATTCATCCGTTCATAAAATCATCAATAGAGTAATAGCATTTGTCGAGAAGTAGCTTTTTTAATTTGGTCTTGAATGTGTGTAATGTTTCGTTTCTAATGTCATGAGGTATCTTATTATAAATTTGTGGCCCCATACGCATTATGCTCTTTTTCAACAATGCTGTACTGAAACTACCTGTATATAGTTGGCTTCTATATTGTGATCTTAGTAATTTTGGTCTTGTTGAAACATCAGCTCTGAGTTTGAATAGACCCAAATTCATTTTGACAAATGAGGCTACTTCCAATATATATATGGACGGAAAACTTAACAATTTTAATGATTTAAAAATAGGTAAGCAGCTTTCTGTAGACTTAATCCCAGTCACCGATCTAATACAGTATTTTTGAGCTCTGAATATTTTGTCCCTTTCGTTGCAATTACCCCAAAACACAACACCGTATCTCAATACCGAGGCAACCAAACCATGGTAAGCCAAAATAACACTGTCCAAATTTACTTTTTTTCTTAGGGCATATAAAACGTAGGACATGCTATTTAGCCTCTTGCACACTTTCTCAGCAAGTGATTTCCAGGTAAGCTGGCTGTCTACCAATAAACCCAAGAAACTAACAACATGGACCTGTTCTACAAGTTGTCCACCATAGCTGACAGATAAACTTTGAGGCCGCAGTCGTTGGTAGAAATGCATGACTTTGGTTTTATTTAAATTTATCTTTAGGTCGTTAATACATAGCCAGTCAATTACAGTATTTAATGTATGATTAATGTCATTTTCATATTTTAATTTGTCAGAGCATCCTACTATCACTGTGCTGTCATCCGCGAATAATACCATAGGTCTTTGAACGAACTGTGGCAGATCGTTAATGTATATCAAAAACAATAAAGGGCCAAGAACACTGCCTTGTGGAACACCAAGTTTAACTTCCCTACCATTAGACGGGTATTTATATTCTACTTTACGTTTAGGACATACCCTTGAAATTTCCGTAATTTGTGTACGGTTGCTAAGGTAAGATTTTATTAATTCCAAAATATTTCCTCTAATGCCATAGCGGTCAAGTTTTTCTAATAATATGTTGTGATTAACACAGTCAAAAGCTTTAGTCATGTCTGTATAAATAGCGCACACGGGTATTTTATTGTCAACATTGGTCATAATATTTTTAAGTAAATCGAAAATAGCCATATTAACATTGCTTTGCTTTCGAAAACCCTTTTGCTCGTTGCAAAGAATGTTATACTTTGTTATAAACGTATAGATTGATTTATGTATAAGTTTCTCAAAGATTTTTGAGAATACGGAGACAAGAGCTATAGGTCTATAATTTGACATTTCCTGCTTGTCATCTTTTTTATGCAATGGCTTAACAGTTACCGTTTTCAGACTTTGAGGGAAAATGCCAGAAGTGATGCAGATGTTAAATATATGGCTCAGAGGGTCCGCTACTATCTCCGATACGCATTTGACAGCACTTGTGGCAATTCCATCAAATCCACAGCTTTTTGTATTTTTTAATGTTTTTATCGCCCTTACTATATCTTCTGGTAAAATTGGTGTCATGAATATTGTGTGTGGATTGCGTTCAATTCTGATAACAGGGTTCATATTGGTACTTTTAGCGCTTTTTAGGTGGTCAATAAAGAAATTATTAAAGGAGTCAGCAATCTCCTTCACATCCTCAATAATGACGTTACCTTTCTTAATTTTCGAAATTGGTTCCCTGATGTGGCTTTTACCATTAATGATTTGCCAAGAAGCTTTGCACTTGTTTGTTGCTCTGTTAATGAAATGGTTATTCTGGGCTTTTTGAGTAAGATTAATAATTTTCTGAAATCTTTTGGAATAAGCTTTAAAGTTAATTTTATTTTCGTGCGAACGGTTATGTCTATATTTCCATAACAAGCGCCTTTGTCTCTGACTACAGACTCTTATGCCTTTCGAGATCCATTTAACTTTTTTTTCGGGTTTTATGGTAATAAACATACATGGTAGACATAAATTATACAGTAACTGAAACAGCTCAACAAATCTATCATATGCCTCATTTGGGTCAGTGGATTCAAGCACCTCTGAAAATGGCAACTGTTTAAGGTATTTTTTAAACTTGAGTAAATTGACCCTAGATAAGTCCCTTTTTTTTATACGCCATGAACCTATTCTACACGATTTATTAATATTGATTTTTATAAGTTGGGCTGTGTGATCTGATATGGCAAACTCTATTACCTCAGTATAGCATTTAGTCTTGTAATTATGAGCAAAATTATCGAGACAGGTTTTTGCTTTAGGTCTAGTTACTTCCCTTATTTCCAACTTCAAATTGTATCTAAGAAGCAAACTTTCAAATACATACGTCTCAGTATCTTTTTTTAAAATATTTACATTAAAGTCGCCGCACAATACTATATGTTTTTTGTTTAGTGAAGCTAGTCTTTTTAGTAGAATTTCTAAAGTACTACAGAACAAGTCAAAATTGGACTTATACGGCGGTCTGTACAAGCAAATTATTATCAAATTCTGTTTTATAAATTCAACTGCACAACATTCCAGAACTCCTCGTATTGATAATCCAGATATTTCAGTCAGTACCCTAACTTCGTAACCTCTTTTTATTAGAATACAGGCTCCCCCGCGCTTTTTATTTGTTCTTGAGTAGTATGCAGCTAGTCTAAAATGAGGTAATTGTACTAACTCTTCACATCCCGATTCAACGAAATGTTCAGTAATGCAAACCACATCAACGTCTATCTTTCTTCTAGAAAGTTCTTGCAAATGTATGAGTAGCTTGTCAGATTTATTTAACAGACCTGCTATATTCTGATGAATTATATACATGTGTTTATAAAAGAAAAAACTCATTATCACTTGCAGCAGGTAATACGTATTCTGGTTCTTTGTTTAGTCCTGGGAGAAATGTGATGTCTTCTGTCAAATTATTATCCTGTAATGTAAATAATTCACAGTCTATCATTATGTTTTCAAAAATCTGTTTGTAAATATTCCTCCATCCGTTCTTATTGATTATTCCTGTGTTGAAGGAAAACATGTCGAGTGATAGTGCCCAATTCGTGTCAAAAAAATACGCATATTTATTCTTCTCAATGTCCATACGTAAGTGATTATTAAAAATTTCAACTTTGTAGTTATAAATCGGCGCACCTTTTATGTAGGTCGGGGTGCAGATAACGACATTCGTATTAGTGAGGTTCCTCAGTGAGTCATTTAAGTTTTTCAACATAGTCATATAATTACTGTCCAAAATATTATTTTTTCCTATGAAAATTAAGCAATAGTCATTAATGGTATAGTCTTCTAATTTTTTTTTTATAGTAGTAAGAAAATTCATCTTAGCGTCATTGGATATCAAATAATGACAATACTTGAAATGTGCCGAGAAAACCTCGTCAATCAAGTGCAGAGTTCCCTTTGTGCAATTACTACTCAATATACAGAGTTTATTTTTCTGTTTTGATACAGCGCCTGATGGATATTTTTTAGCAACTTTATACTCTTCTGAAGCTGGTGTAAAGCTTTGATGTGTTTCGGTCAATATGATAGGAGTAATGATATCAGTTTGGGTTTCCTTATTGCACAAGTGTTGCATTTTGTAGCTGTCATTAACTGAAATGGCTTGAATTGGCAAGGCAATCTTTGACTTTTTTTTATGTGCCGAAACTGGAGTTAATAATTTTTTGTCAGGCGTTAAGCAGATCGTCTTATACATTTCGACGGTTTTTAGAAATTTTACTAAATCTATTTTCAATTGGGAATTCTCACCACTTAGCTCCTCAATTTCTTGATGCGCACTCATAAGTTGAGTCTTAAGCGATACTATTTGTGCAGTTAATTCATTGACAATGTTGTTGTCGTTGTTGTCACACTGGCTGTCGGGTAAACTCAGTGTTGTGGTGTTGAATAGTGTACTTTCGTTTTCATCTGCAACCACGGACAAATCATTCAAAGAACTAGTCCTGTGCCGTTTGCGATATGTAATGTTATTTTCTGCTTCCATATTGTTGTATTTGATTAGTGTACTGAGCACTCTTTCTTATTTGTATTGTATGTTACAGAATCAAAATTTACGTTCGTATTGTTTCTAAATAAATCGCAAAAAGACAAGCCGCATGCGCAATTTGATACCACGACCTCTGCTTCACTACGCAGCACTCTTAACCATCCTGCTACGAAGTCATTTAATCAGGCAGTTCAAATTATGTGGTAATATGTAAGTGTAGAATATTTTTTAATGTTGTCATCTGTTGGTATGATTCATTTGAACAGAATTTTTTTCCACTTGATAATAAAGTTGCGGGTCGTTTGAATTTCTATTCTTGTTTGTTAATTAACTTTAATATCCTCAGTTTTAATAGTGTTGGATGGATAACCGTATGATTGTCAATTGTTTTAGATTAATTACACTACTGTTATTGCACAAATCACAGATATTATGGTACATTTACAGTTTCGTATAAAAACAGTTTTTTTTAAATCACTGCCTTTAACACTCTGACACCAATGGCACTAACTTATTGGTGTGTTATGCACAATATTTAACACTTTTTGGCACTAATAAATGTTTATTTATATTTTTAAATTTAATGTAAACACTTGATCAAACTTCTGAGATGTTTATCGCACAGCGCCATCTAGCGGTTCTGTTTTTAAGTAATCTGTATGTCTTTTCAAGGTTTTCAGAGGATGCAATTGAACAATACTGATTCGAGCTTCAAGCCGGCCGGTCATCTGACGACGAGGTCGAAAGTCGAAGGGCGGGTTTAGGGCGAAGAGAAGGAAAGCTCAACAACCCTGTACCAAGTCGTCTGGCCAGCATTAACAATGTTATGCTTACTGCCCAGCAAAGATAATATTCTTTTCAAAGTAAATGGGAGAGCCGAGCGATTGACTGTACATTTTGTGCAAGATTTAAATATGTAGACAAGACTATTGACAATTTCCGTACATATTCAGGTAGGATTTTAACAAGTTTTATATAAATCTAGCTGTTCCCTGCGGCTTCGACCGCGTAGAAGTCGTAATCGCGTAAAATCATTACCCTCCTTTTGCGCAGTTAGTTAAAAAGTAGCCTATGCCCTTCCCTTGGACTCAAACCATCTCTATACGAAATTTCAACAAAATCGGTTCAGCGGTTTAGGCGTGAAAGCGTAGCAGACAGACAGAGTTACTTTACATTTGTTTTAAACTAACACGCGTTGAACTCATATTGTATTGAAAACGGGATGAGTCGCCTCGGGACCACGATAGGAAACGTCGGGGAACAAGAAGGTACCGAAAACCTTTATTTAATAGTAAAATAGTGCCGCGCGAAATCCCGTTTTCAATACAATAAGAAGAATTTCAATAGAATAAGAGTTACTTTCGCAATTATATTATTAGTAGAGATGCATGGCATATGACTTCGTCTGACTTAGAGCATAAATGCAAGATGTGCGCTCCTATAATTCAATAAAACGAACCCAATATCTATCCAATTGTACTTCACAGGCGGTACTAACGAGCGGTGTCTAATGATGTTAGGGAACAGCGCAGACGGTAGATGTCGCTCCTGTTTGTCTGTTCTAACTTCGTTATACGGAACCTTGCTTTGATATCGTTTCTACGGAACCGATGAGTGCTCTTTGCGTTGTGAATCGAGGCGTAGGTAGGTATTGATACAGCAAACGGATCTTTATTTAGAAAAGGAATTCTAGGATTATTTCAGAGTCAAGACAGTTCCTGGTACTTATTGTTTTTTTTTTCATTAACTAGGGTAGATGACGGTGGGTTTTAGGGTTCTGCAGCAAATTAGAAACACTTATCGGTGCTAACGAGCGGTGTCTAATGATGTTAGGGAATAGCGCAGACGGTAGATGTCGCTGCTGTTTGTCTGTTCTAACTTCGTTATACGGAACCTTGCTTTGATATCGTTTCTACGGAACCAATGAGTGCTCTTCGCGTTGTGAATTGAGGTAGGTAGGTAGGTATGTTATAGTATTGGTGCAGCAAACGGTTTATTATTGTTTTTTTAGAAAAGGAATTCTAGGTAATTTCTAGAGCAGAGATAGCTCCTATTATTGCTTTTTTTTTACATTTACTACACAGCACAGGTATATGTAGGGTAGAATATCTAACATACAATTGATGGGGTAGGATGCGGGGTCCTACGAACCTCTTCGGGACCTCAATGGGTCGGATGCTACTCGTGGTGCATCCTGGGCAACGGAGTAGCAACAACTCCCCTTCCTCTGTGGGGGAGTTGTGCTACTCTGGCTAAATCCGGCCGAGGCGGGAGCAACCCACCATTACATAACATACAACATTAATTAGGCCAACAAAGGTGTCAAATAAAATCTTAAAAGCATTAAAAGTAGGTAAATCTTTTCTTTCTTAAGACTGGGGAAGCTATTATTTTCCTCTACCCCATGGTGTGTGAAACATATTGTCAAATTTCTTAAACTATTACGACTTACGATTAAGGGGATCAGTTTTGGTTAGCGTTAAAGTTTTTTTAAGTTTAGTTTTTATGTCTTAATACATACTGGATGTAACAAAATTGACTCTCCAAATTTCATGAGATGACTTGGCATCGGAAATGAAATACAAATATTTAATAAAAAAGGGGAGTTACTTTTTTTTTATGTTTTTGTCGCACATTAAGAATTCGTTTTTTACCGCGGCAATTAGAGGTAACATGGTCGCCGTGGCAAAACAAACACGGAGCACCCGTCTGGCTGTCGTTGTCGCTTTCTACTACCGCTCAGTAGCGATAGAAAGGGTGATAATGAAAATTTATAGGACCTTTAAAACGGATTTACGGTTAAAGTATTCATGTGATTTTTTTTCTTCATTTTGTTAATGTTTCTTGACTGATGCCACGTCACGTGTCGAAATTTGGAGAGTCAATTTCAGAACCAGACCAGATTCGCATGCAATTAATTACATGAAGCTATAAGCTTATGTAAAGCATTGATAGCAATGCTTTAATAAAGTTACAGGAAAAAGTGTACAAAAATAAGGTAATTTCCTTAACATTGACCAGAGGCCATCGATCTCTCCCAATGAATGAGCTATTTATCTCAATTAAAGAGAGGAAGTTTAGTTAACTTGCCGTGTTTTACTATGTTTTTGTTAACTCGTTTTCTTCGTACTCTAAAGTACGGTAATTTATTGAAAGAATCTTGGAAATCTCTTTTTTTAATAAAATTGTAGTCTCTGCAGTAGTTTTAACTCCTACATGAAATTGAATTTGCTTCTAAGAGTAAGTACTATCTTACTAATATTATAAATGGGAAAGTTTGTAAGTGTGGATGTGTGGATGTTTGTTACTCTTTCACGCTCTAACGGCTTAACGGATCTGGCTGAAATTTGGTACAAGAATAGATTGTAGTCTGGAATAACACATAGGCTATTTATTCCAGGAATAAGTTCCCATGGGAAGCGGGAACGGGAACAAACTATTACGCGGGCGAAGCTGCGGGCATCAGCTAGTAATAAATAACTATAGAAGGCAATATAGTAGGTAAAGAAATTTAACTTGTTTCGGCACGGCTCTGTAGCAAAGTATGGTCAGAGCTTTGTTCTTGATCGGAAAAGCCACTTGTATAACTACCGAAAAGTCTGTACACATGCACATTACACAGTAGGCGGCAGTTTACAACTTTACATTGACAATTCTTGTACCTACCTATTGAGAAAAACTCCACTTGTACAGCTCGCGCCAAATATCTTTGCGTCTCTGAAATTCGTTCGTTTGCGTTCCAATTTTGCAATAACAGGTTTCACAGGGGGAATTACCTACTGCTGAGGCGGGAGAAGCACCCCTCCTGCCTCAGCTGCGCAGTAGTTTCCCCTGTGAAACCTATTATTGCAAAATTGGGACGCGAAGGAACGAACTTCATTGACTCAAAGTTATTTGGCGCGTGCTGTACTGTTCCACGACATTATAGCTGGTGTTTTTCACGGTGTCATCAATCGACAGTATAAATAACATTTTTGTACCATTCTTTTGTTGTTTCGCCTTATTTAGGCATTTTGCTTTATAATGTAAACTGGTTATAAATTCTCAAAAATAGGAATATGATACAAAATGCGTGCGTACCTACAAACTGCAAGAAAAAGGCCAAGCGGTTCTTGAAAACATTGTCACTCCATGAACACCCACAACCCAAAATAGATGCAGAAGTAGCCTTCAAACCTTTTAATAACTAGCTCAAATTCACACAGGATTATTTTTTTCAATATACTTGCATCCTATAATATCAGCTTCCATTTAAGAACCTAGCAATTCAAATATGTCAAACTGGTTACGATAATAATAAAATAACAATACGCAGATGTTTTCAAAATGACCCTATAAGTATCGAATAATGTCTTGTAGACCAGATCGCGAACGTGGGAATCGACACACAATCGAGAGATAATATCTTATTCGATCCTATAATAGTTCACCTGTTCGTATCGTTAATCGCATAGCTCGGTGCATGTGTGTTAATGTGTATGGATGAAACCCTGAGTATACACAAATTGTTGATATGAAAACTACTTTAAGGGCGATAAGCGATCCTGCGGTATCATTCCGAGGGCTTATCCGGGGCTTCCAACCGTAGGCATAGCATCCATGAATCCTCATCGAAGATGAGGATTTACCATCACGTAAAAAAAAGAGCGTTATGCGATTTATGGCTAGTAAATATGTTTCCGTCACCGACATGCTAATGGCATTTTGCACAGCGGCCCATGTATTCAGCAACACTATGTTGACTATAGTCCGTTCATAGTTAATTTACCTTTAGCTGTGAGGTTGGCTTCCCTGATTTTCGTGTTACCATACTAAGATTTTTTTTCTCCCAGTACTTCAACTTTAAGTCGAAACTTATTTTCTTCTTTTGCTGGCGTTTTTTCGGGCGTGGAAATTATTTGAGATGTGGAAGCAGCACTTTTACCCTCCTTGGTGATGGTAATGAGTGTCTTTTTTGAATTACATATCCATTTTATGTAAATTTAATGAAACATAAGAAAAATCTTACAGTAACAGAACTACGTATTTAGTAGTGTTAATTATACTGACTAATGGATATTCACATAAAAAAAACTCTCAGTCTTAACGTTTCCATCTTATAATCTCCTCTAATATGCGGTAAAATGTCTGAAGCTGGCTCTCATAGAGGGACTTTACTGCAATACCAACTTACAGAAAACGATCTGTCAGACAGGTAAATTAACTGTGAACGGACTATACTACCCGTTCGCTATAACTTTGCCGCTGGCGTAGAGGCGTATACCCGAATTGTTAATTAGACGAAGTAAATTGACAGTAGCTAATGTCACTTCGTCATAGAAAATACGCAACATTGTATGAAGAAGTGACATTAGTTGCTGTCAATTTACTTCGTCTAATTAAAAATTCGACTTTAGTATGGAGCCGAGCGGCAAAGTTAGAGCGAACGAGCAGTATGTATAATCCTCTGCATTCTAATGTGGATTTTGGCAGCTGTCAAGATGGGTGCATAACTATTGTCAATGAATACAGAAGTATACTAGAAGAACAGTTCTTGGATTTTTTTGTGCCAATTTTGTTGGGGGCATGACCCCAGCTCATGTAGTTCCCATTTGGCGGCGCTGTCGTCGCATTTCACTATCGCAGTAAATAGTCAAAAACTAGTAGGCACATTTTTACATTTTTAATCGACTAAATTCAGGTATTTATTTTTAAAAAATATTTCACGTCTTTTAAATCAAAACATAATATATCTATATTAAGTATTTACAATGCAATGCAAATGCAAAAAAAAATATTCTTTTGCTACGAAAAATTAAAAATGGCTGCCGCGTTGCGACTGCAACGCCGCCAAGTGGCAGTTTGTGTCACAGAAAGTTTGTCTTCAGATCAGCCTAAGAAACTATTCTTCTATGTACGTCTGTATTCATTGCTATTGTTTAGGTCAGTCGCAGCCCCGCGAACTTCACACCGCATTTGACACATTATGATATAGCCGGTGATGAGCTGGATGACTGTTATTTCAGTTTTCGAATGAGGATATTGGAAGAGACCTTCGCTCTTCAGTGGACGTAGGCCTCTCCTATCTCAATGGACTACGTATGACTGCTTTTTGTACACGAAGCTGTACAATATCCGCAAAGCAGTCTGTGGACTATGTAGTAGGGCCTCTGAAACATTCAAACTTTCTTTCTTCTTTCTAGTCATTACTTGTGACAAAAAATGCCTATATAATGTTTGCCGACGAATTCTTATTTGGAGAACGATTCTGTCATCGATTCACTGATGAATTAATCGTTCTGTCGACGAAACGTTCGTAGTTGAAAGGTTCTATTAGTCAACAACTCATAATTGAAACGTTCTGTCGGCAGCTCATCCGGCAGAGTAACGTCTGTCGGAGGTATGTTACAGAATCGTAGTAGGTACCCTTTCTTTCGAGAGGAAACCCCTTATAAAGGCCTTGCCGGTCTCTCGGTGACTGAAACCACATTGTCCTATAGCTGCCTAGGGGCGTAAGGATGCCCCAGACACATAAATAACATATAAACCTAGGTAATAATCTCCAGTAAGTGAAGTACGTAATGTAATTACCTACTTAGCAGGATATTGTATTAGCGGTGCTGGTGGCGAGGCGCGGCGTCTTTTCTATCTACCCTACATGCATGATGTATGTAAATGCATATTATGCTCACCGCGATAAGATAATAAGATTATTTATATGTATAAGGACCAAAGTAATATTATTAGTGATGACTGTGATGAGTGTCTGCTTAATTAGGTATTTATTGTACATTGCAGTTTTTACTCTACATCTTTTTAAGTATAATTATGGATTCTGAGGGTTGCCAACTTTAGAAAGGGCGAATCAGGGAGATTTTGAGGGGGGGGGAGGATTTATTTTGAATGCTGATGCTTTCCTATTGGTCTTATATTACTAGGAATGTCAGGATCTAATGATGGCATCCTGGTGAAGTCGAGTAAAACTTTCGAAAATTGTAGAGACAACTAGTGCATTTAATAACTAAGTATGTACCTAAGTATTTAATTAAGTGTTTTGAAGCATTACCTACTATGTCGTGGAGTCGATCTGATGATGGACCCGGTTGACAGTTGACGGAATTTCTTAACTTTGTAAAATTTTAGAACATCCGGGAGAAATCGTCGCATCGCGGGAGGTCGGGAGGATCTACATTATTACCGGAGTCTCCCGGGCAATCCGGGAGGGTTGGCAACCCTAATTCTGACCCGTAGAACACCAACAAACAATGTATAGGTACTTACCACTCAGCTGTTTGACAGTTATCAGGAGTTCCGCTTTTAATTAAGTGTCAATTTTATAGGGATAGTTTGAGGACAGTTGCGGTTATGTTTTACAGGTAACTAACTCGAAAACATAATAAAAGTATGTACTACATTTAAACCAAATGCCATAGCTTTTGGCGCTGAAAGATAAGTCATCGTTAGCCAAAGTTCTTTGCAGAAGAAAGCACATCAAGTTAATTTCTGAAATCGTAGGTCCTATCCATAAAAAAACTATTGAAAGTATAGAATTTTTCGGCAAGCCTCATCTGCCTTTATTTAGTTCTAGAATCTGTGGTGAATTCATACTGACATAAAAGTGTCAGTAAGATTGCGCACTTATTGCTTCGGCTTCGTGGCGTCGTAAAATTCCCTATATCGCAAATGGTCCTCTAGACACAAAATGCCCTTTTAAATTACATCCTTCATGGAAAATGTTAGTACTTCATCCAACTCCAAAAACAACTAATTACCTACCTACATACATAAATATAATTTCATTCAACATTTTAGTCAGAAATAATTTTAACGAATCCTTGTACAAATGTCGTCCAAGAAAATATAAAGCTTTTCATAAAGCAAATTACAGTTTTACAACTTTAATTTTGCCGTAGACAAAGACGAAAATAATGAAGTGAATTTTCCCGCGCCAATTCACGTCTTCACGACCCAAAAGAGGTCGGACAATGATTAATAAACAAGGAGTTTAGTTCAAAACAAAATGACAATCAAAAATTTTGGTTGAACTTTTATTAGAAAACTAGCCGATGTCCGCGGCTCTGCCCACACGTGAATATTAGTTATCACTGCGAAAAGAATGATGATCGTACTGAAATCCAACCTTGATAACTCTTTTATTCATAACTCCGCTTCTTACGAAGCGATTGCGATGAATCAAACGTAAGATTTTAAGTCTGATCAAAATCTTTCCAATCAAACAAACTGCCCTAAAATTCGATCAGTACTTTTTGCGTCTATAACGAACAAACAACCAAAATTCGAAAAACAATTGTTTCAGTATCGTTTATATATGTAACTAGCTGACCCCGCAACTTCGTTTACGTCACATAAGGTGTATGAAAGGAGAGGTATTTCTTCATCAGACTCATTAAGCAGCGTGTGAAACTGCCCTGTTTGCTTAATCATGAAAAAGCTTATAATTAAGTCTATTTTAAAACAATTCAGCCTTAATCATTAAGCTCTTTTATGATTAAACCAACACGCCAGTTTAGATTTACACTCAAATTCAAAGAAACCCCTAGGTACAAATAAAATTTTCAAAATATCTTCGATGTGATAGATTCTTAAAAGTGTTATAACTTTTTTATTTATTGACCAATTGACATTAAATAAACACTAAATGTTAAGTGGAGCAAATTTCAACACAATAAAAAAAACCCGCATTGCAATCGGTTAAGCGGTTACTGAGATTAGCGTGCACAAACGTACAGACAAACAGATATACAGACATACAGACATACAGATAAACAGACAAAAATTCTAAAAATCATTGTTTTGGGTTCTATTGCGTTCATAAAGCCCCCCTATAATATTTTTTCTTATTTATCTTCCATGTACAGACAGCGACCTGTTACGATTTTATTATATGTATTGATTGATAGTTATAACCCCAGTACCTATTTTTTTAATAGCCCTATTGTACAGACACGACAATTTTACAAATTTTATAATAGTATATTTTCAGTACCTACATTGGTCTTCTTGGAAATTTTCTGATGAGGGTAGATGAACCTGAAAGCGTAAGAAGTTGTTAGCGGAGGCAATTTCCAGAAGCCATTACTCATTTTCAGGGAACAAACAGGCTTGAGGGCGGCTTTCGCTCTTCGCCGGGTAATTGTAGAAAACGGCGGGAATATTAAGTGTTGACGTCACGGGAAGTGGTTCCGCGTACGTACGCTTGTAATTGAAGCGGAGCTGCGGAGGCTAATCTTGTCTACTCTAAATAGCGCCATACTTATATTAAGGTTATGCACGTATAAGTCAAGGCGGGTTTAGTAGGCGTTTATTTTACCATTTTGGGGTTAAGTTTTCTTTAGAATGAACTGAAACTTGTTATATTTATAATTATGTAACAAAGAATTATATACGGGAAAAGCTGAGCTTTTATGTCTTTCTCCATTTCCTTTGAAATATTTTGATATTAATCAACTGCCCCGCGGCTTGTGATTTACTTATTAGCACCATAATTTGTGAATTTAACAATACCTACTTAGTGTAATAAATTCTGGTCAACATTTCACTTCTTTTCGTGAGAATTTTTAATTTAAATAATAACCTCGGGGTTGTCTAATCTAATCAGCCCGTCATTCTAAAGTTCTCCGCTTAGCAAGAAATTTAGCGATTCATTATTATTTTATACCTAGATTAATAAAGATTGTCAAGATATTTTCAGTACAGTACCCGGCAAACAACTTGAGCATCGCGTGCGGTGGTGGGAGAAAGTTTGTGCATGTACACTTACGTGCAAAAATATTGTGTCATTGAAAAACGCATTTTTTTTATTATCAGCATTTTATTGGGTTAGCTAATAACTTTTTAGTTGGTGGTATAGAGAGAAAAGAGATCACGAAAGTAGAGGTCATTGCTCAAGAAGTTTGCCGATTACTGTCCCACAGATTCCAAATATTTTACCATTTGCGAACATTTTTCGACCGGTACACTACCATCAGAATTGGTCATTACATAGCTGAAATTAATTAAAAATATCAGATAAATATCTAAAATTATCAGATTTTATTAAATATCATAATTATTGAAGTCGGCGCCAAGTAAACCTATATGTTTAGGTAGGTGCTAGTAATGGCACCGACTTCATTATTAGATATATTTAATAAAATCTGATAAATCAAAAGACATATTACTTTGTGCTTAGTAAATTTTATTCTCAAGTTTTTGTTTGAAGTCGGTTCTATTTTTGTTAATTTTTTTCGCGCGTTGTGAAAGGGGGCTAGACGGAAAAAATTCTCACGAAAAGTTGTCACGACACTTTTTTGGAACGAAGTTCCTTATTGCTATAGTATGGAGGGTAGAGGTACCTCTACCCTCCTTTAATATGGGGGTAATATGGGGGGGATTTAATATGGGGGAGGGGGGGAAGGGGAGGGAGGGGGGGGAAGGAGAGGGGGGAGGGGGGAGGGGGGGTAATAAAATGGGGGTTAATAATAAAAAAAACATTATTAATTAAAAAAAAAAAAAATTTATTACAATTCCTTCACTAATTAATCGAAAGGAACTTCGTTCCATCCGGGTGTCCCTTGACACCTCTCAAGTTTTTTTCATTATTTTAAGTGACAAGTGAACTGAAAAATCTATCTATCTAGGTTAAAGTCGTCATCAATATAAATCAATCAAGCCCAATCACAAGGTAACTGCTGTAAATCGATAAGGAATTCCCTCGACTGTCTTTCAACTCCATCATCGAATCGACTCCAGACCTTCATTGAATTGTAGCACTTTAGAGTACTTACTTAAAAAGTTAACAAACGCACTAGTTGTCCCTACAATTTTCAGTGGTCGCCCATCATCAGATCCTGACCTGGTGAAAATGAGACCACCTCAGAAGTGAACACTATCCAACAAAAAAAGATTTTTTTAAATCCGTCTATAACTGACGGAAATATCGGTGAACATCCATAAAAAAAAACATACAGACGAATTGAGTACCTCTTCCTTTTTTGAAGTCGGTTAAAAAGAAACGCCATACAATGCCTTTTCAATACGGCCGCCGAAATTGTTGACAGACCATTGAATTTCTATGGATATAATTATAGCTACTTCAGTAACTTTGATTAATTTCCAACAACAAATTCATCCTACAAACCCTTTTCGAAAGTATTATATACCCATTAAAAAGGAATTACGAAATGATTTGCGTGATTTCCATTTAATCACCCAAAGGCATAGAGTTATACTGTGGCATAGAGCAACACGATCTATGACTTGTAAAGGGAGGGGAGGCGCCACACTGAGACTTTGTCAAAACTGCTCGCCACAGACAGGGTGTTCATCCTCACACGTTGCGTCCGGAGCGCTCGACCACGGTTAGATCCGATAGGGGCTTTCTACCGCGCACGCTTAGGTCACAGTATGTATACAGTGCTTAGGTTGTGGAATGATCTCCCTGCCTCGGTTTTCCCAATCGCCTACAGTATGGGGTTCTTCAAAAGGAGTCTTAGAATGTTTTTACAGGGTCGGCAGCGCGAGTGTGGCGCCTCTGGTGTTGCAAGCGTCCATAGGCTGCGGTGACCACCAGTACTTCTGGTGGGCTGTATGCTTGTCTGCCACCTTAGTGGTATTAAACCGCCTGTCGCGCTAAGGTTCGTTTTCCGGGTCGGTTCAAATTTTGTGTGATCCACAAATGTATTTTTCAGAGTTTGGGGGTTTTCTATGTATTATATGTACCTATTTGTTTGGAAATATCTTAGATATTTCTAAACAAATACATATAAAATATGCCTATCAGTCGTCTAGATTCCATAGCACAAGCTTATATGTATTAGCTTAATTTGGGCTTGATGATGTGTGAGAACGTTCTCAAATATTTATTTATTTATTTATTATATTTAAAACGTGCTGCAAAAGGGGTACGCACACACCATATACCCATAAGAATTTTGAGTGTACCTATTGTTTAAATTGCTTTGTTCCATAGTGACAGCGGATTCCTTTTGTAGTGGTGTATATGAATACGATTTCCAACATAATGACAGGCAGATATGTAAAGGGCCAACATGCTATGACTACTCCCCTTGTAGGCTTGTACAGGTCGCGTTGCTCTATGCCAGAGGTGATGTTTAGTAATATCAGAGAAGTTAGTGTATCGTTACAAGTCTACCCCTTTTATATCGATTAGGAGTTGATCCATATCCGATAGTATAAAATTAATCTTGCCGTTATGTTAAAGGGCAATAAATAAATCCTTTTCAATAGAAATAGCTCAGGGACGTCATTTACCAGATAAAACAAGTGGAAAGCGTTCGGATACGGCGGCTGGGTCTCGAGGTCGCCCTTCACAAATCCGAGGCTCTGTGCTTCCACGGACCTCGGATGGGGCCACCTGCGGGAACCAGCCTACAGGTAGGGGGCGTCAGCATCGGCATCAAGCCCTCGATGAAGTATCTGGGGCTCGTACTCGATGGCCGGTGGAACTTCGGACATCACTTTCGAAGTTTGGTCCCAAAACTGAGGGGGACATCAGGGGACCCAACGGTACAGGAGACTGTACCCGGGGATCGTGCGAAGCGTGCCCTATACGGGGCCCCTGTATGGGCGGAGACCCTGACGGCCAGCAATGTCGCCAGATTGCTGAGCCCGCAGAGGGCGATGGCCGATTTTATCACTATAAAACATCAACGGAGAGATGTCCGGAATATCCGAATTTAACAAAGTTCACAAAGAGATAGACACAACAAATCCGTCAATTTTGTTTGACAGGAAACTTTTATTGTCTGTGGTCGATGAAAAGTTCTGTGGACAGTGAAGTTTGGGTCGTTTCAACATTTCAGTTACGAAATATAATATTAAACTTGCGGTTAGTTTGACTGTCAAAGGGTACGCAAAATATTTCAAATTAGGAAGGAACTTATTTTTGAATTATCATCACACTAAAAATATTTTATTGAGGTTTATTGTTAAGGGAAATGTTTTTATTTTTATAAAACGAATATCAAAAATGGTCAAAGAATCAATACAAATAATAATTTTTATTATTTTTATTATTGATTGAAATAATTAGAGTTTTGCCTGCCTGATGCGGTTCGGTCACCGTAGCTGGACGTTTGCAACACCAGTGGTACCAGTCGTGCTGACGACCCTGCAAAACCCTTCTTAGACACCTTTGAAGAATCCCATACTGTAGACATTCCGGAAAACCGAGGCAGGGAGTTCAATTCACAAGTCTGCGGGTAACCGCGGCAGAAAGCTTTTTTTTAACGTGTGGGAAAATCCTCTTTGATGCTATGCAGGACTTCTACCGACTAAAAACCTCAAGTTACGCCCAGCAGCCTACGGTTGGAAGTCCCGGGTAAGCCCTCGGAAGGATGTCCTAGGACTCACCGCGGCAGAAAGCTTATATCAGATCTAAGGGATTTAAGGGCAGGAGTAAAAAGTAGATTTTTTTTCTTGACATACCTAGTAACAGCATGGTAACAGATTACTAAACATGGGGATGGGGTCTAGTTTTACCTAATTGAAATTCATTAAGTAATTATTATTCTCATCATGCCAGACGGTAATTTTAAATCGTGAGCCATTAATCTATAAAGTATGTTATTTAAATGACCCGAGTCCATAACCATAACCAGAAAAAAAAACAAAAAAAACTCACTGTATAACATTTTCAGGAAAGTATCCCATTCATGTACAGGTAAAATACTTAATAGGAGTACCGAAATTCAATTTTAATAATCCACAAATAAAATAAGTTCCTAATAAAAGTAAAGAGGGGTAAAATGGGGCTGTTCATTTCTATATTAAAATTTTAATGGTACGCAATCCAGAGCTTTTGAGATTAGAGGGCGCTGGCGTACGTTTACCTAACGTGATGAAGGTACGCTGTGACACGGCGTATCCACACAAAAATGTAATATTACTGGCAATTTTCTGAGATATGCTTTTAATTATGGAAATTTACGGCGTTTAGGGTATGTTGGGGTTCATTGTGTGTAGATAATAAGTGATTTATTTATAAAATATTTATGAGAGCTGTGTAGGTGTAATAAGTCATGATTATAATCTTGATTGGGGTTCTCTGAAGGTCAAGATAAAATTATTTTTTGGGATATATTGCGTATTGTAAAGCTTTACTATTAAAGGAGCCCCGGGGAATCAGTGATTACCTACTTAAATGTACCTATACCTTGTTTTTTGATTTTTCTACTTATTTTATTCTATTGCAACTTATTCAGAAATATCAATAAAACAAAAAACGGGCAAGTGCGAGTCGGATGCGCACACAGAGAGTTCAACACAGTGTTTAAAATCACGTATGTTATATTGTAGACTTATTTCTAATTTTAGTATTTGTCGTTATTGCGGCAACAGAAACACATAAGCCTGGTGGCAGAAGGATAGCTAAACCTCAGTAATAGGCTCCCGTTTTACCCTTTGGGGAGGGAAATCAAAACTCATGAAAATAGCTAAAGCCTTTCTGGAGTTATAACTGTTAAGTGTACTAGTAACAAACCCGTCTTTGTATTGTATTTAGATAAATTTTATTTAAAACACACCTTTATTCCTTGTAGCTGCTAAGGAAGGTATATCGTCCAATTCCACATAGTGTATTGCCCTCTAGAAACGCAAGCGACACCTCGTTAAGCTTTACGGTCGCTGGCTGGGTTCTCCTGAGGGTTCATGTAACGTTAGCTTCCACGGAACATTACTGTCCTGAGTGCTTACTTAGTACGAGGAACGAGAATTGTCTGTACAACACTGGTACTGGAACTTACTTAATAACATGTGCTACTTTACAAATGAACGGTTTTTGATAAAATTTGGTACAGAGATAGATTAGAGCTTAGAAAAGGATATAGGCTGAAATAGAGGAAGGAGATAGATGATCACCCATCTCCTCCCATTTTAAACATTTCAAGTATTTTTTTCCGAGAACACTCGATATCCTTTCTTAAGCCTTAGTAGTTCTGTTCTCCATCAACATGGATGGAATGAGATATATTTAGAGTAAAAAAAATGATTATAAGAAAAAATGTATGTCAATGTAATAGCAGAGCTTGGCCTATATTTAATTTCAATATCTCATGTAGGTACCCACTTATACTCACAGATAAATAGATTATACATTACTACATACATTTGGTACATATGGTCACGCCTTTTATCCCCGAAGGGGTAGGCCTAGGCATATTATATGCCCACATTTCACTTAATTGGTGGTGAGCCGTATTGCCGTGTTAATATGGGCAGTAAATAAATTATGAATTTATAAAAATACATTTCTTTCATTGATTTTCTTTATTCGCAAAAGATCTTTATCTCTGAGAATAAAGAAACTCAATGAAAGCAAGCTTTATTCTCAAAGATCTTTATCTTTGAGAATAAAGAAACTCAATGAAAGAAATGTATTTTTACCACAATACTCTGCAACTTTATAAGAACTATGTACAATGAGTACATAGTTCTTATAAAGTTTCGCATACATTTGCAAATTAAGTTTCCTAAAAAAATAAAGCGGACAAAGTCGAGAGCAAAAGCTAGTTTATCTGTAAATTTTAAATTTAATAACAAAGTAGCGTAGGATATAAACCTTTGACAGTAGTAAAACAATATTAAATTAATTAGAACTTTGTGAAATGCTTGCTGCAATTGTAGTCGCTTCTCTTAATACCCAACAGACGAGTGATTTATTAACTAAAACGAGACGCTTTTACCTACGTACGCTTTGAGTTTTAATGAGAAATACAGGGAAAAAAAATCATGACAACTTAACTATACTACTTACTACAAATCAAATTTGCAGTTGTAGCAATATCTATCAGATGTCTATTTTCGTCTTGAAATGTCTCTTGTTTGATCTTGAAATATGAGATTTCAATACTCAATTTCTGTCTGTGATTTAAAGCCGTATGGTTAAGAATTGTCGCCGATGTGTGTCACAATAAATCAAGTTTGTGTGTAATATTTTTTACACTAGAACTAGATTTGTTCCATTTCCCGGAGTTCAATGGAACTAAAATTATGATAAATCTTATTTAAGTTACTCCGGAGACAACACAGAATAAATTTTGGTAATCTCTACAACGGTGAATAGCATCAATGAGTTTTTTACGTGTTAAAATCCTCATGGATGCCATGCCGAACTCCTAGCAGCTAAAACATACGATGCCCTTCAACTACCGAAATCCGAAAATCCCGGGTAAATTTAAAATTAAAATTCTCTTTTTAATTTAACCCATTATATACAAAGCACTTTCGACGAAATTTATACAATAACATCGCTTTTGTTTTTTCATAGCGTGACCAAGTATGCCTAATCTACTCTTCCTGTAGCCTTCGGTAGGTCAAGTGTATTGCTGTATACTTTCGTGTCTGATAGCGGGTCAACTAAGAAATAACAATATCTATTCCATTGTAATATCTTTATTATACGTTGTTATCGTAGTCCTGCTAAATTATTGTTATGCGAATGTGCATGACGTTAAGCTTAGCTAAAAATGGGTGGTCATATATTATATCTATCATTAGAGCGTTTCCGTGCTTCGGAAGGCACGCTAAGTAATATTTGTTGAAAGAAAACTATCTTTATAACCGAAATTTAGCCTTTTAACTTTTAAAGTGGAAATTTCAGAGCTTCAAAACGAAAATTTGTGTTTAACTCACCCTTAGGACGTGCGTACACGACAGATTTTTGTAGGCCGACTTCTACGCCAATTTAAAAAGAGTAGAATGTACTGATGTAGAATGCCCCGCGGACTCAGTGTTCTGTAAACGATCACTGCAGTAAGCAACTTTCACTATGGCCGGTCCATGGATGGGTGACCATCCATGTGATCACTTTGTGACGTTTATTTGAGCGTTTCCGTGCTTCGGAAGGCACGTTAAGCCGTTGGTCCCGGTTGCCAGTAAAATGGCAGTCTTTAAGCTAAGTTGAAGGCTTTATTTCAACAGCGGGCAGTCACACCCTGCGCCTGTCCATTTGAACACGGCAATACGGCTCACCACCTATTACGTGGGACAAATTATACAAAGGTGAAATGTCGGCATATAATATGCCTCTGCCTACCCCTTCGGGGATAAAGGCGTGACCATATGTATGTATGTATGTATCTGTTAAAAACGTCGTAAAAATTGGCCTCTAAAAGTCTGTCGTGTGCGCGCCGTGAAAGGTAAACTCGACATTTCGTAGATCTTCATCAAACTATGGCGCCCGACTTTAATACAAAGTCAATCGACCAGAAGATTTCTCATTTGATGAAATTATCTATAGGTCGTATGAAGTTTGGGGTTCGTTACATAAATGATTGATTTACTTTTATTACTTCGAAAAACTGCTGAAAGAACCTACTTTTTTCAGGAGCGAATTTATATTTTATGTGTTTGCAGTGATAAAATAAGACTCGGGCTTTGATATAATATCGAAGAACGATTTAATATCTGTGGTACCTACTGGTTTCTTGTATATCCTTCTTTTTTGATGAAGATATGATTATTCTAAAGAAGTGTGTGCGGTGTATAGCACCTGTAGGTACCTTTTGATATAATGAAAACAAAAGTGTTTGAGTTTCTGAATTTCGAAAAGTCAATCATTCAAATGGGATACGTGTGGTTTTTAGTCGGTAGGAGTCCGGCATGGCATCCTTGTAGGTATTTCCTCACGTCAAAAACCTTGTCTACCTGTCGTCGTGTCGTCCACTCTATGGAATGTCGGCCTCTTGCAGTGATTTTATTGGAATGGCGCTAGTGTCAGACATAGTTTTTTTTTTTTCGAGAATCCGCAGTCGTACTGTGCCGCAAATGAGGCTGGCAACTCTGTAACCCTGATTGCTTACAATCAAACTAAATTACAAAATTTACAAACCAATTTTCATGCAATGTGGAAGCGATACTTTAAGAAAATGCTATAACAATCGGGTTTGACTTTGCAAACAAAATTATTTTGAGTAAAAATAATCCGGAAGGTAGCACCAAGCCATACACAACCTTTTTAATAAGGGAATAAACATACATCGCAAAAAATCTATGTGAAAGCGAAGAAGTGTGTTATGTGATATTTCACATAGATCTTCCGCGATGTATGTAACTACAGTTACTTGCCTATTAGACTAATATTTTAAAGTGAATATCTAAATATAACAAATAAACAATAATAGTGAAAATATAGCCATTAACAATAATTACACACAGAAATATCGTTTCTAATATCCTTGTAATTACAGAACTGTAACATTAAACCACAGACTGCAGAACTATTAAAACATATTTACCTAAACAGCTTCAGTATAGTAAAACGGGCTAAACCAGGCGATATGAGTAAGTCTAAATCATTATAATAAATGGAATATTACCACCGGAATAGCGTTTTCAATAACTGTGTAATGTTATTGCTAAATGAATGCGAATGGTGAAATGTTTGCAATCAGCTACCTACACTGAATACAGTAGTTTTAGTGCAATTTAGAGCATTGTGGTTGGGCGAGAACTTTCTATCATTGCTATTGACAACTTTTGTAAGAAGTAAACTGTATTTATTGAAATAAGATCTATATTAAACAATCGAAAAATGGCATCGAAGTTAATCAGAAGATCAGTAGGGAGATGAAAGAAAGTAATTTCACTTACCTTCATTGCAAAACCGGAGACTAGCCTCCCTAGACAAGTGGCACAAGCATAAATCGCAAACGAAAGGATACCATAAATCGACCAATCACACCCAAGCCCGTGATCCCACCGCGGCGCGCGCGTAGTACGCCGGCCGGCGACGAGCTTCGTTTGCGATTTACGCTTGTGCCACTTGTCTAAGGGGGCAGGATAGCAACTAGGTACCTTTGCAGCCCATAGAAAAGTTAAAAATACAATTGAAAAACCGGCCAAGTTCAAGTTGGACTCGCCCATGAAGGGTTTCGTAGCAGCAGCAGCAGCGTAGTTCGTTGTAAATTTGATTGATGTTTTAACACGTTCGCAGTGGTAGTGATCTTTCTAACCGAAAATTGCGGTTTATAGCGTATTAAAAAAAACTACCAGCTCTATCTCGTTCAAACCAAATTTCGTTGGTAGTTTTTATGGCAATGTACATCATATATTTTGTTTAGATATATCATTCTCTTAGTTTAGAAGTTAGAGGGGGGGGGGGGGGGGGGACACCCATTTTTCCACTTTGGAAGTGTCTCTTGCGCAAACTATTCACTTTACAAAAAAAAGATCTTAGGAACCTCAATTAGACAAATAAGCCAACTTTCCCATTCATGATATTGTGTAACGTAAATAGACGTTACCTTGTGTAAAATAAATAATTATCTATAAAAAACCCTTATAATTTAATAATAGTAACAAACTTACCTAACAAAACCTACACTAAAATAATTCAAATAGCCTAAATATTATGTACAAACAGTATTTACAATATATACTAATTAAATAAAAATATTAAAACTAAAAAAAACAATAAAATATCAAACCCAATGCAATTATTTCATTGACTTATATCCTTGACTGTACCGGGCCATCGGATTCAGTCTGTAGGGTCCAAGATTTGGGTTTGGAACCGGCACTACATTATTACTGACCGCGGTCCAGTCCCCGGCTCCACATCACCAGCCCCAGCGACGACCTTCCACGCAGCCGACCAGCGGAGCTGCTATCGTCGCATCCGCACGGGAAGTACCGCTACCGGAGCAAAAATTGACGGGCCTTTACCACCCACGACCTTCGTTCGTCCTTGATTTTTTTTTAAATAAAATATGCTAGCTAAGTACTCCATTAGTTTAATTTAACCGAGTACCTACGCTACAATTGGTATACACTGTATACATTATAGACAGAGTAAGTCAGTAAAATTTTAAGTCCAAGCTCCTTCAGAGTCTATTTTGGTAACAATCAGATTTGTAGCCCTCAATTCTGAAGAGTTAACGACATGATTGGCAGTCAGATTGAACAGGATGCGGGGCGCACAGGGAACTCGACTGCAAATTGCTTATAACGGTTGCAAACTAGGGCTGTCTGCTCCATATAACTTCATAGATAAATATTAAATGATGATAGTGAAAAATGTAAGAAGTATGTCTTAGGTTAGCTGGAGTGACGGTGTTTAACCGCATTCCCCCCGTAACCAAAAAAATAAACGCAGCGTTGTCCACCTGGATATCGATAGTCGTGACCAAAGCATAATGCTCGCAGTCGCATGGAAATTCTACCTTGATTATTGTACTTTTGTCCATAACTTCACTTCTATTTAGCCAACTGCGATCAAACAAACGTAAGATTTTAAGCTGACAAACTGACGCCTTCTTAATTAGTTTTTAAATAATAAATATTATATACCGGGAGTAAATGCGACGGGAAATATATTAAAATATTAATTAATATCATATCTCTCTTTATTATGTGATGATAACGGTTGCAAAGTAGAGTCGTGTGTTTTATATAACTTCATAGATAAATGTTAAATGATGATAGTGAAAAATATAAGAAGTATGTCATAAGATAGGTTAGGGCAGGGCGGAAACTCTGTACAAATGATTGGTTTTCGATTCCGTCACCTACACTAAATAACACGTTATGTTCGTACAGAGCTTGAATGTGTGTGTAACCAATAAGGTTTAGGAAACGTTCCCTCAAAATACTCTCCAACTACACATTTGTCTAATAATTCTATCCTACTAATATATAAATGTTCAAGTTTGTGAAGTATATAAATGTTAAAGTTTGTGAAGATGTTTGGGTGTTTGGATGTTTAGCAGGAGTGGGAAAGCCTGTTCAGTGGGGGGCAGGGAGTTGCCTATCTGTATGTAATATTAAATTTAAATTCAAATTCAAATATTTTATTGCGAATCATGAGTACATAAGTTGATGTGAATTATTACTTACTTAACGTCAACTTAAGTACCCATTATTTAAACTTATGTTCTATTATTCACGCATTCAGGTCGCGTGGTCGAGAATCGGCTCCTAGATAAGACAGAATAGAACAACGTGGTGGTAGCGGATAGGAATTATAATGTCCATCAGATCACACAATTTTCAACAAACGATATCGCAGGCAATAACTAGTGATAAGTGATAGATCATCAGAAGTGATCCCCATCTTAAAAGGGGACAAATTACATGCAATCCAATCACTTAACTTCATAAATTTGTTCTGAGTTTTATCTTTCCTTCATAATGCAAAGGCTAAATCAAATAACAATAAGTTGCGGTGAATTGGAGGCTATCTCGGGGATCTTACGGTGAATCACGGCGAGTGTGCCGCTATCTCGGGTACCTAAATTACAATCGGATTAGATTCGTCCGATAGAAGTTCATTTATGTGAATCTAATATGGATTTAGATTCATATAGATGAAATACTTTCTTAGACACACTCGAGTATTCGCTAATGAATCATGATATATTTCAAATACCTAATTCATTTACTATTTTTTTTCGTGTGTAAATTCTCATGGATGCTATACCGGAATTCTACTGACAAAAACCACACGGTGTCTTGCCATCTGTCTAAGTCCAGGACACAAGGAGTCCCGGGTAAGCCCTCAGATGAAGAACCCCAGGGCTTCCGACGCTTCGTCCACTATCGAGGACTCCAAGAGCCATATCTCCATAAATAGAGCCTGTAATTTAAAAGTATAAGTAAAGTTCGATCAGAATTCTTGATATTTATGATTACAGCTGCATTCCTTTACTTATGCACTACCTCCCTTTGAAGGCCCTCATTTTTAAAAGAGTAGACAGAGAGTTTGAAAAAAGGAAACCAGCCAAGTGCGAATCACACTCGCACGCGGAGAATCCCGTACCAAAAAACCGCAGAAAGTTTCGTTTGTTGTATAGAATCCGCTCTTAAATATAATTTTACTTCAGATTTTAGTATTTGTTGTTATATCAGCAACAGAAAACACATCATCTGTGAAAATTTCAGCTCTCTAGCTATGAAGGTTCCTGAGTTACAGCTTCGTGGCAGAAATACTGATGGACGGACAGAGAAATCTTAAACACATATAAACACAATCCATAAAAACTTCCAAATCCCTACTAGTCCCTACTATAATATTATAAATGCGAAAGTAACTCTGTCTGTCTTTCTGTCTGTCTGTCTGTTACGCTTTCACGCCTAAACGGCTGGAGCGATTAATATGAAATTTAGTATAGATATAGTTCGAGGCTCTGGGAAGGACTTAGGCTACTTTTTAACCGACTGCATAAAAGGAGGGTTATGATTTTACGCGATAACGACTTCTACGCGGTCCAAGCCGCGGGGATCAGCTCTTATGTTAAAAGTCGTTTAGTTGCCGAGATCCCATAGCACAAGCTTATATTAGCTTAATTTGGGCTAGATAATGTTCTGTGGGAATGTCCACAAATATTATCTACTGAAAAAATTCCAAGGCCAACTTCGTATATTACAAACAGCAATAAACCTCGTTAAAAATATGTCTGCCAGACCGTTCATACGCCGAACACAAACCAAATACTATCAGGAAAATAAGCTCTGCTCCGTAAAACCCTTTTATACTCAATATTATTCAGTTTGTTGCAGTGCAGTACAAATACTCGAGTACGTCTCAAGTATTTCTCCGACGTCGGTACGTGGGCAATATTTACTCATCTTTCACAAATATACTGCGTTTTTGAATTGAAGAAATACGGATTTAAAGTGCAGTTTTGAACTACCAGTACCTGATAATGATTCAGGGATATCGATTATGTCTGGGACTTTGCGTTCAAAATATTCTTCAACCGGGGTACGTTGTTATTGGCTGCTAGAAGCAGTTACGACTTTGATTTCGGTATTGTTGGGGGTAGCTGGTCTACATGAACCCTAACTGATGCAAACCCATGGCACAGCTTTCCCTCCCGTTGTAGTCTGTTCCCGATTCCGCAAGGTAAAAAGTAGCCTATGTGTTATTCCTGAGGATATCCTTCCTAGGGCTTACCCGCGGCTCCCAACCGTAGAAAGGAAAAGTGTTGATTTTTAGACGGTAAGAGACAGTCCAGCATTGTATCCATGATAGATTACCTACTTAAACGTAAAAAAAACTATAATCTATCCTTGTAGGTACCACATTTCAGCCAAATCCGTTCCGTTCGGCCGTTGAGCGTGAAAGAGTTACAAACATCCACATATCCAGAAATCTATCATTGACACACACAAGGTTCTTAATATAAAACAAATGACGTTTCACCAGTAAATTTCCGTCCTCGAATTCAAAATCGAGAATCGCCTCCTAAGGTGCTAGACTCTCGAGCCTATTATCGGGACATCCTTCCTGAGGGCTTACCCGGGGCTCTCAACCATAGGCTGTTGGGCGTTACGTGAGGTTTTTTTAGTCGAGGATTTTCCCTCACGCTAAAAAAAAAAAAGGTGCTAGACTCTCACTGCCGACTCTAGAAATATATAACCGACATTTCAATCGAAACCACCCCACAGAGCTCATCACCACAGATAAGGTAATTGAATGTGTTCAATTCAAATCTAATCCATTTGTGTAGTGTTACAATCGTGCACGTCAATCGTTCGCCGGTCACCGACCGGTCCATTCGCTTAATTAAACCATTTCCACTGAAACACATTCAAACGTGCCTTTAAGGTTGGTATTCACCGCGACAGAGTACCGCCCGGTTTCCACCGCGAGCTGGGCACTCATTAATGACCGCAACCGTTTAGTAAACTGTATACTTCAAGCACACCAAAGTTCACTGGCATTCATTAAAATGGGCCTGCTAAACCCGCGGTGGAGACCGGGCGTAATGAGCGGGAGATGGCGAGCCGTACGGGATCATTTTTTAATGAAATGAGTTTTGTTTTCCACCCACAAAGAGATTATGAATAAAAATGAAGAATCCCCTTATTTCTTATGTTCAATTTAAAGTATTTTGATGAGATGAGTTAAATGACAAATGGTAAATGAGCGCCCAGTCTGTTTATCGTTCATCTATATTTCATATATTTACTGTTGCGAGTTAAGCGGGATAATTAATGGCTCCGCTCAGCTCGCGGTGGAAACCTGGCTTTAGACCGAACTACTGGCTATTCAAGATAATCTTTGCCGATGGCTCTGTATGTTAAATTGATATTTTATCTGATTCCCGCGCTTTCAATTTGGGTTCATTGCGGACATTTTGGGAATTCTAATTGCGAATGACAGTTTAGCGACAATGATAGTATCAAAAATGTTTAGGCGGAGTTTACTTGGTTGCTTTGCTAGTAGTGGTAATTTTAACATAAATGCTTACTGATATTATAAACGCGAAAGTTTCTATGTGTGAATGTATGGCTGTATGACTGTTTCTTACTCTTCCAATCTCTAACGGCTGAAAGGATCTGACTGAAACTTTGGCACAGGGATAGGTTACAAGTCCGAAATAACAGTGCGCCTACCCATAGGATATAGGTACACGTAAAATAGGAATTTTCCATCACAGCGGGCACCATCTAGTACTAGTAGGCCGTTATCCCCGAAGGTTCTATACATTATAATAAAAGTCAAAAATTAATGTACATTGGAAATATTAAAAAACAAAATACTCGCTGGGTGTTCAAGATAAGATACCGAAGCCGAAAATATAGTTAGAAGAATTTTTGTCTGCTTATCTGTTTGCTTTGCTTTGTCCGGAAGGATCTCGATAAGTACTCAATAGATTTGATTTAAATTTTGTACAAATATTAACTAGGGGTAGGGTCTTCAAATAGGCTATATATTATTTCGCTACATATCCTAGGGGCTAAGCAGAGAGCAATCAAATTTGTATTATAACATAATTTTCACGCGTACGAAGTCGCGGGCAACAGCTAGTAGAATAATAAAAATCTAAATATCTTTACAAACTTTTATATTCATAATAAAAACCTAAACATCTTCACAAGCTTTCACATTCATAATATTATTCTAATGTATTACTAAAGCCGCGTTCCCATTATTTTTTTTAACGGGAGAAAAATCCTACATGGATGCTATGCCGAACTCTAATCGACAAAAAACCACAGGCTCCCTACCTAATGCCTACGGTTGGGAGCCCCGGGTAAGTCCTCGGAAGAATGACCCCAGGATTCCCAACAGAGCCGCGTTCCCAATATGTGAAAGAGTAACAAGCATCCATCCATACCATAGGTACCCATAAACTTTTGTGAGTGTGGATGTTCGTTACTCAATCTGTCAATCACGCTGTAATGGCTGAACAAATATGGCTTAAATTTGGTACATGGATAAGAATATAGTCTGAAAACGTTCTCACAGGCAGCATAAACGCGGACAGAATTTCTCACAAGTATCATCTAGTTTATATGTATTAGTTAGTGTATAGGTATACCCAGCTATTGCGTAGCGACACAAACAGACATAGGACATAGCTATTCGCATTAATGTTCATTTAATTGAACGTGAGCCTCTCATCCCCCCATACAATGGTCGCCGCCGGCTTTGAGCACGTACACACATAAGGAGATCAATTAATTATTCATTTGATCCATGCCTACGTGTTATTCAATAGATTATTATTATTATTATACATGCTTTTGATATTATGATTTGTTGAAGCGCTCGTAGTTCTGCCCCCTTAGACAAGTGGCTTTTACGTTAGTTTAAGTTATTATAAAGTTACTAGCTGAGCCCGCAACTTCGTTTACGTCACATAAGGTGTATGAAAGGAGAGGTATTTCTTCATCAGACTTATCAAGCAGCGTGTGAAACTGCCCTGTTTGCTTAATCATAAAGACTGAATTGTTGAAATGAACACTAAATGTTAAGCGGAGCAAACCTTAACACAATAAAGAAAACCGCATTGCAATCGGTTAAGCGGTTACCGAGATTAGCGTGCACAAAAGTACAGACAAACAGATATACAGACATACAGACAAAGAGACAAATATTCACAAAATCGTTGTTTTGGGTTCTATTGCGTTACAGACATACAGACATACAGACATACAGACAAACAGACAAAAATTCACAAAATCGTTGTTTTGGGTTCTATTGCGTTCATAAAGCCCCCCTATAATATTTTTTCTCATTTATCTTCCATGTACAGACAGCGACCTGTTACGATTTTATTATATGTATTGATATTGATTGATTGATGATAGTAGAACTCTCAATGTATGAGACTGACACTCGTTATTGAGATCTCTCTCGACTTGCCACTTGTCTAAGGGGGCTGCTGATTCAGTGTTCTGTAAACGATCAAAGCGTTGTCTGTCTGTCTGTCTGTCACCAAGCTATAGGTATCTCAGGAACCGTGACAGCTATACAGCTAAAATTTTCACAGATGATGTATTTCCGTTGCCGCTATAAGTTATTGATTCTCGTATTTTGGTACGAAATCCTCCTTGCGCGAGTCCGGCTTGCAGTTGATCAGTTTTAGCCTCTCTCTATGAAATAGAGTGCAGAGGGGCTTATGGCGAGACTATGTCTGTAGTCTGTGACTCTATCGCATTAAACTACGTCACTAGGTCACGTGGATCATCTGTTCAAAGTTTGAAATAAAACAAAAATGACAACGTCAATCGGATTGAACTTTTACTTTCACAATAAACGTGTTAGAGCGGGGCAGTCTGGTGAGAACGATCTCACGGCTTTCTTGTTTTATTTGTGACCTGGTTTTGATGACTGTCTAGAATTGATGTTATTTTTAAACTGTCGCGAGGTAACTATGAGTGTTTAGAATTGATTAATTAAAAATAGTCCATTCTCTTCAGATAGTCTATATCCAATAAATAAACAACAACATTGTTGCTTTTATTTCCACTGTATCCCACGAAATCCATTTGTCTTTTTACATAGCAATACATCGGAGCAACGGAAATCACTTAGTGTATGCGTCATTAGCCGCGTCATGACTTCACCACCGTGTTAACGTGAGGCTACCAAATTCGCTAAATGAATTTTGTGAGACTCAATTCGATAAATAATCGAATCAGGCATTACATGGCGAAAATCCCTCCTAGAACGATAATAAAGGAGGGAAGGGAGAGGAACACGCCTCACAAACTCGATTCGTCAATCCTTTTTTTTTAACGTGAGGGAAACTGCTCATGGATGATATGCCGGAGTCCTACCGACTAAAAAACCTCACGTAACGCCCAACAGCCTATGGTTGGGAGCCCCGGGTAAGCCCTCGGAAGGATGTCCCAGGACTCCCAACAGACTCACGGCCGCCATTGCGGCCTCGCCTAGGGGGTGGTTAGGGTTTTGCTGAGTTATTTAAGGAACTTTACTGCAGTATTTTCGATATCGAATTGCGTCGAGCCCTCGATACGTCAATCCTAACGTACAACAGTTAAGGATAACCACAACTAATTGTAAGAGAGGAATGACGAACCGAACTCCTCGGGAAAGGAATTTTGGGTGTGGATAGCAAAATTACCTGTACCCTCCAGATTGTTAATAAAGAGCACTACTCCGCTTAACTGTTGTACGTTAAGATTGACGAATCGGCCTGAGGACGTCCTTAAAAGCGAGATCACACCCGAAACCCCCCAAAGACGCGGGATAGCACCCGAACCACCCCCTAGGCGAGGCCGCAATGGCGGCCGTGAGTCTGTTGGGAGTCCTGGGACATCCTTCCGAGGGCTTACCCGGGGCTCCCAACCATAGGCTGTTGGGCGTTAAGTGAGGTTTTTTAGTCGGTAGGAGTCCGGCATAGCATGCATGATGGATTTTCCCTCACGCAAAAAAATGTCCGCAAAAATATATAAAGCCTTGAGATATCAATTAAACAAAACATGACAGTTTAATGGATTTCTTTAGGCTTTTCGATATTTTTATTTGAGTACAAGTTAATGCCCGTGTTGAAGGTCTCGCTTCCGTTTCTCACAGAAGGAAGGAGCGGAATGACACCCGAACCAATCCCTAAAGAAGCGGGGTAGCACCCGAACCCTTAGACAAGGCTGCGGTGGAATTTAGACTTGAATGGGGTGTGTACTGCAAGACACGCACAAAAAAAAATTTAAAATGCATAGTTTTAGCCCCTCTCTATAAAATAGAGTGCAGAGGGGCCTAAGGCGAGACTTTGGATGTAGTCTGTGACTCTGTTGCATTAAACTACGTCACTAGGTCACGTGGATTATCTGTTCACAGTTTGAAATAAAACAAAAATGACAACGTCAATCGGATTGAACTTTCACAATAAACGTGTTAGAGAAGGGCAGTCTGGTGAGAACGATTTCACGGCTTTCTTGTTTAGATTCTTTAAAATTATAAATAGAGCTGAGTTTCTTGCCAATTCTTCTCAGGGGGTCGCGTTGTGAACTGGTGGTACTTCTTTGGTTTATATAATTGACGTTTTACAAGTGCACTTGTATATGCCTAAGTGAAATAAATGTATTTTTGTTTGTTTGTTGTATAAGTAGTACTTTAGCGTACTGAAACAGTGCACAGTACGCGACAAAATTTAGCATGGCACCATGACCTCAAACATGCGTCATGTCGGCTGTACTGGGAGCCTGCAAGGTTAGCTTAACTAAATCTAAATGTCAAAAGTCTTCTGCGGATCTACCTAGAGTCATTTATTAATCTGTGCTAGAGCGCCCGGCGCTACCGTGGTGGGAAGCATCGCTCAAGCCAATTTTGTGTAATAACTCTTGTTTAAAATGCAGGGCCATTCTCTTCTAGTAAGCGCTGTTCCTGATTGAAATACAGTCTGATTTCCTTACCTGTTGTGAGCGTGGAAGGAGAGCCTTAAGGGTGGTGGCAACGGCGAGTGTGGAGAGTCCGCGGTGCGCCGCTGACGATGTCCAGTGACCGGCGCGTAGGTAGCCGCCTGCCAGTGTCGCACGAACGGGGATAGTGACAACCCTGGAACAATGATAAAGCTTCTGAGGATGTTGTAACTAAAATGAGTTCTCACAAATGTGAAAATTTTATCTTTGTTCTAGTTCTGCAGTAGTAGTGAGTTGGTAAAATTGTATCTCGGGTCTTAGGGGGATTTGCCCAAGACTATCGGCATCCATGAACAGGGGCCTGAAGACGGTAAGGGGGCTGCTCTCCGTCTTTACAGAAGCAGGCCCTGCGTGGCGTGCGGGAATCACGCACGCCTCCCCAAAAAGCGGGATAACACCCGAACAACCCCCCAAAAACGCGGGATTGCACCCGAACCTCCTCCTGCCCCTAGGTGAGGCCGCATTGGTAGCGGTAGGTCTGTTGGGAGTTCTGGGGTTCTCGTTTTCCTCACGGTAAGGAAAAAGAACATAGAGTTCTGGGGTTCTCGTTTTCCTCACGGTAAGGAAAAAGAACATAAAAAAGTCTCTGAGGGAATGCTGTCCACGGCGCCCGACTGTAGCCACAGAGTCTTCCGCGAATCCGGGCGTAAAATCCGTGTTTTTCGGTTAGAGAACCCGTCTCTAACCGAAAAACACGGATTTTACGCCCGGATCCGCGGAAGACTCTGTGTTGAGCCGCTCCAGGTAGCTTCCCGATCCTTAACCAGATACTAAATTCGGGATACCCACTGGTGCGGACGCCATACTAATTTCAAGCTGATTGAATTTGTCGTCTGATTCCTGACAGCAGAGAGTGTTTCGGGGAAGTACGGACCGTAGAGCGGTTTTGGAGGAAACTTTGTGCAAGGACAGACTTCATACATATATACATCACAATTGTCTCCCATCGGGGTAGGCAGAGACTATGGCTTTCACTTGCTACGATCCTGGCATATCACTTTCGTTTCTTCTACTTTCATAAGTGCTTTCATACACGCTTGCCGGTTAGGGGTACTCTTGACCTATCCCGTTTTCAACAGGTTTTTAATTTGGTCATCATGTGTACGCCGAGGTCGACCCCTACCAGTTTGCCCATTCATTCTCATAGACGTAGTCAAGGACAGACGGAGTTAAATATCGACATTTTGACAAATGACTGAAGCGGACGCGAATTCTTTCATTATTTTTTCGATCTAACGGATGTAACACAATTCACAACATAGTCGTAAAATGTATTGTACGAATTTGAATGAAAAAGGAAAGAAATTGTAGAAATATATTATGTTTCGAGTGACAGCTCAAAGGCTATTTATTTCCGTGTTACTCTTTGTTAACAATAAATGCTTATTCTTTATTGTACTCAAATTCAATTTGGAAATTAATTTAGACAGTGTCGTAAAATCGCAATTCGGGGTGTTATCGCTAACAGACAGCTTTTCCCGTCTAAATTCGTAGATAAATTTTTCATAGATGCTTTTATTTTACTGATGAGAGTTATTGCTATTATTATTATAGTCAAAACCTCGAGAAGTGAGGAAAGTAAAAAAATAGGTTGCATAATACCAGTAGTCAGTTTGAAATAAAAAAACTTATTTTTTCTGATAGATATCTACTATGTTAAAAGACAAAAGATTTGTTTATTTGTTACCGATAAACTCTGTCTCTGCCTTACAGTGGCTATTTTCACGAACAAAGAATATGATTTATCTATTTTACACGCTAAGTTATAAAAACTGATGTTGTCTGTGGAGGCTTAAATTATAATTTTTTGAGGCTCTTGTTTTGAAGCTATAAAATATAAAATGGTGATTACATGTAAAATATGTGGCTGAATTAGTAAGTTAGGTGTTAATATATTATTACGGAGGACAAGTTAAAATTATTGTTGATCTTTATTTGATGCTTATAATGGAATGTTTAGGTGACGTCTTAAAGAGGACGAATTAGTATATTAGAGGCTATTTCATTTTCGCGTGGCTTAGTTATTAAATGAGAGGCTAAATGCCGTCGCCGATAAAAACTTTTGAGGCTCGGTTTATTATATCCCGTTATTAAATAAACCTACGGCGCTGGGCTGGAGGTCGTGGGTTCGATTCCCACCGGAGACAAATATTTGTGTGACCCATAAATGTTTGTCTCAAGAGTCTGGGTGTTTCAATGTATAATATTACGTATTTAAAAAAAGTGTATAAGTATTAATATCCGTGGTCTGATACCCATAACACAAGCAGGTTATTCTTAGCTTACTTTGGGATCAGATAGCGTTGTGTGTAATGTCCGTGAATATTTTTTTATTTTATGTATTTACTTCATGAGCTAGAAACACGATTACTGATAAAATCCTCGATAGATTTTTGTGTTGAAAATACCTCGATTTCGTGAAATTTTAAGCTAGATCTCGAAGTTTTAAGTTGTTTTTGTAACATAAAATCTTTATAATTAAAATCTTCATTTGCACCAGAAGACTTTTTTCATAATATTGGTAATAGTTTTTATAAAAATTAATTTATTTCGTTAAAAACGCACAAAAACCGATCGCATCTCTCTCTTTCTTGCACAATAAAATGTATATCTTCTATCTTCTTTTAACAATTTGGCGTCTGGTAGGCTCTTAAATACCTGAGGGTACGGATCAGTAATAACAAACTGAGCAATCGAATATGGCATATTTTCATAAAACATTGTAGACACGGGGATCGTCACAAGCGAGCGTCACCATATTTCAACATACAATGCAACATAGCGTTGTATTCGCCAACATCGACGTTAGCAAATTAATACCATTACAAATTTAACAAGATAGGTGTCAAATAGCTAAGCTGGGATTTATGACGCTGGTGCCGGCAACACGAGAATGCGTCTCAAAGCGAACGTAATTGGAAATCAAGTACCTATCTACGGTGTCTGGAACACGGCCCTTAGAGACTTCTAAGAAGGATTTACATGTGTTGAAATTCATACTATTCAATATAAGCAGTCCTGCCACGTGTCTATGAATCGCTTTCATAAAATTATAGCTGTTCCTCGCAGCTTCGTCTGCGTAGAAGTCGTTTTTGAGTAAAATCATACCTTCTGCGCAGTTAAAAGGTAGCCTTTCCTTGGACTCAAACTATGTTTACACCACGATGACACTCGCGACTTCGCCCGCATGAAATTCAGTACCCGTTCCCACTTCCCGTGGGAAGATATTCCTGGGATGAAAAGTAGCAATGTGTTATTCCAGACTATAACCTATCTCTTTACCAAATTTCAGCCCGATCCGTTCAGCCGTTAGAACGTGATTGAGTAACAAACGGCCAAACATCTAAACATCCTAACACAACTTTCACATTTATAAAATGAGTAGGAAGTAGGATTTCGTTAAAATCGGTTCTGCGGTTTAGGCGTGAAAACGTAACAAACAGATAGACAAAGTTACTTAAGCATTTTTAATACTAGTAGGGATGGTAGGGAAGTAGGGGTTAACTTTATATCTAGAAGAGACACGCGGTCGTTATCTTTACTGGTATGAAGGCTCAAACGGTAAAAGGAGGTTCAGAGTGTCAAATTAACAGATGAGGTCCAGCGGGAAGCCCTGTTTGCGGTAACCATAGGATATTATGGATTAGTATATTCATGTCTTCGAGAATGTTTTGGAGAATTCTATTGTGAAAATTAAGTTTTTGCTATAGAGCGTCTTTCACCATTTCAGCTAAAGGCCTTTTTTTTAACGTGAGGGAAAATCCTCGAGGATGTTATGCCAGACTCCTATCGACTAAAAAACCTCACGTTACGCCGAACTGCCTATGCTTAGGAGTCCCGGGTAAGCCCTCGGAAGGAAATCCCAGGACCAGCTAACAGCTAAAGGCCTGATTTTACTTTTACGTATTAGACCAAACAAGGAGAGGCAAAGATTGATATCAGTCTGCAGTTAGTTAAAATAGTATTAAACAATTGTGAAGACGGTTTGGTAAGTAAATTCAAGCAGTGTCTATCTTAAATCCATTTACGTCACTGAAGTATTAAAATGGCGTCACAAATAGATATTTAAATAACCAATAGACTAATAATATCGGCAAGTGTGATGCACTCAGTGTTAGAACAAGCTGCGAATATAAAGTGTATAATTTTTCGCGCCATTTGCTGAAAACGCGGGACGTGCAACGGAGCACGCAAGATGGCGTCGCTACGAACGGACGTGACTTTGTCGACTACCCGCCATTTTATCCTCAAGTAAACCCAATGTAGGTATACTATCTAATTTACCAAGTCCTTGTGTTGTTTTTCGATTAAATTGCGAAACAGTTTCCCGAATCGAGTTTGGGAATTCATTTACTAAGTAAAGTATATCAGATTTGATGTCTTTGTTGAAGTTGATGTAAATGAGCCAGTTGTGTGGATTGCCACGTTTCGGAGGAGCTGCAAATATTTGTTAAAGAAGTTAGTAAAGAATTTGCATTTGTATAATTTAGGTAGTTGATGAAAGTGTTGGTAAGTTATTTTGTTGATAGAAGGGAACCAATGATACTAATATAGCTGAATTGCGGAAAAATCACTGTCTAAAAAGTTGATATAGCAAAAAAATTTACGAACAAAGTAGCTACGAAAATAATCCCATTACAAATATCTAAATAAAGATATTTGTAACGGGATATTCAAGCCTTCCATTTGATACCCAACACGGGAGGTACTTATAATTAAAACATGAAACGGGATGTACATAAAAAGAAATGATCTGCTTGCTGTGCTGGATTCTTAAAGAAGTAATTATAATACATTTTTTGATTCTACATTTATTTTGTAAATAGAGCGCTACAACAAATAGCCCGCAGGACGGAATATGTTGTGAACAACTACATACTGTGATACTACACGATAGGTACTGATGATACAAAATTGAAAAAAAAAACACACCTTTATTCAAGGAAATCGAACATAAAAACATCTTCGATACATGATGGTAACCATGAAACCAAATTTAATTCTCCTCAAATGAACCTCGACATTTTTAGGCACGAAACCATTCGCAATAGAAGCACCATCAAGTTTACCGGGAAATTCCCGGTACCATAGCGAACGAGCTTGCCACTTACGTTTTATTTTATGAAGAAATAAATACGCAAAAGCTGGCAGAGGAACATGAAGAGAGATGAAACGAGCACTCAGCGTTACACGAAATGTACCTATATAATACTGTTTACATTTCGAAGGTAGTTTTATTTTATTTGCTGGCAATGAACAAATAAACATTTATGTATATTTTGATCGTAGAAATGATTAGTCACTACTTGCTTATAAAAATGCGACAGTAAGTATGTCTGTTGGCTGCGATTTCTCTGAATAAAGTTACTTATCACTAAATTTTGAAATAAAAGGATATATGCAAATTTTTATCACGAGAACAAGTTTCGAAAACGGGTGCGGAAAATCTATGCCAAGTGGGCGTAGACATGAAACTAATTTAGTACACTACATATATTATGCGATTATTACAAACATTTCGATTTCGGACTTACATCAACCAAGCGCTTATACTATAAGTAGCAAGTAGTAGTCGGGCTTGCGCACGGGGGACTTACAGAATGTACCAGAAATGATGATTTTCCAGTATTTATTTTTCTCTAGAATTAGCGTCAAAAATGCCAGAAACGATCACATTACCTTTTTAAAAACTTGCCTCGAATGTATCGTATTTTCGCGCCAATAAATTATATCAATCATTCTAGAACTTTTTAAAATTGCTTTACGGCTACGGCACTCCATTCCAACCAGACCACGAACGCGCTACAAAGAGCCTGCCATGTTGAGGTTTCTTTTGAAACCTGAACACCGTTTCCAGTTCAAATACCTTTATTAGAGTTGAACAAAATCAATAGCCTCACTTTCCCGCCTTAATGAAGGCCGCATGAATGCTCATTACCCGCGGTGCTGACTCCGGCAAGGTTTAATACAGTATTGGATTCTGCTTCGTCAGACTGACGTTCAAATTACGATTTGAAGACGACGAAAATTTACTCAATACATTCTTACTAAGTAATATAAACGAGATACTGACTGGGGTTATTAGGTACGCTTTCAATCATTAAATGTCAGAAACTGTTTTATTTGTGTAGGTATTTTTTTTTAGAAAGTTTTCTGTTACTTTGATTGCAATGAAGAGGTGCTGGGATTGTTAATTCGTGATCGAATTCCGAACAAGGATCTTTGAAACGTATACAATTTTGGCTTTCCTTTGTCTACAAAAATGAGCTTTAGGATGAGCTTTAGGATAACTTTAGGATTTCTGTTACTTTGATTGCAATAAAGAGGTGCTGGGATTGTTAATTCGTGATCGAATTCCTAACAAGTATCTTTGAAACGTATACAATTTTGGCTTTCCTTTGTCTACAAAAATGAGTTTTAGGATGGAGCATGCTATCCTGGAAGAAACCTGTGTACTCTAAAATTGAATGTTCATAACGAAACTCGGCGGGTCGCCTCTGTTGCACTGCTTTCCCAGGAGAGCCCCATGTAGGAGCATTCCGTTGCCGAGTTCCAATAGCCTTATCCTTGGAACTATCCTGCTATTCAGTAGGTGTAAATTGGTACGCCAATGTGGTTTAGTGAGTAGTCTGGTCCCTCCTGGGCTTGAAGTCCTATATAAAGTGTCACTGTACTGCCTCAGCAGGATATCACAGGGACACGAGCTTTTCACTATGCAGAATAAAAATTAAAACTATATTTGAAGAGCCTCAACGTTACTTAGAGGTATAAAGATATGCCAGAGGTTTGAAGTAAGTGGCGAGCAAAGTCGCAGGACCTAATCTGACTACTAAATAAAACACTAAAGTTGTTTCAATGAACCTCCATAAAACCTTTGTCTAAGCCATCGCATTAGGCTCTACAATTTTATTACCTTAGCCCTTTTGAAACATAAAATAAATATCAATACTCGCCCCGTTTTATGGCTCCCATCTATTTTCTATATCGAAATATTGTTGTAATAAAAGTAAACAGATTTTAGATGATTGAGCATCTACAATCTACATTAAATTGTCTATACTAATATTATAAAGAGGAAAGATTTGATTGTTTGTTTGCATCGAATAGGCTCCAAAACTACTGGACTGATTTGAAAAATTCTTTCACTGTTGAGAAGCTACACTCTTTGCGGTGAACATAGACTATATTTTATTCCCGTATTCCCACGGAAACAGGAATTTAGCGCGTGAAACCGCGTGACGTCCGCTAGCAGGTTATAAAATACTTTGGACAGGTTGGCATTTTATTACCATTTCACTGAGTTTTGGCTGGACTACTTACATATACATATTAAAGCTTTATTCCCCAAAGGTTATAGTTAAGCCTACATTGACTGCCTCCTGTGGCGTAGTCGGTAGTGATACCGCCTGCCGCGCCGGGGAGGTCCTGGGTTCGATATTTGTGTGATCCACAAATGTTTGTTTCGGAGTTTAGGTGTTTTCTATATGTAATAAGTATGTATTTAGTATGTAACGGGTGTTTTTTTTAGAGGTATAGAACTTTAAGTTGGCCTAGCTGTTTTAACCGGCGGTATTTTTGTCAGCTGTAAAGTGATTTATGTTTAGTATGGTTTGGCATTTTAACATAAATAGACTGAAGCCTGAACAATGCTTCCAAATTGTGCAAATTTATTCTGAAAATCATGGTTCTGTCCGAAATGCGTATCGTGATTTTCATAAGCGAATTTTCTTTAGCGGTGCAGCTCACTTTTGGTTGAATGGATACATCAATAAACAAAACTGCCATATTTGGGGTGATGATGATCCTCAAGTGTATGTTGAGGCACCGTTACATCCAGTAAAACTGACTGTGTGGTGTGCTTTATAGGCTGGTGGAATAATTGGTCCGTACTTCTTTAGAAACGATGCTGACCAGAATGTTACAGTCAATCGTGACTGCTATAGAGCGAAGATTACTGACTTTTTCGTTCATCAATTGAACAACCATGATGTGCAGGAGTAGTGGTTTCAACAAGACGGCGCAACATGTTACATAGCTCGTGCCACAATTGATTTATTGAAGGAAACGTTTGGTTACCGCATAGTTTCACGTTTTGGACACGTGGATTGGCCTCCAGAGTCGTGCGATTTTACGCCACTTGACTATTTTCTGTGGAGATATGTGAAGTCGCTCGTCTACGCCGATAAGCCCGAAACGATTGACCACTTGGAGGATAACATTCGGCGCGATATTGTCGCTATACGGCCACAAATGTTGGGAAAGTCATCGAAAATTGGACCTCTAGATTAGACTACGTCCGAGCCAGCCATGGCGGTTATATGCCAGAAATCATATTTAAATTATAATGCCAGAAGATTTCCTTTCGAATAAAGTCATTTCCATATCAATAAAAACAATCACTTTCGTTTTATTCCATTTCAAAGTTCTATACCTCGAAAAAAAAACACCCTTTATAAGTATGTCTATCAGTCGTCTAGATTTGTTGCACAAGCTTATATTAGCTTAATTTGGGCTAGATGATGTTGTGTGAGATTGTCCATAAATATTTATATTAAAAAAATCACTTGTTATCTGTTATATTTACAGAACACTAAATAGTCACGCAGAGGTCAGATACTACTTTCTTCATCCTATATATACTTTTACCTTACCCTATAGGTATATTTGCCTCCTTTGTAGTATATAGGCATCTTAACTGAGGAAGACTCCTTCAGACATGTCCTAACAATCTTCATCGCAAGGATCCACCAAACCATGTATTATTTATTTATTATAATTATCATAAACAATTGTTACATTGTGTTTGTTAAACTTAGAAAAAAGACGTGTGGCACTCGGGGACTGCCGCGGTAAAGCTATTACATAGCATTTTTTACCAACTATGCTAGTATAATTATTTCTATATATGAATACTAGCTGATGCCCGCAGCTTCGCCAGCGTAAAATTTGTTACCGCGGGAAGATATTCCCGGTATAAAAGGTAGCCTATGTGTTATTCCAGACTATAATGTATCTCTGTACCAAATTTCAGCCCGATCCGTTCAGCGGTTTGAGCGTGAAAGAGTAACAAACATCCACACTCACAAACTTTCGCATTTATAATATTAGTAAGAAGTAAGATTTTAAGGCCTATGTTCAACAAAGTAAAATACCAAGAACCTACTTGACTGTGGACATTTGGGCTTTTGGACTTTTGGCCTATTGGCCTTTTGGACTTTTGGGCTTTTGGACTTTTGGAATTTTGTTTTTTGGACTTTGGACTTTTGAACTATTGGACTTTTGGACTTTTGGACTTTTGGACTTTTGGACTTTTGGACTTTTGGGACTTTGGACCCCACCCCACCTCACACCAATTCACCTCACCACACCCCACTTCACTTCACCCCACCCTACACACCTCAGCCCACCCCACTTCACCCTACTTCACTTCATATACATAGGTACACGTTATGCAAACGCTCACGTGTACACGTTGGTATATGAAGTGCGAGATACACGAACGTGGCCGAAGGTAGCCGAGAGTGTGATTTATTTTCGTGATACAATTTCTGGATTCGGTCGTAGAGGCGCAACGGATACTCTTATAATGATTAAATGTTTTCCGTTTTCAAAACATTCCTCATTGCTGCACCGCTCCTATTAATCTTAGCATTATGTTATGTAGCCTATAGCCACTATCAATAAATGTACCTACTTACTATCGAACAGTTTTTGAAACCCTACCAGTAGTTTCAGTAAGGCTTGCCTTGGTATGATGTGATCATGGTCCCTTTGCAGCGTGTGTCCAATCCAGCGCAGCAGCTACACTTCCGACGTTTGATCTGTTGGTAAATAGGGGTCTCACTGCAGCGTTCCAATAGTCTTACGTTCGTGATGTTCTCGGGCCCATATGTACTGAGGATCCATTGGAGGCAGCGTTTGACAAAGACTATAGCTGGTAGCTGGTGCGAAATGTCTTTAGTGACCTTCCATGTCTCGCATCCGTATAGCAGTTAGCAGTACAGTTTTAACGTTTACTTTGTTTTGAGTTTCACTCTTCATGTCCATTTTCGCAACTGCCTACGGGGCGCAGCTGTGTAAAGGCTGTTCTGGCCTTGGCGAGACTCGAAATGATGTAGGGTACTCTTCTATCCCATCAGTTTCTGACACGACACTCCCGAGGTACGCGAATTAGTGCCTCCACCACATCTCTTGCGTCTGTCGATTTTAATTTCAGTCCAGCCATTCACTGCCTCATCCTGCTCGTTGTCCTGCACGTTTTCCTGCAGACATGCATGACGGCGTGTGTGTGCCTCAGCAGGCACAGGACATCGGCATCATTTAAATCCTCCAGGATATCAGTATAGGCCCCATTCTATGCCGCGCCGATTGTTCTTTGCGGTATTCAGCATTATACCACCTATTTTCTATGGATGGTTGTTAACTATTCTGTTATCTTCATAACGATCCTCTAAGGTAGGTACAGTATGTATTTTCAAAAGAGTTTGTGAACTCTATTTTTAATTTATTTTTCAGAATATTGATGACATTTGATTGATGTCATTTTATACACGTTACGTATTGATACATGTAATAAAATTCTAACACGCCGGTGTTTGTATGTAAATTGTTTATACTGAGGAAAATTCTATACTGAGGAATAGCTTTAACCATTAAGCTCTATTTTGATTAAGCAAGCAGGGCAGATTCACACGCTACTTGATGAGTATGATTAATAAATACCTCTAATTTCATAGACCTTGTGTGACGTAAACAAAGTTGCGAGGGTCAGCTAGTTAAAAAATAAAACAATAGGTTTCTTCATATCTACTTAAAAACTATTTTTACAAATTTTATGGTAATAATCATAGATTTAGAATATTCTAAATCTATGGTAATAATAGACATTCTTTGAAATATGCATGTATGGTATTGTTGTGACTTTTATGACACGTTTAAAGTACATAGGTATGGGATAGATGGCGCTCGCGGCTACGTCAGCGTGAAATTTTCTTCCCGCTTCCCATGGGAACGTACTCCCGGGTTTGGTTATCTTTATAGCAGTATTATATATTAATTAACAAAACAAAAAATAATACTGCATTGGTGATAATAATAATCAAATGTATGTATATAGAGTACTCACTCATTTTCTTTCACTATTTTTCGTGACTTTCTTCGTTAATAAATGCACTTTGTTTATTCATATTTAAAACACTTTTTACACAAATTATACGAGTACAGTTCACTGTTGTACATAGATGATGAATACCTATACGCCTATAGTCGAATTTTTATTTAGACGAAGTAAATTGACAGCAACTAATGTAATTGACAGCATCGAAATTGTCATTTCACAATATGAACTCTAAATTCGACCAGCACTCTTAGTTCAACTTTGGTCGAGTGGTTAAGACGCGGATCGGTACGCAGAAGGCGCAAGATCGATTCTGGGTACAAGCATCAATTTTTGGATTCTTTGACATAATATATAACGACTGCAGAGTTCATAATTGACGTAAACAAAAAAAAAATTGTGAAGTGCGAGACGAGACGAGATACACGAACGTGGCCGAAGGTAGCCGAGAGTGTGATTCGTTTTCGTGACACAATTTCTGGATTCGGTCTCCACGCAAGGCCCGCGATAGAAGCTATGCAATAGCTTAAAAAACAAAATACATAGTCAAAAATATAACAATATTCAATTAATAGTCAGACAATAATCAAGTAATAGTCATCAATAAATCGTCCATAAGAAGGCAAAAATGCCGGCATGCTCCTTATGATACAATACTAAAAACAGGCACAATTAATCAATAGGTTATGTCTTAAAATAATCAATGTAGGTACCTAATCACAAAAAAAAATTGGGAGTTATATATGTTACGGCTAATACCCGAAGTGCGGCTGCACCCTGCACCCAACAGGGAATGACTGGACCTAGTTGTAGCCAGCATGATGAAGGCTAGACCTAGCTTTTCCCGAAAACAATCGGCTCGTACTAGGATTAACCAAGAGTAAGTGGCTACACCTAGTTCTAACCGGCTAAAACTAGGTGCAGCCGCACTTCGGGTATTAGCCGTAACATATACATCAATAACAGTTGCAGTAACTACAATCGAATCACAGTCCAAAACAACTACATCAAATTCCACTGACCGCTCACGACTGGTATTCATTGGAATCTCGCTGTCGAATTCGAAAAGGTATTCACAACATTCGAAACTCGTGACCCATTTCCAAAGCGTATTTGCATACTACGATCTGACCATAGCCTGAATATTATCTTCTGTACTTAGAAATAAGACTAATGCTGTGATTTTATTAAAATTAAAATCATCAATCAATACATACCTATAATAAAATCATAACAGATCGCTGTCTGTACATTGAAGATATATAAGAAAAAAATTTTAGCTTATGATCGCAATGGAACCCAAAACAATGATTTTTTGAATTTTCGTCTGCTTGTCTGTACGTTTGTACACGCTAATTTCAGTAACCGCTTAACCGATTTTGTTTGTTTCATGTCAATCGGTTAATAAATAAAAAAGTTATATCAATCTAAAGAATCACATATAAAATGCAGCGTACGAAGTCGCGGGCAACAGCTAGTTAAAAATAAAATAAAAAAGAGTTATACTTAGCACTTTACACTTTGATTATCCCAAATTTCGTTGTAGTAACTCGGTAAATTTATCCATAATCAAAAAAAAAAATCTGGTATGTTCTTAAATTTTACTAGCCTTAATAAAATAACAAAAATTTGTCACAAATCTCAGTCGTAAGACGTGTCTCGATGTTGCTGCATTCCCGTGCATATCAGACGTGTGACGAAAGTTTACTGGTGAAATAGTTTTTGTTATTTCCTCTTTTACTTAAAGCCATTTAAAGTGAGACAAATGACATTTCAAAAATAAATTTCTATATATTCGAGTCAAGACATGGCCGAGAACCAACCCCAGCTTGATTTGTTTCCTCAAACTAACAAAATATAGCCATACGAGTCTTTCCTGCTACGCGAAGCGAGCTCGAACAATATTGAACACTCGTAGCTGTTCGTAGCAGCTACGGCTACGAAACCGTAGCACAGCCATTTGCTGACCACTTTCAAATATTAACGCTTTTCTTTTCTCCTTGAAATTCTGAGTATGATACTATTAAAATATTATAAGGTAAGTATAAAATACGAGTAGCAGTACTAGCTGAATGCTGAAGGTAATGTCTTATGGTGAGAGCAAGAGGCTTACATTGGTGACGACATAATTATGACCATGATTTTTGAAGTAAAACTTCTTTAGGTGCGGCTAGCTCTTTTTTTCTGACGGAAGTAACGCTTACTCTAGTTTTACTTCAATCACGCGTAACGGTTACACGCACACACTTCTTTATTGTCAGATGTTTTCCTCATAGACTCTACCTATTGCAATGTGAATCTGGCAGTAAATGTAATGTTCGATAGATTTTTAAGATATTTTTTTTTATTCTTGCATTGCTGTCGGAACCTGATCTATGTGCAAGTAATAGAAATTCACGATCAAATAATCCATTGCCAAGTCAAGCTAATAGAGGAACTTTAAAAAAGGTTCTCTCATATTTGAATACAGTTGGCACTGAGCGCTAATGCCGAGAGCATTACCTAGTACCATATTAAGATGTCATTCCCGCTATAATTTGAGAGCAAATTGTTTCGTAAGTCCTTAAGCGTTCTACGTACTGTCGGGTAACTACTTAACTAGTGTTCAGAATCTTGAAATTCTGAGACAAATTCTACTTGAGATACCTACTTACAATGTTGAGAAGTTAGGAATATGTTCAAGAATTTACAATTGAAATATTATACTTTACAGAAACAAGAGGTGAACGACCAAGTTTTTCGGGATACTAGTTAAACCAACCTACGTTATATTTACCACAAAGCTTCGCAGAGATAATGAATTCCCCCCCCCCCCCCCCCGTTATCTATGCGAAGCTTCGTGGGGTTTGTGGAGAACGTGGACTGTATTTTATATTATCTTCGATGCTGGAACCTGGGCGAGGCTTGGTGACCACAATAAAAACGATGACTTTCACTTTACTTATTTATTGCGAACACAAGAATTTGTATAACACGTTAGCCTTGCAGGCGAACCAAATCCGAGAGAGACAGAGATGTATGACAGAGTGCAATGAAAGCATGAACCTTCTGTTGGTGTTGCCAACAGGGTTGAACCCTAACGATGCACAATTTACCTATTATACTTTTAGTGAACTTCTCGAGTGAGGATTCGGGGTCCATTCCAAGTCGAAGTGATTTAACCTCTGGCCTATCCAGTGACGCTGTATAGGCAAGGCGGTTTACCATGGTGGTTCACCATTTGTTTGTTGGTAGAGTAGAATCGAAGATATATGACCAAAATACAGAATCTTTATTTTGGTCATATTTTTTACGAAAATTTATTCCAGAAAGGGACATTATATTGTATTCGACATATCTTGTTGGCGAAGCCACGAGCGGACACTAGTTAATAATCTTAATATATATAAATCTCCTGTCACGATGTTTGTCCGCGATGGACTCCTAGACTACTTAACCTATTTTAACCAAATTTGCACACCGTGTGCAATTTGATCCAACTTGAGAGATAGGATAGTTTTTTTTTGTGAAAAGCCTACATGGCTATGGCCGGGAGTACCGGGTTAGAAAAAGCTTAGCCACAGCAACGCGTGGCCTGGCCTTCTAGTAAATATATAAATTCTACCCGAGACACACCCTTAGGGAAACAATAGCACCCATATTGTGTTGTTCATTTATCTTTTACCCAAATATCGCTACAATTTCGGCCTTTTTCTTATTTCGTGTGTATTTTTGCTTGTCATTTTCATCTATCTGTAATGTAAATAGTTTGTGCCGACTGATAAATCAACACACAAACAAAACTACTAAGAAAGAAAACAAATTCCCTGGGTTTTACCAAAATTTGCGTGGTAATGGAGTAAAAAGACACGTTCGTCCACGGTGAGATCCGATAGAGGCTTTCTTCCGCGTACGCTTAGGTTGTGGAATGATCTCCCTGCCTCGGTTTTCCCAAACGCCTATAGTATGAGGTTCTTCAAAAGGGGACTTAGAAGGTTTTTACAGGGTCGGCAGCGCGAGTGTGGCGCCTTTGGTGTTGCATAACTTGAGAACAGCTGACTAAATTTCGCTAGTTCTTTGTTTTTGAAGTAAAACTTCTTTACGCGCGACTATTTAGATTTTTTTCTGACGGAAGTAACGCTTACTATTCAAAATTCGAAGGAATGATATTAATATAACATTTGATGCCGTCAATGGCCAAAGAAATTTTACTTCAATCGCGCGTAAAGGCACACACTTTTTTTTTGTATTAGTTATAGCCATGGAGCAAATAATATTTGCTCCATGGTTTGTATCCAAAAAACTTTGAATTTGGAAAATATGGCGGAACGAAGTTCGCGGGTCAGTTAGTTGATAATAACAAAACCACGAGTATAAACAGCCTTTGAGCAAAACAGTGATGTTGGGTAAAACTTAGCGTCAAAATGAGCTCGGTTTATTTATTAATTAACTGTGCCTCGCTGATTAAACTTGACGGACTGAATACAAGTCAACATGTTCAGTAAATAGCGGACTTGTTGGTGACGAAGTTTGTTATAAGCTACGGTCACACTTGACGGAATTATACAAAAACTACGCCACGCGGCTTCACCCGTTTAGGTTTCACCCGTTTAGTTCCCGTTTCCGTGGGAATAAAATATAGGTATATCGCCCGCGGCCCGCGGATAGCGTAGCTTTCCATCAGTGAAAGATTTTTTCCATCGGTTCAGTAGTTTCAGAGCCTATTCGATGCAAACAAACAAACAATCATATCTTCCTCTTTATAATATTAGTATGTGATAATAGAAATTCATGCTTTCCATATTTTTGGAAGTTATTAATCTATACTTATAATAAAACTGTAGAGGGTCGGGAGTCTGTACATGGAAGATATTTTGAAAATTTTAAGTGTAGGGCGTTCTCTAATCGATACTGAAGCCGAAAATGTAATTTAAAATGTTCATGTCTGTCTGTCTGTCTGTCTGTCTGTCTGTCTGTATCCCGACTAAGTATCACGCCGAAACTACTGAACCGATTTGAATGATACTTTGTACGATCTTAGCTTATAGTCCGAGGAAGGTTCTTAGATACTTTTGATCCCGATATTTTGCGCGGTTCCTTCAGGAGAGGGGATGAAAGGCAAAATAGGTTTTTAGCTATAATTTCTCACTGCGTGGTTCGATTTCAAATATTTGTTTAGTGTCTGAAAGGGAGTACTTTAAGCATTATTCCATACAATTTTCAATATTGAGGGTTATGTAGTTCAGAAATTAGGGGCATCTCAACTTTCGGTAAATCTAGAATTCAACGTTTCTTTTGAAAGTGAGTCTAAACGGGCGTGTTGGCTTAATCATAAAAAAGCTTAATGATTAAGGCTATCTATACTTATAATAAAACTGTAGAGGGTCGGGAGTCTGTACATGGAAGATATTTTGAAAATTTTAAGTGTAGGGCGTTCTCTAATCGATACTGAAGCCGAAAATGTAATTTAAAATTTTCATGTCTGTCTGTCTGTCTGTCTGTCTGTCTGTCTGTCTGTCTGTCTGTCTGTCTGTATCCCGACTAAGTATCACGCCGAAACTACTGAACCGATTTGAATGATACTTTGTACGATCTTAGCTTATAGTCCGAGGAAGGTTCTTAGATACTTTTGATCCCGATATTTTGCGCGGTTCCTTCAGGAGAGGGGATGAAAGGCAAAATAGGTTTTTAGCTATAATTTCTCACTGCGTGGTTCGATTTCAAATATTTGTTTAGTGTCTGAAAGGGAGTACTTTAAGCATTATTCCATACAATTTTCAATATTGAGGGTTATGTAGTTCAGAAATTAGGGGCATCTCAACTTTCGGTAAATCTAGAATTCAACGTTTCTTTTGAAAGTGAGTCTAAACGGGCGTGTTGGCTTAATCATAAAAAAGCTTAATGATTAAGGCTATTGTAAAATAATTCAGTCTGGACTGAATTGTTTTAGAATCGACTTAATCTTTAAGCTCTTTTATGATTAAGCAAACAGGGCCGTTTCACACGCTGCTTGATGAGTCTCATGAAGAAGTACCCCTCCATTCGTACACCTTATGTGACGTAAACGAAGTTGCGAGGGTCAGCTAGTGTATAATATTAGTATAAAAAAGGAAATTTTGACAATAAGTTCAGATTTTTTTGTATGTACTTATAAACATTTTATGAATCTTGACATTTTTTCAATAATAGGACCGCAAACCATCAACTCGGTTTTGGGGGACTAATAATGTAGGTACCAATTATGTCACTAAAATGTAATGTTACCAAATAAAAAAAAAAGATAGGCGCAAAATTCAATGAAAACTATATTGACATATTTAATTCAAAAAAGGTTGGAATGCAGACTTAAAAGACTAAAAAGTGGGCGTTAAGTATGCTTCTGCATACGCCTTTGGAGAAGAAGAATTTGGGATTCAAATGTAAATAGGTATTTATTCTAAAACAACCGTTTGATGCCCAGAAGGGGCAGATAATATATTAATAGCCAGCGAAACCCCATACCAGGTTAGACAACAAAAAAAAAGTATTTTCTAAAGAATATAAAGGTTCCACAATTTTACTTGTTCAAGGATTTTGTTTTTTAACTTTGGGCGTTCAATATTAGGTATATCATACACAGACGAACCGCAGGTTTGCTGAACACTAGTTACACTAAAAAAGTAGTCTTTGAGAGTTTCAATACTTAACCGCTGGTGTGTCTACACCTTTTACGTAAACAACGTGAAAACTTTAGTTTTAAACCCTTTTATGTTGAGCAAGCTTTTGAACGGACGCTCCAGCTTTTATCCATTAATTTATAACATTTTTATAACTTCATCAACATTTTGTGCTAAGTACGCAATTCAGTTTGTTTTTCAGTAGCGAGATCAGGTCCGTAATGGATAGTTTTAATTAAAAAGGTTTGCTTTTAAAAGGTTTTATCTGTATTTTAAAGCAGTATTTAGAAAGATGAACGAATATTTTGACACGTTTTAGCCCCTCTCTATAAAATAGAGTGCAGAGGGGCTTATGTCGAGACTTTGTCTGTAGTCTGTGACTCTGTCGCATTAAACTACGTTACTAGGTCACGTGGATAATCTGTTCAAAGTTTGAAATAAAACAAAAATGACAACGTCAATCGGATTGAACTTTCACAATTAAACGTGTTAGAGAGGGGCAGTCTGGTGAGAACGATCTCACGGCTTTCTTGTTTTTTTATCGCGAGGGTTACGTTACGGCAGATATTATGTCGGACTCAACCCAACTAAAACCCAAACGATCCCTACCTACCCGTCTAGCACCTTGCGCCTCCGGATAACTCCTCAAACTTTTACACAATGCGTAGCTTTTGTTTCTTTTTTAACGTGAGAAAAAATTTACAGGTTTTCTATGCCGGACTCCTACCGACTAAAAACCACACGTATCCTACCTAACAGCCTACAGTTAGGAGCCCCAGGTAAGCCCTCGGAAGAATGTCCACAGGACTCCCAACAGACCTAAGTTGTGGAACCTTTATATTCTTTCTACCACGGCTTCCTCACCTAGCAATGCATAGCCTAAATACAGCTAGTAAAAGCTTGAACTATGCCATTCTGGGCTTGAGTGCAATGGCGTCAGTGTCGACATTTTCGTGGACAAAATCAGCTTCTCATTTAAGTGGTGCTCCTGCTGACTAAAATGGTGAGAGCTCTGTGAAATCCTACATGGATGCTATGCCGGACTCCTACCGTCTAAAAAACCTCACGTATCTCGCCTACCAGCCTACGGTTAGGAGCCCCGGTAAGCCCTCGGAAGGATAGGTACGCCAGGACTACCAACAGGCCTCACCTTGCAAGCTCTGGTGTTGTCCTTGCGAGTGGGGTACCCGGGACTATCGGTCGCAGGCAGATGCCAGGGTATCGTTAGGTTTCAGTCGCTAGAAGTCCAGCATGGCATTCATGAGGATTTCGCTGCTAAAGTTTTTTATAGCATCCTCACTTTTAGGGCACAAGAGCCTTTCCTAATTTTCATCCTCTCCACACCATGGACGATACCATTAAAAAAAAACAGTTAATACTTATCCGGCCATATTGGATGTAGGTAGGTAACTAGTGTTTAATTTGATCTATCACAATCGTGTTCTAAGAAAGGATCGGAGTAATTATTTGCCATATTTTTGAATGAAGGGTATTCAAAATATGCGAAATAATTACTTAGATATTTCGCTCTTAATATTAAACAGAATTCATCACAATAGATTAAATTAAAATTTGATAGAAAAATTCTGTAAAGTAAAACTTGTAAGGAGGCTGATGAAAAAAGTTAATTTGAACAAAAAGGTTGTAATAAGCTATCTTCAAGAAAAAGTTATCGCGTCTTATAATATTTCCTGATTGGATTTGCTTTTTACTATCGGATGCCTGAATGCGGAATTTCAAGATTGATTCATGGCGTCAGGAAAAATAGCTATAAAATCTATACAGAATTTTCAGAGATTACGTGCTGGAAAATTTTATCTAAGGCGTATCTAGCCGTCTGTCTATCACTTCGAGCATAAATCGTGATTGACTGTCGAGTGAATACGTCAAATAAAACACTATCCTTTCCTCGAATAGAATAGAATAGACTTTATTTGTACACCATGTTAAAACTAGTTTTACAATAATTTTTACAAAATGTTGTACAAAGGGCGACCTTATCGCTGTAAAGCAATTTCTGACAGACAACCTTGGGATGGACAGAAAAGATGTTGATTATAAGTCAGATGGGTAGTTTTTAGTGCAATATATACAATAAGTAGGTACAATACATACAGTAAATGCATATAGGCACACTGGCACATATGTATACAGGTGAATTTTTCAAAAGGGATTGGATGGCGAAATCCGAAACTATAAGGAATAGTGAAAAATGCTCAAAGGAGTCACGAGCCCGATTTTGATGAAACTTAAAACCTGATCATTAGATTTTTTGAAAATTCATTATCCTAGATGGGAATCGAACCCATTGATTTTGAAAAAAAATACACACCCTATATTATTGCACCGTACGATAGTGTTGCTATAAAGGATCTTATTCTAGGGAATAATGCCATACGGCAAACTAAAGGAAAGTGCTCATTTTTGACAAAATACAATTTATTTTTCTTACGTTAACTGATTAATTGTTCAAAATGTTTTTTCCATTGTTTTCAATATATAGTTGGATTCGAGACTTCAAGGATCGTACTGCATTCAATATTATTGATTTCGTTTAGAATATTCTCCAAATAATCATTCTGAGCATAATTTAAAACACGGAATAGTTACTATCTATTGTGGGATTTCGAACGAAACAAATTATGATACAAAATTTAGGTACATGAAATATTATTTCTATTAAAATTCCAAACTTACCTTAAATTTGCCGTATATCATTACTTCGCAGAATTTGATCCTTATCAGTGACACTATCGTATGGTGTAATAATAAAGGATAATTGGTTTTTCAAAAATCTAATGATGAGGTTTTAAGTTTTATCAAAATCGGGCTCGTGACTCCTTTGAGCATTTTTAGCTATTCCTTATAGTTTCGGATTTGGCCATCCAAGGCCTTTTCAAAAATTCACCCAGTATACACATTTACATACATACACATTTACATACATACATATTTACATACATATACATCTAAATACACATAGCCAGCATACGCTACTGCATACTTACAGAGATTGGTACCTACATAATAATTCTACCAAAGATAATATAATGACATTACATAGTATAACGAGTATAAAATCACTGGTTTTCCCCAACCCCATATTGCAACATACGACAGTTGAGAACAAAAATAAAAAACCAATATCAGGAATTTTCGATCCGAAAAAGAACAATCAAGAATTAAATAAAAAAGGAATGTTACATACGGAAACGTTACGAAAAGAAGTACGAACTCAAGTTTTTTTAAAATCGTTTAACAATTAATAAATATACGCACAACCTTTTAAGAATTTTGTATTTCTAAAGACAGACGTTCATCTATAGTCAGATTTCAACCGAATCCTTCTTACAATTCGAGAGCAGTGGGTTTCGTAATTCTCCTTTATATATAACTTTAATATGTCTAGCTATATTTAGGTCGGCTTCGGCAAGGGTAAAAAGGGAGTACGTGCGTGACATTTGGAATTAAATGCACGTTCGAGAATCAGTTAGACACATACAGATACAAAATTGTTTGGGTTGCTGATATCGGATTTAGACCAAGGAGTTTTCTATTAAACCATCCACGATCTCATTTGATAACATTCCGAATTCGAACTTTTTGATTTGTGGGCGTTTTTAGGTGTTATTTTTTTCAGTCCGACAAAAAACGAGGGATGTTATAGTCCGTTCACAGTTTTATTACCTCTGACTGACAGCTAGTCTATCGTTTTCTGTGTCAAATAAATAAATAAATAAATAAATATTCACGGACATCTCACACAACGCTATCTGATCCCAAAGTAAGCTAGGAATAACCTGCTTGTGTTATGGGTATCAGACTACGGACATTAATACTTATATACTTTTAAAGTAAAATTTACACAGCGGAATGTCCGACGTGAGCTTCGATCCCTGGACGTTCATAAGTCGAGTGGGCCGGATGGCATACCCGCGGTGGTACTGAAGCAGTGTGGTCCAGAGTTGTGTCCGGTACTTACATGTCTTTTCACGCTTTCATATTCCAAGCAACAAGTCCCGGCGTCGTGGAAGATCGCGTATGTGCATCCTGTGCCCAAGAAGGGTGACAGGACCGACCCGGCCAACTATAGGCCTATAGCCGTCACCTCCCTTTTATCTAAGGTGATGGAGCGTGTAATTAATACACAGCTCCTGAGGTACCTAGAGGAACACGACCTGCTCAGTGACCGGCAGTACGGTTACCGTCACGGTCGTTCGACGGGCGATCTTCTGGTGTGCCTCACACACCGATGGGCGACGGCTATCGAGAGTAAGGGCGAGGCTCTAGCAGTAAGCCTGACATCTCTAAGGCCTTTGACCGGGTCTGGCACCGTGGTCTTCTTACGAAATTGCCCTCATATGGACTGCCCGAGAGATTATGCGGATGGGTGTCTAGCTTCCTGGCCGGTAGAAGCATCAAGGCCGTCGTTGACGGCAGCTGTTCAGACTGCATGGCCATAAACGCTGGAGTACCGCAAGGCTCAGTGTTGTCCCCTACTCTGTTTCTGCTGCATATCAATGACATGTTGTCTATTGACGGCATTCATTGTTATGCGGACGACAGTACGGGGGACACTTGTTACACGGGCCGCCCCGGTATCTCTCGGGACACAGTGAAGGAAAATCGTGAACAGTTTGTGTCTGAAATCGAGGCTACTCTTACTAGAGTGTCCGATTGGGGTGGACAAAATCTTGTCCAATTCAACCCTTCCAAGACACAAGCGTGTTTTTTCACCGCTAAGCAAACCCCAATTACTGTAGCGCCGCAATTTCAGGGCCCATCTCTTTCCATCTCCAAAAGTATAGGGATCCTTGGCGTTGACATCTCCAGTGACGTTCAGTTCCGTAGTCATTTGGAGGGCAAGGCTAAGCTGGCGTCCAAGAAGCTAGGTGTGCTCAACAGGGCGCGGCGGTACTTCACTGCTGCGCAAACACTGCTTCTGTATAAGTCGCAAGTGCGGCCGCACATGGAGTACTGCTGTCACCTTTGGGCGGGGGCACCTGAATATCAGCTTCGTCCATTTGACTTGGTGCAAAGACGTGCTATAAGAGTTGTCAACGATCCTATACTTACAAGTGGTGTGGAACCTCTTCGCGACAGGAGAGACTTTGCCTCCTTATGCGTGTTCTACCGACTGTACAATGGTGTGTGCTCTGAGGAATTGTTTGATATGATGCCCACGGCTACGTTCTATCACCGCACCGCTCGCCACAGACAGGGAGTTCATCCTCACACTCTGCGTCAGGAGCGTTCCAGCACGGTTAGATCCGATAGGGGTTTTCTTCCGCGCCCGCTTAGGTTGTGGAATGATCTCCCTGCCTCGGTTTTCCCAAACGCCTACAGTATGGGGTTCTTCAAAAGGGGTCTTAGAAGGTTTTTGCAGGGTCGGCAGCGCGAGTGTGGCGCCTCTGGTGTTGCAAACGTTCATAGGCTACGGTGACCACCGGTCCTTCTGGTGGGCCGTATGCTTGTCTGCCACCTTAGTGGTATAAAAAAAAAATACATACATATTATACATAGAAACACCCAGACTCTTGAGACAAACATTTATGGGTCACACAAATATTTGTCTCCGGTGGGAATCGAACCCACGACCTCCAGCGCCGCAGGCGGTATCACTATCGACTGCGCCACAGAGGCAGTCTGCTCTTGGAACACTTTTCATCTCTCATGAAAATCATTGTTCATTAAAACTTTTTTTCCCAATGTCAAATACATACTTAAGAGCCTACCAGACGCCAAATTGTTAAAAGAAGATAGAAGCAGTAGCGGCTGTACCTTAAGTGCGCTCGTGCAGTGAACCACCAGCTCAAAGGATTAAAAAATAACAAAATTTATTAATAAATTACTTACAATTAGGTATTTACCTAACACAAACATACAAAAACTGAAAACTAATTACATATCTAATTATGACGAATCAATTTAAGCTCTTTGCTACGCTACTAAAGCCTAGATTCCCTGTAAACAAAAATCGGCGTGCGCTTTCCCGAGTGCACGAGGGCTGCTCATATAGAGCAAGAGCCAGCGGCCCCCAGGCATTCGGTAAAGTATAAAAGCTGTAAGTTTCTCAATGTATGTCCCCAACACAGATAAGAACGAACCCCGTCTACGAAACTTGGATCGCGGTGGCTTTCGCAGGTATCAGGTAGTTAAGGTGTGTAAAATTGTGTGTTAAATTTGTTAAAGTATAAAACTCAGTTTTTACATATTTTACTTATAATAATCCTAAAAGTCACCTTGTCGAAAGCCAGACACTTCGTACGGTTGCAACCCTCTGCCAGACACCCTTAAAGTATATTTCATTATTACTATACTTACGGTATAGTATAAAAGCTGCAATTTATATATGTTATTTGGAGAACTATCAAATGATGTTTTCTCAATAGCCAGACAGTTTCAGTAGTTCCTTAAAAAGTTAAAGTCTAATGTAGGTGCGAGCGCGAGGGATATTATGTGTCAGCGGGTGCGAGTGAAATACCGCGTTCGGTCCACTGCGACGACGGTGTCTGGCAGAGGGTTGCAACCGTACGAAGTGTCTGGCTTTCGACAAGGTGACTTTTAGGATTATTATAAGTAAAATATATGTAAAAACTGAGTTTTATACTTTAACAAATTTAACACAATTTTACACACCTTTACTACCTGATACCTGCGAAAGCCACCGCGACCCAAGTTTCGTAGACGGGGTTCGTTCTTATCTGTGTTGGGGATATACATTGAGAAACTTACAGCTTTTATACTTTACCGAATGCCTGGGGGCCGCTGGCTCTTAGACCAATATAACTTGTACTAGATACGAGCTAATACGCCTGGCGCGTGAGACAAAACATCGCTCATAGAAAATATACCGGGCAATGAGTCGCTTTTCGTGCGCCGCCCGCACTCGGGCAATCCGAAGATTACCGAGAGTCTTCGATGTTTTGTTGATGACGAAATTCGAATTCTCCCGGTATTGTTACGTACTGTATCTGTGATGCGTTAAATATTATTGATTGTTTTGATTTTTTAAATTGTTAGTTGTTTTATTTTGTTCTTAGTTCTATTCTATAATGTGTGCAAAGTGTGTAGAGTGTGTGAAAATAAGCAAAAACAATAACTAAGTACCTAAGTACTTAACACTTTTCAAAATAAGGTTGATAGGTATAAAATTAACGCTTATTAAATTTAAAACAAGAAAGCAGGTAAAGTGCACCACCAGATCGAGGACCCACCAGCCGCCACTGGATAGAAGATATACATTTTAGTGTGCAAGAAAGAGACAGATGCGATCGGTTTTTATGCGCTTTCAACGAAATAAATTAATTATAAAAAATCTATAAACGATATGAAAAAAATGCTCTAGTGTAAATGAAGATTTTACTATTGTCTTTCTTATAAATATTTTATATTATAAAAATAACTTATAACATACGAGATCTAGCTTAAAATTTCACGAAATCGAGATATTTTCAACCCAAAAATCCATCGAGGATTTTATCAGTAATCGTGTTTCGAGCCTTTTTTTTTTTTTTAACGTGAGGGATAATCCTCGTCGGATGCTATGCCGGACTCTTACCGACTAAAAAACCTCACGTAGCGCCCAACAGCCTATGGTTGAGAGCCCCGGGTAAGCCCTCAGGAAGGATGTCCCGTGACTCCCAACAGACCTACGGCCGCCAATGCGGCCTCGCCCAGGGGGTGGTTCGGGTGCAATCCCGCGTCTATGGGGGGTTTCGGGTGTGACCCCGCTTCTAAGGGGGGGCGTGCGTGAGTTGCTCACGTCACGCTGCCGTCATGGGCCTGCTTCTGTACGGACGGTGAGCGGCCCTCTCACCGTCCTCAGACCCCCGGTCATGGAGGCCGATAGTCCTCGGCGGAGTTCTCTCCCGCACCTGGCCCGCCGCCTCCTTCGCGAGCATGACCTGCTCGCAGAAAGAGGCGGCGCAGTCCCACTTACTCCCACTGGAGAGCATGGCTCGCACCATGGCCTCGAGCGAGAGAGTGTCCACGCCCAGACCCACCACGAGGACCTGGCGCTGTTGTGCCCACGCCGTGCACTCCACCAGTGTGTGGAGCGCCGTGTCATCGCTGCGGTCCTCGCAGTGCTGACACTCGGCCGTGGTTTCCCGGTGTTTTCGCCACAGATACCTACCGAAGCTACCGTGCCCGGCAAGCATCTGTGTCAACCGGTAGGAGAGAGCACCGTGTCTTCTCTCCAGCCACTCGTCCATGACCGGTCTGACGGCCGCGATTGTGGCGAATCCCCCCTTTGGCTGCTCAAGTCGCATCTTCCATGTCTCCACGGTTTCCTGGTGGAGCAGGGTCCGCTGGGCCTCGATTTCTCGAGACGCAGGCCTTTGGCCCCGCTCCAGCGCCTCCTTGCGCCATCTGAACAGTGACGCAAGGGCTCTCGCTTCCAGGTCCCATGGAGGGGTCCCGGCTAGGAGACATGCCGCCTCACCGGAGATCGTGCGGTATCCTCTTATCACCCTGACGGCCATCACTCTCTGCGGGCTCAGCAGTCTAGCCTCATTGCTGGCCGTCAGGGTCTCCGCCCATACGGGAGCCCCGTACAGGGCCATGCTTCTCACGATCCCCAGGTACAGCCTCCTGTAGGGAGCGTTGGGTCCCCTGATGTTGGGCATCAGCCGCGCGAGTGCGGCCGATGCTCCCCTCAGTTTTGGGACCAAACTTCGGAAGTGATGTCCGAAGTTCCACCGGCCATCGAGTACGAGCCCCAGATACTTCATCGAGGGCTCGATGCCGATGCTGACGCCCCCTACCTGTAGGCTGGATCCCGCAGGTGGCCCCATCCGAGGTCCGTGCAAGCACAGAGCCTCGGATTTGTGAAGGGCGATCTCGAGACCCAGCCGCCGAATCCGACCCACGACCTGAGCAACCCCTGCCGTGGCCTTAAGTGCTGCGGCACGGTGCGTTGCTCCCCGCGCCGTAACGAGGGTGTCGTCGGCGTAACACGTTACGCCGACCCCTCTGAGCAACGGACCACGCAGCACCCAGTCGTAACCGATGTTCCACAGGAGCGGTCCTAAAACCGATCCCTGTGGAACACCGCACGACACATCTCGCCGACCCGGCCCTAGCCAGCTCGGGTAAGTTATGGCTCTCTCGGAGAGATAAGCCCCGACAATTCGGCGGAGGTAGGGAGGCACTCCATGATAGATAAGCGCCTCCCTGACGCAGCTCCAGGGCAAGGTGTTGAATGCGTTGGCGATGTCGAGAGACACCGCCACCACCACCTCACCCTGTGAGACTGCTTCCTCCGTCAGGCCTCTAATGCGCATGATCGCGTCCACGGTGGAGCGTCCCTGACGGAAGCCAAACTGGCTATCCGCCAGATCAGGCCCCACGCGTGTGAGATGCCCGACGAGGCGTTGTGCAATAACACGCTCAAAGAGCTTGCACACCTCGTCGAGCAACACGATCGGCCGGTACCCTGATGGGGAATTTGCCGGCCGCCCCGACTTTCGAATTAAGACCAGTTTCCCGGTCTTCCAGACCGTGGGAAACTGGCCTTTCTCGAGGCATGCGCTGAAGAGCCCAATTAGTCGAGGCCGTGTTTCGAGCCTAGAGCGTTTTTAGTCCATGAACTGAAGTTTTCTGTGTTCAAATTTTAATTCAGCAGACCTCTCGAGTCCTGAGATCTAGATCAAAGTAATAGTCTTTTGACGTCATATGGACTCTCAATGAAATTTCAGAAAGACTTTAGACGCGCGGCTTTCCCAATATGAAACTGGTACTCCAAAAATGCGTCTTTCCATGGAAATAAGAGGTTTTTCAACTCTTTCTGCTATATAAAGCAGTTTATTCAGAAAGTTTTGAACTTAAAACCGTGCCGTTTCTTTAAACTTATTTTATTATATTACATATACATTTTTTCGCATTATTGTTATTGAAGTATACAGAGTGAATTTTTGAAAAGGGCTTGGATGGCCAAATCCGAAACTATAAGGAATAGCTAAAAATGCTTAAAGGAGTCACGAGCCCGATTTTGATAAAACTTAAAGACAAGACTAGAAACAGAATAGACACAACATAAAACAAAGGTTTACTTTACACGCTATAAAAAAAATTCTAAAAGTAAAAAATAAACCTATTACCGAAACAAAGTAAGTTACGAGCGAAATGAGAAATAACTGTAATAAATTGTTTGTATCGACAGTTGAATGTCAAAGAAATAAATACAAAGAAGTAAAAACTTAAGTAAAAACTTAAGTAAAAACAAAGAAGTAAAAACTTAAGCGAGTCAGAGGTTGGAAGGTAAATAATAGGTAATTACGTTATATCATTGAATACCTGTCTTTCAGATTTATGACAAAATTATATACACAAGCCTTTGATGTAGTAAGTATAATACTTTTGAATACATACTATGTACTTGTAAAAGTATAAGTATTACTTATACTTTTACAAGCGTATAAGTTAGCAATTATAACGCTACAGCAATTATAACGCTACTTAAACAAGTACATAGTACTATGTACTTGTGTAAGTAGCTGTCCATTTCAACACGGCAATAGGCTCACCACCTATTGGGACATAAAATTATAATATCCCACGTGGGACATAAAATTATAAGGTGATATGTAGGCGTTACTATGCCTCTGCCTAGTCCTTCGAGGACAAAGGCGTGATATGTATATATGTATAATACCAAATTTTATTCCCACGGGGATAGTGGGAATAAAATATTTTTAGAAGATAGAAAGAGATTCTTATTTATTTACTCAATATAATGTTATACTTACCGTATTTTGTATTATCCATAGATTTAGAATTTTTCGCTACATGATTATATCCCTATAAATACCGACCTTAATCTTTATCAATATAATATAAAATATGTGAAAGTAAACTGCCTATCTGTTAAGATTTCACACCAAAGTACTAAAATGATACCAAAAATAAAGGATACTTACTAATATTTATCAAGCACGAATCGGCGGAGAATCAGAGTGGTTGACATAGTGTAACGTTGTGCAACAACGTGTGAATAAATTAATTAAAATTAGATAATTAGAATTGAAATTTAGGTCATGATAAATGACAGCGCCATCTACCGAGTAGGTGTCGCAACGACGGAAGGTTTGGTTCATAGTCATAGTTGCGGTCTTGACGTTGAGTAGTATCGAGTTGTGCCACCAGAGGCGCTATTCATTAGTATATAAAGCTTTGCATCAATGCAAGAGGACCGCCAGATCAATATTTAAATTAGCTCACGGACGTATAAGTGTCGATTGACATAGTGAGAAAAGTGAAAGTTTAAAGGTCGTCATTATCAAAGAATATTTGTCAAGTATAAGGAGCAAATAGCTCTAGACAGAAGACCCCATATTTGGGTAAGTTAATTGAATATAACGTGATCTAGTTTTAAACTGTGAAAATTAACGGCTGTTGGTCCACACTGTTATAAGGGGGTAGTTAAAGGGGTGTGAAAAAACATTCTGTAAAATTAGTTTCGTTAAGCAGATATTGTAAGACCTCGCGATTCCCGCAGCTGTTCATAGCAGGGCGGGAACCGGCTGGTCTTTGGGGATATACGGGGAAAAAGGGGTTCAAACTAACACAAACTGTGGAACATTCCAGGGTCCACCCTCCGGGTTGCACACGTTCACCCTCCGGGTTCTACAAGGAAATAGTTCACTCTCCGGGTTGAGGTTGGAGAGAAGTTCACCCTCTGGATTTGCCCTCCGGGTTAAGAACACCGTGCGGTTCTACGTTGTGGACGGCACGGATACATCACCAACTGCAGCATACTTACCGTTATACTTACCGTATTTTGTATTCATATCAGAAGGCCAAACCCAAGATAAGTCGGAACCCTGCGAAGGCCTTCGGAAACCTACTTGCTACCTGAAAATACCCACGACCCCGAGTTATATCTTCTTTTTCAATAAATTGACATTTTCATATTTTAACCATCAACTCATCTTATTTCTCTCTTCTTCCTGAAAGCCTTCAGCTTTTCAATAGTTCACAGAATAAGCACATTAAAGTGGCAATGGGCTGGCCTCATCTGTAGAAGAACCGACGGCCGATGGAGCAAACGAGTTCTGGAGTGGAGACCGCGACTCAGTTAACGTGATGTAGTACGACCCCCTGCCAGATGGGGCGACGACCTAAAGAAGGTTTCAGGGATTGTGTGGATACGCAAAGCGCATGACCGTGTATTGTGGTGAAATTTGGGAGAGGCCTATGTGCAGTAGTGGATTCCTATAGATAGGCTGATTTGAAAGATTGAAACACGAATCGAAGCACCTACACTTATAAAGTAATAATAGTAATTATGCAAAGCCCAATGGTGTTTGCCCCAATCGTGCCCAAACAAGAGGGTACCTTTCGATGCCACAGGCCCCAGAATTTATTGACCCGCTAATATAAACACATCAATAGCTCATTTATGCTATCTCAGGTGTGTTCCGAATACGAAATTCTGAATACGTTAGCCCAACGCGTGTCCAAATTTAGGGGACAATCGGAAACTGGGTCATCGCTCGACTCAAACGGTAATAGAATTTGGTAGATTACGTTTCCATAGACAAGCCACAGACTATCGCTTGTATCTGTGAATTGGCTATTCTCTGTATCTATTCTATTATTCTGGGTAAAGATTTCCAAGAATTCTATTAAATAAACATGATAAATGGAAGCTTATGAAACTGCCCTGCTTGCATCATCACCAATCATAAAAGAGCTTAATGATTAAGGCTATTGTAAAATAATCTTTAAGCTCTTTTATGATTAAGCCAACACGCCAGTTTAGATTTACCCTCACATTCACGGGATTCTTGAATTCTAGGTTTTGCGAAAGTTGAGATGTCTCTAATTCCTGAACTACAAAACCTTCAACATTGAAACTTGTGTAAAATATTCCTTAAAGTATTTCCTTTATACTGAAAACAATTTTGGAATCGGACCACGCATTGAGAAGTTACAACCAAAAAACTGTTTTGTCTTTCATCCCCTCTCCCAAAGGAACCGCGAAAATATCGGGATCAAAAGTATCCTAGAACCTTCCTCGGATAATAAGCTATGATTGTACCAATTTTCGGCGTAATACTTATTCGGGATACAGACAGACAGACAGACATGAAAAATTTTAATTGCATTATCGACTTCAGTATCGATAAGAGAATGACCAACAATTAAAATTTTCAAAATATCTTCCATGTACCGACTCTCGAACCTCAACAGTTATATTATATGTATATGTTACGGCTAATACCCGAAGTGCGGCTGCACCTATTTTTAGCCGGTTAGAACTAGGTGTAGCCACTTAACTCTTGGTTAAACCGTGTAGGAGCCGATTGTTTTCGGGTAAAACTAGGTCTAGCCTTCATCATGCCGGCTACAACTAGGTCCAGCCATTCCCTGTTGGATAAAACTAGATGCAAACAAGTTGAAACAAGTAACAGGCGCCTGGCTCACGCGAGACGCGTCGCGCTTATATATAATGGTTAACACCTCGACTCGGATAGGTTAGGTTAGAAGGCTTAGCCTTCTTGGTTATTTTTTTTTTATAACCATTCAACACCATCGAATACATTTATAGCTGTTTCGTTTCGGTTAATCTACACGGCTACACCCAAAGACGTATCATATATAGACACGTTATACTCGAACATTACGGCTTTCAAAAACAGCTAAACTTTTACAAATTTGAAAAAAAGAATTTCATAAATTATCTGTGGTGTCATGCATGAAGTCACCATCAGAGCAATGTGGGGAAAAAAGGACACTTGAATTTCCCTCATCGAGACATATGATTAGATTATGTACGGGTAAAGTAAGTAATACTATAATTTACAAAATATTAATGTAGTTTATCGAATTAATAAACATTATCATACACACATAAAACCAATTTATTTAATAAATATAATTACATAAATAAAAAAATCTTATGGCAAAATAAAACATTAGTACAAAATACTCCCCAACATCCCCATATGCGTCGCGCCAAACCACAGACTACAGAGTACATTTTACTTGTGCATTAATAATTATGCTAGGCGCCATTTTAGGCGCGAGAAAATAAAATAATTTTATTATATCCGTTGTACTTACGAATGAAACGACACGTTTTTATATTGAACAGTTGCTGTGTAGTTTGTACATCCTCTGAATATACATGAAGGCATGCTTTTTTTTCAAGTTTTCTTTATTAAAAGAATTTAAAACAGTTGTAATAGTACTTCCACTAAGCCTGATGTCGCGTCACAGACTTTTCAGGTAATTACCTACTTTACGTGTTGCCATTTTCCAGTGCCTATAACGTATCTATAGATTTTATATCATTGGCTACACCTAGTTCTAACCGGCTGAAACTAGGTGCAGCCGCACTTCGGGTATTAGCCGTAACATATATACCTAGATAGCCCTAAGGCTATCTAGGTATCCACATCCTTGCAGACGGTACTAATACCGTCTGCAAGGATGCAATCCATGCTCATGTATCCGTTTTCGTAAATTTAGTGCAGGTCACAAAAATAACGATCGAATATCAACTTCTTTGTTCTTAAATCTACAAATAGAATAAATCAAAAGTGGGAAACACACATTCACCTCCTTTTAGAAGACGATAGATAGTACCTACCTACTATGATAAAATGAGACCTTTGACACAAAGGGAACTTCTGTTTCATTAAAATTAAATCAAAATTTCATTAATTCCGCCATCTTTTTCCACCGTGCTTGACGTGGCAACTATTGAGAAACACTGCCAAAAAGTTGCAAAAAGGCAGTTGGAATTATTTTTCAAAACTAATATTGTAGGTTATTGTGAAAGTGACGTTGTCATTTTGTTTTATTTCAAACTTTGAACAGATGATCCACGTGACCTAGTGACGTAGTTTAATGCTACAGAGTCACAGCTACAGACAAAGTCTCGCCATAAGCCCCTCTGCACTCTATTTTATAGAGAGAGGCTAAAATTGGTACAAAAATTACAAAACGCTATGAATATTCAAATTACAGAATGACAGGTTCCATTCCAAATTCAAATTGAATATTTTTTATGGTATCAGTGTTTGTTTTGAAACAAAACATATGGCCAATTATCACGTCAACTTTAAACTTCGTTTGCCAAATCACTTTCGCCAAACAAATGCGTTTTATATAACAACTAACCTTATAACCTACTAAATTGCACACATAACATGTAGTGCGTGAACGTTCTGAATGATGACTTTGATCTCATCAACTCACACAACATAAGCAGTTATTTTCCTCCTTATTTCATCTACATAAGTCTTACATTCGCTTGGCAAGCGTATGTGGATAAGTTTGCGCAAAATGGCGATTCACAATTCATTCAGTACTTAGTTACCGCCAATTGCGTGATCAGCACGAGTTTGGAATTCTAAATTTTTGCTTTGAATTTCGTCTTGACATTGATGACGTAAATTTGGACTTGAAATTGTATGAATAAGTAATATTTGGGTTCATATACGATATTTTTGAAGTAACAAATTTCCAGTATTTATAACATTGATCTCATTTTACATGATGCCTGTTATTATCAAGATAAGGAAAAACATATCATGTACTTTTCACTTGTCACTGTGTACTGGTACTGTACTCTCCTTTTTACAAATCCCGTCAAAATCGGTCCAGACATTCAGGAGGTTGACACTAACACACAGAAAGATAAACTGAAGTTGAATGAAGTTTTAGGTGTATGAGAATGATTTTAGCAGTCTTATTTTTTGCAAAAGTTGAAACCTTTTTAATATTAATGTAATCGTACTTAATGAGGGTGTTATAAAATGATTTATTTTTGTACTAGAGGGCTCTTGCGTACAATTTAAATATCCTACAAAAATGTTTTCCACCGGGAATAAAATGCTTCTCCGATATTAAAAATTACATTTCTAAGATTAATGTGGATAATAATAATTAGGTTTTGTTTAAGCAAAGCTTATCAACAAGTAAGTATTGCAATAGATTTAAATCAAATTGTAAAATGACGAAATTTCCTAATTTCAAATGAAACTTATGAAATTTCACTAATTACTTACAATCTAAATTTAAACTTTGAGTTGAGATAATTACTTTAAAATGAATTCTCTTTATCTTAGAATTGTTGTTAACCCTTAACCACCTACCATACGTCTCACAGACGCAGCAGATATTTAAAACGTAAATATATCGGCGACCGAGTCGTTTGCGAACTCGTCCGTTCCTGTACCTTTTCCCCGTGTCCCTCAGTGTCGTGCAAACCACAATACATCAGTTTCGAATGCAAATCACCAATTTGCCGAGAATTTTCTAATAAGCTGTGCAATAATTGTCGTGAAAAACTATAAGTTTAGGGCTTGTAATTTTTTTCTATTTAATTTAATTTTCACCATTTTCTTTTTTTTGCAATGGTTGATTATTGAATCAGTAAAAAATTATAAAAGAAATTCATATCCATGTGATTATTTTTTATAGATCTCATTTAGCAAATGACTTAGTTTTTAAGCAGATATTGTTGATTAATAGTAATTAAGACAAAATGCCTATAAAAATGATTCTCTTGTACCTTTACTAAAGAGTTTAATACTTTCCTAAGTTGATTTTTTACTAAAAAATATACTTCAATAAACAAGATATTACTTTAAAGAACCATTTTACTCAGGGGTCTCATAGACGTATGGTAGGTGGTTGTGTGACAAAAAGTTATGGTAGGTAGCTAAGGGTTAAAACGTGTAATTATGTTCTTAAAAGGCTTAGGACTATTTTGAAACAGCCCAAGTTAGTAATTACGGGGATTAAAAACAAAGTTTTAGTTTTAAATTAGGTAGCTTTATTTACCTTTTCTAAAACTGTACGGAATATCTTTAAATACTAAGTAGGTATTAATAACTTTAGAACTTGGCAAAAAAAGAGTACCCGTTAGAAAGAACCATTTTTATTTTACGGAAAATGTATGTAATTCAATGAATTACTTATATAATGAATGATTATACAAAACTAGCAGACGTCACGCGGTTTCACCCGTGTAGTTCCCGTTCCCGTGGGAATATGGGAATAAAATATAGCCTATGTTCACCGGGAAGAGTGTAGCTTCCCAACAGTGAAAGAATTTTTCAGATCGGTCCTGTAGTTTCGGAGCCTATCCGATGCAAACAAACAAACAATTAAATCTTTCCTCTATAAAATATTACTATAGTGATAGCATAGATAAGTACCCCATCTATCTGACATAAGTCTATTTAGTAATCTGTGCATAAGTGTCGTTTTTGACAAAATTATGAAAAAAATTGCCATTTTAAAAAAATCTTTTTCTAGATTTTTGCTACTGTAATAGCAACTGATATAAAAAAAAAGTGTGTGCGTGTAACCTTTACGCGCGATTGAAGTAAAACTTCTTTGCCATTGACGGCATCAAATTTTATATTAATATCATTCTTTCGAATTTTGAATAGCGGAAACTACGTTTCCTCTATTCAAAATTGAAATAGTAAACGTTACTTCCGTCAGAAAAAAAATCTGAGTTACGGCCTAGTCGCGCCTAAAGAAGTTTTACTATCGATTCCAAGTCCTACGATAGTAATAATTTATAATCGATCAGATTCATAAACGATTAAAGATTACCCTCATCACTAGTGAGACCTGTCAAAATCATCATCCTATTTTAGACAGAGTAGGGAAGGCATACGTGTACGTACACTTACACATATAATAAAATGTGTCTGATTTTAATCCTTACCAATATTATAAATGCGAAAGTAACTCTGTCTGTCTGTCTATCTGTCTGTCTGTCTGTTACGCATTCACGCCTTAACGACTGGCGCGATTGAGACGAAATTTGGTATAGGGATAGCTCGAGGCCCTGGGAAGGACATAGGCTACTTTTTAACCGACTGTGCAAAAGGAAGGTTATGATTTTACGATATAACGACTTTTACGCGATAACGAACTTCTACGCGGTCGAAGCCGCGGGTAACAGCTAGTTTTCTAATAAAAGAGCTTTTCTCTAAATGCATACGAAAGTACCTATAGGTGATATTACATAACAATTCAATATTTACAAAAAAAATCGGTTGTCTGTAAAGTCGGTTTACTGACGATAGTTGAACGTGACAACTCAGCCTTAAAAATGGAACGCCTCAGAGCGAGGTAACGCCGCATACGTCATGTTTAGTCGTGCGTGCAGCCGGCTCCATCGAATTATAAGACGTTGTCACGTCAAAAATATTTATGTGTTTGTTTGTTCTGGCTAACCTCTAAAGCGGTCGGACCTACTTGAACAGGACTTCGAAGGTCAGATAGCCGATGTTATAAAGAGTAACTTTGGCTTTTTAATTAAGTAAATAGATATTATAATTAGCCAGGAGTGAAGCCGGCGGGCACGATTAGGGTATACTAATATTGTAGAGAGGAAAGATTTGATTGTTTGTTTGTTTGCATTTGGTATATACGCCCCGACACTACTGAACCGGATTGGATAATTCTTTCACTGTTGCGAAGCTACACTATCCCCTGGTGCCAAAGCCTATATTTGATTCCCGTTTTCCCACGGGAACGGGAACTGTGCGGGTGAAACCGCGTGAGATTTGTTAGTCTATACTAATATTATTAAGGTTATTCCTAGCTTACTTTGGGATCAGATAGCGTTGTGTGAGATGTCCGTGAATATTTATTTTTATTTATTTATTTAAAGAGGAAAGATTTGTTTTTATGTTTTTTTGTTTGTTTGTTTGTAACGAATAGGCTCCGGAACTACTGAACCGATTTGAAAAAATCTTTCACTCCTGGAAAGCTACACTCTTTACGGTGAACGGTTCAACCTTCGCGGAACCATGTGCCCATCAGAGTGGAACGAGGTTATCTCTCATGTGTTTGGAATCTTCATTCGAACTACGATTTTTTTGTGAAACTGTTTAGAAAATGCTGTTCATCCTATCTACTAACATTTATGCGAAAGTTTGTGAAGATGTTCCGATTTTTGGACGTTTGTTACTCAGTAATGTACCCATAAATGTTTGTCTCAAGAGCCTGGGTGTATCTTTTTTTTTTTTTTTTTTTTTTTTTTTTTTTTTTTTTTTTTTTTTTTATGTTATTTTTATCATGCGATCAGTCAATACAACTATGAGCAGATGAATTGTTATTTAAATATGAAAAGGGAAGCACTCCCAGCGGAGTTTGCCCAGGTTTATAAGTTGTATCAGTCAAAGATGTCACGTCGCTTTTTTAGGCGGCGTATGTTCTCCGGGATAGACAACTGGCCAGCCAGTTGATTCGGGTGTTTTTTTAAGCGTGCCACGTATTTATTACTATGACGTTGTGTCTCTTCCCTGACCATAGGTACGTTTAGGATTTCGTGAATCTCACTTGTTTTAGTGTACCAGGGTGCGTTTGAGATTCGTCTCATTATGCTGTTCTGTACCCTTTGTATCATCATGATGTTAGAGTTGCTGGCACAACTCCAAAGTTGTATGCCGTAAGTCCAGACTGGTTTTAACACCGTGTTGTAGATAAGAATCTTCTTATCAATTGCCAGTTTGGCGTTTCTGCCCAATAGCCAGTATAGGCCCTTGTATTTCAGATTGATCTCGTCTCTTTTTGTCTGTATGTGAGCCTTCCAAGTAAGTTTTCGGTCTAGGTGCATTCCCAGGTACTTCACCGTGTCCCGATGGGGAATTTGCACTCCGTTCAAAGTAACTGGTGCGCAATCACCTCTTCGCAGGGCGAACGTGACATGAACCGATTTGGATACGCTGGCAGTTATTCTCCATTTGGACATCCATTTTTCCATTGCGTTAAGGCTAATTTGAAGAGTACTTGAGGCCTGAATCGAGCAGGTGTTAGAAGTGAGTAGAGCTGTGTCATCAGCGAAAGTCGCGACAGTCACACCCTGGCTTTGGGGTAAGTCAGACGTGTATAGTGTATAAAGAACCGGTCCAAGCACAGAGCCCTGCGGAACTCCCGCAGTTATTTCATGGAAGCCCGACACACTGCCGTTTTCTTTTACTTGGAATATTCGGTTCGAGATATACGAGCGTAAAATTTCGTAGTATGTATGTGGCAGAAGTGACTTAATTTTACAGAGTAACCCCCTATGCCATACTCTGTCGAAAGCCTGTTGAATGTCGAGGAACACAGATGAACAGTACTCTTTCTTTTCGTAAGCTTTTCTAATAGTCTTGCACACTCTATGGACTTGTTCTATGGTAGCGTGTTCTTTTCTAAATCCAAATTGATGGTTGGGGATTATAGACCTGTCTCTCAGGACTTTATTGAGTCTTTGAAGCAGCGACCTCTCGAACAGCTTGGACATAACTGGGAGCAGGCTTATCGGTCTGTATGAAGTAACGTCGTAGACCGGCTTGCCAGGTTTATGCAGCATTATAATTTGGGATACCTTCCACAAGTCCGGAAAGTACCCCACTCTAAGCATTGCGTTAAATAAGCTAGTTATATACACTATAGCCTTACGTGGTAATTGCTCAAGCACTTGTTTGTCAATTAGGTCGAAGCCTGGTGCTTTATTGTTGCCCATATAGTGTATGTTCTTGACTATTTCTTTAGGTGTTATTGTCTCTATAGGTAGGTCTAGCTGAAAGTCTTGGTCAAGTATAGCAGTAATATCTGACTCGTCTACATTTGCCATAGGTTCATTTGGTGTGAACACTCTACTTAGATGGCTGGCGAAAACTTCAGCCTTTGACTCTTCAGTTCTGGCCCAGCCTCCCTCCTGCTTTCGAAGCGGTGGTTTATGACGTACTGGGCGATCGAAATTCTTACAAGCCCTCCACAATGAGTAATTATTTACTCTTGTAGCTGAGAGACTTTGTAGGTAAGTCTCTAGTGCGATTTCGTTTGCTTCAGCTATCAAGGTTTTCAGATCCCGAATTGATCTATTTAGGACTCTTTTGTCGTCTGGGTGTCTACTCGCATGCCATACTCGACGTAGTCTCCTTTTTTCCGATATCTTAGAGCGTATTGTTTCTGAATAGACTTTACACTGCGATGGGCGCTCAAGGTATTCAGGTGTACATGTCCAACAACATTCTTGGATTGTTGTAGTTAGCAGTTTCGTAGCCTTTTCGATATCGCATTCTGACTTAAGGGCCACCTTAAGGTCTAGTTTTTCGTGTATTAGCTCCCGAAAAGCATTCCAGTCTGTGCGTTTGTTATATAACTTAATACTACGCTCCACATTCAAAACTGTTGTACCGATTGTGAGTATTACAGGAACGTGATTAGAGCTTGCATCCAAGCAAGTCTGTATATTGTAATAAAGTCTGGATAGACCTTTCACAACAAAGAAGTCTATAACGTCCGGTAATCTATTGGGATCGGAAGGCCAATGAGTAGGTTCTGCGGTTGAAATAGTGGTAAGTTTACCCTTTTCCATGCTCTTTCTCAGTACTCTACCTCGGGTATTAGTAAGCCTGGAAGCCCAATGCACATGTTTGGCATTCCAGTCGCCGCCGATCACAAAACGCGGTCCAAGGGTGACAAATAATTCGGCATACTGCTCCTCAGTTACTGTATGTTTCGGAGGGCAATATACAGCAGAAACATTGAACACACCATTTCTATCCTCTACTGCAATAGTCGCTGCTTGTATGTGGGCTCTCTTAAATTGTAAGTATTCATAATGTTTTATGCTTGATTTTACGATCACTGCTGCTCCTGCATGTGCCGTACCATCCGGGTGGTTAGTGGAATAGATTTCGTAATTCGGTATGTTAATAATGCTGTTTTCGGTGAAATGAGTTTCAGAAACGAGAAGTATGTCTATTCTGTGCGTATTCAAAAATACCTCAACATCTAGTTTGCTTGAGGCAAGTCCGTCTAGATTCCAAGTAGCTATTTTGAGAGAAGTCATTTTGAAAGTTTGGTGACTAGGGTTGTTATGAGACTGATTAGTGTACTCATTTGTTGAAGGATGACATCGAATTTTTCTGCTTGTTTTAATAACATCTGTTCTATTGTGGTTTTATCCAGAGGTAAGTTACCTGTTTCTGTATTATTATTGTTAGCTTTCAATACGTCCGTATAACTTGATCTTTTTCTCGATTCAGAATATTCTTCTAAGGGCTGTAGTAAATCTGTGCTTGGCATGGGCAGGTTCTTTAGGTCATTAGCTGTTTTTTGATGGTTTCTAGTTTTGGAAGACAATTGTCTATTACCTTTTCTAGCCAAGATCTCTTTGTATACTTCGCATCCCTGGGTGTATCTATGTATCATAAGTATTTATTTAAAAGTATATATGTATTAACTAGCAGTTCCCCGCGGCTTCGACCGCGTAGAAGTCGTTATCGCGTAAAATCATTACCCTCGTTTTGAGCAATCAGTTAAAAAGTAGCCTATGTCCTTCCCTTGGACTCAAACTATCTTTACATCAAATTTCAACATAATTGGTTCAGCGGTTCAGGCGTGAAAGCGTAACAGACAGACAGACAGACAGACAGAGTTACTTTCGCATTTATAATATTAAGTAGGGATATCGGTGGTCTGATACCCATAACACAAGCAGGTTATTCCTAGCTTACTTTGTATCAGATTTGTTTGTATCAGATAGCGTTGTGTGAAATGTCCGTAAATATTTATTTATTTCAGTTACGTTAATTCATCTAATACATTTAGTACCTACTATAGAAAACCGGACAAGCACAAATCGGACGCACCAACGAGGGTAGGTACTGTACAATTTTTTTTAAGTAGTTCAGGAGTCGAGTTTCGCAGTTTTTGATCACATTCTTTAAAGTTCATATTTTCACCCCCATGGGAAGCGGATTAACACCCAAAAAACCCCCAAAGACGCTGGATAGCACCCGTTGCTGCGTCTGTTGGGAGTCCTGGGGTATCCTTCCGAGGGCTTACCCGAGGCTCCCTACCGTAGGCTGTTAGCGGGACACGTGAGGTTTTTTAGTCGGTAGGAGTCCGGCATAACATCCATGAGGACACTCCCTCACGTAAAAAATAAATAAAAGAAGATCAAATTTTCATGATTTACTTACAAATATATGTACAACTGCCATTTTAATGGCAGCCGGGACCAACGGCTTAACGTGCCTTGCGAAACGCTCGCAAAAAAATAGCAGTCACCCATCCGAAGACCAGCCACCGCGAAAGGTGCTTACTACAGTGATCGTTTACAGAACACTGCGTCCTGGCCACAAGCGCCTCATAATGCGTGCGTATATTAAGCTATCTGTGTCAATAGCATGAAAGTTTAAGATAACGTAAACAAACTATTTATATGTATAACAATATTTAGGATGTGTGTTTATTTAACAAATTTATCCTCCATTACCATAATAATCAATTTTATAAAATGCTAATCAAATAATTTATAGCTGTTCTTGAATATTTCAAATCGATTTCGGAATGTACTTATTAGAAGACTCTTTTGCGAATAATAACCTTCAGACGTATTAGTGATGTTGGTATTCGTGAGCCAAGGTACTTCCGTGCTGACCCCCAAGATTTAAGTGGCTTCCTAAACGGTCGAAAATTGACAAAAATAACATAGGTAACGGATAAATACGGAGTTACACCCTTGATTAGTTGTTAGTTCCGGATTCGCATCATGTTATAATCTATTCCTTTAAACGTTTTTAAAAAGGTCAGCTTTTAGTGTGAAGTTGAACTTTTCTTATTTAACTTCAAAGAAAAGTATGGTTAAGTATTTTATCATCAGAAAGTTATTCATGATCAGAAAACTTTGAAATATTTTTTTGTAAATTCAACAGTTGTCTTGTAAGAATTGCTCATAGCGTAAACGCCGCCATGCCCCATGCCCATTTTTTTTTTTTTACGTGAGGGAAAATCCTCTTAGATGTTATGCCGGACTCCTACCGACTAAAAAACCTCACGTAACGCCCAACAGCCTATGGTTGTGAGCCACGGGTAAGCCCTCGGAAGGATATCCCAGGACTCCGCCGCCATGCCCCTTTATTTGTAATCTAATTCATATTAAAGATGCGTCATGTTATTTGACGTCTATCAATTCATACATTTACTAGTGAAAGCAAAGCGTAAAATTACTCTTTCTGTCATTATTACAATAAATATGTAATCGTAATATATATTATTTTATGCCCGCCGCCCGTTACAAGGTTGCGTTGTTGAATTTTGATGAACTGTCAAATGTTACCTTTTAAAATAACTCTACTAAGTGTACAATAGTGTTTTATATTAGTTATTTATTTACTTACTTTTCAGAAAACAATAAAATTAATCTCAGAAACTTGACATACTTTCGTGTGGCACAGATTTTAACGATTGAAGCGACTTGTATTATAAAAGGAGGTTAATAATGGAACGGGAGAAACGGCGTCTATGTGGCGCCACCTAGTGTTTATCTATGAAACTAGGATTTAGTGAATGTGAAAACAATGTTGTTTACCGAATGGATTCCATTAATTAGCTTAGAATGAGATAAATGTTACACAAAAGACGTATTAAGACGACATTTTTAGTAAACTTCTTTTAGGAAACACACTACTTTTTCACTCTCGAAAACAATAGGTACTAGCTTAGCTATAAATGAGTGTTAATAGTTAACTGTGTTTTAGAGCAATATATTGATCCAAAAAACAAGTTAGAGTACGGATTTTAACGTTAAATTGTAAATTTTCTTAGGAAATAAGAAGGTAAACTAGTTCTCAGTCTATTACATAATACAGCAGGACGTAGAACTCTCTGAATTTACTTTATTGTTGGAAGGGTGATTGGCCGTACAGTACCACGCTGGCGAGTTGGGTTAGTACAAGGTTTTTTTTTTTTTTTTTTTTTTAACGTGAGGGAAAATCTCCTAGGATGCTATGCCGGACTCTGACTCTTACCGACTAAAAAACCTCACGTTGCGCCCAACAGCCTATGGTTGAGAGCCCCGGGTAAGCCTTCAGGAAGGATGTCCCGTGACTCCCAACAACTAGGTTAGTACAAGGTTTGTTCTAGTTTTCATTCTTCATTAAACCGTATGTCAGCAAATACACTTCATCACACACGTACAAAAGTAACTTCACAATAACGCAGTAAGTTTATAAATTTGCCACAAACACCAGTTAAATAGAAGTCTTTGATTTGCCATACTTTATTTACCAACAAAACAGTAAGTACTACACATTAAGTATAAGTACTAACTAGTATCAAAACTTGGTACCGACACTAGTGTTGTAAAGTACCTGTACTCTAGTTACATTACCGCGATCAGGGCAGCTGGTACGTTATTTATTGACTAGAATGGCGGCGCCACACCTGGGCCACAGTGTTGTACAAAATATTACGCCATAAGACTATACTGACGCTTAACTGATTAAAACTTTTATGGATGGTTTGTTTTGCATCGAAGGTAGTTTTATAATGAATCGATGGCTGGCTGTGGTTTACTTATCGGTTTTTAGGGTTCCGTATCCAAATGGTAAACAAGAAGCCGTAAGATCGGTCTCACCAGAAAGCCCCACTCTAACACATCTTTTAAAAAATCACGTGACCTATTGTTTTGAAATTTTGTATACTCTCTCAAAATGACCAGCTATTACTGTCTGTAAAATTTCAGTATTGTAAGTCACGTGGTTTTGAAGTTAAGTATGAGTTTAATGCACCAGACACACAGACTACAGACAAAATCTAGCCATAAGCCCCTCTGCAGAGTGCAGAGGGGCTTATGGCTAGATTTTATAGAGAGGGGCTAAAACGGGACATTATTCATGAGACTTCGCCGTCCGTCTGTCTATCTGTATGTCCGTCACGACGAGGCTGTATCTCAGAAACCGTGATAGCTAGAGAGCTTAAATTTTCACGGATGATGTATGTCTGCTATAACAACAAATACTAAAATAAGAAAATTAATTTTTAGGAGGCTTCATCACAACAATTTTTTTTGCCGTTTTTTGGTACGTAACCCTTCGTCTGCGAGTCCGACTCGCACTTAACCGGTTTTAAATAAATAATTATAATTAGCTAGTATAATTTGGCTTAGCTGCATGGTTTTTCACTGGCAGGCTGTTCGTGTACTGATATCTTACCTGAAAAGAAGAAAAAAAAGAATGAGTTTTCCTTGGTCACATTATAGCCCAGTATGGGGAACACCCAAAATTTCCGAAATTATGTAATTCCTAATTTTAATATTCAAACTATCAAAATTCTGAAAATTACAATTCTCAAGAAACAAAGCTCCGAATTTTCAAAATCGTGCTTTTGAAAATTCGGAGCTTTGTTTCTTGAGAATTGTAATTTTCAGAATTTTGATAGTTTGAATATTAAAATTAATATTAATTGTATTGCCAGCTTTTACTCTATTGTAATGTTACAAGGCAATCCTATAAACACTCCTTATGTACATTTGAAATGGCAACACTAATTAGGGATTTTCCACTTGAATATGTACCTAATGCTATATGTAATGTCTGCAATGAACTAGTCTACGTAATATTTGTTGAATCATTGAAATGGCGTTGTTTGCAGAGCTTCTGAATAGTGAATTTTCGTTTTGATTGGATTTTATGTCTCTCATTACTCTAATATGCGATTATAGAGAGAGATATGCGAATATAGTTGTGATGGGGCTGAGAGCTTTGTAGGTCATCAGCGAGTTTCACCTGCAAGTGACGCATCTTCTGGCGAGATCATAGCGAGGAGAAAGAAAACTGAGAACAGAACCTTGTACAGTCGACTATCATGAAATGTACTCGTTTGATCTTACAAAATTCCATTCCGAACAACGGTTGGTCGGTTTAGTTGGTCGGAGTGGAAAGACAGAAATCGTCCTGTCTAACCAAAGATAGAAACAAACATCACTATCTTTGGTTAGTTCATTGTGGCACTCGCAGGGATACATCATTGTGTAAGATTAAACTAGTACATTTCATTGTGCCTAGTCGACTGTACCAACACCAACCTGTCTGGTCAACGTGGTCCTTGAGAGGACTATGATGGGCCGTTTCATAAAGCCCGAATTATTTTGTGGCATCTTGACAGAGCGCCTTCTGGGGTTTATTAAACTAATATTAGCTTGTGGCACGGAATCTATACAAATTTATCAGTTGCACATGCCATAATATTTCAAAATTATGAAACCGAAGTAGTAGCCAGGAGGTTAGAGTAGCTGACTACTAAACAGGAGTGGGAGTCAGGTATTTTAACCACTATAGACCAAAACAGCAGTCAATGATTGTGATCAATTCACGAACAGGACTGTCTGTGTAATGAGTAGTCACTAGTCAGTCCTTTTGTTTACGTGTGGAAACCGGTCATGGATACTATTCCGGACTCTTACAGACTTAAATCACACGGGGGCCCTACCACTGCCTAACGTCCTGGAGCCCCGGGTAAGTGCTCGCAGTTGACCCAGGATACACCACACAACTCTAACCTCTAGACTCTAGACCAAAAGAGCAGGCAATAAATAAATATAAGTAAGTGAATCTACCAAGGAAACATGAAATACCTACAGATCCCTTAGGGCCTGACCTAGTAGCTCGGCTAGTGGAGAGTCAAGTATGCGATAAGATGTCACTGGGGACCGGTTGCGCGTCAAACTACGAAACGTATTCTTGTGTGAACGAGGTTTCAATAATGATCTATTTTAATAAACCTGTTTGTTTATTTGGGTCAAAATTATTTAAATTTGACCATCTTTCAGTTGACAGATTAATCTGATATTCGGTACACGCGAAAAATACAATTTAAAACATGCCACTGCTGAACAAGAAATACAATTCAATACGAGTACATGCCACTGCTGAACAATAAATACAATTCAATACGAGTACATGCCACTGCCGAATAATAAATACAATTCAATACGAGTACATGCCACTGCTAAACAATAAATAAAATTCAATACATGCCACTGCTGAACGTAGGCCTCTCGCAATTAACGCCACAACACACAGACCTACGTCTTCCGAATCCAGTCCCTCTGTGAGATCTTAGCAGAAGTGCCGGCAACTTTATAGGTCTGCTTGGGAGGGTATTTCGTTTTTACTCTACTATGTTATAATTAGATGCACCACTCGCAGGTGAGGTAGGCTTTGTACAAAAGATAGGGTACTAACTTCATTAACTAAAAACACACAGTTAGATAAAAACCTCTTTTTAAGTCATACTGCAACAACTAGTCCAATACAGTGTCAACGCATTAAATATGCAAATTTTGCTACTGCATAGAAAATAAGAACACGTCATTTAATTATTCACATTCTTGCATGAGTTTACTAGATGACACCACTTGCATTTTTATTGGACATGGAGCTGATGAATGTTGTTTAGTACTTAGATGCAATCGGCTCTAATTCTCAGCATTCTCGTGATAGCTTATTCGTTTTTTTAAATATTTCCAGTAGCAGCACTATTTCACAATAACATGGATACGCTCAAATGGAAATCATTCTTATGCAGAACTAAAGTAGCAGCACTATTCTATTTAATCACTGTTTTCACCTTAAAAGTTGAAAACAGTTTTAATTCTGTTCTGTCTGAGGCCGATTTACCTTCGAGCGTATACATGTTATTTTATTATCTCCTTTTAAAATAATTTTATTGTAATGTACAACATTACACAGAAGATTTAAATCCAAGCCTATGTTATGTTTCTTTAGCAGAGTCTGTACCCTTGAGGCAACAATTAATTATACCCTTTTAGAATAATTGTAACAGAAGATTTAAAACAAAGTCAATGTAGGTAATGTCTCATTTAGAAAGGCTGTACCCTTAAGGCGTTATGTAGAACATGTACAGACGAATTTGAGAATGCATGGTCAATCCGAAACGAAATTGCTTTGCACTGAGAATTGACGCCATCTATCGGATAACATTGGAAGTCAAGTATATAGCGTAGCTGATTTTTTTAATACCTCACACAGAAACGCGATTACTGTCAAAATAGCAACTCATTAATCTTTTGAGTAATGTAAATATGCCATCTAGTACATTTTTTGCGATTCTAAGTAAGATTAGACTGATATTCGAGTAAAGTTGTAGTTTGGACTCAAATGTGCATGGGATTATAGATCTTAAGGGGCCCATGCAATATTGGAGGTGACTGTACCTATGCATCTATTTTGTTCATCTTCAATTAAGAGAATTACTTGGATGTTATATACTAGGTGACGTATAGGGGTATTTCCAACCTCATTGGTGTTTTCAGAAAATCCATTTTTACTTCTTTGAGCAGATGGACCGATATTAATACTAATATACTTTTTAAATACATACATATAATACATAGAAATACCCAGCCTCTTGAGACAAACATTTATGGGTCACACAAATATTTGTCTCCGGTGGGGATCGAAGCCACGACCTCCAGCGCCGCAGACGGTATCACTACCGACTGCGCCACAGAGGCAGTCAATTATTTACAGAGAATTTAATTTTAAAGGATCGTTGCCTCCCGTGCTAGGATAGGAAGTCCTGTGTTACGGGAGACATCCCTCCATCTTTGATCCTTGTTACCGGAGACTGAACATTTAGTATATGCGTGCATTTATGTATATGTATATGCATGTAAGTTGTGGAAACGTATAAGACATCATTCCAGATACCAGTACAGTCAGATCAGAAGTGGTATTTCCATTTTAAAACATTTCCGTACTTAGGAATGCTTATTAAGTCCAAGCTGCGAGGTCGAACGGTAGTCGACCCTCAACAAATCTTCCCAAACCTTAGAAGAAAATAAATTTTGTGTAAAATCGTAAAAATTACAATGTTCAGTACTAACATTATCTCCTTAAATTTTACGAGGGTATACTAGATTAGTTTTGTCATTAGGATTTACGAGTTGGCGTGAATGACGTCATTTTGAGAAGGGGGGCAAAGGGGAGGGGAGGGGATAAAGAAAGATAAGTAACGAAATATAGCTTTATGGAGATCTGACACAATAATATAATATAATAATAATATAAATAAATAAAATAAAATTTATTCCCTTTGAAATTTTTAAAAAATTATTTAGGTTTGTCAAAATTTTTGTGACTCTACCGGGGGTTCGGAAATGCTACAGACTGAGAAGAACACCCCAAGAAACTCAGTCCGGTCCCTATTAATTCATCTTAGTATCTAATACAGTTTTTTTTTAAATGTAGAAAGGAGCAATTCGTGTCACTGCCAGGCAGCCTTGTCTTCTAGAAAGTCTTTAATGCTATAATAAGCTTTCTGGCACAATTTAAGTTTTATTAGTTTTTTAAATTTATTAACTGACAAACCTGTTACGGCTGTCGGCAATGTATTGTACATTCGAATACAATTGCCCGCAAAAGAATTGCTTATTTTATTAAGCCTAAATCTAGGTACAGCCAATTTATTCTTATTTCTTAAGTTTAGGTTATGGATATCACTATTTTTAATAAATTTACTATTATTTTTATGAGTATATAATAAGTTTTCATATATGTACTGTGAATACACAGTAAGGATGTTGATATCCTTAAACTTTTCTCTTAATGACTCCCGAAACCCCATACCATAGATAGCCCGGACAGCCCTTTTCTGCAACACAAAGATACATTCGATGTCGGCAGCGTTACCCCATAATAGTATGCCATAGGTCATGACACTGTGGAAATAGCTAAAGTAGACAAGACGCGCTGTTCTAATGTCTGTCAGTTGTCGGATCTTTTTAACGGCATAGGCTGCAGAGCTCAGTCTGCCCGAGACTTTCTCGATATGAGGCCCCCACTGCAAGTTGGAGTCTAACTTTATGCCCAGAAAGACAGTTTCATCGACCAATTCTACTTGATCATCCCTAATCCTAATACTGGTGTTAACGAGCCTAACATTTGGCAAGGTGAATCTAATACATTTTGTTTTAGTTTCATTTAACAATAAATTATTTGCGTTAAACCAGTGGACTACCCTAGAGAGGGCATTGTTTACTTCGTCAAGATTGCGTTGTCCACGTTCAACTTTAAATATTAAAGATGTGTCATCAGCAAACAAAACTACCTCGTGATCGTCTCTTATAAGGTGAGGGAGATCATTTATGTACACTAAAAATAGAAAAGGTCCCAGAATTGAACCCTGAGGCACCCCCATTGTTACGGCAGACCCATGTGACTGTTTACCATTTATAACTACTCTCTGTACTCTATCTCTTAGGTAAGAACTAATTAAATCCAAGGCCGTCCCCTGGATCCCATAATGATCAAGTTTTTGAATTTAAGTCTGATGCTGGACGCAATCAAAGGCCTTAGATAAGTCGCAGAATACACCATAAGCATCATACGACTCCTCCCAGGCCTCATATATACACTCTAATAATTTAATTCCAGCATCCGTGGTAGACCGACCGCGCGTGAAACCGAATTGTTTAGTATGGAATAGTTTATTTGTATTAAAATGATTTTGCATTTGATTAAGCATTACCTTTTCAAAGATTTTACTAAACGTGGGTAGTACAGAAATAGGACGAAAATTGGACGGATCCGAGGTGCTACCCGATTTAAACAGAGGAGTTATTTTACTAAACTTCATTAAGTCAGGAAACACACCACTATCAACACAATTATTAAATATTATTGATAATTCAGGGGCAACCATTTCAATTAACGAATTAACTAAATGTACAGAAATTCCCCAGAGGTCAGCCGTTTTCTTAATATTTAAAGATTTAAAAGTTTTTATGATAGTGTGTATACTAATTTTACTGAATTTGAATATTTCATTACAGCAAGGAACATTTGCTTTTAACAAGGATTCTGCTATTGGGGTAGAAGAACCTAGGCCTCTGGTCAAATCTACTGGTATTCGAGAGAAAAAATGTTCAAATTTGTTAGCGACTTCGGCATCTGTTGTAATGATGTTACCATTTACTTTAAGTTTAAAATTATTATCATTTGATTTTGCTTGGCCTCTTTCTGCGTTAATTATTTTCCAAGTAGATTTAACTTTGTCTACACTATTGATAATTTTATTACTTATATACTTTCTTTTGGCCGCTAAGCAGTCTGCTTTAAACTTTTTTGAATAAGTTTTAACATAATTTAGAAATTCATCTGTTCTATTAAGCTGTCTTTCTGAGTATAGTTCATACAGTTTTTGTCTACTTTTATGTATATCCTCAGTGGCCCATTCACTGAAGGCTGGCCTGTCTCCGATTGTGACTTCCTTAGACTTGAATATGGAGTTGAACTCATTGTAAAAGGAATCAAAAAATAACTTATACATTACATTTGAATCTAAGCCAGTGTCTAAAAATGGAAGTTTATTGCAAAGTCCAACTCGCATACGTTCCAAGCGGTCACTAGTTACTGGTCTACATAATATTTTACGTCTTTTAACTTTTTCTCTTGTGATCTTGAAAGATGCTATTTGCCCAGTATGATCTGATTTTATCTTATTGATAATACTCTTACTTTCTGGCAACATATCACTGTATATATTGTCCAGACAAGTAGCTGTTGTATCACAATATCTAGTAGGCTCTAAAAATAAGTTAGTGAGATTGTGTGATTTAAATAAATTTAAGATATCATTGGTCTGACGTGTATTTACAAGTATATTAACATTAAAATCACCGCACACTATTAGGTGTTTATTAGTTTTTCCAAGTTTAAATAGCACTTTATCCATTACTTCCTCAAACTCACAAAAGGGTGAGACTCCAGGTTTATATACGCATACTACTATGAATTGCTCCAATTCTACGCACGATATTTCAACTGTACACTCTACAGAGAGGGACACAACATCTTTCCGTTCCTTATACTTTAACTTCTTATTTAATAAAATCAACGAACCCCCCCGTGTTGTGTTGACCCTGCAGAACGCACTACCAACCCGGTGACTACTGAAGCTGAACATGAGCTCATACTCCTTACGCATATGTTCTGTAAGACAAACTATTTCAATATTTTCTGAGCTCATGAACAGCTCCAATTCAAACTCTTTGACCTGCGTTAATGTTGCTATATTATAATGCACCAGGCTGATATAATTTACATTTTTTAAATTAGTTTTGTTCGGAGGACAGTTTCCGATATAGTTATGATTTGCAATTAAATTCAACTCTATCAATTTACAATTTTGGCTAGAGGGTAAATCCTCTGTTGTCCCAGAAGTTAATTTAAATTACTTGGAACCGATTCCAAAGTCCTAAATCTACTCTGCTCAAATAAAGCAGTTTTGTCAGCCAAGTTTTTGGCTATAGAGTAAAAATAATTGAATAGCAAACTTGCTATTTGTCTTTTATAGTATTTGGGTAGACAATACCTACCCTTGTGATTATTATAGACTTTATACTTGCTATGTGACAAATTTGTGTCAAATACAGAATTAAAGTCAATTACATTGAATTTATTATTATACTGACTTATTAAGTTTAAACAATTGCAATTGCAATTAAAGTGCTGTAAACATCTACGTTAAATATTTTAGAGAGGGAGCTAGGCTCGCTTTAGTAGTAGATTTAGATTATCTATCATCAGTTACCAGTAGGGCTGTCAGGGCAAGAGAATAAAATATTTTCTCTGACAAAAGTAAATAGGTACGTACAGCTTGGCAAAAAAGTGAAGAAAATAATGGAGGAGCCACTGTGCTGTTCATATGGCAACCCGTTAAAAGAACCACGAATCAGTACCCAGTTGTCAACAACCGTCAATAAAACCCACCAATCAAATTGTATACAGTCATTGACTGACAGACATTTATGTGACGTTATTGGCAGCTTTTTGACTATGTAGCCAGTCAGCAAAATATTAGTTCCGTTTCAGGACTTTTTTTGTCAAGCTATATTTATCGACACATTTGAAACATTTTATTGTTACTAATAAAGATATATTAAGAAATACTAAAATCAGAAAAAGAGGGGGATTAAGGGCGACTCCCATACAGAAAACGTGATTTTTTTGTACGGATCCCTCTGTGCGCAAGTCCAACTCCAACTTTGCCGGGTTTTATCAATGGGTTCATAGCATACTCTGAGTAATCGTTGTGACCTAGGCGAGGCCGCAGTGGCGGCCGTGGGTCTGTTGGGAGTCCTGGGACATCCTACCAAGGGTTTAAGGTCATAGCACACTATAACCACCCCGCTCCAACACCGCTCCCACCCAACACTGCCCTAAAAGAAGGCTACTGCTCGCAGTCTACGCGGCGACAGCTAGCACGCACCCAGCAGTCCACGCGGCGACAGCTAGCAGACGGCCAGCTGTCCACCCGCCGACCGCTCTCGCCTTTCGCAATAGACACAGTTCGCGATCGGTGCCGGTGCGGCGGCTGCTAGCAGTAAGCGCGCGGGCACCGGACCGCGCCGACCGCTCGTCTACAACGCACACCCAGCGAGGCGTCCACTCCCGAGCAGTCTGACGGCGGTAAGCTCGCTGAAAGCGAGCTGTCTGCTAATTGATGATGGCAATGTAAAATAAATCTAAAGAGCAATGTTTAAGGCCTATATTTGAATGATATTATTTTTGCCGGGTGGAAGCGGAGTCGTTAAAGTGGGCTTTATTTAACCTTTACCCGGGGCTCCCAACCATAGGCTGTTGGGCGTTACGTGAGGTTTTTTAGTCGGTAGGAGTCCGGCATAGCATCCACGATGGATTTTCCCTCACGTTAAAAACAAAATCATTGTGATTCACAAATTGCAATGCTTCTTGTGTCTTATATTTTACTAGCTGTTCCCTGCGGCTTCATCCGCGTAGAAGTCGTTATCGCGTAAAATCATTACCCTCCTTTTGCGCAGTCAGTTAAAAAGTAGCCTATGTCCTTCCCTTGGATGAGTCCAAGGTAAGAACATTGGCTTCTTTACCGATTTTGATAAAATAGCTTGAGAGCTATCCCTATAGGTACCAAATTTCATTAAAATCGGTTCAGCGGTTTAGGCGTGAAAACGTAACTGACAAACAGAGTTACTTTCGCAATTATAGTAGGGAAGTAGGGATTTTCAGCACATCTAAATGAATTATTTATAACTACCAATATATATGTCAACATGCATGTTAACCTAAAAACAAATTCCGCCATTTAAATACATAGGTACCTATCTAATAACTTGGATGACTATTTCAACTTTGAAGTAGGTACTTCACCTACTTCGCAATTATGAATATTTATGCCAACTCTAGCTTAAATAGAACTTGACCCAAATATTCGGGCACCAAAACTTTTAGCTATAACTCGGTCAAACTGTTATTCCATGGACTGGCTCCTATCCAGAATCCTAGAAGGTCACGTCGGAAATTAGTGTACCATGAAAATCTTCCCCTGGATTTTTGGCCGGCTACCAATAAAAAAGTAACGGATTTCCATAGCTTTAAAAAGTAAAATCAAGGTTTTAGGTCACGGATTGGTGTCACCAATCCGTGACATTGGTGTCCATTGTGCCAAGATCTGATTAATACCTGTGTATAAATCAGATCTTGGCATTATGGACACCAATCCGTGACCGTAAAAAAGCTGTATTTGCCAAGCACGTCCCTAAGTCCCTACTCTATATAGTAGGGACGTCCTTGGCAGATGCAGCTTTTTTATTAATTACTAGCGGACGGCACGCGCTCTCACCCGTATAGTTCCCGTTCCCGTGAGAATATGGGAATTAAATATAGCCTATGTTCAGCGCAAAGTGTGTACCTTCCCAACAGTGAAAGATTTTTTTAAATCGGTCCAGTAGTTCCGGAGCCTATTCGATAAAACGTACAAACAATCAAATCTTTCTTCTTCCTTATAATATTAGTACATACATACCTACATACATATGGTCACGCCTTTATCCCCGAAGGGGTAGGCAGAGGCATATTATATGCCCACATTTCACCTTTGTATAATTTGTCCCACGTAATAGGTGTAGAGCCGTATTGCCGTGTTTAAATGGACAGGCGCAGGTTGTGACTGCCTGCTGTTGAAATAAAGCCTTCAACTTAACTTAACAACTGCCATTTTACTGGCAACCGGGACCAACGGCTTAACGTGCCTTCCGAAGCACGGAAACGCTCAAATAAATGTCACAAAGTGATCACATGGATAAACCCATCCATGGACCGGCCATAGTGAAAGTTGCTTACTGCAGTGATCGTTTACAGAACACTGAGTCCGCGGGGCCACGAGCGCTTTCTTCTATTAGTGTACATAAGTATTATAGACATACCTAGATTTTAGTGTTTTACTGATTTGTTACGATATTTTCTGTTTGGGCATCGTTTAAAAAAATTTAAAAAGTCAAGTTTCATAGTTTTCATGTGTAAGTTAAGTACATAATTGGATAAGCAGTGAAGCAAGTGAACAGAAAAAAATGTATGAGTATTGAAAGAAATAATAATTGGTTTAAGTCACGAAATTGTGTGTTGTTTCTAAGAATTGTGTACCAGGAAACGTAATCTCTGCCTTATTTATGGGAATAGAATCCTTGATAATTAACTGGTTGTATTTTTTAAATATGTTTTATAACCTTTTTTTTTAATTAAATCGTAAAAGTTAATCAATCAAATCACAGTCTTCTGGTTGCGGTGGGCCGCTCCGAATCACTTGGGAGGAATTTAAATCGGTTAGTAGTTTAGGAGCCTATTTAATGCAAATAAACAAACACTCATATCTTTCCTCTTTATAATACCAGTATAGACAACAGACTGCAATCATGACCAAAGTATGGAATGTCGTAGTATCTTGAAATAAATATACCTATGTAGTTAGAGGAGTAAAGATAAATTATATAGGTTCGGGGGAAAAACTTTTCGTAATTTTTATTATCATAATATCCTTCAATCTCTTTTCAAAATCTATGGAAACACACATACATATATTCCCGAAAAAAATCCTAAAAATTTTGCGTTAGTAATCGAAAATATTACAATTTGATGCCTGCATATGTCGACAATTTTCCATTCCGCTAAGTGTAATTGGCGCAGGTGCCGTCACCCTATGAGGTGTCACCGTTCCAATTTCCTGAGCACCCAATTTTCCCCTACGGCAGTTATTGGATTTTTTTGCTATCTCTCATCGCGTGCCGTCAAACGCCAATGTTACCGTAAAGTTGGAAAAATCGTAAGATTATAATCTGCCTCGCGAGATTGCTAACTGTTGAGATTATTGTAAATTGAAAAAGATCGCAAAGATTAGTTTAACGGATGCAGATGCATTCGATTTAAGCATATTTTTGAAAGATGAGAAAGAAAGAAAACGCATTTTATTTTACACAGGAATAGGCACAGCATAAGTACAACCATGATAAATTAATTTTAGAAAAACACAAAATACTCATTCAACTAAAATAAAACAAAAACACACAAATCCCAAGAAAAATGAAAATAAAAACCGCAACAATAATAAAATCTACGAAAAGATTTTATTTTTGATGCGAGTAAGATTTGAAAGCTGTCAAATCTAGTATGTAACTAATGCTATTAACCACATGAAACTATTTCTACTCCCCCACGCAACCAAATTTAACCCCTATTAGAGAAGCTTTGGGTACTAATTAGAGCTTTAAATCTGTCCAAGCCCATAGAATTGAAAACGAAAGAAAATACAATAAAAGGTAAGTAGTCTTTCTCGTTATTTTACAATCTAACTGAAAATAATCCGTTGCACTGTAAAATCTTAACAGTTTAGAAACGCGCAAGGCAGATTACAATTCAACGAATTTTACAACGATACGGTGACACCAATAATGCCAATTTTACAATACTTACTATGTCGTAAACAAGGGGATATTGACTTCGTTTATTCTCTGCCATTATATTAGGGTGATATTGGATGATAAATGTGAAGACATTTCAGCGTCTTTTTATTACATGTCCAAATGGTAAATCTCATGCAAAGTACGAACGGTACTATGACGTCATGCTTTTTAATATAAAGTCTGTCCTATGGAGCGCAAACCATGCGACTTCGACTGATTTCCATAGCTTGTAGCCTATTAAAACGAATAACTTGTGCATGGAAAATGGACACGAAAACGAACGAAGCTCATAGCTAGGTAATGATTGGAGATAGATACAAAATGTAAAAGACAAAGTTGTAGAGAATTTAATTAGCTTTTATTATGCCATACACCACAATTTCGTACAAAGTATCGTTTTCGAGAAGTAAGCAAAAAACAAAACACGGGACCTTCTTTGTGCTCCCCCCCCCCCCCCTTACCTCGGGCTCACCTCGGAGGGGTCGGGACTTTTAGAATGTTTGTCTTCTAACTAGTCCAAACAAAGTTCCTTAGTCAAAGTTTCTGCTTTCGACTTTTCCATCCACCCTTGTGAGCATTCATTGACTAGACCACTAGACTATTGGTATTATACATTTTGGCACACGGCTGTCCTCTGGGGCCTTCCTTCCCGTAGTCCAACTAAGTTTGACCACATAGGTGTTCGATGAAGGTGTTACAAGATTCTAAGTGTTTTTTTACATGAGGGAAAATCCTCATCGATGCTATGCCGGACTCCTACCGACGAAAAAATCCAATGTATCCTGCCTAACAACCTACGGTTGGGAGCCCCGGGTAACTTACATATACTAGCTGTCTAGCGCAACTTCGTTTACGTTATAACCTAGATAACCTATATCTGCCGAGCACATTTGTGAATGTAAGCATTCTAAGCCATCCAGGGCGCCACCCAAACGCATACAAAAAAAACATTTAAATCTGTCTAGCCGTTTAGAAGGAGATCCGTGACATACACACGTACAGTATAGCCCATTCGCTCTAAGTTTGCCGCTGGTGTAAAGGAGTAGTAGGGGAGACGACCGGCAAACTTAGAGTGAACGGGTAGTAGAATTATATGTATAAAGATAGTAAATCAATACTAATATTATAAAGAGGAAAGATTTGTTTTTTGTTTGTTTGTTTGTAACGAATAGGCTCCGGAACTACTGGTCCGATTTGAAAAATTCTTTCACTGTTGGGAAGCTACACTCTTTGCGGGTAACATAGGCTATATTTTATTCCCGTATTCCCACGGGAACGGGAAATACGCGGGTGAAACCGCGTGACGTCCGCTAGTTTATAATAAACAAGCTGACGCCCGCAGCTTCGCCCGCGTCAAGTTTTTTCCCGTTTCTGCTTCCTGTGGGAACCTATTCCCGGGATAAAAAGTAGCCTATGTGTTATTCCAGACCTATATCTACCCCTGTACCGAATTTCAGCCAGATCCGTTAAGCCGTTAGAGCGTGAAAGAGTAACAAACATCCACACTCACAAACTTTCGCATTTATAATATTAGTAAGATTATTCATAAATAGTATCGTTAAGGTAACCGTGGCACACGCAGGGGACCCAACGGGAAAGGAATTAATAGTGGAACACACGTTTCCGTGGGAATACGGGAATAAAATATAGCCTATGTTGACCGCAAAGAGTGTAGCTTCATAACAGTAAAGGAATTTTTCAAATCGTTCCAGTAGTTCCGGAGCCTATTCGATGCAAACAAACAAACAAACAATCAAATCTTTCCTCTTTATAATATTAGTATAGAAGAGTAGTTGAATTATGTCATGGGTTAAGTAACGTCAACGGGCGTAAATATTAAAATAATAAAATTATAAACGTTAAGTTTGTAGGTACAATTATTTTAAATTAAACTGAGAATTAGGTACGTCCAATCTGGGACTTAATTAACGTAAAGTCAGATATTAAATTAATTATTAATTTATTGAATTTACGTCTCTAGCTTTCTTATTTTATTAACAGCTATTAAATTGAAATTGTGTTTATGTTAGACATTATTTATTGCCAATTTATTAATGTATTCGACCCTCTAAAATCTGGCAATACAGCTTAGATAAATTAAACACAAATTTAAGCTTTTTCAAGGTTTTAAATGAATATTCGGGGAATATTATTAATATAATTATGGTGACCTAAGGGCTGGCAGTTTTCTCGCTCAGCGAATAGGTATCGCTATTCAAAGGTGGAATGCTGCTAGTCTTTTGGGCACAATGCCACGGAAGCTTTATTTAGGTTTAGTTTAGATAGTAATAATGTAAATATTATGTAATTATTATATTTCACTGTAATTTAAAAAAATAAATGTACTGGTAGGTATATCTAGTTTGAAGCGGTTATCATCTTCTATTATTATAGGTCCACGTTTTGTTCTGATACAAGATGCATAAACAAATAAATGCTTACGCCATTTAAAAAAATGACTCCGTTTAATTAGACGGAGTGCCAAGAAACGGAGTTACTATTATTTACCAAATAGGTATCACATTCATTGATCATAGCGAAGATATTCATATTTTTGGGGGTAGTTGTGACAAAAACACATGTTTAGTGCTCACTAGTAAAATTAATTTAAAAAAAAAAAAATAAACAGTTAAATTCATTATTAATGTTGATAATTATTAAGTAGACAAGATCACCTACCAGTGAGAGTGTTATTTCCTCCTAATAAGCTGCACAAATATTGGTAAATATTTTTCACTGAAATGGACACTGTCCAAGACTCAATTACAAGCTTGAGAACCATGTTCCGGGACCAGATGTCCAGTTTTTCAGCAAGGTTGGACAAAAATAACAGCACATCCCCGGATATAGTCAACTTGGCAGCTGAGTTTGAAGCCTTCAAAATGTTTATTATAACTGCTTTGAATCTTCTACAAAGTCAGGTGGAAACTCTGGTCAAGAAGGTGGATGCCATGGAAAACCACAGTCGAAGGAAAATGCTGCTCTTGCATGGTGTAAATAAAGGACACTTCCTCAGAAAACATGGCAGAGGTTGTGGTAAACGTAATAAACAAACAACTTGGTATAGACACCTTTGTGGCTGCAGATATACAGCGTTGCCATAGGCTGGGCAGACAATCTTCTAAGCCTAGACCAATATTGGTCAAGTTTGCAAGGGTTGGCCAGCGCGACAGCATTTGGTTTTCCAAGACAAAGCTCAAAGGCTCCGGGATTACTTTGTCAGAGTTCCTCACTAAGATGAGACATGACGCGTTCATGGCTGCGAGAGAGCGTTTTGGTGTTAACAAGTGTTGGACGAGGGAAGGATCAATCCACATCATTGGCCCTGATGGAACGCGCCACCGCATCACTTCCTGCCAGGAGTTGGATGACATTAAGATCCTGATCATTCCAGATCAGGGAAAGGCAGCATCTGTCCCATCTAAGCCATCCAGTATTAAGCCCAGACGTGTAGCTGCATCAAAAAAGTAATAACTTTTTTTTTAGCAACATAAAACCTTTCAGTGTTATTTATAAGTACTGTGCTTGTTGTAAATTATTTTTCTTTGTCATTGTCACTTCACAACTATTACGGGTAGGACTTCGGATTGTCCTCCCACGATTTAAGGGCTGGGAGGTGGTGGGGGGAGGGGGGAGGGGGTGTAGAACCCTCCCCTTGAAGGAAAAGTTGCGGACGCCCCCCCTTTTTGAGTTACGATTTTTTTTATATTGTAACCTAACTTTCGCATTTTCTTGGTCTGAAATTGTTATAATAATATTATAAAGGACACCTCTGGCGCTCGGCGGCCGCTGCCGCGGCACGCTCGCTTCGCTCGCTCGCCGTCGCGCGTCAATGGTCACAGTTCCAACCTAACCTAACCAACAATAGTTGGATAATCAACAATAGTTTGGCTAAAAGGCTGAAGTTAAAGGCCATAAAATAAGTATTACAAAAAAAATATAACTGTCAGACAGTAACAGTGACAGCGCGTCGACGGCGTTTTACGTTTAGTTTTACATAGCGGCAATAGTCGGTAAATTATTGTCAGAATACATTTAAGTAATAGCATTCATTTATGTCAACGAAATATATGTATTATAATAAAATATGCATAAAATTTTACGTAGTCACTGAATATACCTATTTATTTCATTATTAAATGAAGTTAAACATTTTAGTGCGTAAACCATATGTAAAACGAAACGTTTAATGACGAGCCGAATGTCAAAAGCATTCAGAGTGTAGGTATTCTGTGGTCAAAAGTGACAATTTTTGGTAAATTTTTATGATTTTCATTATTTTTTTTCTCGTTAACCATTAATCTCTCAATATGCCTTGGATATGCAAGAAGGTATAGTGCGCAAGTTAAAACTTCGTGTGGAGGCTTCTAATAATATTAGCTTTGTGTAAAAAAAATATGAACCCTAAACTCGTGGGAGGACAATCTAAAGTTAAGCCCTATTACGTATTGTTACTTATTTTTAATCTCCACCGGTATTACAAAATATTAACATCTTATCTTATCTGATAGAAATTAGAAAGTGAGTGCAACACTCCACTCCATTTCATTTGATAACAAACAACGCGTGCTGCTATCAAACTGTCAAGTGTCAACAAAGTCACAAACGTCAAAACAATTTGATATGCTTTTCTTTTTCTTTCTTTTTGGAATTAATTTATACTGGCTTTGGTCACTAAGACTATATGCCAAATTTGACATGCTTGACGGCTGCGGTTAAGTGAGTATTGACTATTTAGTGTTCATAGCACAGATACTCATATTTCTATTCCTAAGCTTTTCTTTTCTCACAGTTGCCTGTTTTTGTCAATGCTTTTCAGGTTTGTTGGGCTCACGCTGGAGTAACTATTGAGCTTGGTTTTGTGTTTGATGCGACTGTTAGAACTGGGATAATGTGTATCTTTGAATCTTTATTGTTTAATTTTAGTTTTATTTTTCATTTTGTTCATCAAAATATTATTAGTATTTCCCAGGCTTTCTTTTGTAGTTGCACTCGGCTGGTGGGTGAATAGGATTGTATAGATACTTTCTTAATAAAGTGGCTATACTTTTATTAATATAAATAATCTATATTTATTATCATTATTTTTATTGTATTGTATTTTATATAAGTACCTATTCTTAATTATAACATTTACCTATGTCATTTTTAGAATGTATAGATATTGATTCAGACACTTCTATGGTAACAAATAGTGTAAACAATAGCTTTGCAGATGTGCCATCACTTGCAAACCTGCTTCGAAAACAATTTTCTGATGCACCCTTGAACTTCAATGCTGTAGGTACACATCAATGCCCAGAGTATTCCCGCCCATTTCCCCGAGATGCTGGCCAATTTTGACTCTATAAACTTACACGCCATTCTGGTTTCGGAGACATGGATGAAGCCAGGAAAACATTCTACTATCTCCTATACCCTTCCGGGCTTCCGACTAATAAGGAATGACCGTGTCCCTGTACCCGATGTTTGTGAGCGTGGTGGTGGTGTTGCTATTTATCTACGCACGGATATTCCATACAAAGTTATTGAGTTATCAGCACAACCACCACCAAGAAACTCGGCTGAGTATGTTTTCGTGGAAATAGAACTATGTCATACTAAGGCTCTTTTTGGGGTATATTACTGTCACTCTTCAAAAATTGACTACTTCTCTTCCTTTGAACGTATTCTTGAAAACCTAGTCCCATCCTTTCAACACACCATTATCATGGGTGATTTCAATACATGCCTTGTTAAGAACGATTCCTACTCTCTTCGCCGGTCTGCCTCTCTACGTAATATAATAGACACTTGTAACTTGACTATTCTTCCCCTTAATACTACTCATCATTTTCCTGACTGTGCACCTTCCCTCATAGATCTTATCATTGTTTCATCTTCTGAGCATGTGGCCAAACACGGCCAGTATAATGCTGATATCTTTTCATATCACGATCTCATCTTCCTTTCATACCGACTTCGCCCTCCTAAGGCAAAACGTAGGGTGCTGATGCAGCGGAACTTTAGTGGTATGAACGTGGAACGGCTTTGTGACGATGCAAGTATTATTGACTGGACGTCGCTATACAGCACAGACTCCCTTGATGACAAGGTTTCAATATTGACGAATAACTTGATCCAACTTTATGACACCCATGCACCGATCCGCGCTGTCAAGTTGAAACATACGCCATCTCCGTGGCTCACAGCTGAAATCAAGGAACTAATAGCTAAAAAGGGGAGAGCTAAAACTAGATACAAATACAAACCAAATGACTACAACCGTGAAAAGTATGTATCTATTCGCAATCATTGTAATAAGGTGTGTAGGAATGCACAACGCCAATATATCCATTCGTCTGTTGATAATGGAGATCCAGCAAAAATCTGGAAATTTCTTAAAACACTTGGAGTTGGTAAAGAAAAACAAGAAGTGAATCCAAAAAATATTGATCTCAATGCGTTAAACAAGCATTTCTCCTCTACTTTTAGTTTTGATGGTTCTACCAAAACTCACACTTTAAATCGACTTTCTCAACTTCCAACTCCCGAGTATCCTCCTTTTGTATTTAGTCAATTCACTGAATGTGGTGTTAAGAAAAGCATAGAGTCTATGTCGTCTAAAGCCGTCGGAACTGACTGCATTGGACGAAATATGATTCTCCCAATTCTAGATATAATACTCCCAATCATCTGTGACGTTTTGAATCACTCTATTACCACTGGTTTATTTCCAACAAAGTGGAAAGAAGCACAGATTATACCCTTACCGAAACAATCTAATCCTTCATCCTTTAGTCATTACCGTCCAATCTCGATCCTACCATTTTTGTCAAAAGTTTTAGAACGTTTAGTCCACAACCAACTTAATTCTTTCCTAGGTAAAAATCTTCTTTTAAACTCCTTCCAATCCGGCTTCCGTCCAGGGCATAGTACCGTGACGGCACTAGTCAATGTTACAGATGATATAAGAATGGGTATGGAGAATGGAAATCTTACACTACTTACGTTGCTCGACTTTAGTAATGCATTTAATACGGTGGATTTCCATATCCTGCTTGGGATACTGCGCTCTATTAACATATCTCCTACAGTGATTGACTGGTTCCATAGTTACCTGTCTGGTCGCCGGCAACGTATTTGCATTAATGATGTTGTCTCATCTTGGTGTGAAGTATCAGTTGGTGTACCGCAGGGTGGCGTTTTATCTCCTCTTCTGTTTACAATATTTATAAATTCAATAACTCGACAATTAACTTCGTCCTACCACCTTTACGCAGATGACTTGCAGATTTACACTCAGGCACCACTCAGTGATGTGCATGAGGCCATTTCGGTCATAAATAGCGACTTAGAGCGAATATGTGAGTGGAGTTGTAATTATGGCCTACAGGTGAATCCTGCTAAAACACAAGTCATCCTTGTGGGTAGTTCCTGGATGACTTCTCGTGTACAGTGGGCACAGCTTCCACAAGTAATTTTTAACGGGATGCCATTACCTAATAGTGACAATGTTAAGGATTTGGGTATCTTAATTGATAATAACTTATCCTGGGATGCTCAGCTGCGGAATGTCAGTCGTAAACTGTATGCCTCAGCTGGATCCTTACGAAGACTACGTAACCTTCTTCAAACCACTACAAAGATCTCGCTGGCACAGTCTCTCTTACTCCCGATTCTGGACTATGCAGATGCCAGCTATCTTGATCTTACAGAGGAGCAATTAAATAAAATTGAGCGCCTCCAAAACTTTTGTATAAGATTTATTTATGGCTTACGTAAATATGATCATGTCTCGAATTTTCGCAAAGAACTCAAGTGGCTCCCAATTCGCCTTCGTCGGAATACTCATATACTTTCTTTGCTTTATAGCATACTTTTTAACCCTCTAGCTCCTTCTTATCTCAAATATCGTTTCGAGTTTCTTAGTGACACGCATTCCAGGTTCTTAAGGTCATCGAAGAACTTGAAGCTACACATACCGGTGCATTCAACAAAATTTTATAATAAATCCTTCACGGTTCAAGCTGCACGTTTGTGGAATGCACTACCGGTAACTATAAGGCGAGCTCAATCCTTATCTTCGTTTAAAACACAGGTACAACAATATTATTTATCAATATGAATCTAAGTATCTATGTATGTGTATGTAGGTATTATGTATGTATTAGTATGTATTATACATATTTATGTATGGTCTGTGTATGTAAGTGTTTATTTGAGTATATGTGTAGTATATCTATGAGTATGTATGTCTACATTGTTTTGACAGAAACTTGTCACCATTAAACTTCCCACACTCTATCTCAATACAATCCTATCCATCTAAAGGTCGCCTGTAAGAGATTGCTGTTAGCGATAAGGCCGCCCATTGTACACTTGTTGTTATACAATGTCTGTAATTTGTTGATTAATGATGTACAATAAAGTATTTATTATTATTCCTCTTTATTTAATTATTTACATATCAATTTACATTTTTAAATATACATATAAAAAAATACATTTAAAAATATAAAAAAATAGTATCCCACCGGCATCGGGTACAGGGACCAAGCTACCGGTGGTCAGGGCTCCAGAGACAGGAATCGCCTCACAATTCGTGCCGTGCTCAACAAAACCGCCTTTTGCATCAAACCCTTGACCCAACCGCCTAACGCGAGCCTCTTAAGGTGTTGATCGAGGCTCTTGGCGATCAGACCGTGTGCTGATACGACTATCGGAACAATAATCGCTGAATCCACATCCCACATGTCGACAACCTCGTGAGCTAAGTCCAAATATTTCAACTGTTTATCTTTTCTGCTTTCACGAAATTCTCGTCATGTGGAACCGTAATATCAACGATTACTGCGAGGCGCTCTGATCGATCTATTACCACTATATCAGGCTTATTGGCTACAATAGTCCTGTCAGTGATAATAGACCGATCCCAGTATAACGTGACACGACCATTCTCTAGAACTGGGTCGGGCACATACCTGTAATATGGTACTTCTGAATCTACAAGTTTATATTTTAGCGCAAGTTGCTGATGGATAATCCTGGCCACTTGGTTGTGTCTATGCAAGTACTCGCCGTTGGCAAGACGAGGACAACCAGAAATAATATGTCTGAGAGATTCACCCGGTAGGTGACATGCCCGATTATTATTATTATTATTATAACATAGTCAAACAAGATGCCGTGAGACGGTCTCATCCGACTGCCCCTCTTTAAACGTTTATACAAAGATAATATAATCACTACGTTTTATTAATTGTGAAAGTTCAATCCGTTTGACGTTGTCATTTTTGCTTTATTTCAAACTTTGAACAGATGATACACGTGACCTAGTGACGTAATTTAATGCAACAGAATCACATGCTACAGACACAAGTATCACAATAAGCCCCTCTGCACTCTATTTAATAGAGAGGGGCTAAAAGCACAGAATCACGAATATAAGGGCAACACAATTACTTGACATATAGATTCAACTTTTTTAGCGGGAACGTTTAGGTTTCTTCATCAGAAAACTCCAACTTATCTGTTTAGCAGCATCTGCTATTTGTTTTTGTTTTCATTGTTCTTGAAAAGCCTCCAGCGATGTCTAAGTCACAGCCTTGTCCGTAAGTCCGCAGCACACCAACATAAGGTCGTCCTTATGATGTCTGATAATCCAGTCAACTACCAAGTACTGCTCGTTCGCTCTAACTTTGCCGCTCGGCTCCATACTAAAGTCGAATTTTTAATTAGACGAAGTAAATTGACAGCAACTAATGTCACTTCTTCATACAATGTTGCGTATTTTATGACGAAGTGACATTAGCTACTGTTAATTTACTTCGTATAATTAACAATTCGGGTATACGCCTCTACGCCAGCGGCAAAGTTAGAGCGAACGGGTAGTAAAAGCATGTCACCAACAGTTTCAGGGTCAACTCTAATGGTCATGTATGCCATGGGGTTATCCTTACGAGTGGGTACCTAGGACTCTCGGCTGTATCCATATGAAAGGCTACCATGCTGTTTTAGTCAGTAGAAGTCCGGTATAGCACCCATGAGTATCACCAGCTACCACACTACAGGTATTATCAACGTAAACAACAATATCTCCACCCTCTTTGTCCAAATCCCTTTCAATCCCATTGGTCTAATTTCATCTCCCCAGGATCAATACGTATACCCATGACCTACAAAGAGAATATTTGGCAAAGTCCCAAGAAAAGTTTCACATCTTAGAAAATAAGGACGTATCGGTTTTTGATGTGTGTGGGGAAAATGTAACACAATTTCAATTTAAACTTTCATGGTCACTAACATCTGTAGGTATTATAGAGAACGGGATATTTACCATGCGATATATATGTATCCTGGGTATTAATATTCCGGTATTGTTTCAGAAGAAAAGTTCCTCGTAGGTATATGGAAAATGGAAAAAAGCGTGATTCACGTTTTTACCTTTACAAGAACATACGAGTATACCAAATCCAATTCAATCCACCACGACACTTTCTAAAAAGGTTATATCCAAAGAAATTGGATTAATTAATTGTGTAATGGGGTACTTGAATTCAGTTTTTACGAGACACTTTCGAGTCGAGATCTCTCCGAACATTCGCTGAGACAGTTCTAGGGGCCATAAAACTGACGTTTATGGCCCCACCAGTAAACACATGCTGTGGTCCGGAGCTTGAATGGCGACCCTCGTAAACGACACGCCTCGCAAACAAAATGCAGACTGATCTCATTGTGTTTGAAGTTTAATAGCAACAAAAAACATGTTTATTTATATAATCTCACCATGTTTGAATTGTAAAGCATCTGGTTAACTTTGAACATTTAGATGATTTTGAAGTGAACCTCACTTTAGCGTTAAGTTCCAATTGTATTTGAAATCTATTTTCGTCCGAGGTCGGCTTTGATTAGCTGTAAGATGATCATATAGTTCTGCCTTTCTAAAAGCAACTATCGTCTGACTTCTCAAAATTTTATAGACCTGTGTTCATCAGTCAGCAATTCAGCATGTAAGTACGTGCTAGATTTTGTAGGATCTCTGTACGTACCTATTGGATGAATACATTAAGCTCTAATTTTTAACCGACTTCAAAAAAGAAGGAGGTTACTCAAATCGACCGTTTATATATTTTTTTAATTACCTTTTTTCGCGCAGAACTCTATCGTTTATGACCGATTTGAATTTTTTTTTCGTTGGAAAATAGATACCTATTCCCAAGGTGGTCCCATTTCAAGGAAGTCAGGATCTGATGATGGCATCCTGGAGAAATCCAAGGGAACTTTTGAAAATTGTAGGGACATCTAAGGCGTTTGTATTTTTTTTTATTAAGTGCTTTAAAATAGTATCTACACTGTAATGAAGGTCTGGAGTCGATGTGATGATGGAGACGAAAGACAGTAGAGAGAATTCCCTAACGATATAACAGCAGTTACCTTGTGTTTGGGCTTGAATAATTTGTTTCTTCGAGAACTTTACACCTAGATATATTATATTTCATGATATCTGATTAATCAGAATATACTAACTTTGTGCTAAAGAAATTTAATTTTTCAGTTTTTAGTTTGGTTTGAAGTCGGTTTTTTTTTTGTTATTTTATTTTTCATTAAGACCTTTATATTTTATATATAACTTGCTTAGCTTGAACTTCTAAATGATTATAATCCGGGCTCCTCAAGCGGAGTGTGAAAAGGCTAACACTATTTATAGCCTTTCTTGCTCTTATAATGGCCCTCAACCTTTGAATATCTCTTTCACAAAATTTGTAAGTATATTTAGATGTTAAATACACTGTGATTAATTTTAAACAAGCTAAGAATTCAAACACGGCTACATTTCATGTGGAAAATGTGCCTTTTCACTATATTTTTAATTCACTATATTTTTATTAAATTCTCTGTTTCTTTTAATACACATTTTATAGAATAACAAAAGCAGCTAAGTCCAAGTTTAATATTCTCGCTTCGTAAAACTAACAAGAGCGTTGAGTGGATATCTACGCAGGCTGTACAAAGACAAAGCGTAGGTACTCAGGTTGACATGGCTTCTCACTCACGGCTTGATCGGATTTGAACTGGACGCCCGCGGGTGTAGCTTTGACGACGAATACCACTCACGATCATACCTCAGTATATTTTCTATGTAAATATTTTGTTTAATATCATTGTTATTGTGTTAAAAGATGGGTACCATTAATCCCTACTTTGCTGTTATATTTAAGGTTACAATAACTATTTACAATATGTATAAAACCCAAAAGATTGGCAGCATTCGCCCTTGTTGGGAGTTCTGGGGTATCCTTCCAAAGGTTTACCTGGGGCTCCCAACCGTAGGCTGTTAGGTAGGATACGTGTGGTTTTTAGTCGGTAGGAGTTGAGCATAGCATCCATGTAGGATTTTCGTCACATTGAAAAAAAAAGCATTCCCCTTAGAGTAGTAGAGATATCTGCCAGGCAACCCTTGGTCACCCTTGGGTCACCAGTCGACTCAACAAGATGCTTAGACTGGAATAAAATTGTAAGACGACCCGAGACCCTAATACTTAGGCAATATATAAATATAAAAAGAAAAAGTTTTTCAGTTGAAAAAAGCCAGAAATAGTCATTCTACGCTTGAATTATTCAAATCGGCCAATCACAATCCAGTCTTGCTGGACATAGGCTTTTCTCAATTCTCAGTATCAACTGACCCTAAAGACTTCATAATCATTACCATAACCTCGTCCATTAGTCCACAGGTGCAAAGTACAAGTAAATCGTCAAGTCACATTGGTAGGTTAATAGCTAAGGCTCTGGTTTGGGTAATTTAACAACCTGTTCCGCAAGCATAAATAATGTTTTATACGAGTACAATCTGCCGAGTTTTTTTTATATCGGTCGCCTGAACCAAGGTAATAATACTGTGCCTGCACAAAGGCTATGGGCCTAAAAATCTTCTGCTTGAGGGCCACTATAATTACAGCAGTGGTGGTATTTAAACCGTCGACCTAAAAAATATGTTCCTTTACGATTAACTTATTTGGTTTGAGCTCCAAAGATCTTAGCGATGCAAATAATGATATACTTCACAATACCTTGTAGATCGTATACGGATTTTCTTTACCTGAAACAAAAAATAGTAATTAATTTAAGAAATATTATATCACATTAAAAGCTTATGAGCAAGCACTGATGCTCATCAGTGCTAGCAATATAAATAAGAAAGTGTCTCCCTTACTTTTCACTGTTTTTATTAACTCAATCACAACAAATTTATCTTCTTCCTATCACCTTTACGCTGATGATCTCCAAGTATATTCCCAGGCTCCGTTCGACAAGCTGAGCGAGGCTGTGGGCAACGTCAATGAAGATTTGCGTACCATTTGCGGCTGGAGTGAATCGTATGGCCTTGGAGTGAACCCAGCTAAGACCCAGGTCATCGTTATTGGCGGATCCAGGATGATCTCTAAAATTGACTGGACTCGACTCCCTAAGGTGATGTGTAATGGCGCTGTCATATCCTATGGCGATAAGGTCAAGAATTTGGGAATATATTTAGATTCTTGCTTATCCTGGAAGCCCCAGCTGCAAGAACTGAGTCGAAAAATGTTCGCTGCAGCGGGATCCTTGCGTATGTTGAAAAATTTCCTACCTATTGGAACTAAGGTTCCGCTTGTGCAATCACTTCTTTTTCCCATCCTTGATTATGCAGACGTCAGCTATCTGGATCTTAATGAGGACCAACTAAATAAACTTGAGAGACTCCAAAACTTCTGTATAAGATTTATATTTGGACTGCGCAAATATGATCACGTTTCTGAATTTCGAAAAAAACTCAAGTGGTTACCAATTCGCCTTCTTTTTTTTTTTTTTTTTTTTTATACTACTTAGGTGGCAGACAAGCTTACGGCCCACCGGAAGGTTGGTAACCGTAGCCTATAGACGTTTGCAGCACCAGAGGCGCTACACACGCGCTGCCGACCCGGGCGCAGGTTGTGACGACCCACAGTTGAAATTTTTCAAGCCGCCCATAAGGCCTTCAACTTGGCTTAACGACTGTCATTTTACCGACAACCGGGACCAACGGCTTATCGTGCCTTCCGAAGCACGGAAAACGCTCGTAAATAAATGTCACAAAGTGGTCCACGTGGTGGTCACCCATCCATATCCGGCCATAGTAAATGTTGCTTACTGCAGTGATCGTTTACAGAACACTGAGTCCGCGGGGGCAAGAGCGCTTCGCCGGAATACCCATATCCTATCGTTGTTATACAGTTCACTTTTTAACCCCTTTACTCCTTTCTGTCTTAAAAAACGCTTTGACTTTCTGAGCAACTCTCACAATAAATTTCTGAGATCGTCGAAGAATTTGAGACTAAAGAAGCCCGGACATTCCACTACCTTTATGGACAAATCTTTCTCCATTCAAGCGGTTCGGTTGTGGAATGCTCTCCCTGTGTCTATCAGACGTGCTCAGAGTCTGGCCACATTTAAGAGGCTAGTGAACGACCACTACTTGAGAAACATTGGCTATATTTAGTTGTGCCTACCAGCAAACTAACATTTTTTTTTTATTTTATTTTTTTTTCTCTAATACTGTGTATATTGTCTATCTATGGGTGTATCTATGGAAGTGTGTAAATGGTTAGGTATATGTGTAGTTATATAATTATAATGTATAATGGAATATATATATGTCTCTATATTCTATTTGTGTATATATGAGTATTTATGTGTTTCATATATATGTATGTATGTATGTTTGTGTATGTGTGTATGTTTGTATATAAATATCTACGTAAAGTTTTTATCTTAAAATGTTAATCTTGCTACCCCAGAATTATTATCATAAATTAATTTCTATATTATAAGGTTGCCTGTAAGAAATTGCCTTGTGCGATAAGGCCGCCAATTGTAAAACCAATTTAGTGTAAGTAGATATAAGTAGTATAAATTGTATTTTGGTATTACAATAAAGAGTATCTATCTATCTATCTAAAGTGTATTTGTTTTGTTTATCCTTCCGCCATTTTGTCGGCGCGTCGTAGCGTTTTCGTAGCTCGGGGTCGGGTACCTCAGCGTTCTGTTCCTCAAAAGCTATCATTGCGTTGCCCTTGTTACGCTAAGATCGGTCCTGAGATGGGTTACCGTAACGTGGTATTCGAATATCCAAGTTGAAGGCCTTATGGGCGTGAAGAAATGGTGGATTCACATGTTGTCAAAGTAGAGGTAGCTGTTGCGTGAATCCCTCACGTCACGCTGCCGTCAGAAGCAGGCCCATGACGGCAGCGTGACGTGAGGGATTCACGCACGCCCCTCATTAGAAGCGGGATCACACCCGAAATCGACTTTGGGATCAGAAAACGTTGCGTGAAGATCCGTCCGTGAATATTTATTTATATCCAAAAAGATTTGATACGTTTGTGGGACAGTCAAATTAAGTGCGAGCGGAGCCGCGGCTGTTCTCTAGTAGCTTATCAAAAGATAAAACCATAATATTGTCGACAATAATTGAAATCCTTGATAATTCAATCGTAACCATTCAAATAGTACTCTATCAAAAAGCGATAAGTCCTTCTATACGATGACTTCTTATCAATGTACATGTGAATAAATACAGACAAACACACACACGTACACTGATAATCCACCACAGATAAATAAGTACAGACCGAATGAAATGACGTGTTCATACTTGTTCAATTTGTCCAATCAAAAACAGTTGAAATATTAGTCAATTCTGTTACGTTAGTATGTCAATACACGCGTGAACGTTGTTATAATCGTGTTACATAATATTTCGAAGTGTATTTGAGTTCTTATAGGTTATATTATATTGTTATTGTGTGTATAATGTCAAAGTCAAGCAAGTTTCAGTTTTTATAATTCTTTGATAACAATGAATGTTATAAGCACGCAGTGTTACGTGAAAATATGATTTTAGTTGGTTTTGAATCTGTGTATGAGTATTTTTTTTATTGTATATGATATTGTGACTAAGGGTATTTCATAAGTGTTACCATGGCGTCAAGATTGGTAATGCTTCAAATTGTTAGTTTTTTGGTGAGTACCTAAATGATTTGTTGTGATTTCTACAGCGAAAAGTAAGCTTCGTTCAAACAGCTGTACTTATTTTAACGAAAAATCACGCAATCGAAGTGTCAAGTGTCTGCTATACGCATAAAATAAATGAAATATATCATAAGTGCTTAATTGAATTGAGCACTACTAAGAAGATGGTATTTTTAATAATGAAAATTATTCAGATTGATGCTATAAGTAGTACAAGTTGTTCAAGTCAAAAATCCGGTAATTTATCGATGTTCCCTGATCTAGCTTCCATTACTAATCGAGTTCACAGTGACCTAGTTAAAGGCAGACTTTTGAAGAAAACTAAGGTATTATTTATGCATTGATGGTGCCGGTGCTGAGTGCGATGGGATCCTACCGGGATGTTCAGGATCCAAACCAGCGTGACCGACAAACGAAGTTATACAAGATAAAGAAAACCCGATTGGCCAGCTTGGTATAACCCTCTCCTAAAATTATAACAAAATTGGGAGAGGTTTGAGCAGTTATAATGCGATAGGGCTGATTATATGTGCAATGATTATATTACTCACATCACACAGTAATAACGAATATTATTTAGTAGATTAGAACAGCGACGTTCAAGGTTCAAAATGGTACCTAACAAAATTGATAGCAATTATATTTTTTATTTACTCGACCTCATCATTAGAACGCAAAGCAAAGTTCATAATAAAATATTATGAATTACAAGTATTCAATAAGTCCTGGGGTATCCTTCCGAGGACTTAACGGGCTACCAACCGTAGGTTGATAGATAGGATACGTGTTGTTTTCAGTCGGTAGGAGTCCGGCATATCATCCATGTAGGATTTTCCTCACGTTAAAAGAAGAAGTATTAAAATATTGGGATTATCAGCTGTTCGTGTACGCATACCAAGATAGTTCCCGCCAATTTCATGAATACTTTGTGTTGTTGAATTGATAGGTAATTGCTTTTTACGCATGATTAGCATTCATGTTCATAGGTAAGTACCTACGTAAGAGTATTTTGGAATTCGTCGACGGTTTATCATTGTTCGAATACCATGACAACTTGCAGAATAAACAACAATTAAAAGATTCATTATGAAAACGTAGTGCAGTTGGAAACAAAACCAAAATATTTTTGTAGAAGTTCTTGGAAAAATTGCTGTAGAAGTTCTTGGAACTTTAGAAATTGGAGAACAGGCCAGGTACTTTAATCCTGAATATTAAAAAAAATTGTTAACCGTCACGTGGCGCCTGGCAGAGTATATTTTGGAACAACAGTTGAAATCCTTGATAATTCAACCATAACTATTACAATAGTACTCTATCAAAAAGCGATGAAGGACTTATCGCTTTTTGATAGACAATGATTTCCTATCTATTCATCCCTTATCCAAAATCTTATTTCCGATACATATAGCTTTGCTATCGCCATCGGTGGCGACGACGTTTATACTTCAAAAATCAGTGTACACTTCGGCTATAGATGTTTCACAATCAAAAACAACTCAATCCAACCAAAACCGTCTAGTACCAATCTGTTAGTGATTATAACCTTTTTGTTGCAGGACTTGATGTCCATAGGTCTAATAATGCCTCAGCTGGGACCCCACGCGATACAGTTGGGCCTAAGTCATGTACATATTGGAATTACTGGAGCGTTATATGCAGCGTGTCAAACTATATCAGCTCCTATTATCGTAAGTTGAACTATACCTATTTTCTTTTTGACAAATAGGAGGATAGGAGAATAAGATGAGATTAGGGAGAAAGAAAGAGATAAAATGTTAAGACAGTTGAAGCGACCTTTAGTCCCTTTAGAGGAAGTTTAAATAAAGGAGATGTAAATCGGCTAAGAAGATAAGTAGTGACACTGGTCTACATTTATCGAAACAAATTGGAAATGTGTCTAAATTACTTAGAATACAAATACGCACCAATAAACAGTACCTACGTAGCAGCAGGCTCCTTTCAATTGTCTGCTGCTGAATGTGCAATCAACCTTCCATTTTTTAATCATGAAAACAATACCAAAAAACACAGGCTTATCTATACCTCCCAATGTCTGATACAAGTTATAATTCAGAGAGAAATAAATCTGGGTTTTAAAAATGTAGCGAAAAATTCTAAATCTATGGTTTTAATACCTTCGCCTGATTTTGTTTGAATAAGGAAAACAACCAAGTATAGATATGCTCCTAGTAATATTATTTATTTTCTTTGGTATAGTAATAGAAACCGTACCCTGAGAAACGATAGAAATATAGGTAAAAATAATCGTACGGATCCCAAACATATTTTTTGAACACCTTTACCTAATTCCAGGGAAGTTTGAGCGACATAAGAGGCACAAAACCAATATTCCTGGTATGTTTGTGCGTCTGTTCAATATCGTACTGCTGGTTGGGAATAACATCCTCTATTGTGATATTTTTCGCATTGAGGGGTATTTTGGGTGAGTAATTTTATTTTTTGTTAACCCCGGCTTCATCCGCGTAGAAGCGGTTATCGCGTAATATCATTACCCTCCTTTTGCGCAGTAACTTAAAAGTAGCTTATGTCCTTCCTTTGGACTCAAACTATCTCTATACCAAACTTCATCATGATCAGTTCAGCAGTTTAGGTTTGAAAACGTAACTGACAGACAGAGTTACTTTTGCATTTATAATATTAGTACTAAAGTAGGGATAAAGAATAGAATAGAATAGAATAGAAATATTTTTGAGCTCTATCAGATACCTAGTGTCTTTAATGGCTTTATTGTACACCAAAAAAATATTTACATCGTTAAGGAATACAATATACCTAAAGCCTAAGTAAAGAAAGTGGAGAGTTGCATAATATAAGATTTTTGGTTTAAATTTCTGGTCAATCAATCAAACAAATCCGCCTATGGCAATCCACTACTGGACGTAGGCAGAAGCCTACGTCCAGTAGTGGATTGCCATGCCAGAAGTTCCAGGTCGTCGGTCCAACTAGCGATAAAGGTCCGAGTAATCAAGCCAAAAAAATGATTAAGAAATAAAAGGTTTTGAAATTGAAGTTGATCTGTCATTAGAAATACGAGGTTACTGGTTACTATTCGAACTAACTCACAAAGCATCGCCAGCGGGATAACACTGGAGCGCTTAGGCTTACCCAAAGACGCGGTAACCAAAGCCTTTCAATAAGAGTTCTCGAAAGGTTTTGGTTTAAATCTCGTTTTTGGGGATATCTTTCCCAAAAAAATATATAATACTAGCTGATGCCCGCAGCTTCGCCCGCGTAAAATTTCTTACCGCGGGAAGTTATTCCCGGGATAAAAGGTAGCCTATGTGTTATTCCAGACTATAATGTATCTCCGTACCAAATTTCAGCCCGATCCGTTTAGCGGTTTGAGCGTGAAAGAGTAACAAACATCCACACTCACAAACTTTCGCATTTATAATATTAGTAAGATATCTTTGGCGTCTGGCGTTAAAAGTCAGGCAGGTTTTATAGTAGGATCTGGTCCTGTATAGCATCTACGGGGATTTCCGCCCATTAAAAGCCTACCAGACGCCAAATTCTTACAAGAAGATAGAAGATATACATTTTAGCGTGCAAGAAAGAGAGAGATGCGATCGGTTTTAACGAAATAAATTAATTTTTAGATAAGTTTATTCATTCATAAACAATAATAATAAAATCAATTAAAACTAATATCATCACACTATTAGGGTTATACAAAAACATATAAAATTATAACTACTTAAAATAAAAACTAATAAATTAATTATAAAAAAAATATAACCAATATGAAAAAAATTCTCTAGTGCAAATGAAGATTTGCCTTTCTTATAAATATTTTATATTGTAAAAACAACTTATAACTAGAGATGGGCCGAGTACTCGGTTGATACTCGGTACTCGGCGCACTCGGCGGGTTTTTTGATACTCGTACTCGGCCGAATAACTCGGTTTTAATGCCGAGTATACTCGGTTTAAGTAAAGTAATATATTTAGGTGGATATAAGTAAAACATTGCACCTGGACAAGCAAATCGCTAGAAGAATTCGTTTGGGCTGGACAGCCTTCAGCAAGCTACATCGCGTTTTCAATTCGCCTATACCGCAGTGTCTGAAGACGAAAGTCTACCATCAGTGTGTACTACCAGTTATGACATACGGTGCCGAGACGTGGACACTTACGGTAGGGCTAGTCCATGCCCTTATAGCAGTAAGCAAGGGGTAAAACTGCCGTGTGTACTAGTCTATAGGTATTGAAGATGATACAGGAAGGAATTGATATACTTACAACGAGTGGTTCAAAATGCCAAATTTATATATTTTTACAAAAAGCGATATATACAGGTCTGTACAGAAAGGAAGATGGAGACAGGCACAGGAAAGATAATATTTAACAAGAAATATTTACACTCGCACACAATTCACAAAATAATATTAATAAACTATTCGGAGCGACTCTTTTAATCTCTGACTCGCTGACAAGAGCAGACGTTCCGTCTGTCACCTAGAATATTCTCCATGACGTTTCGCACATGCGCACGGCGCGGTGTCATTATATACGAATGATGTAGGTCTGGTCGATAGTCTATCAATATCGATAAAGCTACATCGACCAACTGGTATTGTAAGAGTGATGTATAAGTGTACCTGTGTAGTATGTCTTCAAGAGTGTGGAGTAGGCCACACTCTCAAAATTGCACAGTGAGCTATGGAACGAGCCCTGCTTGGAGTATCTCTGAGGGATAAACTCCGAAATGAAGTTATTCGGCGGAGAACCGGAGTGGTCGACATAGCGCGCAGAATAAGCACATTAAAGTGGCAATGGGCTGGCCACATCTAGAAACGTAGGGTAGGACCTCCACCCGCCAGATGGACCGACGACCTGGTGAAGGTCGCAGGCCGGGACTGGATGCGAAAGGCACAGAACTGTGTACTGTGGCGTGAACTGGGAGAGGCCTACGTCCAGCAGTGAGCTGCTAGAAGCTAAGTTATTTGATTGGTTAATAATTAATACAACAGGGTTAATCAAAAAGTATTTATTACTAATTATTACATATTTGTTTGTAAACTGGCAAGCGTCTGATAGATGAAAGGCGCAGGTGGGGTGAGGGGTGTATCAACGCGAGTTAGCCGCTCGTGCCGCGTGAAACTGTTTGTATATTTTACTTTGCAATTTTTTTTTCAACCGAGTTACTCGGCCGAGTACTCTGTTGGAAAAAAATTGAACCGAGTAAAACTCGGTACTCGTTACTCGGCAAAAGTGTCACTCGGCGCATCTCTACTTATAACATAGGAGATCTAGCTTAAAATTTCACGAAATCGAGGTATTTTCAACACAAAAATCTATCGAGGATTTAATCAGTAATCGTGTTTCGAGCCTAGAGCGTTTTTAGTTCATGAACTGAAGTTGTCTGTGTTCAAATTTTAATCCAGCAGACCTCACGAGTACTGAGATCTAGATCAAAGTAATAGTCTATTTGGCGTCATATGGACACTTAAAAGAGCCTTCTCTCTCATTCCCATAGCAAGCTCTAGTTTGTAATCTATCCATACAATTATAGAGTAATTATACATAATATTATTCTGTTTCAGGAATATTCAAACAAGTTCAATTATTAATTAAAGCGTCTGTGGCAGATAATTGCAGCAATATTAATGAGCAGGGCATACTGTATGGCAAATTAATAGCCATTGCAGGGTTTGGTATGTCATTTGGGCCTGTTGTTAGCGGCCATGTTGTTGAAGCATATCCGAATTACGGATTTCGTATTCTCACTAGTGTTGTAGGAGCTATGTTTGCAGTTAATGCAGGTAAAGAATTAATCTATCATGACTAATCAAATTGTACTCTAATAAAAATTAAAACTAATATTATTCAATGAATAATTTATTATGACTGCCTCGTTGGTCTAGATGTCGGAATGTGCGACTGCGGATCACGAGGTCGTGGGATTGATTCCCACCGAAGACAAAAATTTGTGTGACCCATAAATGTTTGTCTCAAGAGTCTGGGTGTTTCTATGTATAATAAGTATGTATTTAAAAGTATATTAGTATTAATATCCGCAGCCTGATACCCATAACACAAGCAGGTTATTCCTAGCTTACTATGGGATCAGATAGCGTTGTGTGAAATGTCCTGAAAATTATTTTTTTTATTATGTAACAATGAATCCCTATTTCCTCGGCCATCACGCGTGAACGGCTGAACCGATTTCGATAATATTATATAATAATATAATGCTTTCAACTTTGCTTAATAATTGTCATTTTTTCTGACAACCGGGTTTCATATCAAGTTTTCCTTCTCGACGCAATGGATCGTTTTGCGAGTGTGTTCCCTGAGTCGCCTCTTACGACAGCCTTGAGATGAATTGGATGGCGGCGATAATTTGTATTATTCCCCGTCACTACACGGGGCCCGTCACCATACGGGTCTCCGTGAGAGCATTTCTATAAAAAACCTGAGTAATAATAAATTTTGCTTTCAGTTCTCATATACTTGGTGAAATTCAAAGCAAAAGATAAAAAAGAAAAATCTGAAGACAACGCAGTATCCCTCACGTTACTTCAATCAATGGGGAATACTCTGCAAGAATCTGTTAACGAGTTCTACAAAATAGACTGGACAATATTTTGGGACGTTTTCGTTTATAAGTTACTTATGGCACTTACTATGGGACTATATTTCAGTAATTTTGCATTATTCCTGAAAACAGAACATGGCGTTTCACCAAAAAGTTTAGGATATATGGTAGCTTTTCAAGGAATTGTAGGATCAACTAGCAATTTCTTGATCAGACATTTAAATAAATTTTACAAACACGATAAAGATTATAGTCAACGAATGTTTCATATTTTTGTACTAATGACATTATCGTTGATAGGTTTAGCGTCTGTACCTGAAGTTTATATGTATATAGCCTTTTTAGTTCCTAAATCTATTTGTATGTCTGTAGGTAGAGTAGTATCTTTGGAAATGACGAATAGTAGAGGTAATCCTGATCAAAAAGGGGCGGTGATGGGAGCGTCAAACAGTGTCAAATCTATGACAGGAGTTGTCACACCAATAATTGGCGGTTTAATTGCTCAGTATTTAGGTATAAAATACGCTTTTTATGTAGCTGCTTTATTTAATATGATAGGTGTGTTTGTAAGTTATCATAATCTTAGGAGACCAAAGAAACAGAAAGTGAAAGTAAAATAATATTTATTCCATCTAATTTTTGTTTTTTTTATGCCTATTCTAACCGGTGGATTTTCTCAGAGGTTCTTACGAAAATATCCATCTTTTAAACATGATGCCTGTCTTGATAAAATCGTTAAGAGGTACACTTTTTTATTGCAGCGTATTCATGTAAAAATCTTTGTATGGCAAATATGGCAACCGAATAACATACGCTGGTCATATAAGCAAAAGAAACTCTTATTAATTTTTACTTTTTTTTTATAAATGAAAATATAACTACGAGGCCAACCGTTGCACTCTTTCTTTATCTAATTCATTCGATAGCTCACAGCACATAGATGTATAGATCATCCCATCTCATTTGATAGCTTTTTCTGTCAGTTCTCGCTAATACTAAAACTCTACATTTGCAACCTGCAAGGCTGCAAAGGCCTTATTTCGTTCGCGAAAACCGAATGGGAAGTTTATTCTACTATTTCAAGATAAAAGTTGAGAAACTATCAACTTTCCTTTCACAGTATAATAGTCCGACTATTTTGAACATTTCTAAAGAATCTTGAAACTTATTCGCTAGTATACAGTACCAACCTAACAGCGTAAGTAAGATAGCACTGGACGAAAGTTTGTTTATTGTTCAGGCAACATTGTTGAGTCGAACAATTCAACAACAAGTGTAGTTGGGAGTTTTGGCGGCAACACGAAGAGAAGCGGACGCCATTCCGTAGTATAATGTTTCAAAATTGGTGTTTTTTTTTAGTATACATGCTAAAAAACACACCAATTTTAAATAAATATGGATTAATGTGTAATGACTGTCAATTTTTAAATATAAAAGCTTAGACAACGTGACTAGTGTTGGAAAGTGATATACCTACCTCGGTTTTCCCAAACGTCTACAGTAGTATGGGGTTCTTCTTAAGGCCGCGTGGGTCAGATTTTGAGTTTTTTGAAACAATCCTCGTCAAAAAGTAAAGGGTTTTTAAATCTGAAAAATATATATATAATAGTTAAGGATATAAGCTAAACATATTCCGAGCCCGTTACACGATCCAATAAATTTCACTAGATAGAAAAAAATCCCAAAGTTGACTCTCTCAGAAAAGTTTTTTCAATACTGTGGCTAAACTATTAACATTTTTTATATTTTTTTTGCACTCAATTAAAGCTATTAAGTTTTTATACACATTTTCCGAGCGTTTTTCTATAAACAACTATTTACATAGTTATCATGTACGAATATGTACCAAACGCAATAGAATTGCGCCGCTGACGACCGATCAGTCTCGCCCTGGCGCTTGTGGAGGCAGGACCTGTGTCAGTTTTTTTCGCAACTATTTCGTAATTATTATGCCAAATTACGTTGAAATCGCGCCACAGTATAAAAATATCAGTACCTAATGGGCAAAATGTAATTAGATTAACCGTTACAAATTACAATTACTTTGAAATGCTTAATTCAATTACTCTGTAACAGATTACTTGAGTAATTAATTACAATGAGTACTAGCAGTAACTAATTACTGAGTAATGGAATTACACGTTAATCTAATTACATTGTAACTAGTTACTCATTAATTAAATTAACGAACTCTCAATTAACAACTCTGTCCTGTGAATTCGTCACGGCCCAAGGGGTGGATCGATATGATGCGGTTTTTGATCGTAAGTCAATGTATCCATGATGGTACTAAGCTATACATTTTGAAGACCATCAGCTTAATTCCTGAGTGATGAAGGGATTTCACTAAAATTCCCATACGCGACTCATGGTAAAAATGCGGTGATCTTTTACTTTTTAAGTGTTTTCACGACATGGTAACAAGCTACCTAATGCATTAAAATGTCTACGAATTACATGATAATTTCGCAATCCAACATGGCGGCCACGCCGTAATCACAAAATTTCATGATGGGTATCGTTTAAGGGGTTTTTTGGTGTGCTGAGTACGAAGTACGTGATAATTTTGCAATCCAATATGGCCGCCGCGCCGTAATCACAAAATTTCATGATGGGTATCGTTTAAGGGGTTTGTTCGTATGCTGAGTACGAATCACGTGATAATTTTGCAATCCAATATAGCCGCCGCGCCGTAATCACAAAATTTCATGATGGGTATCGTTTAAGGGGTTTTTTGGTATGCTGAGTACGAATCACGTGATAATAATGCAATCCAATATGGCCGCCGTGCCATAATCACAAAATTTCATGATGTGTATCGTTTAAGGGGTTTTTTGGTATGCTGAGTACGAATCACGTGATAATTTTGCAATCCAATATACCCGCCGCGCTGTAATCACAAAATTTCATGATGGGTATCGTTTATAGGGTTTTATGATATGCTGAATACGAATCACGTACTAATTTTGCAATCCAAAAAGGCCGCCGCGCCATAATCACAAAATTTCATGATGGGTATCGTTTAAGGGGTTTTTTTGTATGCTGAGTACGAATCACGTGATAATTTTACAATCCAATATGCCCGCCGCGCTGTAATCACAAAATTTCATGATGGGTATTGTTTATAGGGTTTTATGATATGCTGAATACGAATCACGTACTAATTTTGCAATCCAAAAAGGCCGCCGCGCCATAATCACAAAATTTCATGATGGGTATCGTTTAAGGGGTTTTTTTGTATGCTGAATACGAATCACGTGATAATTTTGCAATCCAATATGCCTGCCGCGCCGTAATCACAAAATTTTATGATTGGTATCGTAAATGGGGTTTTATGGTATGCTGAGTACGAATCACATACTAATTTTGCAATCCAATATGGCAGCCGTGCCGTAATCACAAAATTTCATGATGGGTATCGTTTAAGGTGTTTTTTGGATGCTGAGTACGAATCACGTGATAATTTTGCAATCCAATATGGCCGCCGCGCCGTAATCACAAATTTTCATGATGGATATCGATTAAGGGATTCTTTCGTATGCTAGGTACCAATTTAATGTAATTGGCATTAATTTTACAATAAAAACCTTTTGTCATAGTATTTTGATATTTTCGCATTGCTAGGCCTAAACTTAATAAGCAAATCTTTTTAGTTTACTACTGTAATGGCCACTTGCAGAGATCAGAGTTAACGTGTTTAACTCAGAGTTAACTGCTAACTCGAGTTAAATCAATAATTTGTCTTGCACCAACAAGAGTTAAGGGCTAACTCAGAGTTAAACGTTTAAATTTTTAACTCGCCGACATCGGTGAGTTTAATCGCCTAACTCTGAGCGAGCGAACTCTCCCACCATAGTTCCGCAGTCGGCAGCTGGGCGCTGCCGACGTGTCTTCGCCGAAGAGTATTGGTCTCCATGACCTGAGGACGGTGAGGAGCCTGCTCCCGTCCTTACAGAAGTAGGCCTCAGACTGCAGCGTGACGCGAAGGATTCACGCACGCCCCCCCTAAGAAGCGGGATTACACCCGAAAACCCCTCAAAGACGGGGAATAGCACCCGACCCCCCCCCCTCGATTGTATGTTTGTTTGCATCTAATAGGCTCCAAAACTACTTGACCGATTTGAAAAATCTTTCTTTATTGGGAAGCTACAATCTTACCAGTGACACAGTATATTTTCTTCCCGTATTCCCACGGGAACGGAAGCTATATGGGTGAAACCGCGTGACGTCCTCTAGTGTATACTAATATTATAAAGAGGAAAGATTTGATTGTTTGTTTGCATCGAATAGGCTCCGAAACTACTGATCCGATTTGAAAGATACTTTCACTATTGGAAAGGTAGGTACACTATTCCCGGTGAACATAGGCTGTATTTTATTCCCGTATTCCTACGTGTAGGGTTTTCGAGATGGGTATGATGAATAAGTATTCTGAGAATTCATGTATCTATACTAATATTATAAAGCTGAAGAGTTTGTTGGTTTGTTTGTTTGTATGGTTGAACGCTAGGATCTCAGGAACTACTGGTTGGATTTCAAAAATTCTTTCACAGTTTGACAGTCCATTTATTGAGGATGGCTATAGGCTATATAACATCACGCTAAGACGAATAGGGGCAAAGCAGCAATCAAAATGTTTCGAAACCGGGGAATATTTTTTACGGCCTGAGAGCTTCCGAGGCGTACGCTGCGTAAATAGTTAAAGATACGTAAAAATTGTATATTACAATTTTGTTTCTCTTAAAAAGTTCTAAAAAAGTCCGCGGCAGCATATGTCTATCTCTTAAGGTTCGCTCACAATAACCTAATTTGTCTGTTTCTTAATGTTCGCTTACTATATTATAAAACTGAAGAGTTTGTTTGTCCTAGGATCTCAGAAACTACTGGTCGCATTTCGAAAATTATTTTACAGTTTAATAGTACATTTATTGAGGATGGCTAATGACGATATAAAATCACGCTAATGCGAATAGGAGCGGAGCCGCCATAAAAAATGTTTCGAGAACTGGGAAAATTTATTTCTTTTGAGAGCTTCCACTGCGTACGTTGCGTAAATGGTTCAAGTTACGTGAAAATTTTGTATTACAAAAATGTTTCCCTTTAAAAGTTACAAAAAAATGTCGTCAACAGCATATGCCTATCTTTTAAGGTTCACTTACAATAACCCCTTTTAATAAGTTTTAAAGTATGAGCGCCGCGACGGGAGTAGATAAACATGGTCTGCAGTGGTAGCCAATCAACTGAACGATTAAAACCGGCCAAGTGCGAGTCGGACACACATGAGTTCCGTACCAAAAAAAGGACGGGTGGAAATGAATGCAACGGGAAACATTATATAACTTTACATATTTATACCACACCTCTCTCCTTCTCAATCTCATGTGATGCAAACGAAGTTGTGCGGGTCAGCTCTAATGAATATAAGCGACACGACGGGAGTAAGTGCCAAGGGAAACATTATATCACCTTAAATATTAATACAACACCTCTCTCTTTCTCGGTCATGTGACGCAAACGAAGTTGTGCGGGTCAGCTCTCATGTATATAAGCGACGCGACGGGACTAGGCGCGACGAGAGTAAATACGACGGGAAACATTATATATTACTCAAAATGTTAATACCATACCTCTCTTTTTCTAACTCTCATGTGCCGCAAACGAAGTTGCGCGGGTCAGCTAGTAAAATATATAATTGCAGTCTGGTACCAGTTACACTAGGTATAACTAAATAAAATACAATCCGATATACGATATGACCTAACCCATAGCGTGCTGGGAGACGACTGCTGCGCCTAGCGAATGTTTGCGCCTCGGTATATAAAACTAATGCGTCAGCAGTGTCCCTACATATGGGAACTACGCGGGTGAAACCGCGTGGCGTCCACTAGTGTACCTGGCCTGCCTATTGATATTCATCAGGTATTTTATATCATGCACCTGAAGACATCTCAGTTCCACTGCCTCTCTGTTATAAGAGATCAATCCATAATACAGATTTATTCATTTCATGTTTTACCATTTTAGGAGGAGATAGTGCTGAAATCTTTAGGAATAGAAAAGTATATTTTTCAATTAATACCCAGGCAATCTGTTCTGCTAGTTTGAAATTCAACGAAGTCTTTGCACGTAGGAATGGTTTAGCTCACGACTCACACATTTGGGATAACAGCAAATATATCATCTTGCTATATTTAGAAAGAAAGAAAGAAAAATCAATTTATTTCTGCCAGCTGCAGTAACAAAAGTGTACATAAAAAAAAAGTATGACTGACTGTGACTGTCAACAGTGTTACATATCTTGTCATTGTCACATCAAAAGTTGTCAATATTGTGTCAACATACGTCACTCAAAATGTAGAGAAATTTGTAGAGTTTTAAACGTAAGTTTTAAATCTTACCGCCTACATAAAATAATACTCTTACAAGAACAATAATAGGCGTAAATACAGTATCATACTTTACAACAAACCAAGTCGATAGCCACTGCAACTGGTGAAAGCAGGTCGTTTCTCAGCATAATGATGTGATGCAGAGATTTTCCACACCAAGCGCTGATTTTCATCAACAACCTTAGATATCGTAAATGGCGTCATCCATCACAAACCCGAGATAAAAAAGGCTTCCTTACATGAAATGTTTCAAAAGCGGCGTCTTATAATACAAATAACCCGTGAGAGAATACAATAAAGTGCATTGAAGCAGTGATTATTACCTATCTACTTTTGAAAGTTTTATTTTTTGCAAGAAAGAAAAAACAGAGGTATATGCACAATATTTAAGTTTTCCAACGAAAACATACCAAGAAAACAATTGCAACCCCATTTCTACTACGCTATTTAGTACATAATTTAAATTTTAAAATGAAGAGTGCATAGAATCCAAAATACCACAACAAACCGTACACTATAATATACTGCTGCCCACCCAAACCTAGATATCAAGAAACCAGAAGAAGTCATTCACCGATGCAGTTCAGCCACTGCGCTGTCTCGCTGTGGAACATATCTCCAAATGTAAGTATGTAAAGTATGTATTTATGTAACAGTTAGCAAATATAGCACGAATACATGGCTTCGTTTCCATTTTTGTATTATTTATATTTTTTTTAGATGAACACAGTCAGAAAGTGACACTGACGCATTACAAAGGCACAAAGCATTTAAACGACGTTAAAGAATTTAAATGCACGTAGATGACATAACAAATTCATATTGTTGAGACAAATCATACGTAGCAGACTGTAGTGTAAAAGAGATAGATACACATGTTCCATTCTTAGTTCTAACATATGTGTGTGGATGGATTGCATGGAACGACAAAGACTAAAAAAAATTGTTCGCTTTACTGTGAGTTAGTTAACCGCGTGCCAATTTTCAACTGTGCGAGACGTGGTCAGAGTTAAGAAGTTGTTTGTTTAACTCAGAGCTTACTAACTCTATATTTATATATTTAATTCGACTCTCCGCGCAAGTGGGCCTAAATAGCTTAGGCGGCCAAATTGAATTCCAAAATTATCATGTTATTCGTACTCAGCATTCGAAAAAACCCATTAAACGATATTCATTACGATATTATGTGATTACGGCGCGGTGGCCATTTTGGATTGCAAAATTATCATGTGATTCGTCCTCAGCATACCAAAAAACCCTTTAAACGATAACCATCATGGATTTTTGCGATTACGGCGCGGCGGCCATATTGGATTGCAAAATTATCTCGTGATTCGTACTCAGCATACCGAAAAACCACTTAAACGATACCCATCATGAAATTTTGCGATTAAGGCGCGGCGGCCATATTGCATTTCAAAATTATCACAGGATTCATACTCAGCATACCAATACACCCCTTAAACGATACCCATCATGAAATTTTGTGGTTACGGCGCGGCGGCCATATTGTATTGCAAAATTATCACGTAATTCGTACTCAGCATACCAAAAAGCCTTTAAACGATACCCATCTTGAAATTTTGTGATTACACCGCGGCGACCATTTTGGATTGCGAAATTATCACGTGATTCGTTCTCAGCATACCAAGAATTCCCTTAAACTATACCCATCATGAAATTTTGTGATTACGGCGCGGTGGCCATATTGGATTGCAAAATTAGTACGTAATTCGTACTCAGCATACCAAAAAACCCTTTAAACGATACCCATCACGAATTTTTGTGATTAAACCGCGGCCGCCATTTTGGATTGCAAAATTATCACTTGATTCGTACTCAGCATACCAAGAAACCCCTTAAACGATACCCATCATGACATTTTGTGATTACGGCGCGGCGCCCATATTGGATTGCAAAATTATCACGTGATTCGTACAAAGCATACCAAAAAACCCCTAAAACGATACCCATCATGAAATTTTGTGATCACACCGCAGTGGCCATATTGGATTGCAAAATTATCATGTGATTCATACTTAGCATACCAAGAATTCCTTTAAACTATACCCATCATGAAATTGTGTGATTACGGCGCGGTGGCCATATTGAATTGCACAATTAGTACGTAATTCGTACTCAGCATACCAAAAAACCCTTTGAACGACACCCATCATGAAATTTTGTGATTACACCGCGGCGGCCATTTTGGATTGCAAAATGATCCCGTGATTCAAACTTAGCATACCAACTTTAGAAAACTTTAGAATTTTTTATGACCAGCTATTATGTAATTTACATTTTTTACGCAACTGTAGCAAACGTACGCAACGGAAACTCTCAAAAGAAATGAAATATCCTAGTTGTCGAAAAATGTTCCGTTGCTGCTAAGCTCTTATTCGCCTTAGCGTGATGTTATATGTTTTGGTACTTTTCAAAAATGGACATTCTGTTAAGAAACTCTTGAAATTCAACTAGCAGTCTCTTAGACTCTAGAGTTAGAACAACTAAACAAACAAACTCTTTAGCTTAAAAATAATAGTATAATATATATAGGTAATTTCTTTACGATTAACTCATTTATTTACGAAACTAATAAATCACTACACTTAATAAAGTTAGATGCATTTACTACGTCAAACAAAGTTAGCATGCTGTTTCTTTCTACTCTACTGTATACTGTGGCATGAGAGTTGACTGCCGCTGCCGGCGCGCGGTGTGTCTCGCGCCCGGGGCGAGGGGAGCGCCAAATGCCTACTTGTGCGCAATAACCGCCCCTTAAGGGGTCTAAGAAGGTTTTTACAGGGTCGGTAGCGCAAGTGTGGCGCCTGTCCTTCTGGTGGGCCATATGCTTGTCTGACACCTTAGTGGTATAAAAAAATAGAATTTTGGAATTAGAGTTTTATTGACTTTGGCGTATTCTCAAGCCGATAAAGGCCCAAAAATATGAGAAATATAAAAGTTCAGCTGTCAACCGGTCCGCTCCAGTTGCCATTTTATTATCAGAGTTGCTAGCAGTAATGCCTAATTAATTAATACGTTTAACCCGAGTAATGGAACTTTCCAGAACAATTTTCCTCATTACAACGTAATTTAGTAAGCTCATAACAAGTATTCATAAAATACAAGGTTCCGAGGTGGAAAATGGGGTTTTTTGTTATGATTCGCCAACAAAAATAAAAAAAATTAAAGTTTTGTTTTCTTTTTTTAATTAGGAAAAAGTATTTTTGGGACTATAACTTGTTGTTAGGATAGAATAGATACTGGCACTTAGATAAAGCCTCATTTTTATGTAATGTAGATGGGAGTAGACTGCTACGTGAAAATTTGGGCCTCTTTGGAGAAGTTATACTTTCTGTACCTAAATGTACTGTACCTATAGCTTGCCTTAACCTTTTATTTTATAATACGGAAAATGGTTTAGACGGGCTACACAAAAAGATTTTGCGTTCAAAAACGGGCCCACTTGAGAAGACGTGATAAATAAATAAATAAATATGGCATGTGAGTGTGCATGAGAAAATTGTGGCAAATCTTTCGCTGCTATCTACATTTTTTAGAAGCACCATTATTTCCTATACCTACTAATGAAAATTATGGTGACCAGTGGGCTTTATCTTCTTTGTTTTTATAAAATCGGAAATAATCATAAAATTACGATGGACATAGATATCTACCTTAGCAGTTAGTTTTCTTCATTAAAATAATGTTTCAACAAATCGAAGTACAAAAACACAGTTTTAAGGTCGTTGTAAAATCTGTTGTAACAATATTAGAAAGTGAATTACACTATAGTTTGTGAGTTTTTCTTAGAAACAAATTGAATAAGATTGGTTTTCTCTGTCTGAACTACTTATGTAAGGTCTAAACCAAATCCTTATGTAACACATTTTAATATTAGCAAAACCATTTTTCCACATTCCTTTCACCTTAAACTTTAGCAAAAGAATACAGTCATAGAGATGGGCCGAGTGACACTTTTGCCGAGTAACGAGTACCGAGTTTTACTCGGTTCAATTTTTTTCCAACCAAGTACTCGGCCGAGTAACTCGGTTCAATCAAATTCCCGTTTCGGGCCTGAAAACAAGTACAAACAGGTTCACGCGGCACGAGCGGCCAGCTCACCCCGCCCGCGCCTTTCATCTATCAGTCGCTTGCTAGTTTACAAACAAATATGTAATTAGTAATAAATACTTTTTGATTAACCCTGTTGTAGGTCATACATATAAAGTTTTAAACTTTAAATAATCTAAGTTGTAGGTATTAATTATCAACCAATCAAATAACTCAGCTTCTAGCAGCCCACTGCTGGACGTAGGCCTCTCCCAGTTCACACCACAGTACACAGTCCTGTGCCGTTCGCATCCAGTCCTGGCCTGCGACCTTCACCAGGTCATCGGTCCATCTGGCGGGTGGACGTCCTACCCTACGTTTATAGATGTGGCCAGCCCATTACCACTTTAATGTGCTTATTCTGCGAGCTATGTCGACCACTCCGGTTCTACGCCGAATAACTTCATTTCGGAGTTTATCCCTTAGAGATACTCCAAGCATGGCTCGTTCCATAGCTCACTATGCAATTTTGAGGGCATGGACTAGCCCTACCGTAAGTGTCCACGTCTCGGCTCCATATGACATAACTGGTAGTACGCACTAATTGTAGACTTTCGTCTTCAGACACTGCGGTATAGGTGAATTGAAAACGCGACGTAGCTTGCTGAAGGCTGCCCAGCCCAAACGGATCCTTCTAGCGATTTCCTAGTCCAGGTGCAATGTTTTAATTATATCCACCTAAATATATTGCTTTACTTAAACCGAGTATACTCGGCATTAAAACCGAGTTATTCGGCCGAGTACGAGTATCAAAAAATACGCCGAGTGCGCCGAGTACCGAGTATCAACCGAGTACTCGGCCCATCTCTAAGTCAAACTCTTTCATAGGTACGAGTATGATGTTTGTAAGTAAAAAAAAATACTGCCAAGTAACACGATCAAGTTGCAAGCACAAGATTACATTTCAAAAGCCCACAAAAAAACAAATCCCAGAATTACCAACATAACAAAACAAACAATATGTTCAAATACAACTTTTCTCTACTGAATATTTCCGAACGAAATTCAATGTTTTCATCCCCAATATCCCCGTATTTACTTTCTTCCTATAGATTTGTGTACACAATGAATATAGGCTCTCTCGGGTGCCCAATCAGGGTGCCAATACCCAGGGAGGTTACGTCCAGTCCTAAGTAAACGGGGGTCGGCCTACCAAAATGTCGATTTAACTACCTTGTGGAAAGATAAAAGTAAATTAATTATTAAAAGAAGGTTAATATGTGTATAGTCACGTTTTCCAGCTACTGAAAGGTGACGACTCTATTTTGTTGGGATTGGCTACTTGATAAGATCTTGGCAGGTATTAATTAGTAGGGTTTTCGTTCATAAACTACTTTGTAGAGGTAGGCAATCAATTTTTTTAAACACTACGGTAGGCGAACACACCCATTTGAACGAAATTGGCCACCATCAGGAACTCCAGAAGGATTCATTCGCTCACTCGCCTGCTTCACAGCAAGGTATGTTAAGAAATAAGTGAATAGTGTTTTTAGAGATGTTTCTGAAAAAATTAAAGGATCGGGCTCTGCTTCCATTGATTAAAACCATTTGCAAAACTCGCATACTTATCAAAAATAAATACACTCGTGATACTGGCATAGAAAATAATAAAATCCAACAAAAACATGAAGCTGCAGCATCATTTCAATAAAATGTACAGCTAAATTCACAAATTTTACATCAACAACTTTTTTAGCTGACTGAGTTGAAATTCGAATTACGAATATGGCAACACGCGAATTGCGCAGTGAGCAATAGGTACATCATGGCGAGTTAATCGAACCAATGAGATTCTTCGATTATATATTCCAATAATGACAAAATCGACAAGAAATTAGGGTGCGACAGCCCCATCAAGGACACTTAAGAGGGCGAGATACGTTGATTCAAGTCTTGAGACTGCGTGTGGATTATTATCATCGATTTATTGGTTTTACGTTATTTTGAATCACTGACAACAGCTAGGGCACTGTATAATAAATTAAATATATATATACTGTGGCTAGGGAGTTACCTACATACATAATCACACCTTTGTACCGGAAGGGGAAGAGAGAGGCGTACTATCCCAGTTCTAACCTTTTAATTTCACGTAATAGGTTGTCAGCCTATTGCTGTATGAAATGCGACAGATAGTATACATTTTTCAAGCCGTCCATTAAGGATTTCTTCTTGATAGTGCCCTTAACCAAAAATTATAAAAAATTTTCATCGGGCGGTGGGCCAGACTGAGAATAAGCGAATAATAAAAGAACTTTATAGAAGATCAACATAATATACCGCTATTCAACAGTACATACATACATATGGTCACGCCTTTATCCCCGAAGGGGTAGGCAGAGGCATATTATATGCCCACATTTCACCTTTGTATAATTTGTCCCACGTAATAGGTGGTGAGCCGTATTGCCGTGTTTAAATGGACAGGCGCAGGTTGTGACTGCCTGCTGTTGAAATAAAGCCTTCAACTTAGCTTAACGACTGCCATTTTACTGGCAACCGGGACCAACGGCTTAACGTGCCTTCCGAAGCACGGAAACGCTCAAATAAATGTCACAAAGTGATCACATGGATGGTCACCCATCCATGGACCGGCCATAGTGAAAGTTGCTTACTGCAGTGATCGTTTACAGAACACTGAGTCCGCGGGGCCACGAGCGCTTCCTTTTCCTTTTATTCAACAGTAACTCCTTTTTATAGGACTAACTAACTAAGTAGGTATACTAAAGTCGCGCTGCCGACCCCGGCCCCATACACGTACAATAATATTGATCAGTATAGCAATAAATTGAACGTGTATGGGTAATATTGAAGTTTGAACAGACTATATTGCGACGGAAATAAATATTGATGCAATATTATTGACTCAATAATATTGCCACAATATTTATTTCCATCCGAATATAGTCTGTTCAAACCTCAATATTACCCATACACGGTCAATTTATTGCTATATTGATCAATATTATTGTACGTGTATGGGGCCGGAACCTTAAACTCTCAACAACAGTTTACGAACAACGTTTGCTTATCATTATTGTTACGAGCACTTCCCTAAGCACGCCATTTCTAATCTCAACGATATGCAATGCCCCCGTTACGTACACGAAACGTTTATGAAGACAGTTTGTAAAATTTGGGTTTCCTACTCGTCAAGGCCGTTTTAAATTGGATGACTGGATATAGGTGTTTGCAAAAATACCGGCCAAGTGCGAATCGGTCTCGCGCGCAAACGATTCCGTATTAAAAAAACCGGCCAAGTGCGAGTTGGACTCGCCCATGAAGGGTTTCGTAGCAGCAAGTAACATAATATAAAAGTTCTAATAGTTCGTTGTAACTTTGATTGATGTTTTAACACGTTCGCAGTGGTAGTGATTTTTCTAACCGATAATTGCGGTTTATGACGTATTAAAAAAAAACTACCAGCTCTATCTTGTTCGAACTAATTTTCGTTGGTAGTTTTTATGGAAATGTACATCATATATTTTTTTTTTGGATTTATCGTTCTCTTAATTTAGAAGTTAGAGGGGGGGGGACACTCATTTTTCCACTTTGGAAGTGTCTCTTGCGCAAACTATTCACTTTAGAAAAAAATGATTTCAGAAACCTCAATAGCATTTTTAAAAACCTATCTATTGATACCCCACACGTATGGGTTTGATGAAAAAAAAATGTTGAGTTTCAGATCTGAGTATGGGGACCCCCAAAATTTACTGCTTTTTTTCTAGTTTTATATAAGAATCTTAATGCGGTTCACAGAATACATCTAGTTATCCGTGGTCTGATACCCTTAACACAAGCAGGTTATTCCTAGCTTACTTTGGGATCAGATAGCGTTGTGTGAGATGTTCGTGAATATTTATTATTATATTATTATATTATAGTTACTAAGTTTCAATAGCATAGGCCTTATAGTTTCGGAGAAAAGTGGCTGTGACACACGGACGGACAGACAGACGGACAGACAGACAGACAGACAGACAGACATGACGAATCTATAAGGGTTCCGTTTTTGCCATTTGGCTACGAAACCCTAAAAACGGCAAAAAAATCACGTTTGTTGTATTCAAGTTCCACTTAATACCCCTATTTTTTCTGATTTATATTAAGAGTGGCAATAGAAATACATTATCTGTGAAAATTTCAGCTCTCTAGCTTTCACGGTTCCTGAGATACAGCCTCGGGACGGAAAGAAATGAACGACGAAGCCCCATGAATAGGGTCCAGTCCTTTGGGTACTGAACCCTCAAAAACCCATGGCGATAGGGTTATCGTGGTTTCGTTCCGGTAAATTAGGCAGATCCCAGAACACCCCCACAGGGGCAGATCGGTGTCAAGGAGTTTTAGTGAGTATTCCCAGTGCTATCGTGATCAGGTGCTGGGCGACCCTCACACGAGCCCATGCCTCGCCAGCATGGGTAGTCCGTAAGCGGAGCTCTAATTATAAAAAAAAAGGATTATCGTGGTTTTAAGGTCGTACCTTCTTGTGGTATACCAGCATTACCAGCCAGCAGCATACACGATTGGTCGTACGGTCTACCGGAAAGGTTCGCGCAGATCAATCTAGCGGTCTTCAGTTCTATCGTACTTGTCTATTTCGACACCAATAATTTATAGCACGTTAACTTATAAAAGTAAATTTTACAGAAATCAAGAGATTTTATTTTTATTTTATCCAAGGCAAAGTAAAACATCTTTCGCCTTTTGGAGTCGACTGGTGACCCGGAGTCGACTGGTGACCCAAGGGCTGGCAGTTTTCTCGCTCAGCGAATAGGTATTGCTATTCAAAGGGGGAATGCTGCTAGTCTTTTGGGCACAATGCCACGGGGGCCTTATTTAGGTTTAGTTTAGATAGTAATAATGTAAATATATAGATAGATATGTAATAATTATGTTTCTCTGTAATTTTTAACAATAAATGTTGTAATATCTATTTTACAGAAGCTATCACAATATTCCAATTTTTATAGAATTGATTTAAGTTTCCGTTCCGCCGGTCCAAATAACTGCACAGTTCTTTTTGCCATATACGTTCTGGTCTACTTGCAGATGTAAGGACATAGCCCATTTAAACGACTCTGCTCCAACACCGCTCCCACCCAACACTGCCCTAAAAGAAGACTACTGCTCGCAGTCTACGCGGCGACAGCTAGCACGCACCCAGCAGTCCACACGGCGACAGCTAGCAGACGGCCAACTGTCCACCCGCCGACGCTCTCGCCTTTCGCAATAGACACAGTTCGCGATCGATGCCGGTGCGGTGACTGCGGGCACCGCGCCGACGGCTCGTCTACAACGCATGCCCAGCAAGGCGTCAACTCCCGAGCAGCCTGACACCGGTAAGCTCGCTGAAAGCGAGCTGTCTGCTAATTGATGAGTGCAATGTAAAATATATCTAAAGAGCAATATTTAAAGCCTTTTTTTTTTGTTTAACGTGAGGGAAAATCCTCATTGGATGTTATGATGGACTCTTACCGACTAAACAACCTCACGCCACGCCTAACAGCCTATGGTTGAGAGCCCCGGGTAAGCCCTCAGGAAGGATGTCCCTATATTTGAATTATATTATTTTTGCCGGGTGGTAGCAGGGTCGTGTAAAGGACATAGCCCACTTTAACGACTCTGCTCCAACACCGCTCCCACCCAACACTGCCCTAAAAGAAGACTACTGCTCGCAAATTTTAATGTGAAAAAATTTTTGATCTCGAGCAGGATTTGAACCCGCATCTTCTGGTTTGCCGGGCAAGACGCCTTAACCAACTAGACCACCGAGACACTGCTCTCGACCGTCAAATTCTTTCACCTTATTACGTCTTGGGGCGACGTAGGCACCATCTACCGGTAACTTAGTTAAGTTGGCCGGCTCGAATGTATAGAATTGCACCTATATAATCATTCGACTTGCGATGATACCTGCCCAAACATTAGAGATAATTTTGAAAAGCAATTAGTATGCTGACTCAATCACAAATTTTAATGTGAATTTTTTTTGTCCACCCGCCGACGGCTCTCGCTCGTGGTTATTTTTTTTTATAACCATCCAACACCAACATCAATTTCATACAATCATTCGTAAAACTGATCATCGGCGAAATGACCATTCGGAGTTTTAACAGTCGACCATACAACCATTCGTTGAATTTATCATCGGCGAAATGAGCGTTCGGAATTTTGAGGGTCGGCCAGATTATTTATAAGTATGTAATGACGTGGACTCATTTTGTGGGTGGAAGTCATTACATATAAATAATCTGGCCGATCTTCAAAATTTCGAACGCTCATTTCGCCGATGATAAATTCAACGAATGGTTGTATGGTCGACTGTTAAAACTCCGAATGGTCATTTCGCCGATGATCAGTTTTACGAATGATTGTATCGGGGTACTCTGAGTCGGGGTGTTAACCATTCACTTATTATGGTTAACACCTCGACTCGGATAGGTTAGGTTAGAAGGCTAAGGCGGGAGCGAAGCGGAGCGGAGCTCCCAGCCTTCGTGGTTATTTTTTTTTATAACCATCCAACACCAACATCAATTTCATACAATCATTCGTAAAACTGATCATCGGCGAAATGACCATTCGGAGTTTTAACAGTCGACCATACAACCATTCGTTGAATTTATCATCGGCGAAATGAGCGTTCGGAATTTTGAGGGTCGGCCAGATTATTTATATGTAATGACGTGGACTCGAATTTTGTTGTTACACTGGAAAAAAAATAAACAATAGGATTCAATTTTATTTTGTAGGTACACCAATAAGTGTAACTTTACAGAAATCCTAAAACAGAAATGGGCGACCTTATCGTTAATAGCAATCTCTGTCTAGCAACTTTGGAATGAGCAGAAAAGATATGATACTAGATGTAGCTGAAAGTGAAAAGTAGGGCAACTCGGAATGATGCAAAAGATGGGCAAAATTAAGATTATCTTGAAGATGTTTCTTTTATACATTAACAGACAACCAAGATCTTCTAAAGATGAAATGGTTAAATACACTCGAGAGCAATGAATCCGGGTCACTTAAAGAATCCTAAAAATCTCGGAAACTAAAAATGCTAGGTTAATGCAATAAATTGTATTTAATAGACAATGTAATACTCCTTAAATGAAGGTATTAAAACTTCTTAGTTATTGTAAAGTTATATCATAAAAAAATCAAATTTGAAAAAGGGCCACTTTCGAAGATGGAATTACGAAATTACAGCATTTGGTGTTGCTTTTGTTTGTAATCTGTCATTTATGTGGGTACATAAACCATGTTGATAGTGCTCTATATTCATTAATCAAGCTGAAATTATGTCGCTTACGCCTGAAGAATGCACCAGAATACTTACAATGCTGGAAACCGGCCGGAGTCAGCGCGATACAGCCAGGACTGTCGGTGTGTCGCTGTCAACAGTACAAAGAGTTCTCCGACGTTACGAAGAAACTGGTTCTAACCTACGCAGACCAGGAACGGGCAGAACCAGGTGTACCACAGCACGAGAAGACCGATACTTGGTGAACACCATGCTTCGAAATCGCTTTCTCACAGGAACTGAACTCACCAATCAGTTTCGACGCCTCGGAGGAAGTAACCCAAGTGCATGGACAGTAAGACGTCGGCTTGCTGAATCTAACTTAAAACCCCTTAGACCTGCAAACGGCCCTAAACTGGAGCGTGGGCATCGTATTTCGAGACTAAGGTATGCCCAGAGCCACGTAAATTGGAGTATTGAAGATTGGTCAAAAGTTATGTTCTCCGACGAATCAAAATTTATGCTCTACAAGCACGATGGAAGACACAGAGTGTATCGAAGACCAGGGGAAAGATTCAAGCAAGCATGCATCGAAGAAAAAGTAGCCTACGGTGGTGGGTCTGTACTTGTGTGGGCCGGAATTTCTTCTGAAAGTCGCACAGAGCTGGTGATCATAGAAAACGGCTCTTTAACTAGCGTAAGATATGTGGAAGAAATCCTCAATGATCACGTTGGTCCATTTATGGTCAATTTAGGTGAGGATGCTATATTTATGCATGACAATGCCCGACCTCATACAGGTAGGATTGTGAATGACTACCTTCAAGAGATGAACATTACTCGTATGGAGTGGCCAGCGCGCAGCCCGGATATCAACCCGATCGAGCATGCTTGGGACGAGCTAGGCAGATGCGTAAAACAACGAAACCCTCCCCCAATCACGCTTCGTGAGCTCAAAATTGCTCTCACAGAGGAATGGGAGAATATTCCCCAAAATCGTATAAGGAACTTGGTGTACAGCATGCCAAACCGCGTAAACGCAGTAATGGAAGCACGAGGAGGCAATACGAAGTATTAAAATTCAAGAAAATCGTAATAAAGTTCAAAAATTTCATGTTTCCTATTTTTGTTTTAAGGAGAGATCGGCAGTTTTTTCTTTATGTAATTTTGTGTTAATAAAATGTATGGTGACTCATATTTTTTTTACTTTCATTTAAGGAGTATTACATTGTCTATTAAATACAATTTATTGCATTAACCTATCATTTTTAGTTTCCGAGATTTTTAACATTCTTTAAGTGACCCGGATTCATTGCTCTCGAGTGTAGTTTAGCAAGGTAGGTACAGGTACACAAGATAAAGGTTAAAAAGTTTTTTTTTAATTCTTCTTGTCAGTGTTGTGAAAATGGTTTATTCTCAAGGAAGATATAATAAAGTTTTTAAGCGCAGTGAAGTGTGACTTTTTGTGTCTTCATAAATTCTACAGGTTGGTCCAGTTAAGTTTCCACCGCAGGAGAAGAACTTGGACGAAACTTGACCATAAATACCAGATTTTTTATTTTTGAAGTGAAACTTCTTTATCGGCGTTGGAAAAAAAATCACCGCAGGAGAAGAACTTGGACGAAACTTGACCATAAATACCAGATTTTTTATTTTTGAAGTGAAACTTCTTTATCGGCGTTGGAAAAAAAATTGCGTCACGTCACGTCACGTCACGTCACGATTTTTGGTTACGCGCCATCTTTGTTCTGTTCCCCACCACGGTGGATTCGAATTAAGAGTACTTTATCCAGGGATAGCATGTCATTTAAGGGTTTTTGGACTTTTGGGCTTTTGGACTTTTGGACTTTTGGATGGGACATTGGTACTTTGGGTCTTAGGGACTTTGGTACTTTGGTACTTTGAGACTTTGGGACATTTGAACTTTTGGACTTTTGGACTTTTGGATGGGACCTTGGTACTTTGGGTCTTTGGGACTTTTTGGACTTTGGGACTTTGGGACTTTGGGACTTTGGGACTTTGGGACTTTGGGACTTTGGGACTTTGGGACTTTGGGACTTTGGGACTTTGGGACTTTGGGACTTTGGGACTTTGGGACTTTGGGACTTTGGGACTTTGGGACTTTGGGACTTTGGGACTTTGGGACTTTGGGACTTTGGGACTTTGGGACTTTGGGACTTTGGGACTTTGGGACTTTGGGACTTTGGGACTTTTGGACTTTTGGACTTTGGACTTTGGACTTTGGACTTTTTGACTTAATTTAAGGTGAGGTGAAAATTAAGTTTATGAAGAAGTTTCACTTCTTACGTGTGTACACTAAGTACACGCAATTTTTTTTAATAACAGTTACTTGTCTTTGCTAGGTAACTCAAAGCTGAGAAAGCCCAAAGAAAAAGAGAGAAACACTGCACAATAAATCAAAAAATACATATAATTTCGAAAAGTGATTACATAATACGATTTTCTAAACAAAATAAGCGTTGGCGGGAGTCCCTACAAATTCAGTCTAATGGGAAAGCTTTTGTTGTTTTGAATTATGCAAATTTAATTTAAATAACTGAATTTGTTAGTTTGGCCGCACGCCACTTGAAACTGCCGACAGCGGTGTAGGATGGACGATTGGGACTGCCTGTTGGCTGTTAGTGTACGACCGAAGCTTGTTAGGGATGCCACGTTCGAAAAATCTGGTTCAAAACGCTGATTGGAGATGCTTACAGAAAAAGTACATAAGTACCTAACTAGATGTAAAATTCAGAATGGCGATCTTTTACTTCAGAGTAGCCCTGCAGACTTAGTGTTCTATACACGATCACTGCAGTAAGCAACTTTTACTATGGCAGATTCTCTCGGATGAGTGACCACTATGTGACATTTCATTGGCCAGCGTTTCCAAGTTTTGCAATATACTCTAACCCGTTGTCTTCAAATTAGGTTAGCGGCGTTATAGGCGGCTTAAAATTTTTCAGCAGCGGGCTGTCACAACTTGTGCCTGTGCATTTTAACAATAAGTTTACCACCTTACGTGGGACAAAATACTAAAAACTAATAATGACTCTGCCTATCCCTTCGGGGATAAAGGTGTGACTATTACGTACTTCTTTAAGATAGCAAACTTTTACTAACTTTTAAACCGTCTTTATTATTTTTACCTTCAGCCTCCATGACCAACCCAGTGATGGAGGCCGATATCTTGGGCGAAGACAAGCCTGCGCAGGCTGTGGAACTCGGGTGGGAGAGTTTGAATATGGCTAAAGGCTAAATTATAGGGGAATACAGGAATAGATAGTCTGGACACATAGGCTATTTATCCGTTCTCATGCATCGGATGCAAGAACGGGAATAAAATTCCACTCGGGCATAATCTAACACGAAATATATGTTATAGTTTGACCGCAACCGTTGTACCGCTCCTTGCGTATGATTTTGTACGCAGGGAGCGGTACAGCGGTTGTGGTCAAACTATAGTATTACACTAATAATCTTGCTAATAAAATATTTACGACTTACAACAACCCCATCAAATTACCATTCTAGTGACACAATTAAGATGGAAATGTATCAAATAATTTACCATTAATTTTTTAAATTCAATTCAATGAGTTTGTGACAACCCTTGCATGTTGATGGTTTTAGAGCGTGTCGTGTGGTCGCCCTTCGGAAATAGCGCTACATATTTGTGACGTCACTTTTACATAGTATTATAGACATTTTAGTTCATGGCATTTTATAACTAGAGAAGGTGTAAAAGAAAATTTAACCTAGAACTCGTAGACAGGTAAGGCGGGAATTAGAAAAATTCTGGATCTGGTGACATGATAAGTATATCGTCTAAACAGTTAAGCAGATAATTCGATTTTTATGTATAAAATGGTGAATTCTAAGACCTAATAAACGCTTTGAAGACGTGCGTGCGATAACATTTCTTATTTACATGAAAATAAGATCGGACTGAAAGGCCCTTACATAAAAAATAACTCTGTAAATCGACTAACATTGGACAACATAGCGTAATATCATCTTCAAAAACAAACATTGGTTGGTGCCCTTGATATGCCCTTGGGAGATTTCCTACTTGACTGACCTCGTCCATCGATCGAAAGACTCACGTCATTGGTTAATCAGTCGAATTTTGTTACATTTACTGTGACTACGATTGAAGATTATTTTTGTTTGGTTGGTAACGCGAGTTAATAACCGAAACTGAATCCATGAATCAGTTTAAAAAGAAAACAGTTTTAGTCAAATATGTGTTGCTTCGAAATTTCTTTACCATTTTTTTTAACTTTTATGTAAACAAAGTCCACAGTTGCACCATTTTCTATTCATTTTATATTTTTTTGCATCAGATTTAATGGTTTTTAAACTAGCCGTAATTGAGGCTACCGTGAGCTCACGTAAGCACCATAAGAAATAAACTTAGATACTTAAGTAAGTAATCTGTTCTTTCACTTGTTGCAAGATTTTTTTTTCTTTTGTAGTCAAATTATTCAACAAAGTACCTACTCTGCTGGGCTAAAATGTTTGAAATGGATTTAATGTTTTTGCACGCTGGCTACATTTACAAAACGTCACAATTGACATAATAAGTCACATAGAATTTATATCGGTGGTATATTCTATGGTATGTCATTGAATAAATGAAGTCATTTTTGGCGCGAACGAGAATGAATAGACGGAGGCCTCTTTATTATTTTCTAAATCTAATTTTAAGTCTAGTAATTATGTGTAAAAATTGTGGATTCATACACGACATGAACAAGTGAGAAATTGAAACGTCCTGAAACTCGATTTTCCTTGTTACTGCTCAAATTCCACAGAAAGCTCCTGTAAAGTTGCCACAGCTTTTCTGTGGAGTCTACTTCAGTAACTTTCAAAGTTCTAACCAGACATAAATACGCTGCTATTTATATAAATATACCACTTATTAATAAAGAATGTTCCTATTATTTCATTTCACAAAGTGTAGTCAAGTAATTGGAGGCTTCACAATTAAATTAATAACTGGGAAGCTTCAAATTACATGACTCTAGCTAAAGCCTTAAACCGAGAACGCTGAAGAAAAAAAAGACAATTCGTTCTAAAACATTTTTACAAAAAAAATACATTTAAACAGGGTTGCCACTTATACGACACAGGAGCGCCTTCCCACCAATATTTCTACCATTTTTTACCAAGTTCCACAGTAGAGAAACATAAGTAGGAGCACAACATTAACCCAGCATGGCTAGGGGCGTCACCCGGGCCAATCCCGCAGTGATTAAGCGACTACAATATAAATGATGAAGCCCGCAATTAAGGGGACTTGGGTTGAACATCAATCAACTCGAGATATTCTAGGAAACTGATTTTGTTTAACCTTTTTTCTTGTAGACTCGCCATGATCTAGGCTGGCTATCTAATATAAAGGGTGGAATTTAAATATATATTATATAATATTGATAATGGCAAGTTCTGCTAAAAGAAAATATTCCTTTATTTTCAAAAGTAAAACTTACAAAAGAGAAGGTTCTCAATTAGACTGTTTTTCTTTTCTTTAGATAATGAGTAAGCTTTACAATAAAAACATATTATTTACTTGGTCTTCCTTTAATTTAAGATACTATGTTGTTTAAAAGAAATTATTCCTTATTAAAGACTCTTTCCCTTGGTATCGGGATGCTTTTTTGTCACATCTCCCAGGTTCACACAAACAGGTGATTTTTCAAAAATCTTTAAATGCAGTTATCCTTACTTTTGAAAATAAAGGAATGTTTCCCTTCATCAAAACTTGCCGCTATCAATATTAAGGGTACTTTACCTCCAACTACAGTCTTTAAATTCCACCCTGTATAGACTTACTTTACAGGAACTTCATACACTGGTACTTCTTCTTGACAGAAAAAAGTATTTATTTTACGATTCTAACTTTAAATGTTATCCTGCTTCTTTTGGGGTTGGTTCAGGATTATCTAGGTAATGCTTGCGGGAAACTCGCACATCACGCGGTATTGAGTCTGCTTCTATTAGGACGGAGAATAACCCGCCTACCGCCCCCAGGTCATCGGTGATGGAGGTTCACTGGGAGAAGACAAACCTGTGCCTGAGCAGGCTGTTGCATTTTAGGATGAGTGAGAAGTCATCGTTTACCTGAAACAAATATAAGGAATATTAAGTATGTAGTAACAATAAGCTCACGTTATAACTCTGAGGTCCAGCCCTGGGATTGTCTTTATTTATGCGTCAGTACCCGCTACCCGGGACTCCCGGTCTTCGGCAGATAGAAAGGTCCCATGTGGTTTTAGTCGGTAGGATTTCGGCATCGCTACCATGAATGAGGATTGCCACACGTGAAAAAATGAAATTTATATTTATACCTACATATGAGGTTATTGGAAACATCAAGATAAAAAGGTGTTATAAGACAATAAAAAATAAAATTTGCAATGTTGAATTCATCTCAACTTAGCATGGCTCTAAATTCTCAACACCATAAAGTCTTGCACTACAAAATATCTATTGACTTTACGTTAGTCTGTGGGTTTACCGTTAGCTGGCGAGGTCACTTGGGTCCCGGATATCTTGGACCTACACGCAATCAGACTTTACTCAAAATATTACCGGTTTACAATGATCCCCGAAGATTAACCTACAACTTTTTGCTATAAGACAAGCAAAGAAACAATAGCGTGATTACCCAACACAAAATTCGATAGTACATCAACTATTGTATTAAAACCTCATTAAAGTTACGTAAGCAACTAAGTCATGATGTCTAAACACGACAAAGGTTATGCGACATACGGGTTTCCGAGATGCTTCGAGTTGTAAACTTTGAAAGGAGATTATTATACAGTTTTGATACTATGAATATTGTATGGGTATAGCCACAGAACAGTTAAAGTAACTGTTCTGTGGGTATAGCGACCCTCCCTATCTCTGCACAGTACGTTCCTTTTCATTTAAGATTTGGTTGTTTGTTTGCATAGAATAGGCTCCGAAACTACTGAACCGAATTGATAAAATCTTTCACTGATGGGAAGTTACACTATCCCCGTCAAACATAGGCTATATTCTATTCCCGTATTCCCACGGGAACAGAAACTACGCGGTTGAAACTGCGTGAAGTCCGACAGTACTATTATAAAGAGGCAAGATTTGATTGTTTGTTTGCATTAAGTAGACTTCGAAACTACTGAACTGATTTGAAAATTTTTTTCACTGTTGGGTAGGTACGTTATCTCTGGTGACCATAGGCTATATTTAAGTTCAGTATTTCTACGAGAACGGGAACTACGCGGGTGAAACCGCTTGAAGTTCGCTAACTTATGAAGTAGGGAGAAGTTAAAAAGTTGTATCATAGTAGAATTCTGATATATAAGCTATATTAGGTAGTTACTGTAAAGTTTCATTAAAATATATTTATTAGTTTTTGCGAGAAATAGTAGCAAACATCCGTCCACCGATTCATTCATCCATACATACATAGTTACAAATAAATATTCATCCAAAAATCTTTAAGGGACAATCTACTCTCCTTTTTCCATTAACTTTAAGTAATTCCATATTATTATCTACTTTACGTAATTTCTTTCTTTAAAAATGAGAACACAAAGTTGTCTCCTAAAGAAGATGAACGATATTATTTTCACCAAAAAGGCGTTTTCATTAAGTAATTATTTAAAGTAATAACGGCTGGCAATAACATTAGGATCGGACGTTCTTACACAAGTGTACCTAAAGTCTTGTCAGTTGAAGATCGATGGGTACTCCAACTGTGATGCGTCATTCTGCGAAGAACATTACATAAATATATACACTTTTCTTTCGAAGAGTGTAAACAAGTCATATACTGCCTATACCCCTATATTTTAAAGTTGTTTATCTACTCTGATACTATAATACAAAGATTATAAAATTGAAATCAATACTCTTATGACAAACATTACGCACAGGCCAAAAAAAAAGTTTTATTACGATACAGGTCTTGTATGGACACCTATATCATAATATAACTTTTTAATCATTACGATACACCATAAACAACCTCCAGCTGGAAAAAGAAGTTTGAACCTCTACTTTAAAAAAAAATTGTACCTCCGCAGCCTGAAAAAAAAAAAGAAACACGCATGCGCAATCGATGTTTGCTCTTGGCGCCAACATTTTACATTTAAATTAAACAAAGTTTGGTTTTGTTTGTAAAATAAATTAGTTTTTTCTGTCAAAACATGTCTTAAAGCGAGGATGGTGGTAATTGTACACCACCAGACATTCTGGAAACTGCGACAAACATGACCATGAACCTGTTACCGGCGAAATCAAGGAGCAACTATATATCACAAAATGAAATCAGGTATTATAGTATGAGAGTAGATAAAGTAGTGTATGACACTGTACATAACTTGGTCTTATAACACTCGTGTGATACTATAAAAAAACTCGCCTACGGCTCGTTTTTTTAAAACACACTCGTGTTATAAGAACCCTCATTATGCAACAGTGTCATAAACTACTATTATGGTCCTACATAATAGGTGGTTAGCTAATTGTTGGACCTGAACCTGGAAAAGTCGCAGGAAAGAACTGGATGCGGAAGGCGCTGTCGTAAATAGTGGCACAAATTGGGAGATGCCTACGTCGAGTAGTGAACTGCCACAGGCGAATTTGAATGCCTATATTCTAAGTTTGAATGATATTAAAAGTGTCCAAATTCACACAGGTGCAGGCTGTAAGTACTTATGTACTAAGTGTGACTGCTGCTACTGATATTTTTTTGAAGTGAAACTTCTTTATCGGCGTTGGAAAAAAAATTGCGTCACGTCACGTCACGTCACGTCACGATTTTTGGTTACGCGCCATCTTTGTTCTGTTCCCCACCACGGTGGATTCGAATTAAGAGTACTTTATCCAGGGATAGCATGTCATTTAAGGGTTTTTGGACTTTTGGGCTTTTGGACTTTTGGACTTTTGGACTTTTGGACTTTTGGATGGGACATTGGTACTTTGGGTCTTAGGGACTTTGGTACTTTGGTACTTTGAGACTTTGGGACTTTTGAACTTTTGGACTTTTGGACTTTTGGACTTTTGGATGGGACCTTGGTACTTTGGGTCTTTGGGACTTTTTGGACTTTGGGACTTTGGGACTTTGGGACTTTGGGACTTTGGGACTTTGGGACTTTGGGACTTTGGGACTTTGGGACTTTGGGACTTTGGGACTTTGGGACTTTGGGACTTTGGGACTTTGGGACTTTGGGACTTTGGGACTTTGGGACTTTGGGACTTTGGGACTTTGGGACTTTGGGACTTTGGGACTTTGGGACTTTGGGACTTTGGGACTTTGGGACTTTGGGACTTTGGGACTTTGGGACTTTGGGACTTTGGGACTTTTGGACTTTTGGACTTTGGACTTTGGACTTTTTGACTTAATTTAAGGTGAGGTGAAAATTAAGTTAAGGAAATACGAACACCCAGTTTCCAGGTCCTCTATTGACTTTAATACAGATTTATATAAAAGGTCGATCACCTTTGAACAAATTACCGTTATTATAACAACGCGTGTTGTATTAGAAATTGAATAATTGGCGAACGCCCTAATATCGTACACTTACCCATGGCAGTGAACTGTCATATCAATGTTTTGACGTAGCGACTCGTTTGCACAATACTCGGTGGATAGTTGGTGGAAAGCGAAGCGTGTCCAGCACAATGGGTTAGTTGTGATGTTCTAGGACAACAACGACATGTTTTTAGGGTTCCGTACCTCTACTAAACTACTACTACTAAACTTTAACCAAGTGTATAGAGACGGGCCTACGTCATAAATTACGAAGTCTATAAGTGAGACAAGTTCACACACAAAGAGATTGCATTAACGACACGACATGCACGCATACATTCTTTTTTCGAATTTAGGGTAGTGTTTTTACACTTCAGGAATGGACGGGAAGGCATCTTGCGGAAAAAATATTATCTTACCACACGTGTTTCACCTTCGGAACAATAACACCGACTATGACCTAGTGAGTTAGTGAGCACATACGCTTACCTTAGTCTTCAAAACTAATGTATGTATGTACTATTGCCGCGTGTCAAGCCAAGTTTAAGCAAAGGAACTGGCTTCATTCGCATTTTGATTTACATCAAATAGGAGAGTTGAAGACTCGACATCAAAATACTTTTTAACAATAACTGACTTCAATCGAAGCCTCTAAAGGAAAAAAACAGAACCCTTATGACTTTTTTGTGCTTCCCTTTTTTTTTTTTTTTTTTTTTTAACGTGAGGGAAAATCCTCTTAGGATGCTATGCCGGACTCTTACCGACTAAAAAAAAACTTGAGAGGTGTCAAGGGACACCCGAATGGAACGAAGTTCCTTTCAATGAATTAGTGCAGGAATTGTAATAAAATTTTAAATTTATTGTAATTTTAAAATTTTATTGTACAAAAACAAAAACAAAAACAAAAACAAAAACAAAAACAAAAACAAAAACAAAAACAAAAACAAAAACAAAAACAAAAACAAAAACAAAAACAAAAACAAAAACAAAAACAAAAACAAAAACAAAAACAAAAACAAAAACAAAAACAAAAACAAAAACAAAAACAAAAACAAAAACAAAAACAAAAACAAAAACAAAAACAAAAACAAAAACAAAAACAAAAACAAAAACAAAAACAAAAACAAAAACAAAAACAAAAACAAAAACAAAAACAAAAACAAAAACAAAAACAAAAACAAAAACAAAAACAAAAACAAAAACAAAAACAAAAACAAAAACAAAAACAAAAACAAAAACAAAAACAAAAACAAAAACAAAAACAAAAACAAAAACAAAAACAAAAACAAAAACAAAAACAAAAACAAAAACAAAAACAAAAACAAAAACAAAAACAAAAACAAAAACAAAAACAAAAACAAAAACAAAAACAAAAACAAAAACAAAAACAAAAACAAAAACAAAAACAAAAACAAAAACAAAAACAAAAACAAAAACAAAAACAAAAACAAAAACAAAAACAAAAACAAACCCCCAACCCCTTTCCACCCCCTTCCCCCCCCCCTCTCCCTCCCTCCCCCCATATTAAATCCCCCCCACCCATATTACCCCCATATTTAAGGAGGGTAGAGTTACCTCTACCCTCCATAAACATATAAACGGCCGAATTGAGTAACCTCCTTTTTTGAAGTCGGTTAAAAAAGTGTCGTGACCATTTTTCGTAAGAATTTTTTCCGTCTAGCCCCCTTTCACAACGCGCGATAAGGAACTTCGTTCCAAAACCTTTTTGTGCTTCCCTCCAAGTCGTCTCTCTGTCAAGACCCTTTAAAACAGTAGGCTGTGCAATGAAGTATCTCGTCACGCTCCATTTGAAGAATCCAGAGTTGTAAGAGGAGGGAAACATGTGGGCTAATACAGCGTTCCAAGTTTCAATAGTTCGATAGAAGAATGATCTCTTAAATTCATTGCAATGAGAGTGTCATTGCCCCGTGTGGCGACGGGATCCAGTGTTGCAACGGGAAAGAGTACCAATTGTCGCCACCCCAATACATCACGAGGGAGTCGTAAGAGGCGAGTAAGGGAACACTTTCGCAATAAAATTCATTGCGCAGAGAAGAAAAACTCGATATAAAACCCAGTTGTCAGTAAAATGACAATCGTGAAGCTAAGTTGAAGGCCTTATAGGTGGATTAAAAATTTTCAACCGCGGGATCGGCGACCTGCACTGCACCTGTCCATTTCAACACGGCAATGGGCTCACCACCTATTACGTGGGACATAAAAGGCGTGACTATATGTATGTATGTATGTGTATGTATGAGAGTGTCATTAGCCTAGCGGGCCTAGCTCATGAAGTCGACGCCGAAACATTTACCGTTATAAGAATCATTTAAAAATAAAAAGAGTGATTAATCAGATTGGTAGATGTAGAGTGTCATTAGCCTAGCGGGCCTAGCTCATGAAGTCGACGCCGAAACATTTACCGTTATAAGAATCATTTAAAAATAAAAAGAGTGATTAATCAGATTGGTAGATGTAATAAGTAGTTTATAATTACACTGTACGGTTTTTCGCCCACGGGTAAGTTGTAAGTGAAGGAACTCTGCAGTATACAGTTGCCACCCACATCATGTGAAGTCTTTAACCTCTTTCAAAAACCAAAATGGCGTCATGTTTCCCGCCTCAATGTTTGATTTTATTGTTATGATTTATTAGAATGTGATGTTGTCATACTATTTCACCACATTGAAACGATATTTCAAGGTAAGTCAATGATTTCAAGTGATAAATTTATCACTTGATATGTAACCTTTAAGAGTCAATAATAATAAAAAAATTGAATGTTATAAAAATATCCTTGCAAATAAAAAAAATTAACAACTCATACTCAATGGCACAATGGGTGTTTTAATAAAGAATAAATGCACCCAAGTATTTGACAGTAGTGACAGGTATTATTTTTTTATTCCAGGAGCGCCAATAATGTTGCAGCTTTACCTTCTAGAGTTACAATAATACTTTACAGTTTTCAGTAATAAAGTACAATAACACGCATAGGTATGGGAATTCTAATGGTTTAGTCTAAGCAGCGCGAGCGAAGAGACTCAGAAGTGCCTCGGGCCACCAGGACCGATCTAACCGCTATGTTCGCGCCTAACGTATAAAAAAATATGAGTTCCTTTTTCAAAGTATGCATATGAGTAGGGACACCATGAAGATATAGAAATTAAGGACAAACTTTTATTGTTTGTATGATGTACTAGCAAAAAATTCTCAATTTATGATCTACACGGAGTCTTTCAGTGTATACTGAACTAAGCGAAAACTCTACCAAAAAGGTTCACAATACAGAAAGTCTGATGTTTTCATTAAGGATTTTCGAATAAATACCTAGTTCCTACACAGCTAGTAACAGCGTCAAAATTCAACTTCTTACAATCGCCATTCTCATTTCATTGAGGAGATTTTTTTGAGGAATGGTAAGATGGGTGAACTATAAAATTGCTATACTACTCGTACTCAACGGGTGAACCTCTGTACGCCAACATCTTTGGAGCCCTGACCAACGGCAGTTTGCATGATCTACTGACTAACTAAAACGGCTCTGGCGTATGTGCTCTTACGGTTTTGGGAATGTAAGTACAGTTAGGAAAATAAGTAGACAAATCATGGATACTCCTAGCAATCAAATAAAGTAGACCAAGACTAAATTCAGGAAGAAATTGGCAACAGCTGAGAAGACGCTCAGATAAAGAAAATATTATGTGATATAATTAATAAGTCTTGATCATCACATTCGCGTCACAGCTTGCGGTTTATCAGTTATATTATCAGGTACTAGATGATGCTTGTGCCTCGCCCGTGTGTAATTCGGTACCCGTTTCCGCTTCCCGTGGGAACATATTCTCGGGATAAAAAGTAGCCTGTGTGTTATTCCAGACTATCTATGTACCAAATTTCAGCCCAATCCGTTCAGCCGTTAGAGCGTGATTGAGGAACAAACATCCAAACATCTTCACAAACTTTTACATTTATAACATTAGTAGGAAGTAGGATTAGTACAACTACGATCTGTCTTCAAAATACCCGTTTATGAGACCGCTTATAAGTACCTATGTCATTACTAGTAGAACGACAAACCACAACTTTAGCAAATGGAGTACAACAACTAAATCTCGAGCAACCGGCTTAGAGATATTCCTCAAAATACCAAACTCATATTAACCCTACATACCTATATTATAAGGGAATACCGAATAACTTCACTCCAGATATTACGATATTCTCGCCTCCGAAGAACTCACACACCCCTCATAAATATGTAGTTAACTTGTGTTGTTGAGAAACGATTTGAACAAATTGGAAAGTCATGCATAACAATTTAAGTTCGAAAATTGAATTGAGCGTCGTTCAAAGGTTTCGCCTGTCAAACCGTTGTCTTTGGAATTCGTTTTAACAATCGATACGTATGTATTTTTAGAATGGCGAAGGAGTACGGTTGTAACGGTTGAAAAAGAAAAAAAACAGCACGAAACTATTTCCTTTTGACAAATACTAGAATCCGTGGTCCAAGTGACCTCACCAACAAGTGCCTTTAAGAGATGGGAAGTCAGACAAAAGTAGCATTTTTTTAACGTGAGGGAAAATCCTAATGCATGCTATGCCGGACTCCTACCGACTAAGAAACCACACATATCCTGCCCAACAGCCTACGGTTGGGAGCCCGGGTAAGCTCTCGGAAGGATATCCCAAGACAACACAAGTAGCATAGAGCACCTACAACTACTATCTATGCCCCACAACACTGCCTGTGAAGTTCTACGAACCTTGTACTACACTGCGTTGTTTTTACAACTACTGTAAATAAAACTTCAGAAAAAGCATTAAAGATGTTTTTCAGCGAATATTTTTCCTTTTGTGTTTTCAATATCATGTATGAGCATCCCAAAGATCAAGAAGAAGCAGCATGTTTAGTGCCCACAAGGCCTATTCTACTGTCCTGGGACATCCTTCCGAGGGCTTACCCGGGGCCCCCAACCGTAGGCTTATCCTTCCGATGGCTTACCCGAGGCTCCCAACCGTATGCTGTTAGCAGGTTACGTGAGGTTTTTTAGTCGGTAGGAGTCCGGCAGAGCATCCATGACGATTTTCCCTCATGTAAAAAAAGGCAACTTCAACTTGCGTGTATTTAATAGGAGTAGGTCCATTATGTGTTATTCAAAACTCTAAATGTTATAATAAACCACAGAAAACTTTTAATTAATTACTATTCAGACCCAGATTTCAAAAACCTTTGTATAATTAATTAATTCATATTTCAACGACATGAAAAATTGTACCTTTGACTATATTTACAGAAGCTCTGTGCTTTGTTTTAAGTAGTGCTCAAAGAATGAGCAATTAAATTAGGTAGCCTTTAATAAAAGCATTTCATAACAACCTTTATTCCCAAGTAACCTCTTAACACAGCTTTATGTATACTTGATTTAGAATTGTACTAAGAAATAATTTTGAAAAGCAGTTAGTACATTTTGAACAACAATTTTGAAAAACGAGGTAGTTATCTAACTAAATCAAATGTAATTTTTTTTAAATTAGCATACCCATTTGTATACCACCATTTCTTGAAGTTTTGCCAAATGCCCAGCAATGAGAACCACGCCATCTCATCCTCCACTTCTTGTTAGATAAGTACAGTAATCGGCAAGCTTTTTGAGCAACGACCTTGAATTGATTGATCTCTTTCTCGCTATACCACCAACTAAAAAGTTATTAGCTCACACAATAAAATGCCAATAACAAAAAATATCGGTTTTCAGCTTAGATCATCTAACCACAGGATGCGCCTTACTTAAGCATTGTTTTCTGCCATTGCACATGACCATTTGGTCTTTTGGCTTTATGAAAAGCCTGTACATCAGTACATCATTTTATATGATTAAACTAGTACATTACATAGTAGTTGACTGTACAATAACAATTAACACACAACAGCCATTACGCGTTTGTCGATAAATACATTTTTAAATGCAATGAAATTTTATATGTCTTTGTGTTTCCCCCTTCATTTGTATGAAAACTGGCAGAATATTTTTGTAGGCGGTGGTTCGCAAAGGCTAGTCCCGTGTTATATGGTCTAAGGTTTTCAGTGACACAATATTTTTGCACGTAAGTGTTTGCCTCACCTCAAGCGATGCTCAAGTTGTTTGCCGGTACTGTAACTACGATGGGGAAAGAATAAAGTATTGTGGTTGCCTGTAAAAAATTGCCTCGTGCGAAAAGGCCGCCAATTGTAAAACCAAATTAGTGTAAGTTAGTCTTAGATCATCTAACCACAGGATGCGCCTTACTTAAGCATTGTTTTCTGCCATTGCACATGACCATTTGGTCTTTTGGCTTTATAAAAAGCACTGTACATCAGTACATCATTTCATTGTAGTTGACTGTACAATAAAAATTAATACACAACAGCCATTACGCGTTTGTCGATTAATACATTTTTAAATGCAATGAAATTTTATATGTCTTTATGTTTCCCCCTTCACTTGTATGAAAACTGGCAGAATATTTTTGTATGCGGTGCTTCGCAAAGGCTAGTCCCGTGATATATGGTCTAAGAAGTTAGTAGATAAAAATATAAAACCTTAGTTTAGGTAGTAATCATGTAAATTTAATCTATACTAATATTATAAAGAGGAAAGATTTGTTTTTTTTGTTTTTTGTTTTTTTGTTTGTTTGTTTGTAACGAATAGGCTCCGGAACTACTGGTCCGATTTGAAAAATTATTTCTTTGTTGGGAAGCTACACTCTTTGCGGTGAACATAGGCTATATTTTATTCCTGTATTCCCACGGGAACGGGAACTACGCGGGTGGAATAATTATGTTTCACTGTAATTTTGGAGTTACAAATAAGAATATCTACCTATCCATCTAAGTATAAAGAGACGGCCGTAAGGACTGAAAGTTTTCAAGAAATAAGCGAACTTTATAAAAACTAGATGTAAAAAAAAAAACTGAAAATTGTAAATATTATCGTGGCCCTGTATACTATACTTATCTGATTTGCACACCGTACTTATGTATCTAAAGATACACATAGATATTCTAGAACGATCAAATTAACTCTCAGCGTTCGTCGATATTTTCGTACTTTTAATACAAAATTCAATCTCAAGCCGAACCTCGATAAGCCGTGTTTGTACCAAAAATATTTGGTAAATTCTTTCCCGCTAAAACCATTGCGAAAGGGAGTACACAGGAACATAAAATACACAAAGAAATACACGAAATATTGTAAGGTACACAAGAATGCCTCGGATATATTGATAGTGGCAACATTTACGGTGTTTGGTTCAGTTGATAAAGCCTACTTAGACGCGTATTATATAAACTAGCTGTACCCTGCGGCGTTCACTATCTATTTAACTCATACATTTTCTTATTTACAATAATGTATAGAAATTTGCCATATTCATTGACATTTGTTGTAAACTGTCGTAATCGCGTAAAATTATTACCCTCCTTTTGCTCAGTCGCTTAAAAAGTAGCCTATGTCCTTGCCAGGGACTCAACCTACCGTTATGCTAAATTTGATATAAATCGCTTAAGCGATTCAGGCGTGAAAGTGTTACAGACAGACAGACAGAGTTACTTTCGCATTTATAATTTTAGTAGGGAAATAGTAAGGATATTCCGATCCCTTTGGTAGCAGCAAGGTTATACACAGCTTACTTAAGAATAACTTGGCTATAAAATGATCAATTAATCAAATCAGCTTATAGCAGTCTACACCTGGACGTAGGCCTCTCCCAATTTACGCCACAACACACGGCCCTGTGCCTTACGCATCCAGTCCTAGCCTGCAACCTTTTTTTAGGTCGTCGGTCCATCTGGCGGGTGGACGTCCTACCCTACGTAATAACGGCGGAAGAATTTTTACAATCGACTCAGTAGTTTCAGCGTTTATCGATTACGAACAAACAAATCTTTCCTCTATTTAATATTAGTAGAAAACTTTTACACGCTCATGTCCGATAAGTTAGCCTGTGACGAACTGTGACGTTCTATACTCTACCAGAGAATCATTCTTTGCTCAGCTCTGATTCTGTTTATTTTAAGAGTAAATATTACACATTTGTACGTTAGAACAGCCTGGAAAACATTGGAGCGAATTATATATGAAATTGGGTAGGTAACTACATTTTACAAAAATATGTTACTGAAATATGTAAAAACAAATAACTTAAATTCTGCTAGAAGGCAGTGGGCCTTACACTCTATCAATACATACAATACCAATAGTGGAGTTCGGGATAGCAGTCTTCAGCTTCGCTCCATAACTATTCAATATGCAGTAACTGTATTCTTATAAAATAATTTCAAAAATCTACACGCCATCAACGTTTTTACCGATATTTCCAATCTCCTATATCAGGTATACCTCCCTCGTATTCTATTACATTTTTCGCAAGCTCAAGTTATCGCGAATTTTCACCGGTGCCAAATAATAATAATGAAATTCAGCAAAATTTGTTTTTGCTCACAGTACCGCGGCGCCCTCGTCTTGGAAATGGAAATAATAGGTATTTGGCGGAGTGGAAGCCGAACCTTTAACATGTAGTAGCATAAATACTTCTTCGTGATTTGGAATTAACATAATTGAGATCTTTACTTTGGCAAACTAACAAAAATATAAGACTGCCTCTGTGGCGTGGTCGGTAGTGATACCGCCTGCGGATCACGAGGTTGGGGGTTCGATTCCCACTGGAGACAAAAATTTGTGTGATCCATAAATGTTTGGTCTCGAGAGTCTGGGTGTTTCTATGTATGATAAGTATGTATTTAAAGTATAAATATATGTATTGATATCCGTGGTCTGATACCCATATCACAAGCAGGTTATTCCTAGCTTACTTTGGGATCAGATAGCGTTGTGTGCAAATGTTCATGAATATTTAAAAAATAAGCTATTTTCGCTGTTCTAATTTCTATAGACCAGGATACACAGGATCTAGTGTCTGCATTATTTACACTCATAGAGAATAGTGGGTACTGATAGAAGAAGTACAGGATTGGAAAGTTATACAGTAGCTGTTCCAACAGTTTCAAAAAAAATAACCAAAACACACCACTGATAATTTGCAGATATATACAAGCTGTTGATTTGGTCGTGCACAAGCCTCCTTCAGTGCGTAGTGTACTATAGGTATTATCGATTGCAAGCAACACAAACATTACGTAGATAACAAAACCCCAAAAATCCTGTTTTTAGTGAAATATGATTTACGAAGAAAAAATCTTCACCCGTGTATTTAATGTTTACGTCGCCGAGCCAACGCTAAAGCGCAAGTCACACTGCCAGCGGGCGGGTGAGCGAGCTAGGCACACTGCGAGCTGCCGAATAACCTACGTGGCTGATGCGAGCGAAGCTACTCGTTTTCGTCGTTAGGCGCGCCCGCTTCGCTAGCTTAACTACCGTCCTCCCCGTTTCGGGTACTCAGACTAGTCGTCGCTTGTCATTCGAATAGCAGTGTCCACGTGTCTAGTCTCTTCCGCACTACCCGGTTCGCCCTTCCGTATGTAGTTTTTGGTGTAAACCCCATAGTTTAGCTCGGCAATGTCGCGTAGTTTGCATAACTTCAATATCTCACTTCACCCGCCCGCCTAGCTCGCTCGCCCGCCCGCTGGCGGTGTGGTCTGGGCTTAAAGCTAGACAATAGTAGGTACCTAGATAATGCGGCTACGTATCGCATCTCATGGCTCCTCTACACTGCCCGCGAAGTTGAACGAAGTTAAATGAATACGATAGTGTAAAGAGGCACTTCGGCTTACCTCGTCAAAAACTATACCTCCCCTCAGGCGACTTTATTTGCTGTCGATTTTTGCGCCTCAGTCAATGGGCCCAAAGATGCGGGAAGTGCGTTCACGAAGTACCTCTCTACACTACTTGGCCGACATCGTGTGTGCCGGTGCTTTGCCGGCGCGTGATTTAAGCTATAATTAGTGCTTTGGTGTATGTGATCCAATTATCAGCGTCAAACAGTGGTCAGGAGCAAATTATGTTATTCCTGGAAACTCTGCCACACAAATTTCTTTGTTCATTACAAACGGCGGCAATGTGCGTGCGCAGGCTACTGACACCACTGAGTGTGTAGTGACGCACTTTTTTCGAACTTAGACAAAGTTTCTAGAGTACTTCGCCTATGAACTTTGCGGGCAGTGTAGAGGAGCCATTAGTTATTAGGTTTCATGAGTTTTTAGTTCCAGCTGACAAGTTCGGTGACCTTTATGTACTTTTTTGATTTGATTCGATTCCTTCCTACTTCAAGGGCTTAGGACCGGCAGAAACACGCTATTTATCATGCAATTGCAAACAAAAACATTAAGTACTGTTAGTAAACATTAGGTATGAGAAAAGTATTCTGAAATGAAGCATTTCTGGCGTAGTTAAAAATTTTAAATCAACTTATTTACAGAATTAATTGAGAATCAAAGCTTAAATACCTATTTACAAAATCATGTAACACGCAATAATTGTTCAAAATGCTCACCCCCAGTGTCTATGCACAGATTGGCGCGGCGCACTAAGTTGCGTTTTAAGCTGCGAAGCACTAGCACATTTGTTTTTATTTGTTCAAATGCCAAAACAATTCTTTCACGTAATTGTGTAACACTCACAATGTCTTCATTGTAAACAAGTCTTTTAATATCTCCCCACAAATAAAAGTCTAAGGGCGTTAGGTCGGGTGAACGCGGCGGCCAGGCTACCGGTCCACCACGGCCTATCCACTGCGTACCAAACACTTCACTTAAATATTCGCGCACTTGGCGTCCATAGTGAGGTGGCGCTCCGTCCTGTTGGAAGTACAAGTCCCTATGAAATGCGAGTGGAATGTCATCGAGCATCTCATTAACCACATGTCGGAGTAGCACCAAGTATGTAGCACTGTTCAAACGACCGTCAATAAAATATGGGCCAAGTAGATGATCACCGATGATACCAACCCACACATTCAGACTAAACCGGACCTGGAACGAGTCCTGCGTAGTAACATGTGGGTTGTGTTGTCGGTGAGCCCACCAATGTTCATTGTGGACGTTATAAACGCCCACGCGCGTAAACAATGATTCGTCGGACCACAAAATGTTCACGTCCTGATGTTCAAGGGGCCAGTGACAAAAAACTGTCCGATCGTTATTGTCCTGCGGATGCAACTCTTGAACACGTCGGAAATGGAACGGATGCATTAGTTCGCGATTCAGCAGCTTCCACACTGTGGTATGATGAACACCGAAACGGCGACCGGCTTCACGCGTACTGGCTCGAGGTTCTTCCTCAAAATAATTGAGAATCTGCTCTTGCCGATCAGCTGATAGGCCTTGTGTACCACGACGGACGTTACGTAGATATCGGCGCGTGCGGTTATACTCACGCTGAACGCGGGCGAGCGACTAATTAATTCAAAATTTCAAATTCACCGATCAAAGGCGCCGCCTGAGCCGCTCGCTCCTGCGCGGGGGTTGGAGGGGTAACTTACACGCGCCGCGCCGCCTTTGCCTATGCCTACACATTTGTATGTGCCTACTAAACTGTAGGCAAAGAAGAAACGGTTTTGAATGAACGGTGAAAATGTACCTATGTAGGTAATAGTATTATTAGAATATTTAGAACCGATTCATACGAGTTGCTTTTTAAATTTATTTTATTTAATAATTATTAAGAACTTAATTTTACTGCCCCATTTTTTCACTTAATATTGGTTTAGTATAAGCAGTAGAGTTCCCGTAGCAAATAGAAAAGAATTTAAGCAGAAAAAAAAAGTGTAAAAAAAGGTGTCTCGTTTTATCCCGAAATATCAACGAGTGTAGGCAGTACAGTCATGTGTGCAAGTAATGCACAAATGCAGATCAACATCCTGTAGATAGCCCTGGGACATCCTTTCGAGGCCTTACCCGGGTCTCCCAACCGTAGGCTGTTGGACGTTACGTGAGATTTTTTGGTTGGTAAAAGTTCGACATAAAATCCATGAGGATTTTCCCTTACATTGAAAAAAAAAGATATCTAGATAAAATACTAAGTACTAAAACTACTACAAAATTCTACTAATATTTAAAAGCTGGTAACACCGAGGTTAATTTTAAAATGTTAAGTCAAGCGGACGTGCACAGCGTCTGTCTGATTTTCATTTCAGTCTTTACCCAATGTGTGGCGTGGCACGGACGTTATTCGACGACCGCATACACCCCACTTGATCCAGACAAATTTAATCAAGCTCCAACAACCGCAAACACGGTCCCCGGGCGTTCCACTTGAATGACTACTCCGTATACCTTCACTCGTATCACTGGGCCATTAAGGAAAACTTTTTGGACTTGTTCTCCGAGCGAAATATATAAAGTAGAACGTACGAAATATTGTAGATAGGAGGGTTTATTTTCTATTCCATATTTGAAGTTAATTCATGAATCATTGTTTCGTCTAGTGACGCATAAACGAGATTTTTTTTATACTACGTAGGTGGCATTAGCATACGACCTACTTGGTCGAAATTGATGGTCAAAGTGACCACATTCGACCAAGTAGTCCTTATTTCAAACGGATGCCAATAGGTGACCACCTAATTACAATGGCAATCTATGGACATTCGTAATTTATTAGGTTACGTCCGCACAGGCAGGCGGCTTGCTTGGTGCCTACCGCCTAGCGAGTCACCTAGCGAGTCGCTTAGTAAAACGGACATACTTGAATGTTCGCGACCGGCCGCACTGCGCGCTTGGCGCCTAGCGAGTAGCTTAGCGTGTATCCAAGTAAACAAACATGTTGGTTTTTTGTCGCCAGGCGCGAGGCATTTTGAAGAAAAAATATACGAAATATTAATCGCATCCATACATACAAATAAATTCAATTGGAGTGTCTGTTTGTAATATTAAAATAACCGCTTTCTACTGCATGCATATGAATGTATTACGGTACACATACCAAAATATATACTTTTAAAATTTTTGTCTGTCTGTTTGTTCTGGCCTCCGGCTAATCTCTGGAACGGCTGGACCGATTTGGACGGGACTTTCACTGGCAGATAGCTTATGTAATAAGTAGTAACTTAGGCTACTTTTATTTTAGAAAAATTCTTTTATTTTAGAAAAAAAAACTAAATAAACTAAATTTTTTCATTACATTCAACGCGGACGAAGTCGCGGACACAGCTAGTCATAAATAGATGAGTATCCGAATGAGTTAATTTTCCTTTAACTTTACTGAGAAGTAGATCAAATGTGTCTCTGGCCATACGCGAATCTTCGTAATTTTTTAGTGAAAATTATGCAATTGCTTATATAGAACAAAAAAATCCCCATGACTTGACCGTGTCTTATTTATGTCATGAACCCAATATGAAGCGCTCGTGGCCCCGCGGACTCACTGTTGTGTAAACGATCACTGTAGTAAGCAACATTTACTGTGGCCGTTCATGGATGGGTGACCGTCTCGTGACCACTGTGTGACATTTATTTTCCGTGCTTCGAAAAGGCCTTGGTCCCGGTTGCCAGTAAAATAGCAGTCGAGGCAGTACCTAAGCCAAGTTGAGGGCCTTTTTAGGCGGCTTGAAAATTTTTAACAGCTGTCACTGCTGGCAGTCCTTGCCTGCGCCTGGCCATATCAACATGGCAATACGGCTCACCACCTATTACGTGTGACAAAATCTCAAAGGTGAAATGTGGGCATCTAAAATGCCTCTGTCTACCCCTTCGTGGATAAAAGGCGTGATCATATGTATGAACCCAATATAGAGCAGTATATAGCTATTTTTGAAAGTGAAATCTCTTCAACGTGCCGACAAGCAAGTGACCAAGGCACCTAGCGACCCACCATGCAAACCACCTTTCAGTGCGGCCACCGTGTATCCTAGCAAGTAGCCAGGATGCAAGCCACTAGGCTCTAGGCGCCAAGCAAGCCGCCTGCCTATGCGGACGTAGCCTTACAGGTTACAAAAAAACCACAGTAACCGGCAAACTTCTTGAGCAACGACCTTGAATTTTGTGATCTCTTTTCTCTCTATATCACCAACTAAAAAGTTATTAGCTATAATAAGAAAATGAAAATAATAAAAAAGCGTTTTTAATGACACAATATTTTTGCACGTAAGTGTACATGCGCAAACTTTGTCCCACCACCTCACGCGATGCTCAAGTTGTTTGCTCTTTACAAAGAATCCCTATAACTGTAATTGTTTAAGAATACCGATACCTAAACCAAAAACAAAAAAAAAACATGAATCGCAACGGAATCTTGCAAGAAAAACAAAACAAGGAGAGAGGATACAACCCGTAATCAACAGAATCAGCATGATTCAGCGAAAGGGACATCGAACTTAGTACCGCGTCACCATGGCTCATCACATCGGGTTCAATACACGAACACCACAATACACCATATTAATGTCTTCCTACACAAGCTGAGCGTATTTAGATGTTAAACGTCGCTACAGCCTCCAAATAGCTATTAGACCCCTTAATGATACAGCGGGTACCACCAACTAAAATGTTATTTAGCGAACACAATAAAATGCCAATAGTAAAAAAAAGCGTTTTTAATGACACAATATTTTTGCAGGAAGTGTACATGCGCAAACTTTCTCCCACCACCTCACGCGATGCTCGAGTTGTTTGCCGGGTACTGTACACGGTTTAAAACCTTTTGAGGCTCTTTACAAAGAAAAGAATCCCTATAACTGTAAACGTTTAAGAATATAACCTAAATAAAAAAAAACATGAATAGCAACGGAATCTTCCAAGAACAAACAAAACAAGGAGAGAGGATACAACCTGTAATTAACAGAATCAACATGATTCAGCGAAAGGGACATCGAACTTAGTACCGCGTCAGCATGGCTCATCACATCGGGTTCAATACACGAACACCACAATACACCATATTAATGTCCTCCTACACAAGCTGAGCTTATTCAGATGTAAAACGTCGCTAAATAGCTATTAGGAACCCCCCCCCCCCCCCCTCTTAATGATATAGGCGGTGAGAAGTCGTTCCTTTTCAATCTTCAAATTTGGATTAAGGAACTCCCTTGGGCAAATAATCTTAGGTTTACCTTTCCTGTTTCCTGTTTACCTTTTTTTTTGCACTTACCTTTATAATAAACTAGCGGACGTCACGCGGTTTCACCCGCGTAGTTCCCGTTTCGATATACGGGAATAAAATATAGCCTATGTTCACCGCAAAGAGTGTAGCTTCCCAACAGTGAAATTTTTTTTAAATAGGTCCGGTAGTTCCGAAGCCTATTCGTTACAAACAAAGAAACAAAAAAACAAAAAACAAATCTTTCCTCTTTATAATATTAGTATAGACTAGCTTTTACGTAACATCTCGTGACACCGCAACTTTAACCCTTCATGGGGTGAGTTGTGTTTTAAAACATAATTTCGTAGCTTATTGTAAACTTACTTTATAATATTCAAGTTTCTATTTCTAGGTCCAAGGGTTTTGACCGGGCTTCGATAGATAGACAATAAGTAATTTTATTAATGTAGTAGATGTTCCACCACTTATCCGTGTCGAATACTAATTTCGACAACTTTATTCAGTTTTTTAAACTTGATAACCAAAAAAAAATGTTGCAAGTCTGATTACGTGTATAGAACTTGCCATTATCCATCCCATAATACATAAAACCTTTTTTCTTCTATATCACTCGATAAAAAATAACGTCGCTCACTTGATGGAAAGCTTAAGCGATGTCTAAAAATTGTGGGTCACATTTCACAAGACTTTTGACGGTGGCCATGAAGCTGAGGACCCAATAATGTACTTTACGCCCTGCTTGAAACACCCGGGGTTGTAAGAAGAGGGAAACATGTGCGCTCTCATAATATTACTTGTATTCGGCAACGATAATTATATACAGCACGAATAAATGAATCCATATCTGAGGCACTGCGATGTCTAAGTTTCATTACCACTTTGAGACAAAGAAAGAAAAGAAAGAAAGAAAATGTATTTATTTAGGACACACATACACAAACTATACTAACATTTGTAATGCTATAGACAAATATAGGTATTAAAACAAAAACAAAATTAAAAATAACATAAAAATTCACTAGTCCTAAACGGGTCGCCATCTCAGCATGAAGGCTTCACATCTTCTGCCAATGACAAAAGATGTGCAGCGCTGATTTTCAGATGGCGCCCATGATATTACGTCACGCACGTGTGCACATTGCAAGTAAGTACCTACCTCATTAATTCAACAATACTACATACTATGAAAATCTAAGATACTCCTTTAAAAACATAAGTAACAAAATCACAACGCCCGATTTCTGAAAAACTGCTTTAAAAATTTACACACTGACAGACCAACAACATTCCACTATCGATCTATATATTATGCACTACGTCAATGCACTCTACCATCATAATTATGTCGCATCTACACACTCTGTTCTATCTATTACACCATTATACTATTCGTTATACATACTATAATACTATTTACTTTTTATTATACATGGTGAGTGTTATTTATTTTCTTTTTTGATTTTCTAATAGATATATTTTATAACGATTTTTAAACGCATTTACTGATTTCAGGGCTCTGAGTGGTGGTGGCAGATTATTCCATATCCGACTCGCAGCGTATTTGAATGTACCTTGATAAGCTGTAGTTCTGTGCTTTGGTACAAGCATGAGGTAAGATGCGCCTCTGGTTCTGTATCTATTTACATCTCTTGACCATGACAACTTATCGTAGAGATACTTAGGTCTGTGCTTTGATACCACACCAAACAACAAAGTTGCAAGATGCAGCTCTCGCCGTTCCGTCATTTTCATAATGTTCCCCTCATTTAAGTATGGTGTAACATGCGTTCGTGGTGGAATAGTGAAACAAAAACGCGCACATGCATTCTGCACCCGCTGTATTAACCGTTCCGTTCTTTTCAGTAGGCAACCACCATATACAGTATCAGCGTAGTTGAGTCTGGATAGTATCAATGATTCACACAGCAACATTCTGATACTTTCGTTGATGTATGGTCGTATTCTATAGAGCAATTTTAGTCTAAAGAAGCAGTTTCGAACAGCATGTAGTATGTGATTCTCAAAGTGCAGCTTCTCGTCTATAAGAACTCCCAGATTTCGTGCTTCCGTTACCCTCTCAATTTTACAGTCACCTACCTCTACATCGATTGGCTGCTGACTCATACCCTCAATCATCTGCCTAGTGCCCAAAAAGATGAATTTGGATTTATTGGGATTCAATGTCATAGAGTTCCTACATGCCCAGCTTGCAATGTTATTTAGATCTTCATTCAACTTGCTTACAGATTCAATGCACTCTGATGGGATGAAAGATAAATGCAGCTGCAGGTCATCTGCATATAGATGAAACCCGCAAGATGTGATGGCCCCAGTGATGTCAGCGCTGTACAAGATGAAGAGCAATGGTCCCAAGATGGAGCCCTGCGGAACACCTCGAGTTACCGGGTGGTGTGCCGAGTCAACCATGCAACCAGTTCTGCTATCTTTCAATTGTACAAATTGGTATCTATTGCTGAGATAACTGTGAAACCATCTTACTGCCATCTCATTGCAACCATAGTAGGCAAGCTTCGACAGCAACAGTGAAATATTTATACCATCAAAAGCTCGGGAAAAATCAAGCAGTGCAAGCAACGTCCCCATCCCCTGATCTCTAGCCTGCAAGACACTGTCCACCACATCCAATAGAGCAGATGCCGTGCTGTGACCCTTACGAAACCCTGACTGCCTTGCCGGTAGTAAATTTGACTGTTCTAAGTATCTAGTCAATTGGTTACTAACTACTCTCTCAAGGATTTTAGACAAGCACGGCAGCAAGCTGATAGGTCGAAGGTCCTTGGGGCCTGATGGGTGTATTCGTTTTGGCACAGGCCTCACTTTTGCCGTCTTCCATGAGCTAGGAAATGTTGATGTGGATATGGACGTATTTATTATATGGGTTATGACAGTTAGTGTTTGTGGTAGAGTCATCATCAACATCTCGAGAGAAATGTCGTCAATACCCATGGCATTAGATTTGAGCCCTCTGATGATACCTCCCACCACCTTCTCATCAACAGGCAGCAATTGAAAACTACCATGAGCAGCACGGCCAAACTCAAAATAGGTGAGGTCAGATATAGTAACCCTGTCATCACCCGGCACATTAAGAAAGTGCTGATTTAGCACATCCGGGTCCATGCAATTGACAGGCAGGTCTCGATCCATTTTATTATCAGGCAATATGTTTGTTTTTAGTTGACTCCATAGTTTATGCGGATGTTGGATGTTATTATTAATGTGGTTTTTGAAATACGCGCGCTTCTCAGTCTCGATGGCAGCCCTTACTATATGTTTTAAATATTTATATGAGGTAGCATGCGTCCCCAGGCCTGATGATTTTGATCTTTTATGATACCTGTCCCTAAGATGCATCATGTCCCTCACCGTACTAGTGATCCAGGGGTAACTTTTCTCCTTTATTAACACTTTCCTAACTGGGGCATGCAAATCAAACAAGTTCAAAATACAGGAGGTCAGGACCTGAACCATGTCATCTACGTGATCCAATGTCATAATGGAGTCCCAATCTATGTTATCAAGGTCCTCCTCAAACTTATTTAATAAGATATCTTTTATTGGTCTGTAAGTGATCCATTGGGGAACAGGTTTATCAACTTTAAAGTTAACCTCAGCTGAGATTAATGCGTGTCCCCCAAGCTCCGGAATATGTGTTACCATGACCTTATCCACCCGAGCATCCGTGCATAGTAAATCTATCAGAGTCGCACTATGGTCTGTGAAGTGAGTAGGCTCACTAACATAGTTCGTCAAGCTTACACTTACCAGGAATGATTCAAGGTATTTGGTCTCATATTCTGTCGTCTTCAACAAGTCAGCATTAAAGTCACCCAGGAGGACTATTTTATCTGCTCTTGCAAAAGATGAAACAGAGTCGGTCAGAGCATCTAAGAAAGTGTTAATATTGAACCAGGGTGGCCTGTATGCTGTTCCAATTATAATAGACTGAGAGTTCTTGCTCAGTCTCAGCCACATCTGTTCTACATTGGGGGCGATAGGGTGTGTTTCTCTGCGCACATGTATCCCACGGCGGATGTAGAATCCGACGCCACCACCATTACCTTCGCGGATGTATGTCGGGCGCGGTGTATGCTGTAACCTGTAGTTGGGCACTCTTGGAGCGCGGCACTCAGCACCCTCCTTGATCCACGTTTCATTAATCGCCATGATGTCCACAGCCATATTACCCATAGCCACAATAAACTCCTCATGCTTTGTACCAAGAGAGCCAGCATTGAATAGCCCTATTTTCAAAAGTTTTTCAGTTCCCTTAACCATCTTTATTTATAATATTTCTATTCATATTATAAGCTGAAAGTGTATTTAACAATAAATAAGACAGTAAAAAAAACAATACAAAGGTGGCCTTCAATTTGTACATGTATACATAACAAGTTGCACTTGATATACATATAGTTTTTAAAGCATAACATATTTTTATACTATTATTTTGACTAATAATGTAAACTGAAAAAAAATATTTTAACAATAAATTTAAAATGAAATAGGTGGTAATTAGTTTATACATGTTCAAATATGTTGCATGTAAGAAATACCAGTTTAAAGTTTTTAAACCAAAGCAGTGAGGGCATGTTTTTTTCCCAATACGAGTATCAGCAGAATGTTTGATAACTCTCGAGTGACAAGGTGGAAGCGTATAACAGTTTATATTTCTTTTCAACGGATGGCGAACAATATCTAGTACGTCTATTATATTTAAGATTAGTGACGAGTACAAGTGCACAGTAATAAAAAATATTTTGCGAAACTTATGTTCTAGGATAAATGTGATAATAATATAGTTAAGCAGTATAATCGCGGAGAGCATCATCACCAAAAACACGGCGCAGGTCTCCATCATTACGGATGCTGTATGTGCGCCTGCCCTCCGCCTGCTTTACCAGTATCCTACCGCGCTTCGTCCAGGCGTATTTCCACCCCAGGCGCTCCACAGTTTGACGAGTGCGATAAAATAACATCTTATTGTACCTGTTGAGCCTTTCATTTACATAGAAGCGGCGGGCCGGTGCCCGCAGCCCGAGGTCCTCTGTTGTGGCCCCGCGCCTCACGCGCGCACAGCGTAGCATCTCGTCCCGAAGATGTCGGCGCGCCAGGCGCACCACTAGGGGGCGCGCACGTCCCGCCCCACTCGCCTCACCGCCCACGCCCGCGGAGCCAGTGTCCCTCGACTCGCCCTGCCTGACAAGTGCACCCCTCCTCTCCGCAAACACGATGTCCCGTGACTCAAGCTGTAGTCCCAGCTTCTTTCCTACAAGTTCGACGAGATGTATCGAGTTCTCACCGGTTTCTTCAGGGAGATTGGTAATTTCCAGATCGGAGATCAGCAGCTCCTGGTCACGGTCATTGAGCTCTGCTTTTAATAACGATATGGTGTTTTCCAGGTCCCCTGTGCCTACTTTATTACTCTCGAGCTCTTTGACCCTATTTTCTAGACCGTCTATTTTTGTTTCGCAGGTTACTATATTCTGCCGCAAGTCGCATACCTCGCGACGCAAGTCCCGCAGCTCCCTAGTCAGCTCATCCTTCATCCGACGAAGCTCAGACCGAAACATCCTCAGCTCCCCCGCTATATCAAGTTCTGATGATGCACCCGTGACACCGGAACGCTGAGACACGCCCCGTAGTGTTTCTGCCGCATCCTCAAATCCAGGGCTGCTCACCGGTGTCGCACGGGCACGTACGTGCATCTCCTTCAACGGACCACCATCCCCGGCCAGTCTATTACACAGGCCTGTGTTATTATTTATGCGACATTTGCAACTGCTAGCGCCATCTTTACCCTTTGTTGACAAAAATCTTCCACAGATTGTACACTTCGCCATTTGACTGTCTTGGTAATTTATATATTTGTGCACAGATGGCGCTAGTAACTTCACTCCTCTATCCGTTCAATGACCCGGTCAACTATTGGTGTTACTGACTTGTTAGTTCACGGGCACCGACACAGATGGCGCTGTTCTTCGGAAAAGTTAAAGAGCCGTTTAGAGAGGCTGGTCGCGAAAATTTCGGCGCGTAATATGCACTATTGAAAACTTTTAAAACTACGCTTGGCACTTAGAGTAGCCTTATGTGTAAAAAAAGCTTTTTTATTGAACTTAGTTTTTTTTTTTTTTTTACTGACTTAGGGTACTTTAGAAAGTTTCCAATATCAATCTACAATAATTTGAGTTTATGTAAGATTTACTGAGCACATACACTGTACAACACTGTGCACATATCGTTCAATCACTATCTTTCACTTTGTATGAATGTTAATCGAATTCTCACTGATGCAATATTTTTAAAACTTAGAAATGCGTAGATACACTCAGCCGTACACAACGTCCGTGACGTGTGTCGCGACGACGCTGCTGCTGAGTTCGGAATCAAAGACCAGGCAAAGGCCAGACAAAGGAACGCGTGAAGTAGAAATAAGACTTTGGTGCAGCGCAGACGACAGACTATTCGCAGCGCATTTGTGAAAATTCTGCGATAGCAAAAGGAAAGCTTAGCGGTCTCTTTGTGCGCCGCAGCCTCGTTCTGTTATACCGTGACAATTTATGGGAATATGCTGACCAGCAGCCCTGGCATGCTGAGCCAGCATTAAGGCTCTGGACACTTCACTCCTACCTTCCCACCCTTTCCCATCCTCAAGTCCACTCCCAACTTCCCCACTTCCACCCTAAAAAGTCGGCGGACTTTAAACGCAAAAAACACACAATGACTGAGGTAAATTATTCGGATAGAACTACCCAGGAGCGCACCCGGACAGTGTCCGGGGAATCGCTTGGCATGGCTCGGCATGTCGACCCCCGCCAGGGTTCATCCCAGGTGGTATATGGGAGGGGTCACCACAGTCCAGGCCCAAGGGTGTGCCTTAAAACCACTCAACAAAGTGACGCGGAGGTCGCGTCCACAGAGAGAGAGATGGAGTCGGCTGTCGAGTCTGTCGACATGGGCACCGAAACCGAGGGCAACCTCGCCGCTTGCAACCATGCCGACCCAGTTAGGAAGAGACCCAGGTCGAGCGGACCAGGCAAAGGCCTATTCCGTCGGCCTGGGTCGGAGACATCGTCGAGTGAGGAGGACCTTCCAAGAAAGGTAGTGGCCACCACCGCGGGTAGAGGTCGGAAAGCCGATCTCTACAGAGCGAGAGGAAGGGTGGTAGAGCCGCCGGCAACTGTGCCCCCGCTGCCAAGCGGGAGAGTCACGGAGGTGCCGGCGGCTAAGGAGATAATGGCGGCTTTTGCCCGCATTACTGGCGCTGTAAAAGGCGCCAAGAATGTTGCGGGAAAAAGAAAGGTGGTGCCGGAAGCAGTCACAGGGGCGACGAAGGCGCTGGAGGAGCTCCTGGAGAGGAGCGTCTCCAGCGAGGAGGGGAAGCTCCGGGCTCGGGTTGCGAGCCTGGAGAAGGAGCTTGCCGACTCCCGCAAGCAGCAAGAGCTGATGCGGGAGGAAATCGGCAAGCTTACGCAGCTCGTCCAGGGGGCCGGGGAGGCTCGGGGTGTTAAAACCACCGCTCCCCGTGCACCTAAGGCGACCCCGACGATGGTCCAACTGCTGGAGACCATCGAGCGCCGCCTCGGCGTCCTCGAGGACCGGGCATACCGCCCTCCGCTGGCGGCACCCGTCGTCCCGTCGTACGCGACGACGGCTGCACCCAGTGGGGCTCCCGGTCTCCAGCAGAAGGCCTCCGCCCCCAAGAAGAAGACGGCACCTGGTGGAGGTGGCAACCCCGCCTCCACCAGCACAGCCAGCGCTCCCGCCGCACCCCAGACTCCCTCTAGAGAGGGGATCTGGGAGGTGGCGGGAGCAAAGAAGAAGGCGGCTAAGGCTGCCAAAAAGGCGGCGAAGGCCGCCAAGAAGGCGGCAAAGGTCGCCGCAAAAGCGGCAAAGGCCGCCGCGGCGAAGGCGCCAAAGAGGCTTCGCGCTCCTCGCTCCACTGCCGTCGTCATCACGGTGACGGCAGAGGGCAAGGCGAAGGGCGTGGGGTACGCCGAGGTCCTGAGGCAGGCGAAAGCCTCAGTCGACCTCAAGGCCCTCGACATTGAGGGAGGTCTCCGGTGCAAGGTGACGCGCACCGGAGCACGCCTCCTCGAGGTCTCCGGCGCCACCAGCGGCCCCAAAGCTGATGCCCTAGCGGCAAAGCTGAGGGCGTCGCTGGACACGGGCGACGTCCGCGTCACCAGACCCAACAAATGCGCGAGTCTGCGCATTTCGGGTCTGGATGACGCGGCCACGACGGAGGAGATAATCTCCGCCGTCGTGGAGGCGAGCGGCTGCCCGCGCGATCAGGTGAGGTCAGGCGAAATCCGCTTTGGCCCCACCGGTCACGGTTCGGCAGTCGTGAGCTGCCCCGTCGCGGCGGCTCAAAAAGTCGCGGACGGACGGTGCCTTCTAATTGGGGGCGTCCTGAGGGCGCAGGTGCATCTCCTGCAGCCCCGCGAAGACAGGTGCTTTAGGTGCCTGGTCGTGGGGCATGTGGGGGTGCAGTGTGCGGCGGAAGTCACCGTAGGAGATCGGTGCTTCCGCTGTAGTCAGCCCGGTCACAAGGCCCTTGCCTGTGACGCTCCGCCACGCTGTTATAAATGCGTGGCGGAGGGCAAGGAGGCCGACCACCGGGCGGGCAGCAAAGCCTGCGCTGCCTCAAGGCCGAAGCCCCGTCCGTCCGCACGGGGGGGTGAGGCTGTGGGTGCAAGTTCGCGGCAGGGTGCGGAAATGGACGTCCATTAATGGACACCCATATCCGCATCCTGCAGGTGAATCTGAACCACTGCACTGGTGCTCAGGACCTTCTGTACCAGAGCATCAGGCAGTGGTCCATTAACATCGTCGTCGTCGCCGAGCCGTACTGGGTTCACCCGGGAAGCCCGGTGGATCTGGACGGCGTGGCGACCATTTTTGGGGGGACCGGTGCGGACGACTCGCGCCTGGCGGTCATTGCCAGAGGCCCGGGTTGTGTCGCGGCGGAATACGAGGGTGTGGCTGTCGTGGCCGTTTACATCTCGCCGAGCCTCGACCAGCATCAGTTTGAGCTATGGCTCCCTGAGCTGGACGTCGTTCTCGCTGCATGCCGGCCTCGCCCTGTCCTGGTCTTGGGAGACTTCAATGCCTGGTCTCAGGCTTGGGGCTCCCGGGAAACCAGAGACAGGGGGAGGATACTGGAGGACTGGGTCACTACACGTGGCCTAGTCATCCTGAACCGGGGGAATGTCGCAACCTGGACGCGGCGGGGGCTCAGCTCGGTCATAGACGTTTCGTTTGCGACCCCTGAGATCGCCCGCCGTGTCCAGGGATGGCGCGTGGTGGAGGAGGAGGAGCGTCATCAGATCACCGATATATTAGGTTAGACGTCTCCCCTCCACCTAACCTGCCGCCAGCAATTGCGAATCCCCCGGAACCGCGTTGGGCACTCCATCGCCTTGATCGGGAGGCTCTCCTGGAGGCGGCCATCGTGCAGTCCTGGATTCCGACAGCGGACAGGCCTGCCGATGTTGATACCGAGGTGGAGTGGTTCGGGAGAGCCATGTCGCACATCTGTGATGCGGCGATGCCCAGGGCTACGCCCAGACCGGCGAGGAAACAGGTGTACTGGTGGACGCCGGAAATCGCGCAGTTGCGCGCGGATTGCGTTACCGCGCGCCGCCGGTACACCAGGTTTCGCCGGAGGCGTCGCCGCCCAGACGATGCGGCAGCCCGAGAGACGGAGCTCTACGATGGGTACAAGGGGGCCAAGAGGGCCCTCCAGACCGCCATCAAGCGGTCCAAAAAATTGGGCCGCGAAGAGCTGATGGAGACTCTGGAGCGGAACCCGTGGGGGCGCCCGTACCTCATGGTAAGAGGCAAATTACGCCCTAAGGCGCCCCCACTAACCCAGAGTCTCCAGCCGGAGCGGCTGGAGGGGGTCCTGGACTCCTTGTTCCCGTCGAGAGCGGAGGAACACGTTCCTCCGCGCATGGCTCCGTCTCAGGCGCCCAGCGCGGAAGGCAGCGAGAACGACGTGCCCGTAGTCACCGAGGGTGAGTTAGGGGCGGCTGTCCTGCGGCTTAAATCCCGCAGAAACACCGCCCCTGGACCCGACGGCATTCCAGGCCGTGCATGGGTCCTGGCTCTCGAGGAGCTTGGGCCTCGACTTATGGGTCTTTATAGCGCATGCCTCGAAAAAGGCCAGTTTCCCAAGGTCTGGAAGACAGGGAAACTGGTCTTGATTCGAAAGGCGGGGCGGCCGGCAAATTCCCCATCAGGGTACCGGCCGATCGTGTTGCTCGACGAGGTGTGCAAGCTCTTTGAGCGCATTATTGCACAACGCCTCGTCGGGCACCTCACACGCGTGGGGCCTGATCTGGCGGATAGCCAGTTTGGCTTCCGTCAGGGACGCTCCACCGTGGACGCGATCATGCGCATTAGAGGCCTGACGGAGGAAGCAGTCTCACAGGGTGAGGTGGTGGTGGCGGTGTCTCTCGACATCGCCAACGCATTCAACACCTTGCCCTGGAGCTGCGTCAGGGAGGCGCTTATCTATCATGGAGTGCCTCCCTACCTCCGTCGAATTGTCGGGGCTTATCTTTCTGAGAGAGCCATAACTTACCCGAGCTGGCTAGGGCCGGGTCGGCGAGATGTGTCGTGCGGTGTTCCACAGGGATCGGTTTTAGGGCCGCTCCTGTGGAACATCGGTTACGACTGGGTGCTGCGTGGTCCGTTGCTCAGAGGTGTCGGCGTAACGTGTTACGCCGACGACACCCTCGTTACGGCGCGGGGAGCAACGCACCGTGCCGCAGCACTTAAGGCCACGGCAGGGGTTGCTCAGGTCGTGGGTCGGATTCGGCGGCTGGGTCTTGAGGTCGCCCTTCACAAATCCGAGGCTCTGTGCTTCCACGGACCTCGGATGGGGCCACCTGCGGGATCCAGCCTACAGGTGGGGGGCGTCAGCATCGGCATCGAGCCCTCGATGAAGCATCTGGGGCTCGTACTCGATGGCCGGTGGAACTTCGGACATCATTTCCGAAGTTTGGTCCCAAAACTGAGGGGAGCATCGGCCGCACTCGCGCGGCTGATGCCCAACATCAGGGGACCCAACGCTCCCTACAGGAGGCTGTACCTTGGGATCGTGCGAAGCATGGCCCTGTACGGGGCTCCCGTATGGGCGGAGACCCTGACGGCCAGCAATGAGGCTAGACTGATGAGCCCGCAGAGAGTGATGGCCGTCAGGGTGATAAGAGGATACCGCACGATCTCCGGTGAGGCGGCATGTCTACTAGCCGGGACCCCTCCATGGGACCTGGAAGCGAGAGCCCTTGCGTCACTGTTCAGATGGCGCAAGGAGGCGCTGGAGCGGGGCCAAAGGCCTGCGTCTCGAGAAATCGAGGCCCAGCGGACCCTGCTCCACCAGGAAACCCTGGAGACATGGAAGATGCGACTTGAGCAACCAAAGGGGGGATTCGCCACAATCGCGGCCGTCAGACCGGTCATGGACGAGTGGCTGGAGAGAAGACACGGTGCTCTCTCCTACCGGTTGACACAGATGCTTGCCGGGCACGGTAGCTTCGGTAGGTATCTCTGGCGAAAACACCGGGAAACCACGGCCGAATGTCAGCACTGCGAGGACCGCAGCGATGACACGGCGCTCCACACGCTGGTGGAGTGCGCGGCGTGGGCACAACAGCGACAGGTCCTCGTAGTGGGTCTGGGCGTGGACACTCTCTCGCTTGAGGCCATGGTGCGAGCCATGCTCTCCAGCGGGAGTAAGTGGGACTGCGCCGCCTCTTTCTGCGAGCAGGTCATGCTCGCGAAGGAGGCGGCGGGCCGGGTGCGGGAGAGAACTCTCCCACCCGAGTTCCGCAGTCGGCGCCCTGGGCGCCGCCGACGTGTCTTCGCCGAGGACTATCGGCCTCCATAACCGGGGGTCTGAGGACGGTGAGAGGGCCGCTCACCGTCCTTACAGAAGCAGGCCCATGAAGGCAGCGTGACGTGAGCACTCACGCACGCCCCCCCTTAGAAGCGGGGTCACACCCGAAATCCCCCATAGACGCGGGATTGCACCCGAACCACCCCCTGGGCGAGGCCGCATTGGCGGCCGTAGGTCTGTTGGGAGTCACGGGACATCCTTCCTGAGGGCTTACCCGGGGCTCTCAACCATAGGCTGTTGGGCGTTACGTGAGGTTTTTTAGTCGGTAAGAGTCCGGCATAGCATCCTACGAGGATTTTCCCTCACGTTAAAAAAAAAAAAAAAAAAAAAAAAGGTTCTGGACACTGTCCATACACGCTGGCAGACTCTCAATCTCGGAACCTACAGTTTAGAACTCCTACACCCATACACCCAATGTATATATTACTAGCGGACGTCACGCGGTTTGATAAAATATAGCCTATGTTCACCGAGAATAGTGTAGCTTCCCATCAGTGAAAGAATTTTTTAAATCGCTCCAGTAGTTTCGGAGCCTATTCGATGCAAACAAACAAACAATCAAATCTTTCCTCATTATAATATTACTAGCGGACGTTACACGGTTTCACCCGCGTAGCTCCCGTTTCCGTCGGAATATGTGAATAAAATATAGCCTATAATCACCGAGAATAGTGTAGCTTCCTGACAGTGACAGAATTTTTTAAATCGGTTCACTAGTTTCGGAGCCTATTCGATGCAAACAAACGATCAAATCTTTCCTCTTTATAATATTAGTATGGATTACATTTAAGTCAGTTTTCCTATTAAATAACTGTGCTTTTTTAAGCTTTTTGAAGAGTCGCGTAACAGATCGCACAAAAGTCTCTCGTCTATGCTGCTCCTTAAAGGGAACTAAACTAATTCAATGTCAAAAGTTCAGCTAAAGTGTGATTTCAACTTTATCAGGGTAATAAATTTGAATTTGAGGCAATTTGTTAAATCCCGTTATCGTCACTGTAAAAGCTAGCTTTACAATTGTAATAGATGTACGAGACGATAAGAGTGTTACATGAATTTTGTAAAGAATGAGTTATATTTTGTTCCGTATAACCTATGCATATGGGCATGTTGAAAAGATGGTGGAAATATTTCCAAATAACGCCAACTTTTCAGTTTTTCACCCATCTCAAACAAATCGTTGCGTAGATGGTATAGGAACAGAACAGAAAGCTGACAGTGGTATGAACGCTTCTATTACTTTAAAGTTAAAAGAAAAATTATAGGCGACATTTCAGTCTCCTATAATCTTATATATTTCAGATCATAGATAAATCCAGTAATTATATCAGAGTTCAGCTGAAAAATATCCTGCAAGCGAAGCTTCTGGAATCTTCTTAATCTTTACACAATATAATAAGAAAACGCTTTCGCTGTTTGTTCGCTTAGATTTTTTTAACTATATTATACATATTAGTCATGACTTTATCCCCGAAGGGGTAGGCAGAGGCATAGTATACCTATGCCAACATTTTACCTTATAGTTAAACTACTCAACAGATTTGAACGCAGTTTTCAGCTAGAGATAGAGGGATTCAAGAGGAAGGTTTTAATGTATGATACTCACATATTATAGTGCAAAAAAAACAAAGCTGTAACACAAACGAAGCTGCTCGTGTCAACTAGTTTTTACCTACATAATCATTATCGTCTGTAAAACTCCACAGCGAGCCATTCGTCAACCTAACAATAAGTGGTTGGCGGACGTAAATTTCATTCCTTACTAAGCCCGTAATATTCAAGCGAACTAACCCTTTTGGTATGAAACTCGTATTTCAGAGGCAAAGAAACGCAATTCGTTTAACTCTCTACATTTGTTTTGTTGAAGCGGTTCTGCTTGTAACGGGTATACAGCGTAAAAGATTTCTTAGCAGTATTCATATAAATATATTTATTTTGTTAGAGTTTTGAAAAAGAAGAGTTCTCATTTCTATTCTTGAATTAATTTTTAAAGGAAGTCTGAACCAAGTTGTCGTTTTACGCTTAAAACAGGAAAGCCGTGAGATCGTTCTCACCAGACTGCCCCTCTCTATTCACGTTAATTGTGAAAGTTCAATCCGATTGACGTTGTCATTTTTGTTTTATTTCAAACTTTGAACAGATGATCCACGTGACCTAGTGACGTAGTTTAATGCAACAGAGTCACAGACTACACACAAAGTCCCGACATAAGCCCCTCTGCACTCTATTTTATAGAGAGGGGCTAAAAGTTGTCGTTACTCTCTTTTTTGTAACTTCTACTTCCGAAATTTTGTTTTAATTATGTGTATCGGGGAGAGATTCTCGGCAGCGCGATTGTGGCGCCTCTGGTGTTGCATACGTCCATAGGCTGCGGTGACCACCGGTACATCTGGTGGGGCCGTATGCTTGTCTACCACTCTAGTGGTATAAAAAAAAAAGAAAAAAAAGAGATAGGGCTGGGGAGATCATCGTTCGAGACCAAAGGCAGCGTCACCTGAAAGTGATTCATTTCTTATTTTCCTCGTTTAGAAATGAAATAGGGAAAGGCCTACCCCCAGCATGATCAGCTGATTTAATTGGAATAGTTTGTACCGTTGGTTATATAAGTTCATTATAATATCATTTGCCAAAAAGGTTAAATAAAAAACCAGCCAAGTGCGAGTTGGACTCGCCCATGCAGGGTTTCGTAGCAGCAAGTAACATAATATAAAAGTTCTAATAGTTCGTAGTAACTTTGATTGATGTTTTAACACGTTCGCAGTGGTAGTGATTTTCCTAACCGAAAATTGCGGTTTATGACGTATTAAAAAAAAAACTACCAGCTCTATCTCGTTCAAATCAATTTTCGTTGGTAGTTTTTTTGACAATGTACATCATATGTTCTTTTTAGATTTATCATTATCTGAGTTTAGAAGTTAGAGGGGGGGGGGACACACATTTTTCCACTTTGGAAGTGTCTCTTGTGCAAACTATTCAGTTTAGAAAAATATGATGTTAGATACCTCAATAGCATTTTTAAAGACCTATCTAAAGATACCCCACACGAATGGTTTTGACGAAAAAACATTTTTTGAGTTTCAGTTCTGAGTATGGGGACCCCCAAAATTTACTGCTTTTTTTCTAGTTTTATATAAGAATCTCAATGCGGTTCACAGAATACATTTAGTTACCAAGTTTCAATATCATAGACCTTATAGTTTCGGAGAAAAGTGACTGTGACACACGGACGGACAGACAGACGGACAGACAGACAGACATGACGAATCTATAAGGGTTCCGTTTTTGCCATTTGGCTACGAAACTCTAAAAAGAGTCACACATTAAGTATATTGCTTTTTTCGCTCCATACCCACTTAATGGCTTTTCGTCGTTCAGAAGGCAGCGTCACCTGAAAGTGATTCATTTCTTATTTTCCTCGTTCAGAAATGAAATAGGGAAAGGCCTACCCCCAGCATGATCAGCTGATTTAATTGGAATAGTTTGTACCGTTGGTTATATAAGTTCATTATAATATCATTTGCCAAAAAGGATAAATAAAAAGAGTCACACATTAAGTATATTTCTTTTTGCGCTCCATACACACTTAATGGCTTTTCGTCGTTCAGAAAATAGGTCAGCACTACACTAGTTGTAAATATTTCCTATAAATTGGGAGTAAAGAAAACAGCATATACGAAATCCGAAGAAATCATAACGCGTCAGCAGTTCTAGTTTGTTCTCGGAACTTTGCTTTCGACGGCAAACAATCCTGCAGCGAGGTACTGTGTTCTAGAGAAAAATGTGTCTAATTTTGGGGAAGCTGTTTATTTCGTTGTGTTGGTACACACTGTCTTGTTATGTTGAGTAGGTAAGCCCTCTGGAAAATAAATCTATACTAATATTATAGAAACATAGAAAGGAAAGATTCGATTGTTTGTGATCGACTGAAACTTCTGAATCTACTAAACCTGTTTAAAATATTCTTACACCTTTATAAAGTTTAGTTATTTTTAAGTGAAATGGGCTTTCTACCATCACGTTATTGTCATTTACTTTTCGTAAATTAATACGCAGTAGGCAGCCTATGGCGTTAAAGAAGACCATAGCCTGTCTGGTTTTCTCCTGTACCGACAAAGCGGGCTACTTATCTATGACTAGACGACGTCACGCGGTTTCACCCGCGTAGCTCCCGTTCCCGCGGGAATACGTGAATAAAATATAGCCTGTGTTCACGGAGAAGAGTATAGCTTCCCAACAGTGAAAGAATTTTTCAAATTGTTTCAGTAGTTTCGGAGACAATTCGATGCAAACAAACAAACAATCAAATCTATCCTCTTTATAATATTAGATAGTATAGACTAGCAAGGACCTGTGGTATATCAAATGCACAAAAGAATCGTTATACATCCTACTACCTAGTAATTAAAATGATTTTTAGCGAAGCATCATCTTACAATCCCGGGTTCTTCAAGAGGAGCGTGAAGAGGCACATCACAGGGCCGCCAACTTGAGGACCACTGTCAGAAGTGGCACCCAATCGCGAGATGCACCACGACTTGTCATCAGGCTGGTGGCGACGTCAATTTGGAGAGCTAAATATAAAAAAAAGCACTTCAGGTTTATAGCTAGTAGATAGGTACTCACAGACAGACATTCTGCAGCAAGAGAAACCAAAGATAGTTCAAACTGCAAGTTCGATTAATGGAATAAAACTTCGCAAAATTAGTTTGCAAACAAAACAATTTCGCAGAAAACTGAAGAGAAATTCAAACAGTTCAGATGTTCCGATCACAAATTGAAATGGATCCTTTGTTTCGTGAATAAATAACGTTTTCCATGTAATTTTACGGTTGCATTGCGGGATTGGAATGAAACTGACAATTTTTACTTTATTTATAGGTAGGTATTTCTATACAGCCATTTTATAGACACGTTGATTCTTTGATAGTGTAAACAGAGATTTTCTGCCTTGTTAAAACGACATACATACATACATAACATCACGCCTGTCTCCCAACGGGGTAGGTAGAGACTATGACTTTCCACTTGCTACGATTCTGGCAAACAACTTTCGCTTCTTCAACTTTCATAAGTGTCTTCATACATGCTCTTCGGTTAAGGGTACTCTTGACCTGGCCTTTTCTCAGAAGATTATCGATTTGATCGACATGAGTATGCCGAGGTCGACCCCTACCAGTTTGCTCATTCACTCTCGCTTCATAAATCTGTTTCGTCAGCCTATTTCCATCCATTCTCTCCACATGTCCAAACCATCTGAGCATCCCTTTCTCTATCTTAGTCACTACATCTTAAAAACGTTAAAACGAACATACATTAATTATTTTAAATTAAGGATGCCCCTGTCAAGTCGGGTCTGGCCACCTCTAAAAATCAGCGCTGTCTGCATGTTAGCGCATGTGGACAGCATTACGCTGAGAGGTGGCCGTTATTCTACTTTCTTACCTTGCTTTTTATTGCTATTACTGTGTGTTGTTAAGTGGAATAAAAAGTTTTTGGAACGAAGTTCCTTATCGCGCTTTGTGAAAGGGGGCTAGACGGAAAAAATTCTCACGAAAAGTTGTCACGACACTTTTGGTAGTGATAGTGGTAGTGATAGTGGTAGTGATAGTGGTAGTGATAGTGGTAGTGATAGTGGTAGTGATAGTGGTAGTGATAGTGGTAGTGGTAGTGGTAGTGATAGTGGTAGTGATAGTGGTAGTGCTAGTGCTAGCCAGGGGATGAACATGAACTCTACGAGCAACACCAAAGCAAATAGGAGTTTCGCTCTGTTCAGTTTCAGTCGCGCGTAAAGGTTACACGCACTCACTTTTTTTTATATTTGTTTTCTTTTTGTTTTTGTTTCTGTTTTTGTTTTTGCATACAATAAAATTTTAAAATTAAAATAAAATTTTATTAAAATTCCTTCACTTTAATAGAAAGGAACTTCGTTCCATCCGGGTGTCCCTTGACACCTCTCAAGTTTTTTTCTTTCTTTCTTTCCTACATTGTGGCAAACTTTTAGAAACGTGCCGAAATCCCCACATCTGTCCTACCAGGATCGAATGGACTAAAACCACACGAGGACCCTATGTCTCTATCTATACAGCAGGCGCCTCAGGTGCGAGGAGGAAACCAGGATTCCGACATTCGTGGCAGTCAATATTACTGCCCAGTCAAACAATTAAATTTTTGGGCAAATTTAAAAGCCTAAGGCGACGTCCTACGTAAGCGAACGCGAAGCGGCGCGGCGCGGCGCAATACCAACAAACAGTTGAAACCTATTGAAGTGTCCTACGTGACCAAACGCAAGTGCGGTGCGGTGCGGGGCGGCGCGAAATGAAGCGAACGCGATCAGTTGGTTTGATATTTGCGCGCGAACTGTATAATGTATGGCGGCTGTGCGAGACGATTCGCGTGCACGTAGGACATGGCCGCCGCGAGGTGCGTCGCGTTGAATTCGCGTGTCACCGCTTCAGAATCGCGTTCGCTTTGAACCGCCTACCTAGGACGTAGCGTTAGGCATCCTTTAAAATATTCGAGTACCTGCATTGAAATTTTATAATTAAACGTGTATTTAGATGATGTAGTGGTCAATTTAAGTTGCTTGTCTGCCACCTTAGTGGTATAAAAAAAAAAAAAAAAAAAATTAAGTTAATTTTGCCTTTGAAAATGCCGAATGGCTAAACCGTTCAGGTGTAAAATAAATAAGTGTTTTGGAAATCTACTTTAAGTGAGGGTTATTCAATTTGTGCAGCAGGTTCCACCAAGTGCCATCAATCAACAGTATACCTAAATATAAAAAAAATCGATTCCTAAACGAAGACGTTCTCTAACAAAAACAATAAAACCTCATGAAGTTTATTTTAAAAATATGGTAATTTTTCAGTGATTTGATGTTGGCAACACAGCGTCATGCGACGTGGAGTAACACAAATTGCACTGGCTCGAGTACGACGTTTAAAAATGATACCCTTTTAACAAGCCGAGGGGGAATGGTGCAGGTTCAAAATGTTCATACTCAGTTCTTGGCTTAAATGGGTCCTCGTGTTATGTTTTGGCTGAGGTATACTAACTTTTTATAATACTGGCAGTAAATAAAAAACACTTTTTAAATAGATACATATTGCTGTTGTTTTTATTTAGAGTGTCGTGATGAGTTTTGGCGCGAACACGAAAGGACTCGTACATTATTCCGTGTTGTAATTTTTCAAAATTAGTGTATTTGTATAATGGCGGATTCTTAAACATAAAAGTTTCAACAACGTGCACAAGTGTTGGAAAGTGATAAAACGAAGTGATACGCGACTTTTTTGTACCACCAAACTCCAAAGACAACTCTTAGTAAACCACCGCTTTACTTGAGTACAAAATTTGTCCAAACTGGAACATACATGAATACGCTGATAATAAAAATAATTATTAAGAAAAAGATATATTACACTTACACTGCTATTTGCAAGATTCTCAACATGAAAAGGATTGATATTTTCGATATATAATTGACTTGACATTGGCATACTCTCAAGCCGAGAAAGTCCAAGATATAAGAAAAAGAAGAAGAAGAAGAGTGTCGTGATTTTGCGCGCGAAACTTACAGATTAGCATTTTCCTCAGTTAAAAAGTTTTTCAAAACTAGTGTATTTTTGAGTGTTTATGTATAATTTATGGCGGATTCTTAAATATAATGGTTCGACAACGTGCCCAAGTGTTGAAAATTTATATAGCGGAATGATACGCGACTTTTTAGGTTTATCGACAAATTCCACAGCAAGCTCTAGCAAAATACCACCGCTTCACTAGAGTAGAACTTAGTCCAAGCCAAGAAACTTATTTAGAAGCATAAGTTCCTTGGTCCAACCTTGGACATACTTGAATACGCTGTTGATGAAAATGAAAATTTTCATTTTCAGCAACAGCAAAAAATAGTATAGAGTTTCGTACCCTAACCCTCCGTGGGCGAGTCTGACAGTATTTTTACCTAGGTAATATCTGTTGTGGGTATATCTAAGCGCTTTTATAAATTTTCTGAAAATGGAAACGCTGCAAACGGCCACTCGTCTCAGATCTGAACTGACGTAAGGTACTTAAAGATAACACTAAACAAGCGGGACTAGAACCTTGAAAATAATTTTCCAACAAAACATTCTAAATTGGCAATAATGGATATTTTCAGACGATCTTTACAAATTTATGTTTTTTTTTTTCATACTAACAAGGTGGCAGACAAGCATAAGGACCACCTGATGGTTACCGTAATAGTCTATGGACGTTTGGAACTCTGAAGGTGCTACACATGTGCTCCCGACCCAGGAACAGGTTGTGACGAACCACTGCTGAAAGTGAAAAGTTGTAACCACTTTATTAGACTGTAAGTTACTCACTAACTTACTCAGAGGGAGCTTGCAGAGGACTCTTTCCCAGGGCGCCTTTACTCAGAGTTCCCAGTGTGTGTGCAAGGGTAGGCTAGGGCTCTAACGAAAACAATGCAGTAGGTGTACACACATATATTTAGTAGGTTCACTGAGCTACAGAGACAGTAAGAAGAGGGTATACAATAATAGACATACATATAGACTAGTTTTACTTAGAGTAGATCCTATATACACACTAGCAAGCACTACTTAAGTGATCTACCTAGGCGTGGGCAGGAATTACAGGTTATTATAATTAAGCAGCTATGCTACACGGTGGTATTAGTAGAATGGTACTGGCCTTCGTGTTGAGGTGAGAGCGACACCGGCTGCTTGTAAATGCCAGGTGGAGACTGCAGGTTTTCGTGCAGTCCACGTATCACAGGGCGTGGCTCCTATCACCGCTATAGTGGGCCAGTTTTTGCCCGTATTATACAACCCTGTCATGAAATAAAACACGAAATAAGTTGCTGACAACGTGGCAGACAAAGAGTGAAATACTTTGCAAAAAGAAAAGGTGACTCACCAGTTTTCTGGTTAGAATGTAGCAAGAAGAGATGTAGTAACTTTATCATAACCTGTTAGAGGTTATGTCGAGGTAAAACTGCCAGAGCTTGGGCGAAGGCTGATTCGTGATACAGACTAAAGAGCTAAAGAAAAAGAGCTCGAACTACCCCAAAGCAGGTCTTATATAATCTTTCTCTGCGAATATTCTGGAAATCTGTCTCCCAAAAACCTGTTTTCCAAAGCAAATCATGAGGTGCCATAGACACTCTTGTCACTTGCGTCAAAGGACAACTACAGATAAAAAATAAAACAAGCGATGATTTGATTAAGGGCGTCCTGACACGTTCAATGATGAACTGTCAAGCCCTCAACCAGATATTGTTGCATCTAAAGAAAACAAATGCTACAAAGTTTGAAGTCACCCATATGGCCGTTTTGTTTCTATTCAAAGAAGTTTGTATGTGGCATATGGCTATAAAAATATATGTCCAGCGTATGCAGTGCGTGTCAGGTGAACATACAATGGAAAGTTCAATGGGTTTGACCCCTGTCTATATGGGAATCTTGCCCTTTGCATGTCATTTGAATATACAAGATTAATAGTTTTATCATAATCAGGTAAATCAGGACATTATTATAGATGAGCGACTAGCGGACGTCACACGGTTTTATCCGCGTAGTTCCTATTCCTGTGTGAATACGGGAATAAAATATAACCTATGTTCATCAAGGGTAACGTAGCTTCCCAACAGTGAATAGTAGATTGTACTACAAGTGCATAAAAGAAGCCATTTTGTACGAGACGTTTATCCGCCCGAGCCAAAGGCGAGGGTGGCTATTAAGTCGAGGATAAAATGGGTTTTATGATCGAGTTATACACTCTGCTTTTCACTTCGATTGCAAGGAAACAGAATGTGTGAATGAAACAGTGATATTGTAAATAAAAGTCTTTATTTTAAGTCTTTAAGATTTTTTAAAATCATTCTACATGAAGCATTAGGCATGGGTAACGAGACCTATACTGCCTAATCATAAGTTCATTTTATAATATTTTTTCACTCATAATACTATCTGATTTTTAATGTTTCTTAATTTACATAGAACACAGAAAGTACAAATTAAATGTAACAAAAAAAAAACAAGTTATTTAATAGCGTTTTATTATGTTTGGTTCATAGAGTAACACGATCTTCATGGTACCGTCTCTACGGTCTAGTATGGCCATATTGTTTTAGAAGAAGAACAAGAACTTTATGCACTAGAGCAGTGGTGGGCAAACTTTTTTAATGGGGGGCCAGAAAAATTAAGATATTACAGAGGAGGGCCAGAATTATAGATAAAATGCATTTTGTGCTGAAACTTTTAATCTTGCTTCCTTCTTATATTGCTGTATGTTACTCTTTCGCTCTAGCTCTGGCTCCTTCACCTATGCGTCTATTGTTCTACGAAGTAGAATCTACTTACATAATACTTCTGGACCGTCAAAATATAACTATCGAGAGCCAGAATTATACTTATGTAGAAGGACCGTCGGCGGATTAAATGCTTTCGCGGGCCGGAGTTGGCCCGCGGGCCGTACTTTGCCCATCACTGCACTAGAGCATAAAATGTTGTTTTAGTCCGCATACACCCAGCATAAACAAGAACTTTACGAGCATAAGAAGTGAAAAGAATTTTTCAAATCGGTTCTGTAGTTCCGGAGCCTATTCAATGCAAACATTGTTTGTTTGCATTGAATAGGCTCTCAGACAATCAAATCTTTCCACTTTATAATATTAGTATAGACTACAGGGCGTCACGCGGTTTTACCCGCGTAGTTCCCGTATCTGTAGGAATACGAGAATAAAATATAGCATATGTTCACCGGGGATAACGTAGCTTCCTAACAGTAAAAGAATTTTTCAAATCGGTGCAGTTGTTTCGGAGCAAACAATCAAATATTGCCTTTTCATAATATAGAAAAGAAAAAAATGTCATGTCATTGATACACAGAAGATGTGTGTTATTGACAGTACAGACAAAAGGTTCAGAAGTAAATAATTCTATTTGTATCTAAATAAGGTCACTCAAATCTACTTCTCACCGGTCGAGTGCGCATTGATCGTCTGCTAAAGACAGCTGGAACATTGTTTTCGGCTGTCTGTCGTATGTCCTCCCTTTCCCCCATGCCTACCCCGAAGTCTGTAAGAATGCCCATGTTTTGATCTTTCGCTAACTAGACATTTCAAGAAAATTCACTTATTAATCTGTCTTATTTCAAATATGAATTATTGTCCTGAAAATTACATCTGAAAGAATGCTTATTCTTTGAATTAAGTACTAGTTTTCTATGTTATAGGTAAATTGTAGTTGTCTGTTTGTTAGTCTAAGACCAGATATGGGTTTATCCGGGACACCAGTTGTAGGGTCCTGTGTGGGTTACCCGGTAGGAGGCCAGCATGGAATCATTGAGAATTTCCGCACTTGAATAAAGCCTTCTTATCATTAAGTGGCAGTTAAATTTTTTTTCGGATCAAAACACAATCCAATTGTTCTACTCCACACTTGCGAATGTTTCAAAAACTCTTCTGAAACGTTACATTTACGAAATTACACACCCACTTCTCACACATAAAATTTTTTATTCCATTAACAAGAAGAACGTGCTTAAACAGTCCAAAGCTGAATTTGAATCGTTTAAAGAGGCGCGCACGAACTCGGGTACAACTCTTCAAGTTTTGACACACTTTAGGAATTCCGTAGCGAGTATTTAAGTTTCCCGGTTCATTAAAATTCAATATCGGGAGATTTGGGAGGAGAGGGAATTTGTATCGATCGTTTTCGGCGCCGTCGGGACGGTCTGACTCGTAAACAACGCACGGGAGCTCCCAAAAGCACACTTCCGCCCTACATGGGACTAATAAACTGTAAATATTGCGTCCCTACGTGCTACTAGATACAGTCAAGAGGCACTCTATGTTCAATTCGTTTTCGTGTATGAATAAATCATGTATGTTTTTTAAGAGGGCTTCTACAATTTGTCGAAAATAAAACAACTTTTTTATCTGATAAATATATATTATTATCAGATAAAAAAGTTGTATATATTTAAATATGGGCATTTCCGTCTCCAGACTTATTTAATAATTAATTTAAGTTGGAAAATTTTGCAATAGGAACGAATTAGAGAATCCCTCGATAAAATATATGCGGCAAACCGCGTCACAAACTGTTTTCGAAGGTTAATTCACTCGAAATTATTTTTCCATTATCAATCGGAAATATTTCATTGTAGCTACCGCATTGTCAAGAGAGACCGAAGCCTTAACGTCGCTACAGCTACAAAAGTGATGGAAAAATAACACAAAACAGCTTGGTAATAAACGACTGCTTTCAATGTTTGCTTTATTCAGGAAGGTGTCGATAGAATTGTGTCGCTCAAAGGTAACAGTTGTTATTTTTCATGCTTAGGTTTGAGCTGCTAGTATTTTGAGTGTTATTGTACAAGAAACTTACTTTCTATTCGTTATTCGATCCATTGTTTCTTTAAGGTTAAGGTTTAAGGTAGGCTTTCGAAGCGAACGTATACAGGGTGTATCAAGCGGAATGCTTGATACACGGGTTGCGGGTTGATATACCCCATCTGTAACATCCTGTATAGCGTCAGTGGCGCCGCTACAGATAGATGTTACAAATGTATGAAATTCTAGTCTGTCTGACACAGCGGCACCGTGACGTCACATTGCCGATGTGACCGCGTTGTTAGACTAGAATTTCATAGTACCCGTTCGCTCTAAGTTTGCCACTGGCGTAGAGGCGTATACCCGAATTTTTAATTAGACGAAGTAAATTGACAGTAGTTTATGTCACTTCGTCATAGAAAATAAGCAACATTTCATAAAGAAGTGACATTAGTTGCTGTCAATTTACTTCGTCTAATTAAAAATTCGACTTTAGTATGGAGCCGAGCGGCAAACTTAGAGCGAATGGAGCAGTACATTTGTAAATGTCGCTGCGCCACTGACGTTATAGACGCTCGATTCGAAAGATGAATCAATTTCGATGACCTGTAGATAGAAAATATGGGAGAAAACCCCACCTACCGTCTATATAATGTTACCCCGAATGTGTACGAATACGAACCCAGTGATTCGACCTAGCTGTGTCCCGCGGCTTCGCTTGTGGCATGCTACGAACCTCGTAGCACCTATTTAATTAACCTATACATTCCCGTATTTACAATAAGGTCTGAAAGGCTGAGTTCTTATTTTTATGCGTGGAAATTCTCATGGATGCTTTTTTTTAACGTGAGGTAAAATCCATCATGAATGCTATGCCGGACTCCTACCAACTAAAAAACCTCACGTAACGCCCAACAGCCTATGGTTGAGAGCCCCGGGTAAGCCTTCGGAATGATGTCCCAGGACTCCCAACAGAATCCTTATGGATGCTATGTCCTAACGACTTAAACCATACGGTGGTCTTCCAATACCTACGGCCGGTAGACCCCGGTACGTCCTCGGAAGTATAACCATAGGACAGCTCCGCTCTCTTGGGTAGTAACATGAAAATACATAATACAATCTACGACTGTATTCAATCAAACGGTGAAAGAGTTTTCAAAATCATTTCTCAAGTCCTTTCAAACTTTACCGCTTATTAGTAAGTATAGATTAGCAGCTGATATCCAAAACACACCATTTATACCGATTAAGTATTGCCATACGTACGCTGGATATGCCTATCCAGCCAAAATGTCGGCTGTGGTCACGTGGATCACCACAAAATAGCATGTCTGCGGTGACGAGTGCACAATGCTTTCGCGGTGAGAGCGCTGCTACGTTCATTACTGTCAGCAATTGTTTCTACATTCGTGTGCATACCTTAGTTAGACCATTTAGCTAATATTTAAAAAAAAGCTTCGCAAGCAACATTTTCTGTGCACGAATTGACACAGAAAATGTTGCTTGCGAAGCTTTTTTTTTTATTTTCTTCTTGGATGTTCTCGGCATGAGAGTATGCCAAAGTCAAATAAGTAGTTTTTAAACCAGCAATATTATGCCTTTTCAATGTTTATTAAATTCAAATGCCCAATACTGGAGAAGTTCCTATACCCTTTCTTTATCAGTACTTTTCATAATGTTTTGTGCATATTAAACTGATTAAGAAGCTCTATTAGTAATAATAATCACAACTAATATTGTAAAGAGGAAAGAGTTGATCGTTTGTTTGTTTGCATCGAATAGGCTCCAAAACTACTAGACCGATTTGGAAACTTCTTTCACTGTTGGGAAGATACACTCTTTCCGGTGAACATAGGCTATATTTCATTTCCGTATTCCCACAGGAACGGGAGCTACGCGGGTGAAACCGCGTGATGTCCACTAGTTTGTTATAAACTTTCTCATACATAACCTAAGGGTCCAATTCTCAGCTTTATTTTGAACATCTTAAGTAAGTGAAAATGTTATTCTATCATCAACTCGCTACACCTCTGACACGATTTTGAAAAGTCATAAAGATGCGACTTATCTCACTTTTTATTCACTCACATAACAATTTGCAAAAGATTGAATCCTGGTGATAAACAAAAATGAAGGCCATTGGACAACACAATAAATTAACATTATTAATTAAAACCGGCGATGTTTTGTCAAATATTTTAAACACATTAACATATGAAGTGTACAAAACAACCTTCGACACGGAAGAACATCCCACGGAACCGGTTCCATATTTAAAAAACAAGAAACAAAACAAAACCAAATCGTAAAACAATTTGTATTCCTAGAACAAATAAAATTGAACCTTATTCTGTTCTATAAAGTTTGAATTTCAATTGTATTTCAACTGCAAATGAAACTTAAGAATACAGGAGTATCACAAGGTAAATATATAGCTCCGTCTTATTTTCACAAACCTTACAAACGCGGAAATACAGCGACAAAGGAAATTGTTTGAATAGTGGAAACTTAATACCGTCGGTGTAAGGGAAATTTTCTTCAGACCCCCACAGTGTAACGTTTTGTGTTGACAAGATCAAAATAAAGCTTTTTGAATAGGCAGTATTCAGTTTTGAACTGATAGCACAAAAGCTGTGATAGTATTTTGAGGCATAATTTCAATTTCATTTATTCTGTAAGATGGTTCAATCCATTCGTGTTAGTAGTTGCACAAGATTTGTTAGTTAATTTATATTTTCTTTCAATTAATTAATTAAATACAAATTTATCATTAAATTTACTATTATGTATTACCTATTTTATTTGCGAACATATGAACTTAATCCCAATGTCGGATTATACGACAGTCTAGCTAGACTAGAATTTCCATACATATGGTCACGCCTTTATCCCCGAAGGGGTAGGCAGAGGCATATGATATGCCCACATTTCACCTTTGTATAATTTGTCCCACGTAATAGGTGGTGAGCCGTATTGCCGTGTTTAAATGGACAGGCGCAGGTTGTGACTGCCGGCTGTTGAAATAAAGCCTTCAACTTAGCTTAACGACTGCCATTTTACTGGCAACCGGGACCAACGGCTTAACGTGCCTTCCGAAGCACGGAAACGCTCTAATAAATGTCACAAAGTGATCACATGGATGGTCACCCATCCATGGACCGGCCATAGTGAAAGTTGCTTACTGCAGTGATCGTTTACAGAACACTGAGTCCGCGGGGCCACGAGCGCTTCAGGACGTTTGTAACACCAGAGGCGCCACTCTCGCGCTGCCGACCCTGTAAAACCTTCTAAGACCCCTTTTGAAGAACCCCATACTGTAGGCGTTTGGAAAACCGAGGCAGGGAGATAATTTCACAACCTAAGCGTGCGCGGAAGAAAGCCCCTATCGGATCTAACCGTGCTCGACACAGAAGCTCTGACGTACACGGTGCATCAGCCAGCATAATGAAAATTACGTTATGGTTCTAGCATGAGTGACCGTTTGTGGTATTTCCGAAATTTAATATGCCTCTGCCTACACTTTCAGGTGTGATTATGTCCGCAAGTGATGAATAAATAATTTCAAAGCACAGTCAAACGCCCATGACAGTTAATGAAAATGATCTTGAAAAGAAATAAAAATAATTTTGTACCAAAACACATCAGATGCAACCGGGACTTTACCCGTCGAAAATAAGAGACAGAGAAAGGGGAAGTATGGGAGGGGGAGAAAAGAGAGAGAGAGAGAGAGAGATATATTATTCTAGAATATGTTCGTAACAAGTTTCAGCTCATAATAGTATCTTATAACATGCCTACTTAGTAGGTATTGCATACTAAGACTAAAGATAGCCAAGCAGGTAACAAAGGTTTAATGAAGTCGTAAAGCGTGTACACGCCAACTATATTAGTTTTAAACGTAAACTCGAAAACAACATGGTGGCTTCATAAATGGGATAATAAAATGACGTCGTGCTTCAGAAGCTCACTAATAGTTAAGTCATGAAAGTGTGACTGCAGGGTTAAGCTATCCAGTTCATAATGGAATATTCTGGGCAGAGATTAGGCATCTTAGTCCAGATTATAGACTGGATAGCTTAATAGAGTAAGTGATGAACTAGGTACGTATTTCGCTGAGCTAATTTCGTCCTTAGCTCAAATAGGTCGAACCCCTTTGAGCCAAAATTAGGGGTTGTGAGCTGAAATTCAGGCGTCAGACACTCTACAGGTTTCAGTGTTGCAAATTATTTATTGCAGCGTTTGACACTTTGGACAAAATCGATACGGGGGCAATTTTTTTAAATGTTATTTATTCTCATATCTGTCTACTAGAGTACTAGACTATAAACTGGATAGCTTAAAATTAATGGAGTAGGTAATGAACTTGGTACATATTCCGCTAAGTAGCTCGAAGGGGTCTGAAACAGTACGGGTTGTGAGCTGATATGACGTCAGACACTATACAGGTCGCAGTTCAGTAAAACGTGAATAAAATCCTACGGGGATGCTATGCCGGACTCCTACCGACTAAAAAACACACGTATCCAACCTAACAGCCTACGATTGGGAGCCCCGGGTAAGCCCTCAGAAGGATACCCCAGGACTCCCAACAGACCTACGGCTACCACTGCGGGCTCACCTAGGGGGGGATTCGGTTGCTATCCCGCGTCTTTGGGCGGGTTTTTCGGGTGTTATTCTGCTTCTTAGGGGGGACGTGCGTAAATCCCTCACGTCACGCTATCGTCTAGGGCCTGCTGTCTAGGGCTAAGGACGGTGAGCAGGCCTATCACTGTCCTCAGGCCCCCAGCCATGGAGTCGATAGTCTTGGGCGAAGACACGTCTGCGACGCCCAGGGCCTGATTTACCCATAAGCTAACTAGGCTGAAGCTTAGGGCGCCGGGACCGAGGGGGGCGCCTGGCGTCGGGCTAGGCGCTGGGCTGTGAGTTACGGTACTCCCACAATTTTTTATTCAGAATCTTTAATAACATTACCTGGTGAAAATTTGGTCACCAATGTTAACTAACATTAGCGAACATTAATTTTGATCGCAACGTTACAATATATTTTCATGTTAGGTAATGTTTATTAACTAATTTTAAACCAAATTCCATCAATGTTAGGAGCACACTAAACGTCTGTCAATTTTATACAGATTGTAACAAGTCCTAACAACATGTGTAACATTTTGTAACAGCCAGTTTGGGAACACCATTATACTGAAGTACATAATAATATTTAGTAATATAGTGAAAATAAAAAAAAACGTGCGTTAAAATTAAATTCCTGCGCCCCGGAACATAGTGTGAGACTGCACTGTTTAGGCGGTGAAAACGCTCATGGAGGGAGAAGTGGCTGGAAATACACCATGGCAGCCTCACCTACCGAATGCCACAGATACTTACCGGCTTACTACCTTGTTTTGTTTTAAACACGAGTGCATCAGTAAGTATCTGCAACGCACACAGCATAAGTTGTGCTCAGAATTTGAACTGCAACATCGTTGCTGGCCTGGGCGTAGATTTTCTCACGCTGGAGACTATGGTCTTCAATGGGAGAAAATATGAAGCCGCTGAGTCTTTTGTGAGCAAGTTGTATTTGCAAAAGAAGCAGCGGGAGAGAACTCCCTCCCAAGTTCCGTAGTCAACGGCAGAGTCGTCGCACACTGCAATACGCTCAGGACTACCCGCCTCCATGACGACGAGTTGTCGTCATGCCGGTCTTAGAGAAGCAGATCAGGGCGATGGCGTGTCTCATCACCCATTAAAGAAATAGAATAGTACCCTATTCCCATCCCGATACACCCGAATCCCCCTAAGAAATGAGATAAAACCCAAACCCGCGGGAGGAATTGCGATGGCGGACAAAGTCTGTTTCGTAGCCCTTTAAACCTGCCGACATTTTCGATCAGTTTAGTGCAAACTGCCGGAAGTAATCAGTAATGTCACATCGGGGATACCGCAAGTTTATAAATAATTTATTTTACGACTGTTTGTTACTTTTCTTTCATTTCGTGACAGTCAAGAAAGTTTTTTCGAAAAAGAAATAGATGTCATTACTAGAAAAATAACAGATCTCTAGTTTTACGTCGAAATGTCCGGCTGGTTGGTGCTTAACTACCGGGATCGAGCCGTTCCATTCAGCTTACACCAAGGTTTCAGCTTAGCTCTACCACCTTATTTGGTACCTTTTGTGTTTCGTCTACCTAATTACTGACAGTTTAATTAACTCCGCCGAAAAACGAGAAGTGTTATAAGTTTGACCTATGGATCTGTGCATGTGTGCGGCATTGTAGTCTAGCCTAGCGGCTCAACACATAGGCCATTGACATATAGTACGTAGTAGTGGTAGTACATATAGATCGATGAGTTCACAGCTATAAATTTTGCAGATAATCAGCCCACTTCCTGAGTGATACAGGGATTTCACTAAAATTCGGTGGTCCGATTTATCGGAAACTGGATGTACTAGGCACTGTTAGGTAATTTGATGTTATTTTCACTATTTGGTAACCTGCTACTGGCTGATGCATCAAATAGTCTGCGTGATACCCAACTCCTCGGTAAATTACAGGTTAGTTGGCAACTAACCTGTACCAGGTGTACCAGGTGCAACTAATAGATGCACCTGGGGGCGCTTATTCATAGCTAGCCTAGGGCGCGCGGAACCCTAAATCAGGCCCTGGCGACGCCCCCGTCGCATATATATATATTCTTAAGCTAATTCTTTATACATTTCATCAAAATCGCCTCGTAGATAGAAATATTCAGAGGTGAAAGTTTTTGAAGTCTCAATAAAATGTAACGATTTTAGGTAAGTATATTGTTCAAAGAGATTGAAACAAAATACCTACTATCCCAAACTTGGAAATTTTAAACTTATTTAAGTTTAAAATTACCAAGTCTGGGATGTTGAAACAGCTGGGTTTTCTCATGAATCCTATCTAAATACCAATTTGCTAAACCAACACCAAGCACTAATCAAAGTATATTTTGTCCATTGGCCGAATATTGAAAAACTTCGTTTTCAATAAGGCTTGGGATCTTGGAAATCTATAGGTACTATTATAACAAACATAAAATATTTAGATTTTTTGACGTGACGACGTCTAATAATTCGATGGAGCCGGCTGCACGAACGAAAAATGATGACGCAATACGTCGTTACCTCGCTCTGAGACGTTCCATTTATTTTAGTATTGTTTTCAACAGATGGCACTATACTCAATTGATGTGTTTTTATATTTATTTTTGTTTTGTAATGTTAATTTTATGTTTATGTTTATTTTTATTTTCTTATGACGTTGTCACGTTCAACCATCGTCAGTAAACCGACTTTACAGACAACCGATTTTTTTATTCACGCGTTGAAACCTCTCACGGGTGCTATGCAATAGTGACCGACCGAAGTTTCGGTTTCGGTTTCGGTTTCGGCCAGTTTCGGCCAAAAAATCGAGTTTCGGCGGCAGTTTCGGTTTCGGCCAAAATGGGCCGAAACTTTCGGCCGGGCCGAAACTCACGTGTTCATGAATTTTGAGTGCCTGGCTCTGCTTGTGACGTGGTTGGGGTCAGCCCAACCAGTTAATATGTTACTAACCGAAGATTTACAGATTTACAAAGGACTTCCAATTAATAGTTATAATAATACACTTTTACGGAATCCTAAAAAGATGATCTAGGACATTACATAACCCTACCCCTTTGTTGTCGTTTTCGTTGACTTTGTTGGTCGTCTGTCTGTCTGTCGGCTCATGCACCGTGAACCGTGATAGTTAGACAGTTAAACATTTTGCAGATTTCTGTTGCCGCTATAGCAACAAGTTAATAATATTAAAGGGGGCCTCCTATACAACATACGTGATTTTATTGCCGCTTTTCTTGTACGGACCCCTACGGAGTCCAACTCACTGATGTCCAGTTTTAGTTATATACTTCTAGAATGTATCAAAAACCAGCCAAGAGCTAATAGCAGGGCACCGTGTGGTTTTTAGTCGGTAGGACTACTGTACAGTAAAAATTTTAGGCCTCTATCTGACCCGGTTCCGGACAGCTAGGCATCATGTCTCCTTTATAGGGTCCCGCTTTAACCCCTCCGTGCGAGAGTTCGACTTGCACTTGGCCGGTTATTTTTTAAATAGCTGCAGCAAGTTTTACCAAGTGCCATCAATCAAGGGAGCCCCGAGTATGCCCTCGAAATGATGCATACTGCGGCCGCGTCTTTGGGGGTTATTCAGTTACTATCCCGTTTCTTAATGATGTGCATGAATCACTCACGTCACGCTATCATCTAAGGCCCGCTTCTGTAAGGACGGTTAGCAGCCCTGTCACCGTGTATGGGGCGCCACCGCAGACTGTGGAATTCGGGTGGGAGAGTTCTCTCCCGCCTCCTCCCCGCCGTCTCTTTCACGAGCATGACTTGCGTGCAGAAAGAGGCAGCGCAGTCCCATTTACTCCCGCTGGAGAGCATGGCTCGCACCATGGTCTCGAGCGAGAGAGTGTCCACGTCCAGACCCATCACGAGGACCTGGCGCTGTTGCGCCCACGCCGTGCACTCCACTAGCGTGTGGAGTGCCGTGTCATCGCTGCGGTCCTCGCAGTGCTGACACTCGGCCGTGGTTTCCTGGTGTTTTCGCCACTGATACTCATCGAAGATGCCGTGCCCGGAAAGTATCTGTGTCAACCGGTAGGAGAGAGCACCGTGTCTCCTCTCCAGCCACTCGTCCATGACCGGTCTGACGGCCGCGATTGTGGCGAATCCCCCCTTTGGTTGCTCAAGTCGTACCTTCCTTGTCTCCACGGTTTCCTGGTGGAGCTGGGACCGCTGGGCCTCGATTTCTCGAGACGCAGGCCTTTGGCCCCGCTCCAGCGCCTCCTTGCGCCATCGAAACAGTGACGCAAGGGCTCTCGCTTCCAGGTCCCGTGGAGGGGTCCCGGCTAGGAGACATGCCGCCTCATCGGAGATCGTGCGGTATCCTCTTATCACCCTGGTGGCTATCGTCCTCTGCGGGCTCAGCAGTCTAGCCACATTGCTGGCCGTCAGAGTCTCCACCCAGCCATGCTCCGCACGATCCCAAGGTACAGTCTCCTGCAGGGAGCGTTGGGTCTCCTGATATTGGGCTCCCTTAGCTATAGGACCAAACTTCGGAAGTAGTATCCGAAGTTCCACTGGCTATCGAGTACGAGCCCCAGATACGTCATCGAGAGCTCGATGCCGATGCTGACGCCCCCTTTATGTAAGCTGGATCCCGCAGGTGGCCTTTAGGGCTGCGTCTCGGTGTGTTGCTCCTCGCGCTGTAATGAGGGTGTCGTCGTAACATGTTACGCCGACACCTCTAGAGCAACGGACCAAGCAGCACCCAATCGTAACCGATGTTCCATAGAAGCGGTCCTAAAGATGAAATATTTAAAGCAATTAGTATGCTGATTTATATTAAATATTATGAAAAAGCGGTCCTAAGACCGATCCCTATGGAACGCCGAACGACACATCTCGACGATCCTGCCCTAGCCAGCTCTGGTAGGATAAGGCCCTTTCGGAAAGATAGGCCCCGACAATTCGACGGAGGTATGGAGGCATGCCATGGTAAATAAGCGCCTCCCAAACGCATCTCCAGGGCAAGGTGTTGAAAGCGTTGGCCATGTCAAGAGACTGACAGATGCAACCACCACCTCACCCTGTTATATTGCCACTATAACAAAAATACCTACTAAAATCAGCAAAAAGCATCCACACAACAAACGGAAATTTTTGTACCCAATTCTTGTAACGGAACCCTCTCTGCGGGCATCCGACTCGCACTTGGCTGTTTTTTTTTTTTTTTTTTCAATATGAACACGTGAGTTTCGGTTTCGGTTTCGGTTTCGGCCGAAACTGACCCTGCGGCCGAAAGTTCGGTTTCGGTTTCGGTTTCGGTTTCGGCCGCAAAACCAGTTTCGGTCGGACACTACTATGCAAAACAGTGGTAACACTGGTAACCGTGTCTGTGCACTACCACCGTCTACAGCACAGACCCTCGGGTATACCCATGGAAAAAAAATACCAGGATCTACCATCTTGGCCTCACCTTTCCCGACAGACTTTGGCTATCACTGTGGCCTCACCCAGTGGTTTGGGTACTATCCTGCGTATTTGGGAGTTGGTTCAGGTGTTATCAGTAATTAAAAATCTTTTGAATTACATAATATCCCATTTTAAAGTCTTTCGTCATTAGAGAGTCAAATTATTTCGAAGTTCCTAACTTAGGCTTTTTAACGAGAGGGAAAATCTTCATACATGCTATGACGGACTCCTACCGACTAAAAAACCTCACGTAACGCCCAACAGCCTATGGTTGGGAGCCCCGGGCAAGCCCTCGGAAGGATGTCCCAGGACTCCCAACAGACCCACGGCCGGAACTGCAGCCTCGCATAGGGGGTGGTTGTAACTTAGGCTAAGACTCTATTATCATGCTACGACGAAGTGTGATTTTTCATCATTTCCTTTTCCACTGCAATCTCCGAAAGATATTGTGAAAATTTCAGCGAGGACTCTCCAAACCTGTCAAGTGTCTACCACTTTCCTTAGCTCGGGTCGTTGCCACCGGTTTACCACTGGTGACCGAAATTCATTTGATCATATAACGTGTGATTTATAAAACATTAACCCATTCTACTATTGATTGAATGAACAATTGACCAAAAGAGTTTTTATCGAACAAACATTTGGTATTTTTACTACTGATCGAATGAACGTTTGGTCGAAAAACAGTTGCCAGTGGTAAACCCCGTTGACACAGATGGATGAGGTGGAATAAGGCAAACACAAGATGAGGTTTAGTGGGTAAAACGGCCTCTAGAATCGAGATTTCTTCACAAAGCTGTTGTCCTCCGTAAGGGTTGCTATACTTGCTATACCAATCAGTTTTATGGGAAAGTACCTATTGAAACTTGACAAAAAGATCTAAAACGGAACTAATATTTCGAACTTTGCCGTTGGCTACAACGTCACACAATACTATTAAAAACATCATTTATGTCCAATAATTGTAATCATAAATACTTACTACAGTACCCGGCAAACAACTTGAGCATCGCGTGAGTGGTGGGATAAAGTTTGCGCATGTACACTTACGTGCAAAAATATTGTGTCATTGAAAACGCTTTTTGTTTTATTATTGGCCTTTTATTGTGTAAGCTAATAACTTTTTAGTTGGTGGTATAGAGAGAAAAGAGATCACAAAGTTGCTCATCGTTGCTCAAGAAGTTTGCCGATTACTATACCACTTTAATAATATCAAAATTATGGAACTCTCCAAAGGGTTACTATGTAAACAGCACAGTAATGTCTCTATAATTTTCTACTGTCTTTTGCCAAGCTATACTAGCCTGAAGCTTACAATACAACCCACGTTTCAATTTGAAAATATCTTTAGCCATACAATAAGACACGCCTCTTGTTTTACTCCCATATTGTCAAGAAGCGTAAAATATCAAAAGGACTGTCTTCGAGGCGTCTTCGTGTGATTAAATTCCATTCGTCTGAGACACAGGATACCCTAGCACAGTTCTTCAAAACGAGCTTTACACTTCTTTTAAAAATACGAGCGTATATTAAAATAAAATAGTAGCTAGTATCTACAGTTCAGCTTACAGAAGGACAAAGATTATGTGACAGTCGGAATTTTACGAGGGTTCCGTAGCTTTATTAAATGTTTCATGTGACACCGCAATTTATAGATTATTGATATTTTTTACTGTAAATAACAAGTCGTTACAATCAAAATCAGTGCGGTTCATTCTGTTTCGTTCGTTCTGTTTTATTCGAAAGCTTTAAAGCAAATTTGCAACAAAAGAAACCTAGCAACATAAAATTCAGGGTGCTGACTGTTGAGGTTGAGACTGAATGACTAAGATAGGAACTAAGTTTCAGCTGTTTACTTAAAAGGTAGAGATGGTATACACTATACAGAATCGATAGGAACTCCGTGCTTCAAAGTGAAAAATATTATAATTAAAATGAGAGAACGAGTGTGGCTTTGGGTCCCGGTAGAAAACAGGTCCAGGTGTTCTATCACAGTCCGGAAACTCCATACAAAAATGTATGTTTTCACCCACACTAATATACACGTAATGTGAATGCTTGAATCAGGCTTGAATTTATGTGTGAGTATACTAGGGTCACTAGCTATGGAAACAAAATAATAAGGAACAGAACGCAATCTCATGTATGTAGGTACTTTTTTTTCAAACCTACCCTTGGCTCTCGGCTAAGCACAAATTAAACCAAAGCAATAGCACAAAGTACGTAGGTAGTAAAACGTAATGCAACGCAGTGACACTCTCTCAAGTACTGTTACGGCAATAGGTACGTCAAATTTTGCGGGGGGGGGGGGGGGGAAGCTTACTCAGTGAGAGGCAGGAAGTTGCCGATCTGTATGTAATACTATTGTATTTATCTTTGGTTCTATGATAACGGCCACTATACATATACATAACACACAGTTCTGGTCCTTAGTTTTATCAGTATCACGATTGAACTCTATCTGAAAACATAAATGTCAAATGCTCGTGTACAAAAGCACTGAGAAATTCTTACAAAGGCTTCGTTTTTCCTTTGAAGAACGGGCCCCTAAAATGCTCGGAGTCAAAGACTCAAAGAGCTGTTTTATTAATTTAATTGGAACGATTGCTTTGTACAATTATGCCCAAGTATTTTATTAGCGACAAATTGGAACATTGCTTATTGAAACGTACATAACTATGAATTCGCTTGCGTGAGTTTCAAAATCTCTAAAAGTTCTATACCGATCACGCTGAAATTTAGATACGATACCAACCAGATCAAAAAATGTTCAAATCTTATTACCTGTTTATGCTGTTGATTGATGGCACTTGATGGAACTTGCTACACATATTGAAAAACTGTACTTGTACTGTTCCACAATATTTATTATTGTAATACCTACCGGTTTCATCTTACGGGCTTCGCATTCTTAAAGCTTTCTAGCTAAATGATACTTAGAACTCATAAACAATGACAATTACTTCAATGTAGGTAAAAGAACAGACAAGGTTATCAGTTTTCAAATTTACCCCAAATTTTGGTAAAATGTAGTAATTTTAATGTTTATATCTGTTATTCCTTTGGGTAAGAGGTACGGCTAAACTTCTCTACGTGGCTGGGCAGAGCCGCTAACATCAGCTAGTGTTGGAATTGGAATATCATTTGCGTCACTAGTCATTACATTATTTGGAAAGCAACTGAACTCAATATTTTACTAAAGGTACTCACAACCGTCAATCATTGTTTAAATCAATTTAAATGTAGGTATAATCAATTGAAGCGATTTTCCGTGTTATCGAAAACATACCCAATGGTTAACTGTAATGTGACGATAATAACAGCAGTGTCAATATTATTGTTCTCCATTCAGTAGAACTCAAAATGTTAATTTGACGTTTTTTATGTGATGGCAATGTTTATCAAAAAACAACTTACATTACCGGTAAAGATGTCAAAAAATTACCGGCAGGCAGGTAAAAACGGGTTTATTACATTTTTACAAGTTTATTATCAACTAGCGGACGTCACGCGGTTTCACCCGCGTAGCTCCTGTTCCCGTGAGAATACGGGAATAAAATATGGGCTATGTTACCCGATAGTGTAGCTTCCCAACAGTGAAAGAATTTTTCAAATCGGTCCAGTATTTTCGGAGCCTATGCGATGCAAATAAACAAACAATAATTCAATCTTCACTTCCGTTTTTACGCTTTGGATACGGATCCCTAGAGCTACAGAAATTTACCTTTATATCATATCAATATATATGCATATAATAAAATCGTAACAGGGCGCTGTCTGTAAATGGGAGATAAATAAGAAAAAATATTATTGGGGGGCTTTATGAACGCAATTGCACCCAAAACTATGATTTTTAGAATTTTCGTCTGTTTGTCTGTATGTCTGTATATCTGTTTGTCTGTACGTCTGTGCACACTAATCTTAGTAACCGCTTAACCGATTGCAATGCGGTTTTTTTATTGTGTTGAGGTTTGCTTCACTTAACATTTAGCGTTTATTTCATGTCAATCGGTTTTTTTTTTTTTTTTTTTTTAACGTGAGGGAAAATCCTCGTAGGATGCTATGCCGGACTCTTACCGACTAAAAAACCTCACGTAACGCCCAACAGCCTATGGTTGAGAGCCCCGGGTAAGCCCTCAGGAAGGATGTCCCGTGACTCCCAACAGACCTACGGCCGCCAATGTGGCCTCGCCCAGGGGGTGGTTCGGGTGCAATCCCGCGTCTATGGGGGGGTTTCGGGTGTGACCCCGCTTCTAAGCGGGGGCGTGCGTGAGTGCTCACGTCACGCTGCCGTCATGGGCCTGCTTCTGTAAGGACGGTGAGCGGCCCTCTCACCGTCCTCAGACCCCCGGTCATGGAGGCCGATAGTCCTCGGCGACGACACGTCGGCGGCGCCCAGGGCGCCGACTGCGGAACTCGGGTGGGAGAGTTCTCTCCCGCACCCGGCCCGCCGCCTCCTTCGCGAGCATGACCTGCTCGCAGAAAGAGGCGGCGCAGTCCCACTTACTCCCGCCGGAGAGCATGGCTCGCACCATGGCCTCAAGCGAGAGAGTGTCCACGCATGTCAATCGGTTTAAATATAAAAAAGTGATAACACTTTTAAGAATAAGATATTTTGATAATTTTAATTGTAGGGGTTTCTTTGAATGTGGGTTTGAATCTAAACTGCCCTGTTTGCTTAATCATAAAACAGCTTAATGATTAAGACTATTTGAAAACAATTTCCGCGCCGAAGGCGAGGACTAGGGAATGCAATACCGGGATACCAGGATCCCGAAATACCGGGATCCCGCAGTATTTTTGCGGGACCAGCCCCGCACGTGAATCGTGCGGGATCCCGCGGGATTATCGGGATTGTGCAAAGGTAAATGCCATGTGTTATTCTGCGCGAAAGCGAAATCGCGCAAACTCATTCGGTTTGAGAAAGTTTATTGTAATTGTGACGTAATATAACCTAATAACTACTTGTTTCGACTTTAGTGATTTAATCAAGGAGATTTGACTTTTCTTGTACTATAAAAATATTCAATTATCGTACATTGCTTGCTGGCTATCTGACATGTAAAGTTAGGAGTCGTTTGGCAGACAATAATTTTGACATGCTATGTTTTTGCGCTTCTAATAATTTGCAGTAGGTATTTTATTGCTTATATCCGTTAAATAATCTCAATACAAAAGTAATATTAAATAATTTATTCCTTGTGGCCCCGCGGACTCAGTGTTCTGTAAAAGATTACTGCAGTAAGTTACATTTACTATGACCGGTCCTTAGATGGGTGACCACTTTGTGACATTTATTTGAGCGTTGCCGTGCTTCGGATGGCACGTTAAGCCGTTGGTCCCGTTTGCCGGTAAAATGGCAGTTAAGTCAAGTTGAAGACCCGGCTCGTCTCATCTCATAATGTCCTTTTCTCGAAATGTCCTTTCTCATAATGGCCTTTCTCAAAATGTCCTTTTCCCAAAATGTCCTTTATGACTTTCAGAAATTTGAGGGATCCCGCAAATACCGGGATCCCGCGGGACTGAGATCGCTCAGTCCCGCAAATACCGGGATTACAATGTTGTTGCGGGATTGCATTCCCTAGCGAGGACTGAATTATTTTCAAATAGTTTTAAGTTTTAGTATTTTGTTTTCTTAATCTTTAAGCTCTTTTATGATTAAACAAACAGGGCAGTTTCACACGCTGCTGGATGAGTCTGATGAAGAAATGCCTCTCCTTTCATGCACCTTATGTGACGTAAACGAAGTGGCGGGGTCAGCTAGTATTTAATAAAATAAAAGATGGTCCAATAAAATTACTGTTACCTAAATCTCTGCTCGATATGAATGCGAATAAGGGTAGGTACTCAAAATTTACGTTTATGACGACATTCAGTAACTCGACTGAATATCAAAACATCTTTTAAAGCTTTATGTGCTCTGTTTCGTTTCACGTTACATTGTCTTTAATGACTGTGAATAATGTCATTACATTTATTGTTCAAAATTACAGTGAAACATAAGAGATCTTATTACATATATACACTCGAGAGCAATGAATCCGGGTCACTTAAAGAATGTTAAAAATCTCGGAAACTAAAAATGATAGGTTAATGCAATAAATTGTATTTAATAGACAATGTAATACTCCTTAAATGAAAGTAAAAAAAATATGAGTCACCATACATTTTATTAACACAAAATTACATAAAGAAAAAACTGCTGATCTCTCCTTAAAACAAAAATAGGAAACATGAAATTTTTGAACTTTATTACGATTTTCTTGAATTTTAATACTTCGTATTGCCTCCTCGTGCTTCCATTACTGCGTTTACGCGGTTTGGCATGCTGTACACCAAGTTCCTTATACGATTTTGGGGAATATTCTCCCATTCCTCTGTGAGAGCAATTTTGAGCTCACGAAGCGTGATTGGGGGAGGGTTTCGTTGTTTTACGCATCTGCCTAGCTCGTCCCAAGCATGCTCGATCGGGTTGATATCCGGGCTGCGCGCTGGCCACTCCATACGAGTAATGTTCATCTCTTGAAGGTAGTCATTCACAATCCTACCTGTATGAGGTCGGGCATTGTCATGCATAAATATAGCATCCTCACCTAAATTGACCATAAATGGACCAACGTGATCATTGAGGATTTCTTCCACATATCTTACGCTAGTTAAAGAGCCGTTTTCTATGATCACCAGCTCTGTGCGACTTTCAGAAGAAATTCCGGCTCACACAAGTACAGACCCACCACCGTAGGCTACTTTTTCTTCGATGCATGCTTGCTTGAATCTTTCCCCTGGTCTTCGATACACTCTGTGTCTTCCATCGTGCTTGTAGAGCATAAATTTTGATTCGTCGGAGAACATAACTTTTGACCAATCTTCAATACTCCAATTTACGTGGCTCTGGGCATACCTTAGTCTCGAAATACGATGCCCACGTTCCAGTTTAGGGCCGTTTGCAGGTCTAAGGGGTTTTAAGTTAGATTCAGCAAGCCGACGTCTTACTGTCCATGCACTTGGGTTACTTCCTCCGAGGCGTCGAAACTGATTGGTGAGTTCAGTTCCTGTGAGAAAGCGATTTCGAAGCATGGTGTTCACCAAGTATCGGTCTTCTCGTGCTGTGGTACACCTGGTTCTGCCCGTTCCTGGTCTGCGTAGGTTAGAACCAGTTTCTTCGTAACGTCGGAGAACTCTTTGTACTGTTGACAGCGACACACCGACAGTCCTGGCTGTATCGCGCTGACTCCGGCCGGTTTCCAGCATTGTAAGTATTCTGGTGCATTCTTCAGGCGTAAGCGACATAATTTCAGCTTGATTAATGAATATAGAGCACTATCAACATGGTTTATGTACCCACATAAATGACAGATTACAAACAAAAGCAACACCAAATGCTGTAATTTCGTAGTTCCATCTTCGAAAGTGGCCCTTTTTCAAATTTGATTTTTTTATGATATAACTTTACAATAACTAAGGAGTTTTAATACCTTCATTTAAGGAGTATTACATTGTCTATTAAATACAATTTATTGCATTAACCTAGCATTTTTAGTTTCCGAGATTTTTAGGATTCTTTAAGTGACCCGGATTCATTGCTCTCGAGTGTATTAACATTATTACTTAGTATCTTATCTAAACCTAAATAAGGCCTCCATGGAATTGTGCCCAAAAGACTAGCAGCATTCCCCCTTTGAATTGCTGAGCGAGAAAACTGCCAGCCCTTGGGTCATAGTCATTGGTAGACTATACCAGGCGCTTTTTCAAAAAAAATATGCACATTGGGACCCCATGGACCTATTTTCTCGACACCGATTGGAAGAAAACGATACGATGATTTGAGACAAATAAAATACCGAATAATTTAAAGATACCTAGTTGGCGCCCGCGGTTCCACCCGCGTGGTATTAGGTTCTCATTGTCAATTTGCATGGGAACATATTCCGAGGATAAAAAAAAGTGGAGAGAATCTTCGCTAGAACGATTCAAAACATCGTTTCTCCGTCAAACCATAAAAAGTGTGTGCGTGTAACCTTTACGCGCGATTTAAGTTAAACTTCTTAGCCATTGACGGCATCAAATGTTATATTAATATCATCAAATCTGAGTTACTCCCAAGTCGCGCCTAAAGAAGTTTTACTTCAAAAACCTAGAACATCTGCGAGCGCACTTGTTTTCTGGGTTCTTCAAGCGAAGCGTGAAGAGGCACATCATAGGGCCGCCAACTTGAGAACTACTGTCTACAGTCTTACAGACTGTAGACAGTGGCCCCGAATCGCTAGATGTCGTTGCTTTCTATTAGGCGACAGCATCGTTTTGGCGAGCTTAATATAAAAAAAAGGAGGAAGATCTATTCCTGTCAGTTAATAAATTTAAAAAACTAGTAAAACTTAAATTGTGCCAGAAAGCTTATTATAGTATTAAAGACTTTCTAGAAGACAAGACTGCCTGGCAGTGACACGAATTGCTCCTTTCTACAATTAAAAAAAAAACTGTATTAGATACTAAGATGAATAAGAGGGACCGGACTGAGTTTCTTGGGGTGTTCTTCTCAGTCTGTAGCATTTCCGAACCCCCGGTAGAGTCACAAAAATTTTGACAAACCTAAATAATTTTTTAAAAATTTCAAAGGGAATAAATTTTATTTTATTTTATTTATTTATTTTATTTTGTACCTTTCAGCCAGATCCGTTCAGCTGTTAGAGCGTGACAGAGTAACAAACCTCCAAACTTTCAAATATTTATAATATTAAGATGGATTTTTTTTTACATGAGGGAAAATCCATCATGGATGCTATGCCGGACTCCTACCGACTAAAAACCTCACGTAACGCCCAACAGCCTATGGTTAGGAGCCCCAGGTAAGCCCTCAGAAGGATGTCCCAGGACTCCCAAGTATTAAGTAGGATATGGATAAATATATGCATGGAAGTTTTAATTTTTATTTAGATTTATTTTAAGGTTTTTTTTTACGTTTTCATTGGTATACAATAAAGCTTAATTCTATTAGATTTCTGAGCAAAGTATGACTCGGGCAAAGTCGTAGAACTCAGTTAGTTTAAAAATAATCTCTACCTAAGCCGCCATTTCACTTCTATATTATTATACTTTTTCTGCCAAGCTTATAAGTCGTAAAACAAAAAGCTCTGGTCTGTCATTTGCCATCTTTTCCATCAAAGGCAATTTTGTCAAAAAGCTACGTGAGGGCTTTACTAAATGGTAACTCGAGCTTTCGTTATGTCTAACAGACACAGCGGTTTAACTCGTGTTGTGACTTTATTGCATTAGACTAGAGTAATAAACAGTCGACAAGTGCTTATACTTTCGATTTTTTTTTTAAATAATAAACGGCAATAGGCTCACAATAGGCGAGCGTAGCGCCTCTGAACTTGCAAACTTTCATAGGCTACGTCGACCACTTTCTATCAGGTAGGCCGTAGGCTTGTCTGCTACGGTAGTTGTATAAATAATCACCTATTACGTGGTACAAAAAACTATAAGGGCACGTCTTGTTGGTCTTACTAGACCGGACCACGTTGGAAGGAGGAATACAGCACATTGCTCGCCAAAAAGAACTGAAAGGGGCTGAAAAGTACAAGAGTGGCTTTTTTATATTAAGCTCGCCAAATTGACGTCGTCGTCAGCCTGTTGGAAAGCCGTGCCGCACCTAGCGATTGGGGGCCACATTCACAGTCCGTAAGACTTCTGACAGTGGTCCTCAAGTTAGCGGCCCTTTGATGTGCCTCTTCACACTCCGCTTAAAGAACCCCGGGTGATGGTAAGATGAGGGAAAGGTTTTTATAATTCGACAGAGGAACGATCTAATGAAACGCTCATTTCTGGCGAAGATTCTCTCCTATGTGTATGAGTGGTATTGGAAACCGTAAAACTGACTTGGTGTTCTGCAGACGCGACAACATTATGACTTCGTCAATCGCATAAGAAGACGATGATTCCGTGTAGTGCAGTAGTCACATAGCTATACGTTGTGACGTCATTTATATTAGTATTTAAGAGAATGTAATCGTTATTAGAGGAGACAGTAAATCTGATCGTTGAACAAACAACATCTTTCATTTCTCTCAGTACACCCATCTTTACATGGCGACCTTGCCATGATCTTACGACTTCATTGAACCAGATATAAAAAGTACTCGGTGCTATATTCGCGTTCCCAATTTCATCCGATTCAGCTAAAGCGGAAGAAAAGCAAAGATCCATCGATCCTTATAAACTTTCACATTTAGCTAATATAAAGTTCTGAAGAGAACTTTTACTACCTAAATGTTGCAACTTACAAATGGAGAACTTCGCAAGACTAACGCGAGTTTTATATTAACGGCTCCATACCATTATGTAGTATTTGTAAAAACCGGTCAAAGTGCGAGTCAGTTTAGCGTACGGGTTCCGTACCAATAAACTGCAAAAAAAAACACGTTTGTTGGATTGAAGTGCCCCTTTATTATATTTTACTAGCTGACCCGCGCAACTTCGTTTGCGTGAGAGAGAGAGAGAGAGAGAGAAATAGAGAGGTTTCCCGTCGCGGGTACATTTTAACAGAAATGGTCATTGTGAGTCAGCCCTTACCTAATTAAAAACTTTTTCGCTTCTACTTCCCGCTTGCCATGGGAACTTACTCCCGGGATAAAAAGTTGCCTATGTGTTATTCCAGACTAAAATGTATCCCAATACTAAATTTCAGCTAGATCCGTTCAGCCGTTCGAGCGTGAAAGAGTAACAAACATCCACACTCACAAACTTTCGCATTTATAATATTAATAAGATTGTTGTAGCGGCAAAAGAAATACATAATCTGTGAAAATTTCAGCTTTCTAGCTTTCACGGTTCACGAGATACAGCCTCGTTACGAACAGACAGACGGATAGACGACAAAGACTCATGTATAGGGTCGCATTTTTACTCTTTGGGTACGAAACCCTATAAAACAAAGTTCAAACATTACCTCGCATATCCAGTAGAAGCCTTGGTTCTAATGAGATGTTATACTCGAACATATAAGATAACTTTTATTAAATAACAAACAAGTTCTGGAATGTTCCCGAACATTATGGTGTTGGAGTTTCGCTTGACACGTGAACAAGTTTGGATAATAAATAAAAGTTTGTAGGTAACATGGCTGCAAATGCTTGTACAGCTTGGCAAAAAAGTCTAAAAACGGAACTAATATTTTGCAGGCTGGCTACATTGTCAAAAAGCTGTCAATAACGTCACATATGTCTGTCAGTCAATAACGTTATACAATTTGATTGGTGGGTTTTATTGACGGTTGTTGACAACTGGATACTGATTGGTGGTGCTTTTTAATGGGTTGCCATATGAATAGCACAGTGGCTCCTCCATTATTTTCTTCTCTTTTTTGCAAAGCTGTTCCTACATGATACGAACGTTTAATAAATAGAATTAAATATTCTACCTTCTCCTTTTTAATCCTGAACGACGAAGAGGTGATATTCTTAAAAGCCTACCAGACGCCAAATTGTTGAAAGAAGATAGAAGATATACATTTTAGCGTGCAAGACAGAGAGAGATGCGATCGGTTTTTGTGCGTTTTTAACGAAATAAATTAATTATAAAAGAACTATAACCAATATTAAAAAAGTGGTCTAGTGCAAATGAAGATTTTACTATTGTCTTTCTTATAAATATTTTATATTATAAAAACAACTTAAAACTTATGAGATCTAGGTTAAAATTTCAAGAAATCGAGGTATTTTCAACACAAAAATCTAACGAGGATTTTATCAGCAATCGTGTTTTTAGCCTAGAGCGTTTTTAGTTTATGAACTGAAGTTGTCTGTGTTAAAATTTTAATTCATTAGACCTCACGAGTCCTGAGATCTAGATCAAGGTAATAGTCTATTTGGCGTCATATAGACTCTTAAGTAGAGATAATCTTAGCAAGAACAGAGCTATTGAAAATATCTTTTTTCTGTAATTTGGTTCTGTCAGTGCACGTTAGTTCTTCTAGCGGAGAGTGAAGAGGCACATTGTTCTGTCAACGTGATGGAAAGTCTTGTGGACTGCGAGAGTAGACCATTCTCTAAATGTTGCCATGGCTTCCACGAGGCGGGCGGCGACATTTTCGCAAGCTTAATAGTAAAAAAAAAGTAGTAAACCAAAGCAGTAACACAGTTTATTTTTTAACGTGAGGGAAAATTCTACATGGATGCTATACGCCGGACTCCTACCGACTAAAAACCACACGTATCCTACCTAACAGCCTACGGTTGGGAGCCCCGGGTAAGTCCTCGGAAGGATACCCCAGGATACGACCGATAGGTACCTATTACGGCTATCCTCTCTAGCCTAGGAATATAAGACAGTAGTCAAAGGCTTCTGTGTTAATGAGATGTTGAGAGTTTATGTGATTATGAGCTATTGAGAGGTTGCAAACTTGATATATTCAAGACGATATTACAACGGCTTGTGTCTACTAAGAATAAATCTGATTAATGTGTGTTTCTAACGAATATGTCTATTGGTATACAAACTAAGGATTACTATTATTTAAAAAAAATAAGATTGGAAAAAATAGGCATTCAGTCACGTGACATCAAACACCATCAGAAAGTGTGACGTCACAGTTTGCTTCTTTGACGTTTGACGCACTCTGACATTCGTGTGTCATCTTGTGTAATTATTTTGATTCTCGTACGTTTTCATAAAATATAACGATGGATTTTGTCTGAACCAAAAGCGTTACCTTTTATTTTCGTTATCTTGAATAATATACCCCCTGAAAACACACAACAAACAAGGCGCCATGACAGTTTGGACCATTTTCGCTACAAATTTAAATTAATTTTTAAATCACAAAATAAACTATGTACCTACTTAAATGATCGTTTTATATCAAAGTAATACATTTTTGTGATCATATGAATATAAAGCAACAGAATAAAAAAAAAATTAAAATTTAGAACACAAGCCTATCCTGACAAACTTGTTTTACGAGCCTGACGTGAAAACAAAAATGTTAACTTGAAACATTTAACAGCTGCTTCCCATTTTCCCCCAAAAAAGTTCGCGACTAATATACTTCAAAATTCACTTCAACGATAAAGTTATACTTTAGCTTCTCACTACCCGGAGTAAATTACCCGAGAAAATTTTGTGTGTTTAAAAACAAATTTTCAAGTTTACACAAAAGAAGCGCCAGAACTTTTTAAGTTCTCGCAAAACAAAATGTCGGTGTTCAAATAAAACACTAGAGGACGTAACGCGGTTTCACCCTCGTAGCTCCCGTTCCCATGGGAACACGGGAATAAAATATAGCCTGTTTTCACCGGGAAGAGCGTAGCTTCAAATTGTTAAAGAATTTTTCAAATCGGATCAGCAGTTACGGAGTCAATTCGACACAAACCAACAAACAAATTATCAAACCTTTCCTGTTTATAATATTAGTTTAAACTAATGGACGTCACGCGGTATAGCGCCCGTTCCCGTGGGAACACGGGAATAAAATATAGCCTATGTTCACCAGGGATAGTGTAGCTTCCTAACCGTACAAGAATTTTTCAAATCGGTCCATTATTTCGGAGCCTATTCGATACAAACAAACAGTCAAATCTTTCCTCTTTATAATATTAGTATAGATGGCCCGGAACAATAAGTAGCTATTTGGATAAGAATCAACTGGTCGTAATTCCCTTGGGTCAAAAGGATGATTTAATAGCATCACAATGAAATTCAGATATCCTTTGCGTATCAAATAAATCTCTGTAGGGTAAATAAAAGGTTTACCGAGTAATTTGAAATATGGTGCCTCAATCGTACTGTGGTTTTATTTACGACTAGCGGACGTCACGCGGTTTTACCCGCGTAGTTCCCGTTCCCGTGGGAATACGGGAATAAAATATAGCCTATGTTCACCGCAAAGAGTGTAGCTTTCCAACAGTGAAAGAATTTTTCAAATCGGTCCAGTAGTTCCGGAGCCTATTCGTTACAAACAAACAAACAAAAAAACAAATAAACAAATCTTTCCTCTTTATAATATTAGTATAGATGGCCCGGAACAATAAGTAGCTATTTGGATAAGAATCAACTGGTCGTAATTCCCTTGGGTCAAAAGGATGATTTAATAGCATCACAATGAAATTCAGATATCCTTTGCGTATCAAATAAATCTCTGTAGGGTAAATAAAAGGTTTACCGAGTAATTTGAAATATGGTGCCTCAATCGTACTGTGGTTTTATTTACGACTAGCGGACGTCACGCGGTTTTACCCGCGTAGTTCCCGTTCCCGTGGGAATACGGGAATAAAATATAGCCTATGTTCACCGCAAAGAGTGTAGCTTTCCAACAGTGAAAGAATTTTTCAAATCGGTCCAGTAGTTCCGGAGCCTATTCGTTACAAACAAACAAACAAAAAAACAAATAAACAAATCTTTCCTCTTTATAATATTAGTATAGAAGTATAGACTAGCGGACGTCACGCGGATTCACCCGCGTAGTTCCCGTTCCCGTGGGAATACGGGAATAAAATATAGCCTATGTTCACCGCAAAGAGTGAAGCTTTCCAACAGTAAAAGAATTTTTCAAATCGGTCCAGTAGGTCCGGAGCCTATTCGTTACAAACAAACAAACAAAAAAACAAATCTTTTCTGTCTGTCTCTTTATAATATTAGTACCTATAGACTACTGACTAGAAGGATGATAAAATATTTTTACTAGTTGCCTCGTTTCGTTCCCGTTCCCGCTTCCCATGGGAACTTATTCCCGGTATAAAGCCTATGTGTTATTCCAGATTATAATCTATTATTGTACCGAATTTCAATCAGATCAGTTCAGTCTTTAGTTAGAGCGTGAGAGTTAGTACGATAGTTCGAACACAAAATAGAATATTAATTTGGAACTGTGTCACAATTTCGTTAGTCTTGAAGAACTGCACTCGCTATTTTTTTTTTAATGGCACATAGATATAGATTGCCACTAATTTTCATGCCACCCATAATAACTCGAGGTTCGATTCGCACTTTTCTAAAAAGCTGTAAAAATTATTATGCAGCAGTGCTTACACAATCTTACTTCTTACTAATATTGTAAATGCGAAAGTTTGTGAGTGTGGATGTGTGGATGTTTGTTACTCTTTCACGCTCTGACGGCTGAACAGATCTGGCTGAAATTTGGTACAAGGATAGATTGTAGTCTGGAATAACACAAAGGCTACTGTTTTATCCCGGGAATAAGTTCCCATGGGAAGCGGGAACGTGAACAACCTTTTACGCGGGCGAAGCTGCGGGCATCAGCTAGTAGATCTATAATTGAAACTTATAAATTTGCAAATAAGACAGTGAATTTATAAATCCAATCTATTTTAACATCAACCTTATCGCCCCAATTGTCTAAAAGATTTATAAAGAGCACACAAAATCTAATACCGTCGTCGTTGTAATGAAGAAAAGAGCCTGATAATATTTGCCAATTAACAAGAACGTTGATATTCAAATTAGGAAAGCCATTTCATTGTGTATGTACACTTTTACTTTGTATCACAAGAGGCAAAGACTCCATTACCATAAAGCCTAGAAATAGCAAACGCTTTGACTGCATACGGACCCGGCCATAAAGGTACATAATACTCTCATCGTAAAGGAAGCCGTTTATGACATCGTCCGGTAGCCGCATAATTTTCACATCTTGCCTCTGTGCTCGGCTATTATAGGTCTGGCATCTGGTTCGTAGTGTACAGAACCACAGAGTATGTCTCGTACATAAAGTGTTGCGTAGGCTATTTTGATCTCAGTTGTATACGGTTTGGTAAAATTTGGTAGAAAATAATGGGAGCGGCATTGTAGTTCATATGGCAACCTTTTAGAACGCTTATTTTTAAAACAGTTCTATACTGTACTAAATGACATAAGTGACGTTTTGTTTGACAGTTTTTTGACAATGAAGTTAGCATGCAAATTTTTTTAGTCCGCTTTATGTCACGCTGTAGCTAACCATACGGCTTTGTGTGGGAGTCCTAACACTATGAAGAGCCAAACTACCTACTATACCGCCTCACTAACTTGCCGCAATATAATTATGCCAGACTGAAATTAAGGCGACTATAACTATTCAGTGACCTATGTATATAATATTAGAGCCAAGAGCGTTAGTAAGGTTTCCAATTTACATTCGCAATTTTCAGCTATGACCTATTTCTCTGTACGGTTTCTTTGATCCGGTTTGGATGTCAGAAGGTCGAGTTTCTATAGCACTTGTATGTGTTGGGGGTCACTTGTGCAAAGGGGTCGGTAAAGAGTCTCGTTACTGGCTGGAAACAATAAGCTCTGAAGTGTGTTGTTCCTGTAAAATTTGTGTTGTATTTGCGATCTGGTTTTAAAAAGTAAACAAATACATTGAATTTGTATTTATAACCGACTTCAAAACAGGAGGAGGTTACTGAATTCGACCGTATACATATGTTCACGCAAGTCAGTGGAACGGAACGGCGCGGCACCAAAAATGCAAATGAGAACCCCGGGCGTGGCGACTGTCACTAATGTCAACGCGAAGAAAACGGGAGCCATTACATTTTTCGCAAGAGACAATTACGCCAGAAAATATTGTAATATTTCGTTATAAATACAAAATTAGATTCAAAAATATCAAGAACTCTTTTCATTCGATGGAAGTCGGTCCACCATCATTGGTAAAGAAAACCCAAACATAAAATTGGTCTTCGGCCGGATCGGAAGAAACGTGCCTCAAGGAATTTACATTTCCATCTGGAGATCGGCATTGGCAAGGAAATTAAACGGTCAGGTCAATCAATACTCCTATCCAAACCCATCCATAAATCTATTTGTACTAATATCGTTTTTTTTTTGGTGTAAAATTCCAGAGCCTCCGTGAGACAGTGACTCGTACCGTGCTAGTCCGTGGTTGAAATATAATATACTTATTATACGTGATTAATCAAGCAAAACTAGAATTCAGGTTTGATCAAGTAGAAACTGTAAGTACTTTCTTGTGTTTCCTATAGTCTCCCAACAATAATGCCAGTTGACGATTATAAAGACTTAATAAAAAAGAGGGGTGTAATTAAGGGAAAGTTCACAGTATTTCACAAATATGTACAGTCCCTACAGGATGTAGACGTAACAGAATCTCAAAGGATAGCTTTAGAAGATCGTTGTAACAATATAATGTCATTGTTGGATCAGTTTTCATCGATTCAGGATGACATAGATTTCCATTTACAAGATTCAGAACAAGAATTAGACAAACAAATCCTTGAAAGAGAATGTTTTGAAAACTTGTTTTATGAAATTACATCTAAAGCTAAGTGCATGTTGAGAAGCAAACAGACAGATAACCATGTTGAAATGTGCAACGCTAAGTCCTCTCGCATCAAATTACCTACTATTTCATTGCCTGCCTTTGACGGTTCATTTGAACAGTGGTTGGAGTTTAGGGACACCTACATATCGTTAATTCATAACTCAAAAACAATTGACAGTATTCAAAAGTTTCATTATTTGCGCTCGGCCCTCACTGGCACTGCAAGTCAAATTATAAAATCTTTACAATTTACAGCAGAGAATTATACCATAGCTTGGAGTTTATTGGAGAACAGATTTAATAACAATAGACTGCTAGTGCAGAACCATGTAAAAGCTTTGTTCTCATTAAACTCTTTGCAAAAGGAATCTTCATCTCACATACGTAGATTGATTGATAGCGTTTTAAAGAATATCCGTGCCCTTAAAAGTTTAGATGAGCCCACAGATAACTGGGACACATTAGTTATATACCTCATTGTTTCTAAGTTAGACTCAACCACTGAGAAGGAGTGGGAGAATTATAAAAGTACACTTTCAAAGTTACCAGGTCATGCTAACAACAAATTAACACTCAATGACATGATAACATTTCTTACCGATAGGGCAGATATGTTAGAGTCTATCAGAGGTACACATGATTCTGGTAAACAATCTTCTGAGGGCTCCGGTAAGAAATCTTATCAGTCAAGGCATCCTAGTTCTGGTTCACATAGCTATATTGCAACACATAATAATAACAATAATTCATTTAAATCATCACAAAGGTCTAACTCGAACAATGATTCAAAGCGCTATCATAGGTGTACTCTCTGCAAAGAGAATCATCCACTATATTCATGCAGAAAGTTTAATGACCTTCCTGTGAAGGATAAATTATTATTTGTAGATGAAAACAAACTTTGTAAGAACTGTTTACGTGCTGGACATGCAGTGTCTAATTGTTGGTTCGGTGGTTGCAAAGTATGCAATCTTAAGCATAATTCTTGTCTTCATGGTGGGTGCTGTGATAAGGGCAGCATGACACAGTCGGCGGGGCCACACAACGCGACAGCGCCGCAGTCCACATCTTGTGACGGGCCCGAGGCGAAGGGCAGCTCACACAGTACAGCGTTACACAGTACAGCTGTACACAGTACAGCGTTACACAGTACGTCAACTTCAAGTCAACAGTATGTCAACGAGTGTTCACTTCAAGAACCGGTTATTCTTTCGACTGCTTTATTGGACATTTTAGACCATGAAAACAAGAATTACACTATTCGCGCCATACTCGATAACGGCAGTCAACATTCATTTATCACAAAAGCGTTGTGTGATAAATTAAAAATTCGTTTAATACAGTCCACAGTAAAAATCGCAGTGGTAGGTAATTCGGTTACCCAATCTACACAATCATGCAAAGTGAAATTGCAGTCGAAGAATAGTGACTTCAAAATTGAAATAAATTGTCTCGTCTTACCTTGTATTACTGCAACATTACCTTCTGTGACACAAAATATTACAAAGTTTATGATACCAAGTCATGTATCACTCGCTGATCCTGAATTTTTCATGTCAAATAGGATCGATTTACTAATCGGCGCTGATACATTTTGGGACCTTTTAGGTGAAGGATTAATTCGACTTGCAAACGGCCCATACCTACAAAACACTAAATTGGGTTGGGTTATATCTGGTGTCATACACAATACGAAGGGTTCATCTGTTAATCGAGTTCAATGCAATTTTACGCACACATACGATAATTTAGATAATCAATTAACTAAGTTTTGGGAATTGGAAGAGGTAAGTTCGAAAACAAATATGTCAAAAGAAGAGCAGGATTGTGAAAGGTTATTTATAGAAACAACAACACGTGATAACCGTGGTCGTTTCTCTGTGCGTATTCCATTGGGCGAATCAGCTGATCAACTAGGCGATTCATACCTACAAGCCGAGAGTCGGTTCCTCGCGCTCGAACGAAAGTTGGGACGGTGCACACCGAGTTATAAAAAATTATATTTTGATTTTATGCGTGAATATTTGGAACTCGGTCACATGACCAAAGTTGATACTTATCCGTCTCCCCATTATTTCCTGCCGCATCATGGTGTCTTTAGAGAACATAGTACCACTACGAAATTACGAGTGGTATTTGACGCTAGCGCTAAAACTACCTCCGGTCAGTCGTTAAATGATATACAACTGACTGGCCCGGCTTTACAAAATGATATTGTTGCTATTCTGTTAAGATTTCGTCAATACACATACATTGCTTGTGCAGATGTCGAAAAAATGTTCAGACAAATATTAATTCAACCCGATCAACAATATTTACAATTAATTTTGTGGAGAGAAAATCCATTACATGAGCTCTGTGTGTACCGGCTCAACACAATAACGTACGGAACTGCGTCCGCACCATACCTCAGTATGAGATGTTTGCAACAACTAGCATCGGAATGCACTGATAAGGAAATAGCTAATATTATTTACAAAGATTTTTATGTTGACGATCTGATAACTGGATGCGATGATAAAGATAAATTATTGGGCGTCTGTGACAAGGTTTCTACAGTATTGCAATCTGGTTGTTTCTATTTACGAAAGTGGCTATTCAATTTTGATTTGTCAACTTGTCGGCCATCAAAAAATCTATCGCTAGGCGAATCCTGTCAAAGCAAAACTTTAGGTTTAGGCTGGTTCGCAAACACAGATGAGTTACATTACACAACAAAACTTAATTTAAGCCAAAGTCACGTTACTAAGCGCATTATTTTATCAGTAATTTCACAAGTTTATGATCCGTTAGGCCTATTGGCGCCTATTATAATACTCGCAAAGATATTATTACAGAAATTATGGACTTACAAAATCGGATGGGACGACCCGGTGCCTCATGATATTTTGACAGGTTGGAAAAAATTCATTGACACTCTTGACAATTTGGGTAAATTGCGTGTACCGCGTCAAGTTATTAATAGCAAAATGCAATTTATAGAATTGCATATATTTAGTGATGCCTCTCAAAACGCTTACGGCGCTTGTGCTTACGTGCGTATGTATTCTGATAATAATACCAACGTTTCTGTAGCCTTGTTATGTTCTAAATCGAAGGTTGCTCCTGTCAAACCAATAACGATACCGCGTTTGGAATTATGCGGAGCACTATTAGGTGCAAAGTTGTACAATAAAATTGTAAATTCACTTCGTTCGAATTTCACTAATGTTTATTTTTGGTCTGATTCCACAATTGTTCTGGGATGGCTAAGAATGTCACCTAGTGCTCTTAAAACATTTGTACAAAACAGGGTGACTCAAATTAATGAACTCACTGGTAGTTTACCATGGTTACACGTAGAAGGTAAATGCAATCCAGCTGACTTGGTGTCGCGCGGGGTCACGCTGGATACGCTGCGCTCAGCTGATATTTGGTGGCACGGCCCGCCATTTTTACACGAACGCCTTTGCGATTTTACTTATGATCACAGTTGTCATAATGTCAACTTTAATGAACTACCAGATATTAAATTAACTACTACATTGTTAGTACAACAAGTTAATGAGAACATGTTTCCTTTTGAAAGATTTTCTTCATTTAACCGTATGAAGCGTGTATTCGCTTACATGTTGCGTTTCATAACTAACATTCGTAGCAAAAACAGGTTAAACCGTACACTTGGCCCGCTTCAAGTAGACGAGTTAAATAAATCTGTTACAAAGTTAACTGAAATGTCTCAGAATCAATCGTTTCCTGACCTTGTCATTTCATCAGGCGGGACTGTAACCCCAAAGTCTATTCGTAACGTTTCTGGTCTGAATATATTTGTTGATGATAATAAAATAATTAGAGTTGGAGGCAGATTGGATAATTCTTTAAGTTTCTCCTACAATAAAAAGCACCCTATATTGTTATGCAGCAAGCATACATTTACCCGTTTATTATTTCAAAATGAGCATAAGCGGTTGCTTCATGCTGGCCCACAATCACTGTTAGGTAGTATCAGAGAAAATTGGTGGCCCCTCAGAGGCCGCAACCTAGCTAGAAACACTGTACATACATGCGTGACATGTACTCGTATTAAGGGTAAGACAGTTACAGTACAAATGGGTAACTTACCTGCAGAAAGGCTGGAATCTGGTTTTCCGTTTATAAGGTGTGGCGTAGACTATGCCGGACCCATGTTTATTTTGAACCGTAAAGGCAGAGGCGCTAAACTAGATAAGTGTTATGTCTGTTTATTTGTTTGTTTCTCAACACGCGCAATTCACTTAGAGTTAGTTACTGATCTAACAACTGATGCTTACATATTAGCTTTGAAGCGGTTTATGTCTCGACGGGGCAAACCTGCTGAAATATTTTCAGATAATGGAAAAAATTTTGTTGGGGCTATGAAGGAACTTACAATTTTTTTTACACAAAAATAGGAATAACATTGCAGAACTTTTGGCTAATGATAATATAAAATTTAACTTTATACCGGTTTATTCGCCCCATTTTGGTGGACTATGGGAAGCAGGAGTAAAGTCTTGTAAATATCACATCCGTCGTGTTATCGGCAACACGAACTTAACGTACGAGGAGTTTAGCACGATATTAGTTCAAATTGAGGCTGTCCTAAACTCTCGACCCATGTATCCGCTTTCCGCAGAACCAACTGACCTTCTTCCCCTTAGCCCTTCTCTTTTTCTGATTGGCCGACCGCTCACCGCACCTGCCAGCTCAGACCTGACGACTACAAATTCGAATCGCTTGTCCCGATATGATCGGGTGGAACAAATGAGGCAGCAGTTCTGGCAGAGATGGTCCAAGGAGTACATTGCGGAACTTCAGACGAGAACGAAGTGGAAGACTAATAAGGACGAATTAAAACCGAACACTCTAGTACTTATTAAAGAGGACCATCTTCCCCCGTTCAAGTGGCGCTTGGGAAGAATTCTTCATACCTTTCCTGGGAAAGATGGTTTATCACGAGTCGCTGACATCAAGACGGCGACGGGGATGGTGCGAAGGGCGTTTTCAAAAATTTGCCCGTTGCTACCCCAAGAAGCGTAAATTTCATATATCCTACAAATGATACTTCGTTGGAACTGGCAGTTCCAAGGCCGGGGGCATATGTTCACGCAAGTCAGTGGAACGGAACGGCGCGGCACCAAAAATGCAAATGAGAACCCCGGGCGTGGCGACTGTCACTAATGTCAACGCGAAGAAAACGGGAGCCATTACATTTTTCGCAAGAGACAATTACGCCAGAAAATATTGTAATATTTCGTTATAAATACAAAATTAGATTCAAAAATATCAAGAACTCTTTTCATTCGATGGAAGTCGGTCCACCATCATTGGTAAAGAAAACCCAAACAACATATAATTTTTTTTTATTTTTTTTTTGAATTGTAAACTGTATCATTGGTTGCGTGCAAGTTGATAGAAGCTTAAATAAAATAACAGTGAATTGCAATAGCTAGCCTGACTAGATTTTCACCACACTGCTTCCTGGCGAAGTGATGGGCTTTAGTTAGATATTTCTAAAATGTCAAATAAAACAATAAATCAAAAATAGACATTTTACCTCTGAAACGTAAGTGTTTTATTTTTTTTGGTGATATTTACCTGAAAAGAGAAAAAGACATCAAATTAATAATTAAGTTACAATAACATATTGAGGATCTATAAAATATCATGTATATTTAACGGTAAAATGTATTACACAAATTGAAGTACTTAATTTATTAACTGACATATGTGACATTTATGACAGAACTTTGACAATGTAGCCAACGTGCAAAATATAAGTTCCATTTCTACACTTTTTTGCCCAGCTGTTTCCACTGGCGTTTGAAGACGTAGCTATAGCATCAGCATGTCTAAATATACGCCACTATTCCGCTTCGGCCGCCTAGAAAACTGGAGTTTGGTAACTCGTTTCCTTTAAGGATTTTTTAATACGCCTACTTAACTGGTTACCATGATTCACACATAAGAATCATTTATTGTTATTGTAAAATCAAAATGGCTGTCCGCCACGAAATCTATACCTGTATAAGTCAGGCGTCAAAAGTACTTTTAGACCTACCCTCATAAAGTGTCACATTTTGGAAATATGAACAATCAAATTTGGGTATACCCGTAATATGACAAGTCATAAATAAGATAGCGGGAGACCTGAAATTCGGTGCTGACGGGTACGCGTTCACAAAAATCTGAGTCCATTTCTTTTGGTAACATTCTTTATTTTGTGGTGACACGCTGTAGTAAAGAGATTTTTTAAATTTATTTGAATGACCATAGATACAAAAGTGCAATGTTGAATTGAGTTATAATAGAAATAAAATAGTTAAAACAGCAACTTTGTCGGTCAGTTTACGTTTGAACCGATTCTGATGAAAATTAGTATACACAGATAGAATAGGGCTTAGGAGCAACAAAGATTACCTTTTTTTTTACAAGGAAGTTCCTATGACATTATGGCTATCGGTAAATCTAACCACGCGGGTTGAACAGCGGACATTAGCTAGTAATTAATTAATATTTCACGTGATCCACTTTGACAATTAACGACTCGAAAATGTGTCACTTTTTAAAGGTTTTTCCATTAGACAGCTTTGAATAATTAATGTCAGTTATCGATTTAAAATACGGAACGTTGTTCCATGATTTAAAATGACCGGCTTTTTTTAGAAGGGATGGCCGATATTTTTTTTTCACAAAAGTTATGCTACGTTCCATATATAAAGTTTTACGATTCGAATAAATATCGAGATCCTTTATTGGCTGAATCAAATTAAGCGCGCTCAATGGTCAAATCAAATAACATAATAATTCCTTGGAACATTTTTGTATTGCACAGCAGGAAATATTTATTTTTAGATACCGTATATCTCGGGGTAGGTTTCTAGATTAGAACACAGGAGGGATGTCTCATAGGAATGAAGTGGTATTGCAATCACGTTCATTGTTAAATATTAGCAGGTTTAACCGGGGCCAGAGCAGCCTCAGTAGGATTTGACGAAGAATTATTAAATCGCATACACGGATTTGTGAAATACAGTGAGTTTGAGTTGCTTATCTTCTTTAAGGCTAATATTGGGGGAGGGGAGATTTCTGATGGGACAACATCATCGGTCAGAGGTTTCTTTTGATACTCTTCCTTGACGATATCAAGTACTTTCACAAAGCTCAAAGAGTTAATTTTCTTACATGAGTCGGAAAATTCCCACAGAGCGTACAAAATTACTTCTAAATATTTAATCCGTTTTATGAGCGTGCCTAACTTAATTGTTATCCTTAGTAATAAAATACACCTTTAGCCAGTCTAATAAACATGCCAAAATATCTTGTTTAAGAAAATTAAATAGACAGAAAGCTCATAAAAATTTCAAAAAAAGAAGCATGGAAAATATTAAAAAGAAAATTTATAACGGGGTAATCACCGGTTAATCGCTGTTCTCTCGTGAGATATTGCGGACATCCCTGATTAATTACGGTATGTTCGCAGGGGTGGTTACCTTACGAAGATAACTGAGAGTTTGGAAGCCCTAACTAGACATGCGGGGACACTTAACTTAAGACGTGTGACAGATAAGGATCATTGACTAAATTGCTTCGTATTGAAGTTTTGTTTGATTTAGTGCGCGTGTTCTGTATACTATTACAGAGCGGCATCTTAGGTTACAGCATAGGGCGGAAACTCCATACAAATGATTCGTTTTTAATTCTGTCACCGTACAGAGCTTGAATGTGGATTGTGACCAATAAGGCTCAGCAAATGTTCCCTCATGACACCCGCCAACTATAATGACAGATGTGACTGGCGGGGGTGGGGAAGCTTGGTCAGTGAGGGACAGGGAGTTGCTTATGCACGAACGCGGGATGAACCCGAAAATCCCCCAAAGACGCGGGATAGCACCCAAACACCCTCCCTAGGGGAGGCCGCTGTGGTAGCCGTAGGTCTGTTGGGAGTCCTGCGATATCCTTCCGGGGAATTACCTGGGGCTCCCAACCGTAGGCTGTTGGGCGTTACATGAAGTTTTTAGTCGGTAGGAGTCCGGAATAACATCCATGAGGATTTTCCCTCACGTTAAAAAAATGCATAGTTTTCAGATGCTTTTGCGTATTATTTTGTAACTTTACTCGCCTAGAGCTACGTTTCAACTATTATATATTGTTTTTTTATTTATAAGCTCTTCATTTTATATTCTGCAATTCCATTAGCTTTACTTTGAGACGACTGCGAAGTTTGTACTTAAAGTTAAAGATACAAAACAATGTTTTTAGGGTTCCGTACCCAAAGGGTCAAAAACGGGACCCTATTCATGAGACTTCGCTGTTCGTCTGTCTGTGTGTCTGTGTGTCCGTCACGAGGCTGTATCACATGAACGGTAATAGCTAGATACCTGAAAATTTCACAGATTATGTGTTTCTATAACCTCATACTTATAGAATTCGGGACTTCACGCGAAACACATTTACTTACATTTTCACACCGACGTTTCGAGCACGTTGCAGCGCCCGTGGTCGCGGTTGGACTGAGGCGAGAATCGACGAAAACCATGAAGGTCACGAAGGATAAGGTCGGCGACACACTACACTCACTACGTCAGTTTTAATTGGCACAGTTTTACGTTCAAGTTTATTAATCACTGCATTCCACATCCCGGAGAGCTTATATCCATCATCCCTATTGAAATTTTTGTGTTTTTTAATTTCAATGGCTTCACGCACCATACGTGGATAATAGTGGCGATCAGTGGAGAGGACTTTTGGTTGGTGAAGTTCGATCCAGTGATTACTGCCCGTATCGAGGTGTTCTGCTATTGCCGATTTGTTAAACTGACGGTTTTTTACAGCTGCAATGTGTTCTTTGACCCTTTCCGCGATGGTCCGCTTGATTTGGCCTATGTAGGAACTACCGCAGCTGCAATCCACTTTGTAGACACCTGGTGTTTGCAGAGGAATGACGTCCTTTGGTGTTCGTACGTACCTAGCTACCTTTGTTAAGTTTGTCTCATGTTTCTATAACCGCTGTAACAACAAACAGAAACAAGAAGCCGTGAGACGGTCTCACCCGACTGCCCCTCTCTAAAACGTTTATTGTGAAAGTGAAAGTTCAATCCGAATGACGTTGTAATTTTTGTTTTATTTCAAACTTTGAACAGATGATCCACGTGACATAGTTACAGACTACAGACACAAGTCTCGCCATAAGCCCCTTTGCAATCTATTTTATAGAGAGGGGCTAAAATAATGATATTTAAGGGGGCTTCCACACAACAAACGTGATGTTTTGTCGTTTTTTGGTACGGAACTCTTCGTGGGCGAGTCCGACTTGCACTTGGCCGGTTTTACTAAACAAATAATGACTAAGAACGTTTTCTTTTGATTAAAAAAATGTCTCTTTCGTTTGTTAGAGCTGGCTATTTCTTTATTTTATCTAAAGAATGTCATTATAAATATAACAAGAACAATTTCGCTCCAAAAAATCCTGATTTGTTTGACTTACGCCTTTATTTTACAAGAAAGTTATGTTTCAACATTTTTTGCCTTTCGAATGCTTTCAGAGGAATTTAAGCAGCGAACCTTTTAAAATCCAATGACTGGTATTAAATGCTTAATGTTTTTCTTTGGTAAAATAGGTCTTATCTGCAATAAGGTATCTGAACCGAAAGTTCAATTACAAGTATCCTGGGGGTATCCTTCCGAGGGCTTACCCGGGGCTCCCAACCGAAGGCTGTTGGGTGGGATTCGTGTGGTTTTTAGTCGGTAGGAGCCCGGCCTAACATCCATGTAGGATTCCCTTACGTAAAACAATAAAAAAAGGGTTATATGATTAAAATGAGCCTTAGTGAAATTTCTATCCGGCAACCTTTTAACACGCCTTCTGCAGAGTTACACTGAACTAGAGAGGCAACGATCTATTAATTAAATACATTAAACCGACATAAAGCTATTTGAGGGGCTATTTTCTAGAATTGTGCCACAGTTTTTCTGTGACATTTACTTTCGCACTCTCGTTAAAACTCTACGTGACTGAACCTCGTAACTGTAAATTACACTACCTTTTGACAGATGTCCATCACATAAACCTAACTATAACATCTTAAAATACTGCCCGTTCACGCTAAGTTTGCCAGTCATCATCATATTACGCCTCTACACCAGCCTCTGCGCCAGCGGAAAACTTAGCGCGAACGGGTAGTACAATAGCCTACCCTCAATGGGATTGAACAGTTTAAGGCAGCGTTTCCACTATATCGTTACGGATAATTTATCGTCTCTAACTGTCAGCCGACAATAAAAGTCGTTATTGCGTTCCCTTAATAACTACTATTATATTTATCACATTTTATTGTTTTACGACTGTCGCTGCCAGCCCAGCATTTGCCTTAAATGGGGTACATAATAGAAATTGAGATTTAATTAGTTACATAGAACAAGCCCATTCAGCCATATATTATTATTATACAGTATGCAAACTTTAAATAAATTAAACGTTACGTAATATTAGTTCATGGTTTACATACAATTATTAATAGATCTTATAATAAGTAAGTAGTAAGTTCCTATAATATTCGGTCCTTTTCTTATACTTAACTTATTTTATACTTAATTAAACACCTCCATGTAAAACACGAGTCATGACGCACGCTTTAAACGACACGATAATTAGTCGTCACGAGATAATGGAAACGCGCTCTCAGGTATCACAAGAACGTGCGAAATGCGGTCACCTTTATAATATTCAGAATACATGTGCCAAAATGAAACTAGGCATTTTCCCTGAAGGCCTTTGCCGAGTCAATTTCGTAACACGTTGACCCTAAAGGTGTCGAGGAACGCGGACTAAATTATGTTTGGGATAACATTGACAGAGTTTTACTGTACGATGAAGTTAGAGCTTTTCTTTTAGGTGTAAAAAAACCGTCGTGGATGCTATGCCGGACTCTTACAGACTGAAACTAATACAGACTAATACGTTTCCTACCTACTGCTTACGGTTGGGAGATCCGGGTAAGCCCTCGCAAGGGTCCTGGGACATCCTTCTGAGGGCTTATTGGGGGTTCCAACCATAGGCTGTTGGGCGTTACGTGAGGTTTTTTAGTCAGTAGAAGTCCGGCATTGCTGAGCCCTTGCAAGGATATCGCTAGGATTCCCAACAGATCTTGGCTACCACTACGGCCTCACCTAGGGGGTTCGGGTGCTATCCTGCGTCTTTGGGGGATTGTTCGGATGTTATCCCGCTTCTTAGGGCGTGTGGCGTGTGTAAAACTATCACGTCACGCTGACGTCTTGGGCCTGCTTCTGTAAGGACGGTGAGCAACCCCCCTCCCCCCCACGGTCCTCTGAATGGTTGGGCCTAGGTCATGTAGTTGGGCCTACATTATTACTAGGTATCTAAACTGAACCTAAATAAGGCCCCCGTGGCATTGTGGCCAAAAGACTAGCAGCATTCCCCCTTTGAATAGCAATACCTATTCGCTGAGCGAGAAAACTGCCAGCCCTTGGGTCACCAGTCGACTCTACAGGGCGCTTTTTCAAATTCTTGAAAAGTTTTAAAACTAAACTACTTAACCGATATGAAAATTTCTGTCACTGTTGGGAAGCCACATTATCCCCGGGTGACATAGAATATATTTTATTCCCGAATTCCCACGGGAACGAGAGCTACGCGGGTGAAACCGTTTGGTAGTTATTTATATAGAAAGGTACCTATTTAATTCCTCATATAGATGAATTTGCTGAACATGTCAAAATCTTAGTTATTTATTAAATACTTAGATATAGAAAATAACAATTATGACTAGAAATAACGAGTAAATTTTGTAAGCTATCTTTAGCATTTTCATTTCATATTCTTTATTTACCAAATTTTATCTTCTTAACTCCTCAAAATAAGCGAGAAAGAGCATATTAATTCTCTTTTCTACAAAATGGATGCTTGTAAAGCAAATTCTTCCTAGTAGTGTCAAACATGCAGTATGAATTAATCAGTAGGAACAGTTCGTGAACTGCGACGAATCTCTGATGCAGTTGCAAATGGCTTTTGCATAGCTAAGTACCGTCAGCATCAATAATATAGAGGCGACGTTCCTGTCCAAAATTATCTTAGCAAATATGAAAATCATTTGGATTATTATACAGATCTTTAATAGATCGTATACTTTGTTTCCTTATGACGTGGGCCTAATAAACCGACTGGCAAAATGTGGGTACGTAATTCACCCCTGCTTACCTCTTTGAGGATATTATATACATGATTCTATAAAGATGTAGAATCTACCCCCGTATAGCAATAGGGCCCCGTGTGGTAATAGGAAAGAGTGCAAAATGTTTGTCCCAAATGCAGTGCAAGAGCTCTTTAGAATACTTATCGATGTAAATTTTCCCTCGTAAAAACGAAGTCCAATGAAGTAGGGAAGACCAGTAACCGCTGCTTGTTGCAGCTCAGTTGCCTAATAGAAACTAAAAATAAAATAATTTGCTTTTCGTCTTCTCGCTCTGTAGCGTGACCATAGAAAGTATCCAATACTTACACTTGTTAAAGGGAATTCACGCAACTGGTGTTTCAATTTCTACGCAGCCAGCAATAAAGTTATATTTTTATGGCCAAGAGCAAAATGAGTGTAAAATCGTTCTGTAGTTATGATCACGCTAACAGCTTAGTATGGTCTGCAACAAAAATACTGACTTCACTTCATCATGGCCCGTATTTGTTTTGTCTACGATTAAAATGTGTAGGTTGGGTAAACTTTTACATCAGAATACGTTTAAAATAAGCATTTCTTTATTTAGGCAACATTTTCATGGTCGATTTGCAGAAAATTTGTTCAATACCGTATGTTAAGCAACAATAAAACTTATTGTAACTAAAATGAGCTTTTAATGAGATTAACAAAGCTTCCTTAATATTTACGAGTGATAAATAGCGTTTTAGTCGACATTTTGGCCAAATTGTCTGCATAACTGAAAATATTTTATACATCGCAATCGCCGCCCTTCCTGAAAAGCAGTAGGGAGAATGAGATAATAGAATATGCTTAATGCACCATTTTAATTTTACTTTATAGCGGTTTGTTCAATGATTTATATCTTTAAGGTTTAGCTAGCGTGAAAAAAAAAACTAATGACTGCAGATAATTCTTTTGCAGACCGTACTAGGCGTAATTTAGTAATATTTTTTGCTACAAACAATTAACGGATGGCATTTACGTAAAGAATCGTTTTCAACTGACTGTATACAAAAACAATTTTGATTTAATTATGTTGTTTCTAAACCACAGCGAGAAATTTCTAGGTTATGTCGGGCAGAAGAGGATGAATGTAATAACTTATGAATATGTATTTTTGTGCAAGTGCATTAATAACTGAACTGACCGTAACTCACTGTAATTCCACATAATTCATTCTAAATAGTGGCATTTACTGTGAGAAGTAGATACTGATAAATTCTTCAAATGTATGTTTATAAGTTGGTTTTAAAATAATAAATCTTTTATGCGTGGAACCTAACAGTATTCTGACGTATTCACAAAGAAAATGCCATTTAAGCATTAAAGTAATATACATAGTTAAGCAATGGACATTTCAAAACAGGATTTTTTAAGGGTGGAACTTCCCCTTCAACCGACTAAAATTACATGGTCTTTGCCTAGCGCTCTGGGACGCTAACATAAAATAGCCGAATTGACGTTCAGATCGGTATTGTTCCTGCAAAGTCCAAACCGTAGGCTGTTAGCAGGACACGTGTGGTTTTTAGTCGGTAGGAGTCCGGCATAGCATCACAGTAGGATATTCCTCACGTTAAAAAAAAGGATCGGTATTCTATTCTCAACACCAGAGGTACTACTCGAGATAATTAAGGCCGCGTTCCAACACCTTTAAGGGTTAGCCCAAAATTCATTCGGCAAAGGCCCTTTGGGAAAAAGCCTAATTTTCGAGGACACGGTTCATTTTCGTAAATGTACTCTGAATGTTATAAGCCTTCACACGTTCCTTTGATACGTTGAATCCCATTGAGGTTAAGCTTTATTGCGGGTGTTTAAGGCGTTATACTTGGGCTTATGTCGTGAACCGCACTGAAGATTGTCAGTTAAGTCACGTAGAATTTTAACGAGACACATTGAGCTAAAGTCGCGTTTTTAGAAGCAAATGTTACAGGGAAAGTAGTTGTTGAGATGAAAATATTTTAGTCATTTCTCTTGAGATTACCGCTCAGAAAAATTAATACTTAACCTCTTTTAGGGTTCCGGACAACAAGATGCAAAACGGAACCCTTTTAGGGTCTCTTTGTTGTCCGTTTGTCTGTCGGCAATTTCGCCTTATAGGTAAAGAAAAGACACTTAAGTAAAAAGAAAAATTTGAAAACTATATTGTAATTCAATCATCTGTTCTTCTATACTAATATTATAAAGAGGAAAGATTTGTTTTTTTTTTTGTTTGTTTGTAACGAATAGGCTCCGGAACTACTGGACCGATGTGAAAAATTCTTTCACTGTTGGGAAGCTACACTCTTTGCGGTGAACATAGGCTATATTTTATTCCCGTATTCCCACGGAAACGGGAACTACGCGGGTGAAACCGCATGACGTCCGCTAGTAATAAATAAGTTTTGATAACCTTTGAATACAGACTTCACAAAAACACCGTCTGTACATTAATTGGATGGCGTACCAAACACGAACTGAAGAGCTACTAATAAATCAATCCATTACCGGCGTTTGAATAATACGTATGTATGTATTTGCTTTTACTCGGCTCCACCTGTTCGTGTACTCAATTATTCCTGCCCAAAGAGTGCTGTAATCAAGTTATTGGGATATATTTATTGGCTTTCACTCCCACAACATTCCTTTGCCAAGAAACCCCATACTTATTAATGATATACATATAGGTACATGCATAGCAAGAAGCCCTATATATCTATACTTACTAATATTATGAAGAGGAAATAAATAAATTGTCACGGTCATTTCACACGCTATCTGATCCCAAAGTAAGCTAGGAATAACCTGCTTGTGTTATAGGGTATCAGACCACGGATATTAATATTTAAATACTTTTATATTTCTACATATTATACATAGGAACTCCCAGACTCTTGAGACAAACATTTATGGGTCACACAGATATTTGTCTCCGGTGGGAATCGAACTCACGACCTCCAGCGCCGCAAGCGGTATCACTACCGACTGTGCCACAGAGGCAGTCAAGAAATATTTAAAAAGAAAGAAAAATCAGGAAAGATTTGATTGTATGTTTCTTTGCACGAATAGGCTCCGAAACTACTAGACCCATTTGAAAAATTCTTTTACTGTTGGGAAGCTACACTCTTTGAGGTGAATATAGGCTATATTTTATTACCATATTCCCACGGGAACGGGAACTACGCGGGTAAAACCGCGTGACGTCCGCTAGTATAAGATATATGAGGCTTCTTGGATAGCAAAAACGTGTTTTCGGAAAGCACCTAATTTGTTGCCGCTGTGTGCTATTTTTGTTACGATTTTACTGTAGTTTTAGGATACGAATACGTGGATACTTCATCACTGTCTTTCCTATTACTCATGTACGGGTAGAAAAGAGAAAGGGTCACTGTTATGGCTCTCAGGCATAGAGCAACACGACTTCAGGGGAGACGCCTTTGTATGTTTACTCAATACTAGTCAATACCAAAGATAATAAAATAAATAGTATTACATACAGATAGACAACTCCCTGCCCCCCACTTAGCAAGCTTACTCACCCCCGCCATAGCTGTCATATAGTTAGAGGGTATTTTGAGAGAAAGTTTGCTTAATCATAGTGGTCACACACACATTCAAGCTCTGTACAAACAAACGTGTTTTTTAGTGTAGGCGACAGAATTGAAAATGAATTATTTGCATAGAGTTTCCACCCTGCACTGATACATAACTGTCTGTCTTGATGTTGCGGGAGGAAATCGTATTCTTATACACCGTTACAAAAGCAACCGGCTGTCACTATGATATGAACCTTACACACAAAATCCCTACTAATATTATAAATGCGAAAGTAACTCTGTCTGTCTCTCTATCTGTCTGTCTGTCTGTTACGCTTTTACGCCTTAACGGCTGGAGCGATTGAGATGAAATTTGGTATAGGGATAGTTCGAGGCCCTGGGAAGGACATAGGCTAATTTTTAACCGCGCAAAAGGAGGGTTATGATTTTATGATATAACGACTCTTTCGCGATAACGACTTCTACGCGGTCGTAGCCGCGGGGAACAGCTAGTAATACAATATATCTATTTGTTATTCCATTTAGAGTTGTGTATTGAGAGTGATAAAAAGTCTCCGTATGGTACCTCCCCTCCCAATCAAAGTCAAGGTCATCTTGCTCTATGCTGTGACAGGTCTGGCTTGGTGTTAAGCTTTTCAGGCGAGGGGGTAGAGGTTTTATTGGCTCAGTGATCCGGTTTTATGAGTCATGTTGGTGGTAATAAACTGGTTCGTTCTTGGCTAAATGAGCTCTGATATTAAAACTTATGCGCTGACAATATCTGACTCCACGATGTTGACATAAATTACGTTTTATATTTCAAATTAAAGTTTATATTTAGCTAGTATCGTGGCTTAAGCTATTTAATAAAGTTCTAAATGGTTTCTACTCCCACACTTTTAAAGTTTTTCAAGTTAGAGTGAAAATGCTTGAAAGCTTAGGTCGCGTTTTTGACATAGCAAAGTTTTTTTTAGCCCCTGTAACGTTGTGAAGCAACGAATAAATAATCTATTAATTCATATTATTATTACAATTAGTTTGTGTATATTAAAAACTATTTTATAATGAAAATTGTTGAAAGCGCCATCTGCCGACAAATAGTCACATTAACACTAGCACGGGTTAACTCGCCAAGTAGGTAAATGACGTAGGACGTAGGGACGCTACTAGCCGCCAGAGGCGCTGTTCAATGCTATAAATAGGAGTGCACGCGCAGTTTCGGCGAACACATCACAAATTTAAAATATACTATCGCGAAAGTATCATTGCATCAAGAAAGATCTCAAAAATTAAATATAATTGATTAAATAATTCATCGGTGAATAGGGAGCGAAATTCTCCCTAGGTGAATAATTGTCTAGCTTCAAACGACGAGTATCCTTGGGTGAGTTAAATGGTGTATAACGTAATCTAATTTTTAAACTGTGAAAATTAACGGCTGTTGGTCCACCCTGTTATAAGGGGGTAGTTAAAAGGGGTGTGAAAAAACTTCTTTGTAAAATTAGTGCTGTAAGCAGATGTGTAAGACGTTCGACTCCTGAAATGGTTAGCAGGAGCCGGCTGTCTTTGGGAATATGCGGGGAACAAGGGTTCAAGCTAACCCCTATTCTGGAACATTCCAGGGTCCACCCTCCGGGTTCTAAAGAACCATTCACCCTACGGGTTACAAGAAGCTCACCCTCTGGACTTGTGCTCCGGGTTGAGAACACCGTGCCATTCTACGTTGTGGACGGCACGGCCACTTCAGCAACTGCAGCATCCTTCAGGAGACCCAGGATAAGTCGGAACCCCGCGAAGACTATCGGAAATCGCAAAGCCTCTTGCTGCTTGACCACAAACCACGACCCCGAGTTTTTTAATTTACAATAAACCAGCATTTTAAATTTCAACATTACTTTTTATTCATCTCTTCAATTTCCTGAAAGCTCACAGCTTTTCAGTGGCGCCCAACGTGGGGCACGAACCCACGACCCTGAGATTAAGAGTCTCATTCTCTACCGACTGAGCTAGCCGGGCACGTTGTCTCTATAAAATAGATTGCAGAGGGGCTTCTGGCGAGACTTGTGTCTGTAGTCTGTGCATCTGAGGGGCAAGTGCGAGTTTCAGCGAGCGCCTGTCGATATTCACTGGTGAGCGCGTTATCAAGACAAGTTCCCGCGTTTACAGCTAGGTGGCGGGGTCTCGATTCCATACAAATTAGCGCGCCGTGAATGTCGACAAGCTCACGCAAAAACTCGCACTTGCCCCTCAGTTGCATTAAATTACATCACTATGTCACGTGGACCATCTGTTCAAAGTTTGAAATAAAACAAAAATGACAACGTCAATAGGATTGAACTTTCACTTTCACAATAAACGTTAGAAGGGCAGTCAGGTGAGATCGTCTCACGGCTTCTTGTTTGTATCAGTAATCTTACTAATATTATAAATGCGAAAGTTTGCGAGTGTGGATGTTTGTTACTCTTTCACGCTTTACGGCTGAACGGATCTTGCTGAAATTTGGTGCAGGGATAGATTATGGTCTGGAATACCACATAGGCTACTTTTTATACCGGGAATAAGTTCCTACGGGAAGCGGAAAGGGGAACAAAGTTTACGCAGGCGAAGCTGCGGGCATCAGCTAGTAATAACAATAAGTGAGTTAGGACTTGCAATCCCTCCTCACCTTCCTAATCTATTTGTCCCCTCATCGCAAGGTTTTCCTTAACCCTTGTTATGAGACCTACAACCTCACGTATTGTCATCAGTCAGCTAATGACATCTGAGCCAGATAATAAGATATTCTTGGTTTTTCTTTATTAAAAATAATTGTGTGTGTCTTGAATACAAATGTTTTCTTTTATTCTTTACTAACGGACCCTCACAATAGCTGTTGGGAGTCACGGGACATCCTTCCTGAGGGCTTACCCGGGGCTCTCAACCATAGGCTGTTGGGCGTTACGTGAGGTTTTTTAGTCGGTAAGAGTCCGGCATAGCATCCTACGAGGATTTTCCCTCACGTTAAAAAAAAAAAAAAAAAAAAACGGACCCTCACAACTTCGTTTGTGTTACATTTTTCATCGCTGCTCAGCTCCTATTCATTGTAGCGTGTTGATTTATAGCCTATGACACTCCACAATAACGTTGTTTTCTATTGGTGAAATAATTTTGAAAATCGGTTCAGTAGATCCAGAGATTACCCCTTACAACGTCACAAACTCACAAACGTAACCTCTTTATAATATTAGTATCAGATAATAAGCTGTAACAGTTACCAGTGACCAGTCACACGGTAGTATTTAAGACAAGCTGAAAGCTTTATAAGCAGCTTGAATGAAATATTCAACAACAGGTCTATTTCAACACGGAAATAGCGTCGGTAGAGCGAGTGTAACACCTTTAGGAGTATTGCAATTTCCGGGCTACAATATTCGCTTTCGATCAAATGAGCCGTATGCTGTTCTGCCATACTCATGGTGGTATGTATGCGGGGATCAAACCATACCACCACGCCATCGAGTTTTGACTCTTTATTACCATAATGCCCGCCTTCCACTGCGAGCGAGTCGGACCCATTACGGACTCCGCTATACTCGTAACGACGATTTTCATACATGTCCTTCCACCAAAGCGGACATGACATGTATCGAAAACAATCGTTACGAGTATAGCGGAGTCCGTAATGGGTCCGACTCGCTCGCAGTGGAAGGCGGGCATAATACTTTTTCCTATACGAGGACACTGTTTTGTCTGCGCTACTGCATTACTACATTATACTCATCTGTAGGGTAGGGGGCCTGGTAACCTGCTTGATAGGATTTTGCTAGTGCAGATACCAGTCTCCCACAAAGGTTTTGAACGATAAGAGCTATATGTTTTAAGCATGTATTCTGTGTGGCAGGTACACAGAATACATCTGTGAAGGAAAATAATTAAAAATATTATGATTAGATATTATTTTATTAGATGAGTAGGTATTAGTGTTGTGACGAATAATATAAAATGAAAATCAAGCAATAAAGAGAAGGACAGTCATACTTATAGAAGGGGTCTATAGAAGGGCTGGAAGGTTGGCTATAGAATTTAGTACTCCACGCGAAATACAATTTACTTACATGCACCGACGTTTCGGACACGTTGCAGCGCCCATGGTTGCGGTTGGGGTCATAATTAACATAAGTAAATAGTACTTATTTCGCGTGAAGTTCCGAATTATATAAGTGACTAGCTGACCCGCGCAACTTCGTTTGCGCCACATAAGAGAGTATTACTTGTTCCCGTCGCATTTACTCCCGTTGCGTTGCGTTTACTCCCGTAGCGTCTCGTCGGTAATATTCAATACTACGTGAGAGAGAGAGAGAGAAAGGTTTCTCGTCGCGTGTATTCCCGTCGCATTATTTTTAAGAACAATTTCGTTTATGTAAGAGTTATCCCGTGGCATTATTGTAGAAAATTTTTGATTGCTATTAAAATGGTTATTGTGCACCAACCCAAAGATAGGCACATGCTATCGCGCATTTTTTTAGAGCTTTTTTAAGAGAAACAATTTTGTAGCACATATTTTTTGCATAACTATAAATATTTACGGAGCACACGCAACGAAGCTCTGAAAAGGAATAACTTTTCCCCGGTTTTTGAAACATTTACTATTACTGCTCCGCTCTTATTCATTGTAGCGTGATGCTATATAGCCTATGACACTCCACAATAACGAAGCTTTCTATTGGTGAAAGAATTTTTAAAATCGGTTCAGTAGATCCCGAGATTACCCCTTACAATTTAACAAATATACAAACACACAAACTTTACTTCTTTATAATATTAGTATAGATATAGATGAGTGTAAAAAACCACGATAGTTTAAAAATCAGTCAGTTTTCGGTGTCACAAGCCGCAATCTAACTTCATAAACCGAACTAAAATGCTTCATTATTATCATTGGTAAAGTTTCGTATTACCCCGGTACTCCCACATTATAACCCCGGTACTCCCACATGTATTACTGGGGGTTTAAATTGAGGTGTTTATGTATTCAGCACCTCCCACTGTGGTTCGCTGAATTATAGTTTATAATGTTGGTAGTTATGTAGTAGATTGTTTTAATAGAGTTCGTTATGAGGTATCGTTCTAGCTTATGGCCTTATAGTACACGGGGATTAAGAAGATGGTACATGTACGATGAAGTACAAAAGTGGATGAGCGAAATTTAATATTTTTACGGTTGAATTGAAAAATCTTCTCCTTCTTTAAAGTCAGTTAAAATATGATTAAATTTCAGGTTTGGAGGATTTATAGATAAATCATACACACCTCCCAGACACAGAACAAATCAATGTGCTCATTATTACACACAGAGATTTATCCCGAACCCACGACCTTCGAATCCGTAGTTAGGTACTCAAACCACTGGACCACGAAGCCACGAGGACAAAATGGTGTAAATCTACTTCTTCCTTACATACTCGTAGATTTAGAAGTAATTTTTGAACTAGATAGCTAGTCACACTAAAATATATCATTTCAATGTGCAATAATTATTGTAACTTTTAATATAATACTAGATCAAACCTTTCGTAACTCCGTTTTCTCAGCGTTCGTTCTGTAAATGATCGTTGCTATAGTCTCTTACGATATGGCTGGTCCAATGATAATTTTTGCCATTTCTATTTACAAGCGTTGTTTTTAATATCTCATATACACCAATAGAGTAGGCACTTATAGCTCTAAAAATACATAGGTATACATATTCAAAAATTCTTGCAATACCTCCTATCTCGCCCTTTAATATCGCCTTCATCATGTCTAGACACTAGACATTAAAAGTTCACAGGACTGAATGAACTAGAAGCGACGAGCAGTTTCGAGTCTCAAATCATTTTTATCGACAAAAAATTTGTCATAGTACACTTCGTACAGTTTCAGAATCCCAACACGCGCACAGCTTTAGGTACATTAATTTTTTTGCTATATTTCTCTTCATGAAAACCATCTCTAAAGAATAACAAATATTACCCACACATTACAAAAATAAAGAAGTCATTTTATAATATTTACTGTTCTCCAGTTCAATCACGCCCAATATAAATAGATCCATTATCTATACTTCTATACTATCTATAAGTTATTATAAAGAAGTAAAGTTTGTGTGTTTGTTATTGTGAAATGTCATAGGCTATATAGCATCACGCTATAACGAATAGGAGCGGAGCAGTAATAGTAAATATTTCAAAAACGGGGGAAAAGTTATTACTTTTGAGAGCTTCGTTGCGTGTGCTGCGTAAATATTTATAGTTATTTAAAAAATATGTACGTACTACAAAATTGTTTCTCTTAAAAAAGTTCTAAAAAATTGCGCGATAGCATGTGTCCATCTTTGGGTTAGTGCACAATAATCATTTTAATGGCAATCAATTTTTTTCTACAATAATGCCACGGGATACCTCTTTCATAAAGGAAATTGTTCTTAAAAATAATGCGACGAGAATACACGCGACGAGAAACCTTTCTCTCTCTCTCTCTCTCTCTCACGTAGTATTGAATATTAACGAGACGCTACGGGAGTAAACGCAACGCGACGGGAGTAAATGCGACGGGAACAGGTACCTAATACTCTCTCTTATGTGGCGCAAACGAAGTTGCGCGGGTCAGCTAGTTTATTATACTTTACTTGAGCAAAAATCTTCTATCTTTTCAGTTATAATGTAAATGTTTGCGTCTCGATACCGTAGGTAGAAGGCGCTGGTTAGCCTTCTACTAGTCATGTTCATCAGCTTTCGACTTCAGACAAAGCAATATAGACGAAGAGATATTATTCGACGGTAGTTTGCTGAAAATCACCCAAACCCAACCAGAGGGCCTAAAAAGGCAACATTTTTTTTTCACGGCCATTTTACACTACGCTGTCTGATCCCAAAGTAAGCAAGGAATGACCTGCTTGTGTTATGGGTATCATACCACGGATATTACTTATATACTTTTAAATACATAAATATTATACATAGAAACACCCAGACTCTTGAAACAAACATTTATGGGTCACACAAATATTTGTCTCCGGTGGGAATCGAACCCACGACCTCCAGCGCCGCAGGCGGTATCACTACCGACTGCGCCACAGTGGCAGTCATATTATGAAATGTAAAATGATTGGTATGCTTTGTATGTTTTGTATTTCACATTATATTAATTGTATGTTTCATATTATGAAAAATACAATGTTGCCTTTTTAGGCCCGCAGGATCTTGCTAGTGGTTTTGTCCAACTTTTCATTTAACATTGGAACTGCTTTTGTATTTCACATTATATTAATTGTATGTTTCATATTATGAAAAATACAATGTTGCCTTTTTAGGCCCGCAGGATCTTGCTAGTGATTTTGTCCAAGTTTTCATTAAAATTGGAACTGCTTGCAACAATAACATTTTTATTAGTTTCTATTGATCATTCGAAATGCTGTTACTGCTGAACATTGAAACTGCCGCTGTCATATTATTGTTAGTTATTGCGTCTAGACGTGCCGTTTCCGCAAGCATTTTCAAGTTCAATGGGGCACTTTTTACAAGGTCTTGGCACTATGAAACCTCCTTGAGTGATGAAAATATTTTTTGACGTGACAACGTCTTATAATTCGATGGAGCCGGCTGCACGAACGAAAAATGATGACGCAATACGTCGTTCCCTTGCTCTGAGGCGTTCCATTTATTTTAGTAATGTTTTCTACAGATGGCACTATAATCAATTGATGTGTTTTTATATTTCTTTTTGTGTTGTAATGTTAATTTTATTTGTATTCGTATTGGTATTTGTATTTGTATTTGTATTTTTATTTTATTTTTAATTTTATTTTATTTTCTTATGACGTTGTCACGTTCAACAATCGTTAGTGGTTCACTAAAGATTGTTGAAGACTTTACAGACAACCGATTTTTTTTTGTTTCATTGCAAGCATAGACTTATACCTAACATCATTGCAGAGTTCTATTGACTCACTCCTGTAATTTTTTGAAAATACAATTTAAAACCTTGCATTTTATTTTATACAAGGTTTTGCCACACTATCAAAAATTAAAATCTAGAAGTGTAGATAAGATAACAAGTGGTTTATTCTTCCTAGATTTTACTTTAACAGATAACAGTTACATTCATAATTTTGTAATAACTCGATTTAATCCACTATGATTAATAGCTATAATAAAAAAATGTTGCCACCAATATTCATCCCGAGGGTGTCTTAAGAGGCGACTAGGGGAACACTTTCGCAAAAATGCATTGAGTTGAGAAGGAAAACTCGAAATGAAACCCGGTTGTCTTTTTTGAGCGTGTCAATAAATCAAACCGCCACATCGCAGTCTGTACATTAGTGTACATTCATCAATAAGCTGGCCCCCTATTAAGTGGGACTAAGAAAACTTGAATAACACCACTTGTGCTGTTCCACAACATTTATTTATTTTACACTTGACCGGTTTCGCCTTACGGCATTTTCAATAGCAAAAACACAAAAACAACAACCACAAAAAAGGTAAAAACAGTACATACAAGTGGTGTTATATTCACTTTTATTTTTTTGTAATGTGAGAAAAATCCTACAGCGTGATTCTATTTATATATTTGAGCCTGTATATTGAGACACATCTCAAATCTCCCGATTACAAGTACTTATTAAAAGTATTTTTCATAAATGGTACAAAACATAGATGCAAATTATAAATACTCTCTCACTTCGCAAGATAAAAACAGAACAATAGCTTACATAACATGAAAAAAGAAATATTCAGATTGGTAACCGACCGCTTAAATTGTGCTGCTAAAATACGGACCCATTTACATGCAAACGTAAATGGTACTTTCACGAAATCACTATGTAATAATAGTATACAAGTAAAAAAAAGTTTACACTTTTCTCAGAGTAATTTGTTTTCATAAAAGTCCATGTGATTGGTGTGAATAGGCTTTAAGAGTAATGTGTACGAGCCCAGCTGGGCTTATCGGGAGGCAATCTTGTTCAAGGTAATGATGAAAAAAAAGCAGTATAGTTGTACCTAATACGAATACGATAATTGAAAAATACTGTCTTGTTTACAGTCAATCCAAGCGATGCCCGAGTTCAAAATGGCGGAGGGTCTGAGTAAGACAAAAAATTTGAATGAAAGTTTATTTTAATAAAAAGTAACACGAAAAATGTTTCAGGAAATGAGGAGAGAAAAAACGTACAGAGATCATTGAAGTTTCAATCAATTACCGCATCAAATGCAATGCATAAGGTTTGCACCAATTCAACAGCCGTCGCGTGTCGCCGCGTGTCGGCTGCATATAGCATGCCATTCGGCGCACGCGATTATTTAATTTTGTTCAAATAATGACCTTTTTGCCGTGTGTTTGGTACAGTATTTGACTTGGGTTGCAGCTGAAAATCAGCGGCGTTTGCCATTCAGGTAAGCGACATTTTGCTGAGCTGTGGTCCCTTTTGGTACTATGTCGGTGTTACGAGTATCTGCCTTACCTTGTGAACTTGTAAACCTGCAATATTGTGACATTTTACCAAATAAATGATTTTTCTATTCTATTCTATTCTAAAGCAGAACGATGTCCGCGCCATGTGATTGCCCGATGCCAGATCTGTGCTTTGCGCCTTACTCGTGTAATTTGTTTGTTTGCATCGAATAGACTCCGAAACTCCGAAAAAATTTTTCACTGTCGGCAAACTACAATATCCTTGATGAACAAATGCTGTATTTATTCCCGTATTCCCACGGGAATCGGAGCTACTACGCGGGTGAAACCGCGCGACGTCCGTTAATTCTCAATATACATAAGATCAAAAGAACCGAGCAAGTCAGACGGAGACTAATCGTTTAGGTTCCAACGACACAAGTGGTGGGAATAGACCCATATTTTTCCTTAAAGGCCGCCATTTTCTGTTTCCCTCGTGACTATTTTATTAGCCTGCTCATTTTATTGGTTTAACGTCGTAGAGATTTATTTCGGGCTCGATTCAATGGAATACAAGATGCAAGCTTGTTTTTATTCTTTACATTATCTATGTTAAGAGCTTGTGCGGCTCTTTTTTTATAAGGCACAAGTATTTATAGGAATATGTTATTTTATTTGTACGCATATAAAATTATGTATTTGTTTGGAAAGTACATATTTTATTCATTTTGATTTATTTTTACCAAACTGAATTATTTCATTTTCGTGTTATACGTCTTACCAGTTATGAGATCCGGTGCCGAGAAGTGGACACTTGCGGTGGGGCTCGTCCATGCCCTCAAAGTTGCACAGCGAGCTATGGAACGAGCCATGCTTGGAGTATCTCTGAGGGATAAACTCCGAAATGAGGTTATTCGGCGGAGGACCAGTGTAGTCGACATAGCTCGCATAATAAGCACATTAAAGTGGCAAAAGAACCGACGCCCGATGAAGCAAACAAGGTCTAGTGTGGAGCCCGCGAATCGGTAAACGTGGGGTAGGACGTCCACCCACCAGATGGACTGACGACCTAGTAAAGGTCGCAGACTGGGAATGGATGCGAAAGGCACAGGACCATGTACTGTGACGTGAACTGGGAGAGGTCTACGTCCAACAGTGGACTGCTATAGGCTGAGTTGATTGATGATTGATTGATTTATTTTCCTTTGACAAAGATATACACAAGTATAAGCACTTTATTCTGCCAAGTTCTCTCATTCACTCTATTAAATATTTCATATCATTACATGCTCGTCACAATAAACAGCTCAACGCTATTGTACTATTTTACCCTTTTTTTGAAGTGAAACTTCTTTATCGGCGTTGGAAAAAAATTTGCGTCACGTCACGTCACGTCACGTCACGATTTTTGGTTACGCGCCATCTTTGTTCTGTTCCCCACCACGGTGGATTCGAATTAAGAGTACTTTATCCAGGGATAGCATGTCATTTAAGGGTTTTTGGACTTTTGGGCTTTTGGACTTTTGGATGGGACATTGGTACTTTGGGTCTTTGGGACTTTGGAACTTTGAGACTTTGGGACTTTTGAACTTTTGAACTTTTGGACTTTTGGATGGGACCTTGGTACTTTGGGTCTTTGGGACTTTGGGACTTTGGGACTTTGGGACTTTGGGACTTGGGGACTTTTGGACTTTTGGCCTTTTGGACTTTGGACTTTGGACTTTTGGACTTTTGGACTTTGGGACTTTGGGACTTTGGGACTTTGGGACTTTGGGACTTTGGGACTTTGGGACTTTGGGACTTTGGGACTTTGGGACTTTGGGACTTTGGGACTTTGGGACTTTGGGACTTTGGGACTTTGGGACTTTGGGACTTTGGGACTTTGGGACTTTGGGACTTTGGGACTTTGGGACTTTGGGACTTTGGGACTTTGGGACTTTGGGACTTTGGGACTTTGGGACTTTGGGACTTTGGGACTTTGGGACTTTGGGACTTTGGGACTTTGGGACTTTGGGACTTGGGGACTTTTGGACTTTTGGCCTTTTGGACTTTGGACTTTGGACTTTGGACTTTTGGACTTTTGGACTTTTGGACTTTTGTACTTTTGTACTTTTTGACTTAATTTAAGGTGAGGTCAAAATTAAGTTTATGAAGAAGTTTCACTTCTTACGTGTGTACACTAAGTACACGCAATTTTTTTCTTTATATTACACGTGTGTACATAATCTGTAAAACAAATAAATAAGACTCATTTTAGCAAAATTTTATTGAAGGCAAACTTTATTAGAACAAATTAAATAAAGTATGTCATTCTGATATGATCTTTATCCAAACGAGATACGATTCAGTTTTCATTATTGCTAGAATTACTTTGATCAGGATGGTCGTCTTTATATTATTGACGCCGACTGTACCCGTACATCAAAAGTATGTTAAGGCCGCGTGGGTCAGATTTTGAGTTTTTTGAAACAATCCTAGTCAAAAAGTAAAGGGTTTTTAAATCTGTAAAATATATATATAATAGTTAAGGATATAAGCTAAACATATTCCGAGCCCGTTACACGATGCAATAAATTTCACTAGATAGAAAAAAATCCCAAAGTTGACTCTCTCAGAAAAGTTTTTTCAATACTGTGGCTAAACTATTAACATTTTATATATTTTTTTTGCACTCAATTAAAGGTATTAAGTTTTTATACACATTTTCCGAGCGTTTTTCTATAAACAACTATTTACATAGTTATCATGTACGAATATCTACCAAACGCAATAGAATTGCGCCGCTGACGGCCGATCAGTCTCGCCCTGGCGCTTGTGGAGGCAGGACCTGTGTCAGTTTTTTTCGCAACTATTTCGTAATTATTATGCCAAATTACGTTGAAATCGCGCCACAGTATAAAAATATCAGTAATGGGCAAAATGTAATTAGATTAACCGTTACAAAAACATACGCGACTCATGGTAAAAATGTGGTGATCTTTTACTTTTTAAGTGTTTTCACGACATGGTAACCAGCTACCTAATGCATTAAAATGTCTACGAATTACATGATAATTTCGCAATCCAACATGGCGGCCACGCCGTAATCACAAAATTTCATGATGGGTATCGTTTAAGGGGTTTTTTGGTATGCTGAGTACGAAGTACGTGATAATTTTGCAATCCAATATGGTCGCCGCGCCGTAATCACAAAATTTCATGATGGGTATCGTTTAAGGGGTTTTTTGGTATGCTGAGTACGAATCACGTGATAATTTTGCAATCCAATATGCCCGCCGCGCCGTAATCAGAAAATTTTATGATTGGTATCGTAAATGGTAGTATCGTAAATCATACGTAGCAGACTGTAGTGTAAAAGAGATAGAGACACATGTTCCATTCTTCGTTCTAACATTTGTGTGTGGTTGGATTGCATGGAACGACACAGACTAAAAAAACTTGTTCGGTTTACTGTGAGTTAGTTAACCGCGTGCCAATTTGCAATTGTGCAAGACGTGGTCAGAGTTAAGAAGTTATTTATTTAACTCAGAGCTTACTAACTCTATATTTATATATTTAACTCGACTCTTCGCGCAAGTGGGCCTAAATAGCTTAGGCGGCCAAATTGAATTCCAAAATGATCATGTTATTCGTACTCAGCATACCAAAAAACCCCTTAAACGATAACCATCATGGATTTTTGCAATTACGGCGCGGCGGCCATATTGCATTTCAAAATTATCACAGGATTCGTACTCAACATACCAAAAACCCTTTAAACGATACCCATCATGAAATTTTGTGATTACGGCGCGGCGCCCATATTGGATTGCAAAATTATCATGTGATTCATACTTAGCATACCAAGAATTCCCTTTAAACGATACCCATCATGAATTATTGTGATTACACCGCGGCCGCCATTTTGGATTGCAAAATTATCACGTGATTCGTACTCAGCATACCAAGAAACCCCTTAAACGATACCCATCATGAAATTTTGTGATTACGGCGCGGCGCCCATATTGGATTGCAAAATTATCATGTGATTCGTACTCAGCATACCAAAAAACCCCTTAAACGATACCCATCATGAAATTTTGTGATCACACCGCGGTGGCCATATTGGATTGCAAAATTATCATGTGATTCATACTTAGCATACCAAGAATTCCCTTAAACTATACCCATCATGAAATTTTGTGATTACGGCGCGGTGGCCATATTGGATTGCAAAATTAGTACGTAATTCGTACTCAGCATACCAAAAAACCCTTTAAACGATACCCATCATGAATTTTTGTGATTACACCGTGGCCGCCATTTTGGATTGCAAAATTATCACGTGATTCGTACTCAGCATACCAAGAAACCCCTTAAACTATACCCATCATGAAATTTTGTGATTACGGCGCGGCGCCCATATTGGATTGCAAAATTATCACGTGATTCATACTCAGCATACCAAGAAACCCCTTAAACGATACCCATCATGACATTTTGTGATTACGGCGCGGCGTCCATATTGGATTGCAAAATTAGTACGTGATTCGTACTCAGCATACCAAAAAACCCTTTAAACGACACCCATCATGAAATTTTGTGATTACACCGCGGCGGCCATTTTGGATTGCACAATGATCCCGTGATTCATACTTAGCATACCAACTTTAGAAAACTTTAGATGTTTTTATGACCAGCTATTATGTAATTTACATTTTTTATGCAACTGTAGCAAACGTACGCAACGGAAACTCTCAAAAGAAATGAAATATCCTAGTTGTCGAAAAATGTTTCGTTGCTGCTAAGCTCTTATTTGCCTTAGCGTGATGTTATATATTTTGGTATTTTTCAAAAATGGACATTCTGTTAAGAAACTCTTGAAATTCACCTAGCAGTCTCTTAGACTCTAGAGTTAGAACAACTAAACAAACAAACAAACTCTTTAGTTTAAAAATAATAGTATAATATACATAATTTATTTACGATTAACTCATTTATTTTTATTTACGAAACTAATAAATCACTACACTTAATAAAGTTAGATGCATTTACTACGTCAAACAAAGTTAGCATGCTGTTTCTTTCTACTATACTGTATACTGTGGCATGCGAGTTGACTGCCGCTGCCGGCGCGCGGTGTGTCTTGCGCCCGGGGCGAGGGGAGCGCCAAATGCCTACTTGTGCGGGTTAACCCCCCCTTAAATTGGTTCACAAAAGAGCATAAATTGGCACAGAGTTGACCTAGATAATATAATTAGCATACAATTCTTCGCCATTTAAGTTATAACCATATTAAAATGTAGTACTTATGTAAGCATTCGTAGTTCCGTTGACTCAATGACAACCTACCTACACTTTACATCTTTTTTTTATGTGAGGGAAAATTTTTCATGAATGCTATGCCGGACTCCCACCGACTAAAAAACCTCACGTAACGCCCAACAGCCTATGGTTGGGAGCCCCGGGTAAGCCCTCGGAAGGATGTCCCAGGACTCCCAAATCCTGACTCAGTCACTACGTTTTATTTTACACCTTTTTTTGTAACGTGATGGAAAATCCTTCATGGATGCTATGCCGGACTCCTACCGACTCAAAAACCTCATGTATCCTGCCCAACAGCCTGCGGTTGGAAGCCCCGGGTAAGCCCTCGGAAGGATACCCCGGGATACTTTACACCTTACTCTAAAATATATAGTAGGGACTATTTTTTTTTCTTGGATACAGCTGGTCTTGACATGAGAGAATGTTTTGGGACATTTCCAACTACAAATGATTCCGTGTTTCAGAAGGCACGTTAAACCTTTGGCCCCGGTTGCTAATAACATGGCTGTTGTTAAGCTAACTTTGAAAATTGCAACAGAATTTAGCCACAACTTGCTTCTGTCCATTACAATATGTCAATAAGCTCATCGCCTACTATACTACGTAGGACTAAGGGTCCGTTCACACAGACCGGCTCGGAGAGGAGAGCAGATTCTTATCACGTTTAAAAAAGAGTTTTTAGTATTTGAATTAAGGTTTATTTTTGCATGTGCACTGCTTTTGTCATTAAGAATGCTTGAACGCGCTTGGTGTGAAATAATAAGAGGAGCTGACCGGCTCCGATCACGTACTTTTTCTAGTTCGCGCAGCCGTTCGGCTCCGATTTCATGCTCTTTCTTGCTCGCGCAGCCGATCGGCTCCAATTGCATGCTCTTGCACATGTTCCAGATGGTGGTGGACTGCGTCGACGTTCTCTGATGTTACGAAAGTCCATCTGAAGTGTGGACGACGATGCCACTGTAAAACGTTCCATATCGCTCGCGCAGCGAATCGGCTCCGATTGCGTGCTCTTTCCCGCTCGCGCAGCCGATCGGCTCCGATTGCGTGCTCTTTCCCGCTTGCGCAGCCGATCGGCTCCGATTGCGTGCGCGCCGCCCCACGCCGACCGCCATTTTGATGGCACAATTTAAACAGAACAGTTGTGTGTACTTATACGAAAACATCGCTGATGAAAACTTAATATATTTCTTCATCGGGGCTATCTAAAAGCATGTTCCGAAAAGCACACGTTAACACCGAAAACAAAACTTGGACTGCGTGGATACTGGTACTGCCTTTGTAGTGAATCCACCCGGCTGCGAGCGCATCCGACCGGCTGCGAGAGTATCCGACCGGCTGCGAGGGCATCCGACCGGCTCCGAGCGCATCCGCTTCCAGCCGGTCTATGTGAAATAGTTGGCGGCTCCGCTCCGACCAGCTCCGAGCGTATACGATCCGGTCTGTGTGAAAAGAAAAGTGCGCGCCGATGCTCTCCGAGCCGGTCTGTGTGAACGGACCCTGATTATGAATGGTAAAATGAGGGCGTATCATAAATTCATAATGCTTCTGCCTACATCTTCGGTGATATGGACGTGACTCTATGAATGCATGTAAAAACCCCTTTTTTGGTTTTCATAATTTCATAATTCATAATTCATTTATTCCTTTGTGAACATAGGTAGTAGAATGTTAACAATAAAAATATAAGTGTGCTGTGTAGCGCCGTGCTCTGCCATTACATTGGCAACACAATTTTTTCTTATAGTCTATTCGTAATAATTAGCATTAATTTATAATTAGTACATAACAGAATTATTAAAGACTAGCTGATACCCGCAGCTTCGCCTGCGTAAAATTTATTCCCGCGGGAACTTATTCCCGGGATAAAAAGTAGCCTATGTGTTATTCCAGACTATAATACATCTCTGTACCAAATTTCAGCCTGATCCGTTCAGCGGTTCGAGCGTGAAAGAGTAACAAACATCCACACTCACAAACTTTCGCATTTATAATAGTAGTAAGAAGTAAGATTCTTCGTTATTATGATATAAGTAATGTCAAGTCATACAATTGAAACAAAAAAATCAGAAATTTGTATAATCATTTAAAAAATCTACAACTGAATAATATGCTTTTTGTATTAAAAATGTTAATAATTGTTTTTTGAAACCGCTGATGTCTAATATGTTTTGGCCGTTTTTTTTTTTTTTTTATTACCTTGGGTGCCATTGCAAAAATGCTTTAGTGGTATAATTTTGTCCTACACGGGACCAAATGCAATTTGTCAGCTCTACGTGAACTAGTATTAAATAAGATTTATGTACTACCATTATAAACAAGAAGCCGTGAGATCGTTCTCACCCGACTGCCCCTCTGTAACACGTTTATTGTGAAAGTTCAATCCGATTGACGTTTTCATTTTTGTTTTATTTCAAACTTTGATTAGTTAATTCACGTGACCTAGTGACGTAGTTTAATGCGACAGAGTCACAGACTACAGACAAAGTCTCGACATAAGCCCCTCTGCACTTTATTTTATAGAGAGGGGCTAAAACGTAAATAAATAAAATAAGAAAAAAATATTTACCTATTTACTATTTCATATCAAATACTTCATAGCTTAATTTACCAGAGCGGCTTATCAAAGGGTCTATCGTAGTGCCAGCTAGTTGAGAGCTCGGACGAGTTCAAAGTGGCGGATACCCCCTTGCCGTGAACCCAATTTATAGCAAAGAGCTTTCGCGATAGTGCTTTGAATCGTCCCTCAATCTTACAAACCTTTTTAGGGGATTAAAATCAGAAATCAGGCCACAAAGATCAAATTATAGTGCGCTTGTCCCGGTTTAGGATAAAAATGGCGATAAACCAGATTGAGGGAGATTTGGGATTGATTCAAAGGGTAATTTTTAAGGGGTGGGGTTTTCGACCGATTTCATAATAAAGCTAAGATTTAATCATGTTGTAAATACTCCGACTAGGTATGGGTGTTATCATAGATTTGTATTTTTTGTGTTTTTTAAAGGGCCGTCTCAAATTATACTTAGGTTACTGAGGTTTCAAATAAATTTATTTTAATGATACTGAATAGAGTAGCGTCGAGTTTAAGTTAATAATATACCAATTTACCGTTGATAAAAACTATGTGAAATTTGAAGTGTACATTTACCTATTTCACAAATTTATATACCAAGTTATTTTTTTTTCCTAACAGGAAAAGGGACAATACTTTATAATCTTTTGTCTGAGGTTAATGAAGCTGACGATGTTTAATTGAAAAGCTAAACTTTTCTAACTTTTACTTTCTTTAATTTTGTCGTAATAACTGAAACGCCAGGAGAAAGAAATCCTGGGTAACTTTATAGTTAGGTACCCCTGTAGGTACATTTTACTTTTGTTACTAGTTGTTTTTTAAATAGTAAGCAACTTTCCATATGGTCCTTGCATGGGTGACCACCATGTAACACTTCATTTTCGACCGTTTCCGTGCTTTCGAAGGCATGTTCAGCTCGATAGCTACCACGGTTCCTTAGATACAGACACAACGGAGGCATAGGAATAGGATCCCGTTTTTACTTCCCTGGTTACAGAGTCTTAAAACTCAGCAGTCGCGCTATACAAGCACCACACCACGGAGGGAGCTTAAATATTTATTTATTTATAGATCGTAACAGGGCGGACCCAACTAAAGGGCACACATTTTACGTGTTTATCTTGTCTCATTACTGTGACACTTCGATCGGACACCAAAGGGTAAGCCTACCTTGAAGAGGTCACCTTAATTTATATGTAACTCTATAAAACGTCGATTCCCACCGGAGACAAAAATTAGTGCGACCTATAAATGTTGGTCTCCAGAGTCTGGGTGTTTCTATGTATGATAAGTATGCAAGTATTTATGTATTGGTATCCATGATCTGATATCCATAACACAAGCAGGTTGTTCAGGGTGTTGGGATCAGATAGCGTTGTGTGAAAATGCCATAAAAAGAAACTTGATTCTGCCAAGTTCTCTCACACAGAATGTGTGGGAGAACTCAGAGCATTTCTTATCATTTCATGCTCGTCAGAAATAAGCAGCACAGCGCTTTGTACTCTTTTCTTCTATTTCTTTTTATTTTACATGTTTGGAAATAAACTATGAGACAAATAAATAAGAAGACTCATTTTAGCAAAATTTTATTGAAGGCAAACTTTATTAGAACAAAATAAATAAAGTATGTCATTCTGTTATGATCTTTATCTAAACGAGATACGATTCAGTTTTCATTATTGCTAGAATTACTTTGATCAGGACGGTCGTCTTTATATTATTGACGCCGACTGTACCCGTACATCAAAAGTATGTTAAATTGGTTCACAAAAGAGCATAAATTGGCACAGAGTTGACCTAGATAATATAATTTGCATACAGATCTTCGCCATTTAGTTATAAATATATTGAAATGTGGTATGTAAGCAGCTACACCAATTTACTACCATTATAAAAACGTAAATAAATAAAATAAGAAAAAAATATTGACCTATTTACTATTTCATTTCAAATACTCCATAGCTTAATTTACCGGAGCGGCTTATCAAAGGGTCTATCGTAGTGCCAGCTAGTTGAGAGCTCGGACGAGTTCAAAGTGTCGGATACCCCCTTGCCGTAAACCCAATTTATAGCAAAGAGCTTTCGCGATAGTGCTTTGAATCGTCCCTCAATCTTACAAACCTTTTTAGGGGATTAAAATCAGGCAACAAAGATCAAATTATAGTGCGCTTATCCCTGTTTAGGATAAAAATGCCGATAAAATAGATTGTGGGAAATTTGGGATTGATTCAAAGGGTACTTTTTATGGGGTGGGGTTTTCGAACGATTTCATAATAAATCTAAGATTTAATCATGTTGTAAATACTTCGAGGAGGTATGGTGTTATCATAGATTTGTATTTTTTAAAGGGCCGTTTGAAATTATACTTAGGTTACTGAGGTTTCAAATAAATTGAATTTAATGATACTGAATAGAGTAGCATCGAGTTTAAGTGGTTATTCAACCTGTTAAACACTTTACACGTGCACTTAGTTTTATATAACAATTTACCGTTGATAAAAAATATGTGAATTTGAAGTGTACATTTACCTATTTCACAAATTTATATACCAAGTTATTTTTTTTTCCTAACAGGAAAAGGAACAATACTTTATAATCTTTTGTCTGAGGTTAATGAAGCTGACGATGTTTAATTGAAAAGCTAAACTTTTCTAACTTTTACTTTCTTTAATTTTGTCGTAATAACTGAAACGCCAGGAGAAAGAAATCCTGGGTAACTTTATAGTTAGGTACCCCTGTAGGTACATTTACTTTTGTTACTAGTTGTTTTTTAAATAGTAAGCAACTTTCCATATGGTCCTTGCATGGGTGACCACCATGTAACACTTCATTTTCGACCGTTTCCGTGCTTTCGAAGGCATGTTCAGCTCGATAGCTACCACGGTTCCTTAGATACAGACACAACGGAGGCATAGGAATAGGATCCTGTTTGTACTTCCCTGGTTACAGAGTCCTAAAACTCAGCAGTCGCGCTATACAAGCACCACGCCACTGAGGGAGCTTAAATATTTATTTATACATCGTAACAGGGCGGACCCAACTAAAAGGGCACCGATTTTACGTGTTTATCTTGTCTCATTACTGTGACACTTCGGTCGGACACCAAAGGGTAAGCCTACCTTGAAGAGGTCACCTTAATTTATATGTAACCCTCTTTTAAATGTACATATTTGCTTATCTACACTCGAGAGCAATGAATCCGGGTCACTTAAAGAATGTTAAAAATCTCGGAAACTAAAAATGATAGGTTAATGCAATAAATTGTATTTAATAGACAATGTAATACTCCTTAAATGAAAGTAAAAAAAATATGAGTCACCATACATTTTATTAACACAAAATTACATAAAGAAAAAACTGCCGATCTCTCCTTAAAACAAAAATAGGAAACATGAAATTTTTGAACTTTATTACGATTTTCTTGAATTTTAATACTTCGTATTGCCTCCTCGTGCTTCCATTACTGCGTTTACGCGGTTTGGCATGCTGTACACCAAGTTCCTTATACGATTTTGGGGAATATTCTCCCATTCCTCTGTGAGAGCAATTTTGAGCTCACGAAGCGTGATTGGGGGAGGGTTTCGTTGTTTTACGCATCTGCCTAGCTCGTCCCAAGCATGCTCGATCGGGTTGATATCCGGGCTGCGCGCTGGCCACTCCATACGAGTAATGTTCATCTCTTGAAGGTAGTCATTCACAATCCTACCTGTATGAGGTCGGGCATTGTCATGCATAAATATAGCATCCTCACCTAAATTGACCATAAATGGACCAACGTGATCATTGAGGATTTCTTCCACATATCTTACGCTAGTTAAAGAGCCGTTTTCTATGATCACCAGCTCTGTGCGACTTTCAGAAGAAATTCCGGCCCACACAAGTACAGACCCACCACCGTAGGCTACTTTTTCTTCGATGCATGCTTGCTTGAATCTTTCCCCTGGTCTTCGATACACTCTGTGTCTTCCATCGTGCTTGTAGAGCATACATTTTGATTCGTCGGAGAACATAACTTTTGACCAATCTTCAATACTCCAATTTACGTGGCTCTGGGCATACCTTAGTCTCGAAATACGATGCCCACGCTCCAGTTTAGGGCCGTTTGCAGGTCTAAGGGGTTTTAAGTTAGATTCAGCAAGCCGACGTCTTACTGTCCATGCACTTGGGTTACTTCCTCCGAGGCGTCGAAACTGATTGGTGAGTTCAGTTCCTGTGAGAAAGCGATTTCGAAGCATGGTGTTCACCAAGTATCGGTCTTCTCGTGCTGTGGTACACCTGGTTCTGCCCGTTCCTGGTCTGCGTAGGTTAGAACCAGTTTCTTCGTAACGTCGGAGAACTCTTTGTACTGTTGACAGCGACACACCGACAGTCCTGGCTGTATCGCGCTGACTCCGGCCGGTTTCCAGCATTGTAAGTATTCTGGTGCATTCTTCAGGCGTAAGCGACATAATTTCAGCTTGATTAATGAATATAGAGCACTATCAACATGGTTTATGTACCCACATAAATGACAGATTACAAACAAAAGCAACACCAAATGCTGTAATTTCGTAGTTCCATCTTCGAAAGTGGCCCTTTTTCAAATTTGATTTTTTTATGATATAACTTTACAATAACTAAGAAGTTTTAATACCTTCATTTAAGGAGTATTACATTGTCTATTAAATACAATTTATTGCATTAACCTAGCATTTTTAGTTTCCGAGATTTTTAGGATTCTTTAAGTGACCCGGATTCATTGCTCTCGAGTGTATTTACAAAGCACTTACATTTAATTTTTCATTAAAATTCTTGTTATACAAATTTAAAATTAAACTGAACGCAGTTTTACTTAGTATTAGTATATTTATATTTTATTTAAGACTAGCGGTGCCTCCCGGCTTGGTCTGTGATAGGCTTTGAACCCCGAATCACCCAATCAACCCGTAATTGTTTGTATTTTCAATACTGTTTTGTGTAATGTGCCATATTTTGCGACATTTATTGCAGTATCTGTTCGAAATAAATAGGAATTCGGATGACGAAAGATTTTTTAAATCGACATACTTGTTTCAGAGATTATCGATTGCATATAACAAATACTTCTTCTTTATAATATTAATTAAGGACCAACAATCGAGTCTACTATATTTAGTTTGATTGTCCCAAATTTGACGTCGCAAAGATCAATTGAATTGTCGTGATTTTAGTATAATAAAAATATTTCTTGGTTTGGAGTAGGTATAAACTACTTTTGTCTCGGAAATATCGACATCTTTTTCTCGCGGGGAAATACGTGCGGATAACCAAATTTTGAGTAGGCGAAGCCGTGGGCGTCATTAAGTATTGTTACGGACTATTGTTAGTATTGATGTATTGGGAGTCCTGGGTCATCCTTCCGAGGTCTTACCCGGGGCTCTCGAACGCCCAACAGCCTACGTGTTGGGCGTTACGTGAGGTTTTTTAGTCGGTAGGAGTCCGGCATAGCATCCATGAAGGATTTTCCCTCACGTAAAAAAACCGACCCTTTAAACCATGATAGACATATTATGCGGCGGCCCTTTGTGGCAACGGGGAAGAGTACAAAATGAGTTTGGGAGTTACAATGGCGCAATCAAACAGTGCGAGTGTAGGGCCTCCGATCTTGCAAACGTCCATGGGCTGCGGTGACCACTAGTACAACTGGTGGACCGTATGCTTGTCGCCACTTTAGTGATATAAAAAAAAACGGACGCCCGAACGCGCACCAGACAAATTAACACTAGTCTGCAGAAATGCAATAAAGACAAAATTATTAACTTACTCATCCACCATATTACAGTTTAAAATTTGACAAAGACGTTCCCAGTAGTCGTAGTTTGAGTCCAGTTATAAACATCCCTTGGGGGTGCAGCCGTGCATGTTTAGCAATTTACACGACTTTACTCAGACATGTCTTAACTATAATCTTTATCGCAAAAATCCTCAAAGTCGTTTGGGAGGTACAATGGCGCAATCAAACAGTACGGACGCCCGAACGCGCGCACCAGACAAATTAGTAGTCCTCAGAAATAAATAAATAATTATTTGTGGATATTCACACACAACATCATCTAGCCCAAATTAAGAGTTTGTGCTATGAGATCTAGACTACTGATAGACATTCTTATATATTTCTAAATACACATCTTATACATACAAACAAACATTTATTGATCACACAACTATTTGAAAAGACCAGAAATGCAATAAAGACAATATTATTAACTAACTCATCCACCATATTATAGTTTAAAATTTGACAAAGGCATTCCCAGTAGTCGTAGTTTGAGTCCAGTTAGAAACACGGGTCCCTTGGGGGTGCAGTCGTGCGAAATGGCGCTGTAAACGAGTTGGGGCGACAGAACTGTCACGTTCTGTCGCGAAGTTCATAAACACGGTCACTCTCGAAATGTTTTATGACTGTACGTGTATGTTTTAATTTCGAGTAAAACCACGATAGGCACCGCGTGGTTTTTGTCGGTAAAGGCGCTCCCTCACCGGGAGCATTCGCGTGTAATGTAACGTTACATAGTCGAGCATTACAGCAGTGAGGGAGGTGAACTGAGCATTACAGTGCACAAACTGTAATGATACAAGACGAGGTTACACCAGTGAAGGAGGAGAACCGAGCATTACAATGCGCACTTTGTAATGATACAATTTGTAATGTTTTGATACAACTTGTAGCCTCAATGCGCTGACATTGCGAAGAAAAACCTATACTAAATGTTACATTACACGCCGACGCTCGTCGGTCAGGAAGGTAGTATTGTAACGTAATGCTCTAAGTCGAATCTACAATGTTACATTACACGCAAACGCTCGTCGGTCAGGGAGGTAGAATTGTAACGTAATGCTCTAAGTCGAATCTACAATGTTACATTACACGAGAATGCGCCCCGGTGAGGGAGGTTCTTAAGAGTTCAGTGTAGCATCCATGAGAAAGAAAAAACATATCCTTACACAAATTCTTTTTGTTTGAAGTTTTATATGATTTTTTGATTCTATTGTTTTCTCCTCTTAACTTACGTAACACCTTTCAATGTTTTACAATTCATATTGTGATCAAGACATTGCCAGAAAAATTTATGAACGTATGAATTGAAGACCGTTAATAAATTTGTTAAGTAGAGTGAGGTACGTCGATAAGACGTTGAAATCTTTGAGACCACTCGAGATTTGCTACGAAGTAGCAAATCTCGAGTGGTCTCAGTGCCGTAGATAGAACGGGGGTCTGAGGACGGTGAGCGTCCCTCTCACCGTCCTCAGACCCCCGGTCATGGAGGCCGATAGTCCTCGGCGAAGACACGTCGGCGGCACCCAGGCCGCCGACTGCGGAACTCGGGTGGAAGAGCTCTCTCCCGCAAAGACGAGAACGGTAACCAGTACCAAGTCATTTTCAAAGAGATAAGAAAACGTGTGGTTTTAGTCACACATAACATCCATAATTCCATTACAGCTTTACATTCCACACGCAAAAAAGGCATTACAGTTGTACTGTAACAAGATTTCATTTTATAGAAATACAACCCATCATTTTTTTTATTGTTTCATTTACATTTTACTTTGTGTCAACCATTTTAATGATTAAACTCAACAGAAAAGTAATCGCCGAGAGCCGGAGACATTTTTCCTAATGTAAACAAATCCCTGGATTAATTAAGAGCTTTTTTCCACAGAAAACGTCATGCGACATCGTTTTACACGTTTTACAAGACGCCATTTTGAATGAAAAGGAGCGATGGAGGTTTTTAACTTTAAGAGGCCCCATACACCTACAATACTATTGACCAATATTCTTATTGTTCAATATTTATAATCACCATCTTTTGAATAAGAGGCCCCATACACGGACAATAATATTGATCAATATAAATGATTGTTCAATAAGTTGACCGTGTAGGGCTAATATTGAGGTTTGAACAATCACTAAACAAAAGTTTGACGGAGCTTAAATTTTATTGATCAATATTTTTTTTCGCACCGTGTAGGCTTAATATTGATCAATATTTTTCAGTCGGATATCGAAATTTCGAATTTAGAATTTACTTTTCTTCGTCAGACATGATGTACTCAGACATAAATAAAAATATTGATGCAATTGTTATTGAGTCAATATTATGGAAGGTGTGATTGGGAGTTAGGAGTATATGTCTGACAAAGAAAAGTAAATTCGAAATTCCGATATCCGACTGAAAAATATTGATCAATATTAAGCCTACACGGTGCGAAAAAAAAATTGATCAATAAAATTTAAGCTCCGTCAAACTTTTGTTTAGTGATTGTTCAAACCTCAATATTACACGGTCAACTTATTGAACAATAATTTATATTGATCAATATTATTGTCCGTGCATGGAGCCTCTAACCGGCCACATACACGTACAATAATATTGATCAATATAGCTATAAATTGACCGTGTATGGTTAATATTGAGGTTTGAACAGACCATATTCCGACGGAAATAAATATTGATGCAATATTATTGAGTCAATAATATTGTACGTGTATGGGGCCGGTAAGAAAGGTTGCATTTTTCGCTTCACTTCTTAGTGATGGAGTTAGCCAGTAACAAGCTTTCTTGCTCCACGAAATTCTTTGACCTATTTCTTTAAGCCATTATTGCGCTAAAAGGAATTCTTTCTCGTTACTTTCAGAGGAAATATGGTCAGAAGACGAAATACAGTTTCAACATAGACAACATTTTTTAGTGAGGAAATACCTTTCTACAAATTCCGTTTCTCATAATAAAATTTAATAAGTATACTTACATTTTTTCCAACCCCGTTTAAGTCCATGCCATCCTATTATTTAGCTTTTTGACTAATTTAGACGTTTGCTTGAGTAGAAGTGCTATACACGCGCTTAAGACCCTGCAAAAACGTTCTTATTTCGAAGAACCATTCCGTAGTAGACGATTGGGAAAACCAACACAGGAACTCATTGTACAATTTAAATCATACCTACGTTGAAGGAAGTCCCCACTTGGGCTTAGCTTATAAGAATAACACTGTAGCGCACATACAATCATAGCTCCTCTACTACAATCACGACATAGCTTCTTGACTGCATTCAATCAGAGAAATGGCGGGAAGTTACATATTTTTAACTTGTGGAAGTTGCACCACTATAAACCTCTTCCAATTGAATACGAACTAGAGTGCCGGGTAAGTCCTAGAAAGGACAACCTCAGTGCTCCCTACCCGGGGTTTTGCCCTAAGACAAAAGAGGAGAAACCGAAAATACAATATATAGTCTTGACTTATTAACGAGTAACTTGACTTTAAACACACGAAACTCGATTCAAACATAGCAATGTTTGCTGAAAGTTTGAACGTTTCAAACGTGCTCATGACAAACAAGCTATACAACTGGAGACTCCCTGTGTATTTACATGAAATAAGCTAGTTGAACCCGAGCTATTTGATGTTCATATTTCGTTATGCTTTTACTTGAACACTTACGAGAACTCAGATGTAGTACGCGTGTGTGAGAGCGTTCTTTAGAATTCCATTTTTAAAATATGAATGTTTTCTTTTTAATGTTGCCATATTAATACTTTTGATTAATCAATGGGGAAAATACGAGTAGATTACATAATAAACGATGTGTATGATATACCTATCTGTCACTTTCAGGGATGCCTAAAACCTTGTGAAAATGTAACGAGATGGAAACGGGCTACGGGCTCCAAGCAACTTGATGCTAGGCTCCACTTAGATGCACCAGACTCACTGTTAGATGAGAATGTTAATACAACATTGACTAAAGTCTAATACCTACTTAAATAGAAATAATTCACGCAAAAATAAAAACTGTTATTTCTAAACACAAATCATTCATCAAAGTGCCTACATATACATATATTTTAAAACCTAGCTAAAAATTATTACAGCCAAGCAAATACGTATTTAGAATTTCACGAAAAATAAGCATTGAAAGTTAAAGTTCAAAATTTGAAATTCTTTAAGAATTTGATACTTATCATCTTATCATAAATACCTTTGACTAGAATTCGTAAACTGAAATAGTTAACAGACAAATCTACAGTATACACTAAGTAACTTCGCTTCAACATATACGATAAACATTTAATAAAATAGTAAGACTAAAACACCAATAAAAAAACCAACCAGGATAATACAATTTCAGGCCCAACTCAAGATTATTTCGAAAATAAATTAAATACACGAAGATAAAAACATCGCAATTTTCCCAAAGAGCCTTTATATAAGGATAATAATTTTTCAATACAGAAAGATGTATGAAAGTGTTACAAAATGGTGAGAAGTAAATCTTTATAAATCTGTCTCCTCGACTCGGCTAAAGGAGGATTTGGCCCGTAAGGCCTCCTTGCCAGACTTTCATTACGTTCCCGCTAAAATGGGACAAAGCTTTGTGGACGTTTAAAAAGGGGTTTACGTTAAAGGAAATGAAATAAAAAACACGTGTACATAATCTAAGAAATATTTTACACGTGTAATGATACAAATAAATACTTTATCTACTCTGATACTATAATACAAAGATTATAAAATTGAAATCAATACTATTATGACAAACATTACGCACAGGCCAAAAAAAAAGTTTTATTACGATACAGGTCTTGTATGGACACCTATATCATAATAAAACTTTTTAATCATTACGATACACCATAAACAATCTCCAGCTGAAAAAGAAGTTTGAACCTCTACTTTAAAAAAAAATTGTGTCTCCAGAGTAGCGAAAAATCCTAAATCTATGGTCTCCGCAGCCTAAAAAAAAAAGAAACACGCATGCGCAATCGATGTTTGCGCCTTGGCGCCAACATTTTACATTTAAATTAAACAAAGTTTGGTTTTGTTTGTAAAATAAATAAGTTTTTGTGTAAAAACATGTCTTAAAGCGAGGATGGTGGTAATTGTACACCACCAGACATTCTGGAAACTGCGTTAAACATGACCATGAACCTGTTACCGGCGAAATCAAGGAGCAACTATATATCACAACAAAATGAAATCAGGTATTATAGTATGAGAGTAGATAAAGTAGTGTATGACACTGTACATAACTTGGTCTTATAACACTCGTGTGATACTATAAAAAAACTCGCCTACGGCTCGTTTTTTTAAAACACACTCGTGTTATAAGAACCCTTATTATGCAACAGTGTCATAAACTACTATTATGCTCTGTTTTAGATACTCTCGCTAATACTCGAGTGACTAAGAACGGAGGATCTTAAGGAGGTCAGTACTTACAGCGTATTTTTAGTTACCAATAGAGTAGGATTCTGATAAAAAAATTGATAAGTTTTTTTTCCTCTCAAAGCATTTATTTAAGGCTTAGACCAGCTTTCATTTTAGAACTCTCTGGAAGAGATGCATAATGTAGGAGGCACCCGTCTACCCTGCGACCCGGTTACGACGAGGCGAAACACTGTTGGTTTGTTTATTGAATAGAGTGATCTACACACAATGCAACCTGCCGCGAAAGTGTAGTCATAAGCGTAAATGTGACCCACCGTTTCCAAAAAAATACCTACTATTCGTATATGTATATTATAGAGTTTTAAAGTCAAATCAACTATCGATAATGGAAACATTGACTTGTCACTTATACCACAGGGCGGAAACTCCATACAAAAATGTACGTTTTTACCCACACTAATATACACGTAATGTGAATGCTTTAATCAAGCTTGAATGTGTGTGAGTATACTATGTAGGTACTTTTTTTTTCAAATCTACCCTCGGCTAAGTACAAATTGAACCAAAGCAATAGCACAAATTACGTAGGTAGTAATACGTAATGCAACGAAGTGACACTCTCTCAAGTACTAACACGACAATAGACACATCGACCGAACAATTGTCTCAAAACCGAACTTCAAACTAGTAAATCTATTCTCCACCTTGACGTTGGCGGAATCGTTGGTAAACGACGGGGCCATTCATATAAGAAAAGAAGAAGAAGAATAGACACATCAAGTTTGGCGGGGGGTTGGGGAAGCTAACTCAGTGGGAGGCAGGGAGTTGCCGATCTGTATGTAATATCTACTATTATATTATCTTTGCTTATACCACAAAATAATAAGTACAGAAGGCACTTTAAACCACTGTCCTTTAGTTCTCAAAAGCCTTGTAATAAATAATGCATGTACCTACACTAATAAGTGCAACAAGAAACATAAATATCTATTAAAGACATAATCCAATTTTATTGCATTGTGAACATGCTTCAGTGAACTAGTCGCTCATTAAAGCCTTATTTGTATTACGAATGTATTCATTATGAGTTTTGTTTTTTTTTTATAAAGGGCTTTGTTGATCAAGGCAGTTACTTTGTCGCTCTTACAATAATAATAATATATTCAGACTTTCCTGTTAACGTTGACAATGGCAAATGAACTTTTAAGGGTTGTATGTTCGAAAGAGACTCATCTTGGGGTGAACTTTATACTGGGAAATATTCTTCGATTTGATCTGATAAAACTATATTATTGTAATTTATTAGATACCTACTCTTGCTTTTTAGGTTTTCGTAGCCAAATGGCAAAAACGGAACCCTTATAGATTCGTCATGTCTGTCTGTCTGTCCGTCTGTCTGTCCATCCGTGTGTCACAGCCACTTTTCTCCGAAACTATAAGGCCTATGCTATTGAAACTTGGTTACTAGATGTATTCTGTGAACCGCATTAAGATTCTTATATAAAACTAGAAAAAAAGCAGTTAATTTTGGGGGTCCCCATACTCAGAACTGAAACTCAAATTTTTTTTTTCATCAAACCCATACCTGTGGGGTATCTATAGATAGGTCTTCATAAATGCTATTGAGGTTTCCAACATCATTTTTTTCTAAAGTGAATAGTTTGCGCAAGAGACACTTCCAAAGTGGATAAATGTGTGTGTCCCCCCCCCCCTCTAACTTCTAAACTAAGAAAACTATAAGTCTAAAAAGAATATATGATGTACATTGCCATAAAAACTACCAACGAAAATTAGTTAGAACGAGATAGAGCTGGTAGTTTTTTTTAATATGTCGTAAACCGCAATATTCGGTTAGAAAAATCGCTACCAAAGTTACAACAAACTAACTATAAGAACTTTTATAAAGGGTGTTTTTTTTAGAGGTATAGAACTTTGAAATGAAATAAAACGAAGGTGATTGTTTTTATTGATATGAAAATGACTTTATTCGAAAGAAAATCTTCTGGCATTATAATTTAAATATGATTTCTGGCATATAACCGCCACGGCTGGCTCGGACGTAGTCTAATATAGAGGTCCAATTTTCGATAACTTTCCCAACATTTGTGGCCGTATATCGACAATAACGCGCCGAATGTTGTCCTCCAAGTGGTCAATCGTTTCGGGCTTATCGGCGTAGATGAGCGACTTCACATATCTCCACAGAAAATAGTCAAGTGGCGTAAAATCGCACGACCCCGGAGGCCAATCCACGGATCCAAAACGTGAAACTATGCGGTAACCAAACGTTTCCTTCAATAAATCAATTGTGGCACGAGCTATGCGACATGTTGCGCCGTCTTGTTGAAACCACTACTACTGCACATCATGGTTGTTCAATTGATGAACGAAAAAGTCAGTAATCATCGCTCTATAGCAGTCACGATTGACTGTAACGTTCTGGTCAGCATCGTTTCTAAAGAAGTACGGACCGATTATTCCACCAGCCCATAAAGCACACCACACAGTCAGTTTTTCTGGATGTAACGGTGTCTCAACATACACTTGAGGATTATCATCACCCCAAATACGGCAGTTCTGTTTATTGACGTATCCATTCAACCAAAAGTGAGCTGCACCGCTAAACAAAATTCGCTTATGAAAATCACGATACGTATTTCGGACAGAACCATGATTTTCAAAATAAATTTGCACAATTTGGAAGCATTGTTCAGGCGTAAGTCTATTCATGATGAAATGCCAAACCAAACTAAACACAAATGACTTTACAGCTGACAAAAATACCGCCAGTTAAAACAGTTATGGCAACTTAAAGTTCTATACCTCTAAAAAAAACACCCTTTATTATGTTACTTGCTGCTACGAAACCCTTCATGGGCGAGTCCAACTCGCACTTGGCCGGTTTTTTAACGTATCAAAACACGATTAGGAATACTTTGTTCGATCAAAATCGCTCTCGAAAAATGAGAAATATTGCAAAAATCTTAACAAGTAATGTACTTTTTTTATCTAAATAAATGAGTTTCATTCTCATAAAAACTTGTCATAAAATAGATGTAGGTCTTTAGAACAATATTTTACGTATAGATTTTTTCTTAAAACCCCTCAGATTAGTGATACCGCCTGCGGCGCTTGAGGTCGTGGGTTCGATTCCCACCGGAGACAAATATTTGTGTGACCCATAAATATTTGTTTCAAGAGTCTGGGTGTTTCTATGTATAATATGTATGTATTTAAAAAAAAAAGTATATAAGTATTAATATCCGTGGTCTGATACCCATAACACAAGCAGGTTATTCCTAGCTTACTTTGGGATCAGATAGCGTTGTGTGAAATGTCCGGGAATATTTATTTATTTATTTATTTATTTATTTTATAACAGTAATAATTAGAATCGAATGAAATCCGGCAAAAGCGTACGCTGCAATCGTTCGAATTGCCTTAGGATTTGTCAAGGTCGAACATTGCAGCCTGGAAAAAATATTGACCTAATTAAATATTAATAAAAGCATAAAATGAGATGTCACTAAACATCTCATTTTATGCTTTTATTAATATTTAATTAGGTAATTTTTTTTGCTGGCTTTTGTAATCTCCACGTATGACGTCACACCCTTGGTTTAGCACTTAAACTTACAATATAAAAAAATAAAGCGAGTTTGGAAGTTGTGAGTACTTCATACAAATGAAAAACTGATGAAATCGAATAATCAAATAAGGAATAAACCAGGTGCGCAGATAATGCCCTATTTTAGCTAAGGAGACGTCTTTATGGCGTTGTGTCATGCGAAAATATTAATTGGATTAACCGTTTAGTTGCCTAAGACTTCCAACAAGTTCATTAGAAATAGCTAGCAGCTGTTGACTTCATTATGTACCTGAAACAAAAAAAATTGAATTGTAAAAAAGAAATTAATTAGTTACAGGTATTACAATTACATTTATGGAGGTACAATGCATACCAGAGTGCAACTCGGAAAAAAAAGAATAGAACTTAATGGGAGGTCCCGGTTTATTCATATGGCAACCCGCTATAAGTGTCATTTCTTTTGATAAAATTCCATACTTTTTTTTTTCAAAGACAGTGTCGTTTTATCAGCATTTTAATAATGTGGCTACACTAGCCAGCACTAAAAAATGTTTACTTTACTTAAAGGCTGAGGCCGCACTTGCGGTTTGCCGCGGCGGTCTCTAACCTCAAAATGTCGAACAATGACTTGATTTCATTGATTTTGTCAGTTTGATGACATTTTGAGGTTAGAAACCGCCGCGGTAAACCGCAAGTGCGGCCCCGGGCTAAAGGCTGAGGCTGTTGACAGCCGTAAGTTGTGCCTGAAGATTTCAGTATAGGTTACGTTCATTCATTCAAGATACGGCCCGATATAGAGCGTACGATATCATTCAGTAGTTCAACGTTTTCATTGCGGATATTCAATGTAGCTATAGCGTAAACAGTGAATACGTGTTACGATATCGATACTCGTTTCCGTCGGGTATTGTCAGAACGTCATTTGTGTATCATATTAATAATCGGTAAAAGGGGATTTGGCGGGAAACTTACAGACAAGCGGTTGCCACCCCGTTATATGTTTTTTTAAGACTAGTGTATTTTTGAGCGTTCATGTGTAATTTATGGTGGATTCTTAAACAAAGATTCGACAACGTGCACAAGTGTTGGAAAGTGATATTGCGCAGTGAACTTAGATCATCTAACCACAGGATGCGCCTTACTTAAGCATTGTTTTCTGCCATTGCACATGACCATTTGGTCTTTTGGATTTATGAAAAGCCTGTACATCAGTACATCATTTTATATGATTAAACTAGTACATTACATTGTAGTTGACTGTACAATAACAATTAACACACAACAGCCATTACGCGTTTGTCGATAAATACATTTTTAAATGCAATGAAATTTTATATGTCTTTGTGTTTCCCCCTTCATTTGTATGAAAACTGGCAGAATATTTTTGTATGCGGTGGTTCGCAAAGGCTAGTCCCGTGTTATATGGTCTAAGGCAGTGAAACGCGACTTTTTAGGTTTGTCGACAAATTCCACAGCAAGCCCTAGTAAGGTGAAGGTACCACCGGCTTACTAGAGTAGAACTTAGTCCAAACTTGGACATATACATAAATACGCTGCCGTTAAGAAGAATCTTAACATGAAAATGATTCATATTTTCGCAAAGAAAACTTGACTTTGGCATACTCTCAAACCGAGAACTTCCAGAATAAGAAGAAAAAAAAATGGTAAAAGAGGGACGCTTCGGTTTTTGAAACTATTGAAATGTTGACAAATGACACATTTTCAATTGTAACCTACCTACGCCCATCGTTTTAAATAATATGTTGACTATTTTCATGTTGATGGGAGAACTTGAAGAAAATGAATGACGGCGATTCAGACGTTATTCATGACTTTTCAAAATTCTATCCCTAGAGATGGAAACTAGGAGATTAAAGTTGGTATAATACAAATTTATGGGGAATTGGTTTGGTTTAAAAAGGTGTAGTGTGTAACAGGAATTCGAAGCAAAAGCACGCGATTTCACGTTCAAATCCTGGAAGTACAGCTAGTCAGAGATATAACAGTACGCACAGCACAACTAATATTGCCAAGGCTACTTATAAAACAATGCAGTATCAATCGTGAAGTAATATTACAACTATCGCTATTTTCCACACATTGAACAGTGAAAGACTCCAGCTAGTGATCTAACCGTACCTTAATTAGGTACAGTCGGCAGAAAAAAAAACATTAAAACATTTATTGTAAAAAATTACTTACTGTGAAACATATTTTACATTATTACTATCTAAACCAAACCTAAATAAGGCCCCCGTGGCATTGTGCCCAAAAGATTAGCAGCATTGCCCCTTTGAATAGTGATGCCTATTCGTTGAGAGAGATAACTGCCAGCCCTTAGGTCACCAGCCGACTCAACCAGATGCTTCTTCAAAATTAAAAAAAAGTGCATTAGGACCCTATGAACCTTTTCTTAGACCTGGCAGCAAAATAGTTAGCTATACTACATATTGGTAAGCCATTGATACTTGTCTGTTTAGCAAGTGGTCTTCTTGCTGAATGAATGACGAGATGACATAGTAACCGAACCTAGGTTAGGCCACGGTAGTAGCCAAAGTTTGTCGGGAATCCTGAGACATCAATCCAAGAGCTTACCCGAGGCTCGGCTAGGTAGTGGTAGAGCACCGTGTCGTTTTAGCCGGTAAGAGTGTGGCTTTAGTACAAGAGGGATGTTTACAATACAAAAAAAAAGGGAAACGGCGGAAGAACCCTTACGAGGTCGGGAGGTCAGACCGCAGTTGTTTCTAAAAATGGAGAAAAAATCTCCAGTTTTAGAAACCCCAATATGCTGTCCGCGGACACGATATCCAGATAGGGTTGAGAAACAATTGGAAACAGTTTTAGTTCTGTTTTGACATTTCTAATTGCTATGCTCTTCAAGAACTTGAAATTAGTAGTAAAAACTTTAAATTAGCAATTTCAACCACGAGGTCGAAATGACATAACTTTGTATGTATTAAATGTCTTGTGTGACGAATCCTATTTTAATATTCGTTGATATGTAAATAAGCAGAATTATCAATGTATTTATCATCAATACTATGTTTTCCTTTAAAGTTTTATCTAATTGCGTAAGGATCAGGATAAAAAATACAAACAATAAATTGTGGCAGTATAATATGCCTATGCTGTACCCCTTTCGGGATAAAAGCGTAACTATGTGTATGTAATAATTTTATATTCTATTCTAATTGCCTATGATTTTACCTTTGCCGAAAGTGGAATAAGAGAAAAAAATAGGTTGTGAAAATCCGAGTGCAGCAAAATCAATGTAATATAATTATTTATTTAACTTATGGAGGACTTACCACCCACATTTAAGATCATTTAAAATTAGAGAGCCAATTACAGGTCCTCGCTTGTGACGATAAGTTAAGCAGTACATTGTGAGATACTGAAAAAAAAAGATATACCTAAAAGTTTAACACAAAGACATGCTATGTCCCAAAGATATGCTGAACTGGCTCCTTTTTTGGTGCAACGACAGGATCTTTCATAGCTCCAGTTTTTAATTTTTTACTACAACCTACTTTGTCAGTACTGTTGCATTAAAATCAAAAGATTTTTCTATCTTGTTTCATGATATTAAATGTTACATAGCGCCTTCCTTATCCTCTTTGCATTACATTTTAACCTTAAAAAACTAAAATTATGTGCAGATACTTTTGCTGCTGACCGTACAAACGTAGTTAGGCATTACTAGTTATAAATTACGATGTTACTAGGTTGTGGAGGTCAGTCACTCGGCTCTTGAAGGAAACATGAGTAATCAGCTGCATTACCGTGGAGCGATGGCCGTGATCACCGACAGAATACGTGAGGAGGAAGTGTACGTAGGGCTGAATATTATTAGCTATTCGAAATCGATAGATTTACAATTACTATTACATAGTTGTAAGCAAATGAGAAATTCTCTGTGAAAAGAAACTCTCACCTCTTTCTGACTTCTACCTTACAATTTTTTTTATACCACCACGGTGGTAAACAATCTTATGGCCCACCAGATGTTTTGGTGGTCACCGCAACCTATGGATGGTTGCAACACCACTCACACACTCGCGTTGCCGACCCTGTGAAAGCCTTCTAAGGGCCCTTTTGAAGAACCTCAATACTTTAGGCGTTTGGGAGAACCGAGTCAGGGATAACAATAGACCACTGTTAATTTACAATTTTAAAAAGTTAGACAAGTAAGTCGGACTCGCCAACCCCGAGTTCACCAATCGCTCCAGCCAGTCGTTTAAATTTATTTAGTAAGTAAAATAGAACTACAGATGGATTTAGGTACTTATTTATTAACAAGTACATACAGGCAATATATTATTTATTTTACATTTTTTTTCGAGTAAATATATTTTAACCAAGTAAAGTAGGGTGTGAGCAACTAGTATAAATATTAGTACCTACGTAAGGCTAGATTGAAGAAGGAAGCGCTCGTGGCCCCGCGGACTCAGTGTTCTGTAAACGATCACTGCAGTAAGCAACTTTCACTATGGCCGGTCCATGGATGGGTGAGCATCCATGTGATCACTTTGTGACATTTATTTGAGCGTTTCCGTGCTTCGGAAGGCACGTTAAGCCGTTGGTCCCGGTTGCCAGTAAAATGGCAGTCGTTAAGCTAAGTTGAAGGCTTTATTTCAACAGCAGGCAGTCACAACCTGCGCCTGTCCATTTAAACACGGCAATACGGCTCACCACCTATTACGTGGGACAAATTACACAATGGTGAAATGTGGGCATATAATATGCCTCTGTCTACCCCTTCGGGGATAAAGGCGTGACCATATGTAAGGCTAGATTAATTCTTTATACATTTTAATAAATATTCTTGAATTAATCCTACTAATATTATAAATGTACTCTCATCCCGAGAATATATTCCCATGGAAAGCGGGAACGGGAATTAAATGACACGCGGGCGAACCCGCGAACATTAGCTAGTTAAAAATAAATGAAACAACTTTCCAGATACAAAAGATATCTAACAGACCTGTCAAACCAGTATTTAAAAAACAAATGTGAATCGATGCCACACGTTTGATGACTCATAAATAGAAAATGTCATGGCTAAATTTATAGTCCTTCTTATTTTTATAATATTCAAATATCATTTGATTCTGCAGATCCACTAAGTGGTCCAGGGTGGGGTCTGAAAAGGGTTTAGAGGTCAAGCGACAGTTGTGGCCATAAATATCAAATAACTACTAAATATATTATCTTTCTTTCGTTCATATTGTTTATTTAAGGAGCAAACGCCAAATTAAGAAGTACATTCGAGTATTCTTACCAACTTGTCATAGAGAGTGACCTGTGGAGTGTGGAGTGGGGCCCAAAGGTTACATCATAATAATATGAGAATTTCCAAAACCAAACAAAAGTAAACACTATTTTATCAATTGACCTTCCTAGACTGAGGCTAGATGCGACTTGTGATCAATTTTAGCCCCTCTCTGTAAATAGATTGCAGAGGGGCTTATGGCGAGACTTTATCTGTAGCCTGTGACTCTGTTGCATAAAACTACGTCACTAGGTCACGTGGATCTCTGTTCAAAGTTTGAAATAAAACAAAAATGACAACGTCAATCAGATTGAACTTTTCACTTTCACAATAAACTTTTTGGAGAGGGACAGTCTGGTGAGAACGATCTTTTGGCTTTCTTGTTGAGCCTTCTTACCCACTTGTTATAGAGAGTGACCTAGTAGTGGCCTAAACGCATACATCATTACGAGGACTTACAAAACCAGAAATAAAACTAAACCCTATTTTATCAATTAACCTTCCTAGTCTGAGGCTAGAGCCAGATGTGATGTGTGATCCAATTTTTATAAAAATAAGTACCCACCTGATCAAAAAATATTCCCCAATATTTTTTGCACCATCCCAGATTTAAATTTAACATAAAAAGTGATATATTACCGATGATCCATAAATTTGTAACACTGCCAATATCGCTTAAAAGTTCGTAAAATGACAAAAGTTGCGTTCATGAATATTCAAACCGTATTCCGTAGAGGAAATCCGATAGAAGTGAATAAATTGGTAGGGAGGATTATATTAGCGGGGATTTGAATAAGGAATCCCTTGGATAAGTATTACCACAATATTATGAGTAAATAAATTCGACATTTCCTTTGACAGAAATATGCTCGCATTTATTTAAACGACTTCACAAGTCTCATGTTACTGCACACTCACGTGCAAAGAAAGCACATACACTGAAGTTACTTTCGTTCACATTTCAACAGACTTCAGTCAAGTCGCTTGACCGTATCCGGAGTCTATAATGATGAATACGCCAGTTTAGCGCTGACGTTGCGACGGGTGACGTTTTTTAAAGTTCGAAAACCTGATGGAAATTAACCATCGCTGCTGCGACACGCCGCGTGCAGGCGGGTAGGACCTACACCGGTTAAACACCTGTGTGTTCTAAGATGCATAAACACACATGGATCCTACATATGAGTTCATGGAGGTCTCCACTCCAGGACTGCGAATGTTCGAATGAAAGAACTTTAGACGACCTCAGAACATTTGGATCACGTAAAGTCCACATCGAACAGAAACCGACGCGCTCCACCTTGAGTATGTTTCTCCTAGTTAGAACAAGGTTTACCCAAACTCTAGTATACATTCCTCAGTCATGAAGGCCGAAAATCTGTCTCTGATCTCGAAAGCCTTATGCGTTTTCTGCAAACTTAAGTAGCTATCGTCAGTTCAATGCGTATAAGTAAGGTAGAACAAAACTTAGCGGTTAAAGCAACACCCCGGCAAGGGAGAAGACGTGAGTCTGAATATTTTTTTATATTCAGATTTAAACATAAATTGGTCGTACATTCAAAGTTCAAATTTATACAACATGAAATTTTGTTATTACACGGGCATAATAAATATATCTTACCAACTTGCAAGTATAATGCACTATGCCATCCAGATTCCAGACTCCATTGCGCGCAAAACTATTTGCAGTTTCCAAAGCATACAAATTATAGAGGAACACTGCTCAAAGAGAATAGATAAAATACATAGAACGATTTGCAGCAGGCCATTGCCGCGCGAATGATATGGAGAGCGCCTCAAAATGAATTATTTATGAGCAAAACAAACAAACCGGGCGTAACTTTGTACATAGCGTTACTGGAGCGATATTGAAAACGAAACAATATCGCTTATTAAAATCTTTTTGTCTATGTGTAGCGAGAATTCTTTTTGTAACAAGTAAGTACAGAGGATTATTTACATGAAGCATACAGCCAATCTGTTGGGAGTCCTGGGACATCCTTCCTAGGGCTTACCCGGGGCTTCCAACCATAAGCTGTTAGGCGTAACGAGAGGTTTTTTAGTCGGTAGGAGTCCGGCATAGCATCTATGAGGATTTTCCCGTTAAAAAAAATCTAGCTGGAGACTTTTAATGGGTTTTAACCAAATTCTCCCTCAAAGCAATAGCAATTTAAAAAAAAAATTGTAAAAGCAAGCTTTTATAAAACAGAACCTATCTAAAGAGCCCAAACACTATGGGTTTATCTTGTTTTATTAAAAAGGGAAGTATGGTGACGTTTAGATTCTACCTTCAGACCAGGTACAAGCTACCCTCATTTTGTATTGTCACCGAATTTATATAAGTATTCCAATTTTCAGCTCAATCGAAGAATGTGAAGTGGGTCAAATCTTACTTGCAAAATTTGTACCTTACATACATATACTTAGCAAGTTAAATAAAAGCTTTGGTTAAAAGGACTCTGTAACCAGGTCAAGAAACTAAAAAAAAATAGAACAGAAATTAAGACCAATAAACTGAGTGGGAGAAATCTCTTTCAAAAGACCAGTTAAAAAAGAAATTACGAAACAGTATAAAGCAATTAGTTAAGTAGGCTTATTCAAAGCAATTATGTTGCCTTGAAAATAATATAAAGTTATGTACGTACATCGTAAACTGTAATTTTTTGCATTATTACCATAACAGTTACATCAAGTAATAAATAAAATTAAATAACTTTTATTATTATTATGTATGAAGATAAAATGTTAATTAATGAGGACAGCTCAAATATATAGGGGAAAGGTGTACAAGATGATCCCTCGAGGTAAGACGATCCTTTTCGATTGTGACGATACTGTGCATGCCATCTAGTTGTTTTTTCGAGAAAAGCGTAGGTTCCCGCCCCCACCGACTGCAGTCAAACCGCGATGGCTGCGGGAAGGACGATCACTGTGTTTTGTGATTTTTAAAAAATTGTACAGTGTTAATCTAAAGTAAGCCTGAATTTGAAACTCCTTTACTTTTCGTGTAACCGATTTTATGTAATGATTATTATATTAGTAGCTTCTAAATATGTTCATTTGTTATAAAAACGTATTGCGGTGACTGTAGGATACTTATAGGTTAGGTTAGAGAATTTCAAATAAAAAGTAAGCTCTGGGGCAAGATGATTCGTCTGCTTCTGTACAAGATGATCCGTGGATCATCTCACCCCAATGTCTTTTTGCCCGGCTGCGCCAGCGAGGGTAATAAATTCGCGCGTATGTATGTATGTACTCGTATGTATGATAGATGTATATATACTATATGTAACAAGATAATATAGCAATTCTACATTTTAAAATAAATTAAATGATTAAAAAAATAACAAACTCAAATGCTACTGAAAAGGTCGAAACAAGCTTGATAACCATGATATTAGGCGGTACCCACACATTTTCTTTCGGTTTATGATTTTCAAATGGGTACCGCCTGATATCAAGCTTGTTTCGACCTTCTCAGTAGCATTCGAGTTTGTTATTTTTTTAATCATTTATGTTATTTTATTATGGATTTTTTTTTAAAAGGAAATTGCCACGTGTCACGTATCGTGGAAGACCAGCCGTGGACAGTGGGATCTATGGATGATAAAGCACTAGGGGCTGTGGCAGTTGATTATGCCTAAGGGTTGATCTCATTGTTCAAAACACATATTTGATTAAAACATTTTAAAATGATTATTTTAGTAAAGTCATTTTAACGATACCTTAAGTCGATTTTTTAATTAAACGGAGTAAAGTGACAGCAACTAATGTCACTTCTTCATACAATGCTGCATAATTTCTATGAAGAAGTGACATTAGTTGCTGTCACTTTACTCCGTTTAATTAAAAATTCGACTATAGAGATTGGGTTGGATCTGAACGGGGCAAGATGATCCTCTGGGATCATCTTATACACCTGTGTGGACAAGATGATCCTTTAGCAGACATTTAGTATAATTAATGAAACTCTTATCAATACTGAATTTTGAGAACATAAGGTATGACAATACCTAGATAGATAAACTGACTATTCAAAACATCTTTAATATTAACATTAGATTGTACTTTCTCAGATTTACAGGCATTCTCCCTTAGAGGGATCATCTCATACCACCTTCCCCTAACGTTGTTTATGATTAAATACTTTTTACTCAGCAGATACAAACTAAAAAATACACTTAGTTTTGATAAGTTATACAACAAAGTGGTGTCCGCACCTTATAAGTTCCCGGCAAAAACCCTCCAGAAAAGCCATTTTAAATAGGTAAACCTTTTTTTTATAAATCGATAACCAATCTGTACCTCAACAAATTGAGGGATTGGCCTTCTTAGGTACTAGGTAGCCACAGATATAATAATAATTTTTAAGCCTCCGATGATCACTATAAGGGATGTTCTATTAAGGTTTATTTGGATTATATGGCCTTTTCGGTCTTCGGATTACAAGGTATTTACGCAATGTCTCTAAGGGTTTGGCCATGACGTCTGAACCTATAATTTCATTAGGCTGGTAAGTATGACGCACAAGGCTGGTTAAATATCGGCCGGAATATGTAGGTAGGTACTCGTTTATTGAAATAGGTAGGTAGGTAGGTACCGATACTCAACAACTTCATTCATGTTTTTTTTAAGTCTGTAGCTATGAAATGAATTTATTCAGAAAATTCATAATAGCCAGGTATAATAAAATTGAAAATTAACTTGAGAATGTATTTCTACAATACTTGCGACAAAAGGGGTTTTTTTTTATCCTGTGGAAATCCTACATGGATGCTATGCCGGACTCCTACGGACTAAAACCACACAATGCCTTACAACAGTCTATGGCCGGAAGTCCCTGGTAAGCCCTCGGAAGGATGTCCCAGGATAGGGCTAGCTTCTTTGTAGTAAAGTCTAATTTGGGGCATGTATCTGAAGCGTAGGTACTTTTTATGTTGAAAACAAAAAAAAGTGAAAAAACGGACAACAGCTAGGATGATGGCCATAAATAGTCAAGTGATATATTTTATGGTCATAAATGCCATAAATACAAAATATTTTTTCTCAAGTATGACTAGGTATTGGTAAGTACTTACAGCTACCAATATTTTTACATACTGGCTACATTAACATTAGTCAAAATAATGTAGTATCAAAACTTTACTGGTGTCAGTCATTGAGTAAAATGGATTTACGACCTTACTTAAGGTATAGCCCTTTCCCGCCGCGCCTATACGAGCGTGCGTTCGCCTTCGAATAATTCTAGTACCTAAACCACACTGTTTTTGGGAACCTAATCGGTACGCTATGAACGTGTGTTGAACAGCCGTTGCGTTAAAAAATACAATCATCACTGGTGATTGGTTAGTGCGCGTCACGAGAGCGACGAAGATGGCCGTGTACTTCGACGTGAGCTCCCGCAAAAGTAAGTAATGATTATTATTATTTATATTGTTGTTTTTTATTATTATAGAGTTTTATTAGATTAATCAATGGTTAAATGTTAAAGTTGCTTTTGTTTTGTGACAATACATTTGGAAGTTAAGTATGTAGAAGTCTCCCAACTTATAAAACCACGAGCGTGCGCTGCAGGCTATAATAAACTTTTTGTATACATTTTACCCTACATTCTAGTAGGTGTCTAAGTAATTTTCAAACTTATAATTTCAATGTTTTTTTTAATGAATTGTTTTCCTTTTTTGTTTTCAGACATTTCCTTGGAAGATGGCGCAATTGAGACCCTGCTCGGTGACGGAAACGACTCCGAAATCGAGGAACTGGCGGACTTGGAAGAAGCAGGTGATTTCGATTTGAATAATATAAATATTCAGCCTCTATCCCTTGAAACTGTTCTACCCTCTACTTCCCAATCGCATCCAGAACGCATTATACCAAGGCGGTCGAAGAAAAGAAAACTGGCAGTCATTAAAAAACCTCGTAAGCGTATCTGGAAACAAACCAGTTTCGTGGAGAGAGACCATACATATCCTAACTTACCTGTGGTGCCCGTGAGGCTGCCTATGGAGTATTTCGATGATTATTTTGATTCCAATTTCTTTGAGACAATGGCTGAGTGTTCTAATAGTTATTATCATAGGACAACAGGCAAACTGTTAAAGACAAATGAGGGTGAACAGCGCAAACTGATCGGCATTCATTTTATTATGGGTTGCATTCCATATCCACGATTAGAAATGTACTGGAGACAAGGCATTAAATTAGACATTATTGTTAATGCCATGTCTAGAGAAAGATTTAAAATATTGCGCACGGCTCTTCATTTAGTCAACGAGGATGTGGCACCAGTGGGAATTAAAAACTCTTTGTGGAAAGTCCAACCTATAATAGATAGAGTAAAGTTTACTTGCCAAAACATTGAACGAGTCCCGGGGTATTATAGCATTGATGAGCAGATGATCCCTTTCACCGGAAGATGTGCTCCCGGACTTCGTCAAGTCGTTAAAAATAAACCACGCCCCGTTGGACTTAAAAATTTCGTAATGACCACTAAGGAGGGTCTAATGCTAGACTTTGAAATATACCAAGGAGCAAATACCTCATTTAGTGATAAGACTCTTGGTCTAGGACCATCAGTCGTTACACATCTATCTAAGTCTATACCTCCCGGTAGTTGCATTTATTTTGATAGATATTTTACAACTATACGTTTAATAGATCATCTTAAGACTAAGAAGCTCCACGGTACTGGCACTTTGATGTTCAATAGATTAGCTGAAAGAAATTCTATGAAATTCAAAAAAGATAGCCGAATGTTAAGAGGTGAATCTCAACAATTCGTTTCTGGAAATGTGGCTGTAGTAAAGTGGAAAGATAATAAATCGGTCCTCATTACATCTAACTGCACTGGTAATGATACATTACAGGAGGTCTCGCGGTGGGATAAATTACAAAGATCATATATCCCCGTGACAGCCCCGAAAGTAATTTCGAATTACAACAAATTTATGGGAGGTGTCGATGTTCTCGATCAAATGATTGAGTATTATCGATCTTTTATTAAAACGAGAAAGTGGACACTTAAAGTAATTATTCACTTCTTCGACCTAAGCGTCGTCAACGGATGGCGTCTATATAAAAATCAGTGTGAGAGAGCACAAGTGCCAAAGAATAAAATAATGGACTTGTTGGCATTTAAAATGCAGGTGGCGCAGGGGTTGATTGCCACTCCTGATAGAAAACGCGCGACAAACTGTGAGTCTGACGAAGATGAACATTTCCATGAACGGCTTCCATCTGGTCCTTCCAGGAGGTACCGCCCAGCCATTGCTCCGGTATTATCGAAGAGATTTGATGGTTACGATCATTTGCCATTGTTTGATGAAATTGAAAGTCCTCGTTGCTGTCGATATGAAGGATGTAAAAGTAGATCAAAAATCCGCTGTGAAAAATGTAATGTTTATCTTTGCCTTTCCAGAAATAAAACATGTTTTAAATTATATCACAAACGTGAAAATTAGTTAGGAAAATTCAACTGTGATTACCAATTTACAAGGCTGATTATTATTATTATAAGGCTGATTATTATTATTATAAGGCTGATTATATTTATTATAAGGTTGATTACCATTATCAGAAGACTGATTACCTTTATTATAAAACTGTTTACCATAATTATAAGGCGCATTTAAATTTACTGTCGTTAGAAGAAAAAATAATTGTTTTAAAAGGATATTGTTTTTGTTAAGTGAGTGTGTAATACTCATATTAAAATGTTTCTTTTGTTTAATGTTCCTAAGATTAAGGACAAAAGTTAATTAAAGATGATTAAAAGTTGATTGACTAAATCTCGTTTATTTATTTATTGATATTGATCCCATCTTACTGCATCTATAGCCCTAAGCACGATCGTGCGTAAGTACAATAAAAGCCTGGAGCTCACGAATGTGTTAGTAAGTTTCTGACTAAACTAAAAAACTAAGAATTTTTATTATATTTTTTCACATGTTTTTAGACCCCCCTTACTACCGAACAGGCATCAAAATCTAAAGAATACATTTTTTTTCTCTTGGGCTTGAAAGGGATAGGTAGGTACTTAACCTGGATAACATAAATGTGTCAAAAAAATACAGGCTGTCATTATGAACAACAAAATTAATGATTATTACCGAGCCGAATTATTCATGAGCACAGAATTAAATTTAAAAAATGCTTTTTTTTTGTTTAAAATTGTGTAACAAAATGTTACAACATTAAAAAGTAAAAGTAATAAAATCTCATAAAATATGCAAGTGTCATATAAATCCAAACACACAAACGCACGTCCATAGAGGTTAGTGTCACGCTCATACTTTTTGTTATTCAAACGAGTTCACTTGCAAACAAGACTGAAAACATTACACGCTTCACGGAAGCTATATTTTTTTGGTTTTAAATTACGAACGTGAGCGGAAGCGGGTTAACGTTCTATGAATCGATGTTTGAATTCGAACGGAAGGACGATGCACCCAATGCTCCTGACTTATCATTTTTTTTAATTCACAGTTTGGTTATGAATCTACTAATATTATGTATCTTTTACACAGCTGTGTTCGTAATTCCAAGAGCTCCTGAATAACGTAAGTCACACGGGGCTCCAAAGATTTCCATAGTTTTATAGAAACGCACCGAATATATTTTGTAGTGCCACTGATTACGCCTTAATGAATCCAGCATGCTCTATTGTGCATGAAAAAAATTGTGCCGATGAGGTTCCGGTGGAAGACCTAAAAAGCATTGGCTCTTGGTGGTGTAGTAATTACTTGCAAAACTTTTGCATCGCAATTTCCTTACCTTGGTATTCAAAGAATCAGGTACAGGAGTGTGGAATTATCGAGAAATAATGGTTATGTCTGCCATGAAGGTCTGACGTGGAGCGAAAAGAGGAGGAAGTAGTACCATGGACTCCGAAACAAGAGCTTCGGATGCAACCGGTAGTAACGTTCGAATGATGATGAATCCAGTTACGAATTTTAATGAAGTACAGATTATAGGATAACGAATTTTAAAATTACCTACAGCTGAACATTATTTTGTGGAGTACGTATTCGAAATTCGAATTTAATCCGGCCAGATCCGCTGGGAGCTAAATGTTATTACTGCTATTTTGTTTAAACATCATCCAAGCTTCATTTTCTGTTGCATGAAAACCCTTCTCTTCGGTCGACAGTTCTCTCTACAGGCTCTACAGCCATCAGGTCATAAAATCAAAGTTCTAGACATCACATATTTCAACAAATACCTGTACTTTAATTAGAAAAATAAAAATTTAAACAGTAAGTAGGTAAATGAAATGCAAAATTATGCAAAATGCACCCATTTTCCTCAACAAAAACATATCTATGTGTACCTACCCAAAATGAAAACAAGCTAAGATCACTTAAATTTCATTTACCTACATTAAAAATATAAATAAACGATTACAAACACTTATTTCTAAAAATAAACACTTTAAAAACAAATTTTAAGAACTTTGAAACAAAACATAACCAAATGCTTTTAGCCCTTATGTCGAGACTTGTGTGTGAAGTCTGTGACTCTGTCGCATTAAACTACGTCACTAGGTCACGTGGATCATCTGTTCAAAGTTTGAAATAAAACAAAAATGACAACGTCAATCGGATTGAACTTCCACAATAAACGTGTTAGAGAGGGGCAGTCGGGTGAGAACGATCTCACGGCTTCTTGTTTGATATTATAAAGCAGTTAGCTCTAAATTATCTCGAAACTTATACGAATTTGCTAGATAAGTGCTATAGTGGACATTAATTATTTATAAGTAGGTACAGGTCTGGCCAAGAAATCTGGCCAAACCTTAAACCGAGATCTACGCTTGATGCACACAGCACAAGTGACAGCGAGGAGTTTGACGCCGAATTTTGATCTCCCAAAATTTGGCGTCAAACTCACCGGACATTTAATTATGGTGGATACTGGACAATGTGCTTGTGTTGGAAAGTGTTATAACGCGGTGAAACGAGACTCTCTTTGTTACTCGACTAATTACACAGATAATTCCAGCAGGGTTCCATCGCTTTACTGGAGTAGAACTTAAAACTTAGTCTAAACTTGCACAAAAGCTTTTACTACTACTAATGTTGGTATTCCGTAACAACTGTTGTATTTGATATCAAATACTACAGTTGTTACAGAACTCTGTCCTTTCCGATCCCGAACAACGCGTGGCGGGCAGAGATGCCACTCATACACAGTGGAGAGAATCTTCGCCAGAACTGAGCGTTTCAAAAGATCGTTCCTCTGTCGAACTATAAAAACATGGAACGACCTGCCCGCACACGTGTTTCCCTCATCTTACAATCCCGGGTTCTTCAAGAGGAGCGTGAAGAGGCACATCACAGGGCCGCCAACTTGAGGACCACTGTCAGAAGTGGCCCCCAATCGCTAGATGCGCCACGGCTTTCCATTAGGCTGGTGGCGACGTCAATTTGGCGAGCTAAATATTAAAAAAAAACCGGAATACCAACATCTGCATCGTGCCTGTGTAGAAACTAATCCATTGCCTCCTCAACAAAAGGACAAAAATACGTACGAAAAAAAACCGGCCAAGTGCGAGTCAGACTCTCGCACGGAGGGTTCGTACCAAAAAACGGCCAAAAATCACGTTTGTTGTATGGGAGGCCCCCTTAATCCCCCTTTTTTTCTAATTTTAGTACTTTGTCGTAGCAGCAACAGAAATACATCATCTGTGAAAAATAAAGCGCTCAGGCTATCACGGTTCCTGAGACACAACTTCATGACGGACAGACAGACAGACGGACGACGAAGTCTTATGAATAGGGTCCCGTCTTTTGGGCACGAAACGCATAAAAGCACAAATAGACCATTGAAATGTTACAATTTAAGGACCGAATATTGCATTTCTTAGAGGACGCAATTTTATTTTTGGGACATGTGTGGGGGTTCAATAGAAGCTTAACCTCAAGTTTGTGGGGTCGCCACCCTTGTCCCCCGGCCGCAATCCTAAAAAGGGGTGAAAACACTTTTTTCCCAATATCTCGGAAACTATAAGTCTTACAAAAAATTTGTGAAGTCATAATTTGTAGCAAATTGTTTTGCCTACAAATATATTGAACAAATTTTTATCGTAAATTAAAATTAAAGAAGTTATAGACAAAAAATTGAAAATAAAATTATAAAAATTTTCTTTTTTGCTTGTATTTACATATATTTTACAAAAAAATTACCTCAGACCAATCTTTTTGTAAAATGTATAAAAATAATTATATAGCAATAAGAAAATTTTTATAAAAAATTTCTAAATTTTTTGTAAAATTTTTTGTTAAGTTATATACACATTTGTAGGCAAAACAATATGCTACAAATTGTGCCTCTACAATTTTTTTGTATGACTCATAGTTTCCGAAATATTGCGAAAAAAGTGTTTTTTCCCACCTCTTTTCAAGATGGCGGCCGGGGGACAAGGGTGGCGACCCCACAAACTTGAGGTTAAGCTTCTATTGACCCCCCACACATGTCCCAAAAATAAAATTGCGTCCTCTAATAAATGCAAAGCTCATGTAACATTTCAATGGACTAAAATGATCAAGTGACATTCAAGCATAGACTGCATAGAGCAACACAAACTTAGTAAGGGCGCGCGATGCTCTGTGCATTCAAGTCATAGTTTATTACGATACTAACTTAACGACGAGCCTTCGTAGTTAGACCTTTTTCTTATTCTGACGTCATCATACGTTTGTGCATGCATGATACAACAAAAGCCTCATCTGTTTTGTCTCCTTCAAGCGCTAAGATGATAAAAAGAGACAGAGTAATTGCCGTTCTCTTGTACTGTTACAAATCCGATACGCATTTAGCATTGGTTCTTTCGACTAAACGCTACATATTCACTGTTATTGGTAAGTAACGAAATTCTATAAGTTCAGGAATAAAATAAATTGTTGTAATTATTTTTAGAGGTCTATTATCAGACCCGTGTCTGTCATAATCTTATTCTTAACTCGGAAATTGGTTGATATCATTCCAACTGCCTCTGTGGTGCAGTCGGTAGTGAAACCGCTTGCCGCGCTGGAGGTCCTGGGTTCGATTCCTGATTCGGATTCCAAGGTCGGGGTCCAAATATTTGTGTAATGATGATGTGAAAGATTTTTTTAAATCGGTTCAGTGAGTCTATTTGATACAAACAAACATTTAAATCTTTTTTATTTATAAAACTAGTAAGTACAGAAGTATAGATTGATAGAAAAATTCTAAACCTATCCATAATATGTTCTGTGTAATTCTTCTCGTTCCTTTTGTCAAAAAAAATGATAATAAAATTGCCTTCTGAAAGAAAGAAATAATGTTTATTCGGTACATAGCCTTTACATTAAAACTAAATAAATGAATAAAATGGTTTCTGTGCCTCATAATTTTGTGGTTTTGTCCTTAAGATAATGTGTTCCACAAACAAACAAATTATCTTAAAATCATATTACCCTCATTTTCCTCACACTTCGTCCAAAAGGATAAACCTCAGACTTCATTATTCGACTACTAACTTAAATTAATACGAGGCCTATTCACGTCAGACACAAGAACCACGTAACATATTACATTTCACGGTATAAAATGCAGTATGTTATTCTACGTCGGGTCTCGTACTGGGAACCGTTCGTCAGGTCCGCTGAATTAGAGAACATATACGGTATTAGGGTGGTTTTCCACTAGAGATGCTATGCTGCGAGGATGTAAAAGCTAAGCTTTGAAACTATGTGACGAGTAGAACTAGAATATACAGAGGTTACATTAGGGTGCTTTTCCACTAGAGATTTGCTATGCTGTGAGGATGTAAAAGCTAAGTTATGAAACTTTGTTGAACATTTCTATTGGTACTATGTTAGAATGTGGAGCGAGTAAAATAAGCTACGATGATGAACCGCCAAATGACAACTGCACAAAGTGTACTTTGAATTATTTAATGGTTTATGTACACACATGTATTACAACAAGACGTAGTTATATCCCGGGCTCCGAAACAGGGACTTTGGTGGCAACCCATATTAATTCTCACTATTATCAAATATAGTGGTAGCCAATTTTCTCAGAAAGGATTTATAGAACAATTCAAAAGCTATCTATAATTATGTTCCGTGTAACTCTCCCTCTCGTTCCTTTTGTCACAAAATAATAAAATTGTCGTCTTATTATTATGTGGTTTCATCCAGATATTGTTTTCCACAACAAACAAATTATCACAAAATCATATTAACTAGTGACCGACCGAAGTTTCGGTTTCGGTTTCGGCCAGTTTCGGCCAAAAAATCGAGTTTCGGCCGCAGTTTCGGTTTCGGCCAAAATGGGCCGAAACTTTCGGCCGGGCCGAAACTCACGTGTTCATGAATTTTGAGTGCCTGGCTCTGCTTGTGACGTGGTTGGGGTCAGCCCAACCAGTTAATATGTTACTAACCGAAGATTTACAGATTTACAAAGAACTTCCAATCAATAGTTATAATAATACAATTTTTATGGAATCCTAAAAAGGTGATCTAGGACATTACATAACCCTACCCCTTTGTTGTCGTTTTCGTTGACTTTGTTGGTCGTCTGTCTGTCTGTCGGCAGGCTGTAACTCATGCACCGTGAACCGTGATAGTTAGACAGTTAAAAATTTTGCAGATTTCTGTTGCCGCTATAGCAACAAATTAATAATATTAAAGGGGGCCTCCTATACAACATTCGTTACGTTACCGCTTTTCTTGTCCTGACCCCTACGTGCGTTAGTCCGACTCACTGTTGTCCAGTTTTAGTTATATACTTTTAGAATGTATCCAAAACCAGCCAAGAGCTAGTAGCAGGGCACCGTGTTGTTTTAGTCGGTAGGAGTTTGCAATAGCATCTATGAGTAATTCCACACGTAGAAGAAAGAAACTCATCTATAGGTGGAGATATTTATAAAATGAACACTTGAGAAGATTTATACCGTTGATTGATGGCACTTGGTGAAACTTGCTGCACTATTGAAAATATAACCAGCCAAGTGCAAGTCGAACTCTTGCACGGAGGGGTTAAAGCGGGACCCTATAAACGAGACATGAGGCCTAGCTGTCCGGAACCGACTAAAAACCACACGTGTCCTACCTAACAGCCTACGGTTGGGTGCCACGAGTATGCCCTCGGAATGATGCATACTGCGGCCGCGTCTTTGGGGGACTATGCAGTTATCCCGCTTCGTGATGATGTGCATGAATCTCTCACGTCACGCTATCATCTAAGGCCCGCTTCTGTAAGGACGGTTAGCAGCCCTGGCACCGTGTATGGGGCGCCACCACAGACTAATATAGACTAATAATGAGGGTGTCGTCGTAACACGTAACGCCCACATCTCTAGAGCAACGGACCAAGCAGCACCCAATCGTAACCGATGTTCCATAGAAGCGGTCCTAAGACCGATCCCTATGAAACGCCGAACGACACATCTCGACGACCCTGCCCTAGTCAGCTCTGGTAGGATAAGGCCCTCTCGGAAAGATAGGCCCCGACAATTCGACGGAGGTATGGAGGCATGCCATGGTAAATAAGCGCTTCCCAAACGCATCTCCAGGGCAAGGTATTGAAAGCGTTGGCGATGTCAAGAGACCGAGAGATGCAACCACCACCTTACCCTGTTATATTGCCGCTATAAGAAAAAATACCTACTAAAATCAGAAAAAAGCATCCCCACAAAAAACGGAAATTTTTGTACCCAATTTTTGTAACGGAACCCTCTCTGCGGGCATCCGACTCGCACTTGGCAGTTTTTTTTTTTTTTCAATATGAACACGTGAGTTTCGGTTTCGGTTTCGGTTTCGGCCGAAACTGACCCCGGGGCCGAAAGTTCGGTTTCGGTTTCGGTTTCGGCCGGAAAACCAGTTTCGGTCAGACACTAATATTAACCTCATTTTACTTTCACTTCGTCCAAAAGGATAAACTTCAGACTTCATTATTCGACTACTAACTTAAATTAAAACGAGGCCTATTCACGTCAGACACAAGAACAACGTAACATATTACATTTCACGGTATGAAATGCAGTATGTTATTCTACGTCGGGTCTCGTACTGGGAACCGTTCGTCAGGTCCGCTGAATTAGAGAACATATACGGTATTAGGGTGGTTTTCCGCTAGAGATGCTATGCTGCAAGGATAAAAGCTAAGCTTTAAAACTATGTTACCGTTTCTACCGATACTATGTAGCGGTGCGAGTAAAATGAGCCATGAAGATAAACTGTTGCATAATGACAACTGCACAAAGTCTACTTTTAATTATTTAATGGTTTATGTACACACATGTATTACAATCAGACGTAGTCAGTAAATAAAAGCGGTCATGTGCGAGTCGGACTTGCCCATGAAGGGTTCCGTAGCAGCAATTGAATGAAAGGCGAAAATTGCGGTTCATGTTCAACCCCCAAAATTTATTGCGTTTTTTTCTATTTTTGCAAGAAATTCTTAATACGGTTCACAGAATACATCTACTTTAAACCAAGTTTCATCAGCATAGGCCTTATCGTTTCAGGGAAAAGTGGCTGTGACATACGGACGGACAGACAGAAGGGCAGACAGACAGACATGACGAATCTATAAGGGTTCGGTTTTTTCCATTTGGCTACCGAACTCTAAAAAGAGTACCTTTTCTTTTTTTTATACTACTTAGGTTGCAGACAAGCTTACGGCCCACCGGAAGGTTGGTAACTGTAGCCTATAGACGTTTGCAACACCAGAGGCGCTACACACGCGCTGCCGACCCGGGCGCAGGTTGTGACGACCCACAGTTGAAATTTTTCAAGCCGCCCGTAAGGCCTTCAACTTGGCTTAACGACTGTCATTTTACTGACAACCGGGACCAACGGCTTATCGTGCCTTCCGAAGCACGGAAACGCTCGTAAATAAATGTCACAAAGTGGTCCACGTGGTGGTCACCCATCCATATCCGGCCATAGTAAATGTTACTTACTGCAGTGATCGTTTACAGAACACTGAGTCCGCGGGCGGTACCTACTCTAGGTACACAGCTATTCACATAGCTAGAACATTCATAGGGCTCATCTTTAGCACACATCCATAGCACGCATTATTCCATATTTAAAAAAAAAACAAAGTTTAGTTTAATCCGATTTCACCAGTGCTATGTCGACAAATAAATATGATCGATAGACAAATTGGAAATTAAACGCATACATAGCAATGTGGCATAGTACATCTCGTTCTGGTGGTAAAGCACCTTTATACACCGCCGGATAACATCTTGTGTTCTGCGCCAAACGAATTGGTAGGTAGGGAAAGTAAATTAGAAACGCCAACTGTACTATTTTGAAAGGGACGAACGAGATTTTGCTTTGTGCTTTTAAGTGCCTATACGTAAATGATGTGAGGAGACGGTTTTCTAATGAATAGAACTTAAAGTATTCTAAATTTGAATAGGAATAGTGTATCATTTGAGAACTAACTGATACAGCAATTATTTTTATAAATTTCACACACTGAAGAGCATTATAATAAGTTCTAGTTCTGTCAAGGTCGCCTTTTTTGTATGGCATTAACTAGTCAACTCAAGGCTAACCGATAAAACAAATGTCAATACACACCTTTTCTTTATCGATAACAATACATGAAACTCCAAATTTAGCAGGTCCTGTTTGTGTCACTGTCGCCAAATAGAGGTGACATTTGTGGTGCCAAACGAGGATCAAATATCTTGCATAAGAAAATGTAATTGAATTTAACAAACTAAACTATCTACATTAAATCTATCCACAGTGGTCGACATAGCTTGCAGAATAAGCACATTAAAGTGGCAATGGGCTGGCCACATCTGTAGAAGAACCGACGGCCGATGGAGCAAACGAGTTCTAGAGTGGAGACCGCGACTCGGTAAGCGTAGGGTGGGACGTCCATCCGTCATATGGACCGACGACCTGGTAAAGGTCGCAGGCTGGGACTGGATGCGAAAGGCGCAGGTCCGCGTACTGTGGCGTGAACTGGGACAGGCCTACATTAAATCTATCCACATTTATAAAATTACAGGGTTACTGATACTGACTGCATCAATGTCCAGCCGAAATCCTTAACTTGACAATTATAATAATGTATATGGCAACCAAGATTTTTTTTTAAATCTGCCCTTATAGAGTCAAACAGGGTAATAAAAGCAAACTTATAACTGGTCCTAAGAACCGATAAACGAACCCTAGGCTGCAACGTAGACCCCTACCTACCCAGTAACTGTGATTACACTTCGATGATAACAAGAGATAGATTTTCTTTTTCAGAAATAGGTCAGTACACTCAGTACTTTATAATGTTATTATTTTTTTTAATTAAGTAGGTATATTGACTTTCATAAATATTTACAAATTTAAAAATTAAAATTACTTATACATAAACTTTAGGTACAACAATGTTCTTATTCTTGATCTAAGACACCTATACGACAGCACAGTGTCCAAAAACATAATTATTTACTTATTTTTGTTTGTTGTTGTGTTTATTTTTATGTGTATGTTTTGTAGTGTGACAAATCCACAGTCAGACGGGGTCTTTATTTATATCTACTGTAATAAGAATTGGCTATAAACCACAGGTTTACGACAAGTACATTAACATAAAATATAAACAGTAACTATTAATTAAATTTTTGAAATTGTGGGTAGTAATAATATCTCTGTTAGGCCTTCAAAACCAAACAGAAGTATTATTAGGTGTGATTATAAACATTATTACAGAAATAACATAGGTATTTATAGTCCTATCCGATTAGCAGTTACTTAAATGACGAGATATAAATTATAATGACATCTTTATAGCATCCTAAAGCTATAAAATGTCCTACTACTAATAGCATAGCTAATGGACAGATAAGCGTGTAAATATTATCAGCTTATTATTATCCTATATGCAGAAAATCTTCGCCAAAAGCGAACGATTCAAAAGATTGTTTCTATTGAACTATAAACACTTGAAACGCTGAAACAACGAACGTGTTTCCCACCTCTTTAATATAGGTCCTTCAAATTCACAAGAGAATCTCGTCGAGAACTTCCATTGGATCCACACAACAAGGTGAAAATAGGGCAAAAAGCGAATCTCATCCACATTCACGTTTCTCGTGTTCTCGCGAGATTCTCATGTGAATGTGGAGCGCCCATTATCCGGGTTCTTTAAGCAAAGCGTGAAGAGGCATATCATTGGTCCCTCAACTGGAGACACAATAGTCTTGTGCACTGTGAGAGTGACCCTCAATTTTCTAGATGTCGGCTTTCCATCAGGCGGTACTTACTACTACTAAATTAAAGAGATTATAGATATTTACATTATTACTATCTAAACTAAACCTTAATAAGGCCTCCGTGGCATTGTGCCCAAAAGACTAGCACCATTCCCCCTTTGAATAGCAATACCTATTCGCTGAGCAACAAAATTGAATTAAATAATTTTGACAGCACTAGGAAAGCTCTTTCTGATATCTGTGACATTAGGCAACTTGACATTTTTTACGTGTGGAAATCCCTCCTGGATGCTATGTCGGGCTCCTACCGACTAAAACCACACGTGCCCTGCCACTGCCTAAGGTCTGGAGCCCATGGTAAGCCCTCGAAAGGTTGTGCCAGTATAAGACAATATTGTCTGGCTTCGTTTCAAACTTTTGTATAATATTACGCACTTGTAGTAACTTTTTTGTTCAATAACTTTTCTCAAATGCTATTAATAAACAAAAAGTTGAACCAAATAAAGACTTGCTGCACGAACATTACAATTACACGGCTCAAATAAACAGGTATTTAATGAGACAATTAAAATGGCGGAATTCCGGCGGTGTAAAGGGACGGAACCGCAACCAACCGACCCTTATTTCCCCTTTTCGGAAACTCTACTCACCAATTTGGGTTAAATTTTTCAAAGTACTCGATTTAAACTCCCCAGTAATGCGAGTTATAATTGAAGTCGTTTCCTTAAACAATCAGTTAAGCAGTAAAGGAAGCGTTTGGGGAGATTGGGGTGCTCACACCCGCCGCAATTTTCAAACAAATAATTACTTTTGTTCAAAATTTTCGCTTTGACTTGGGAATTCCCATTGCACGTGTCAATCAACTTTATACTTACCTACCTTTAATAAGAAGTCTGAGAAGTCGACAACAAAACATTCCCTCATTTCTTGTTTACTTAAATTTTAAATACTTGTTATTTTATTGTAATGAAAACGAAAACCTAGAAAATATTATTAGACAGACGCCCACTGTACCTACTTAAAAATTTTGGTGGCTACTTTTAAAAATATCTGGAAAGTGGAGAAATTTAAAATAACTAAATTATCTACCTAAATATTTTTTGCAAAAATAATTTCACGAAAAAGAAAATTTTGAACTAAGGAAGAAAGGGAAGGCCCTTTGTTAGTTCGGAAGTTAAACAGGTCTAACTTGTAAAAAGCGCTTACTTGAAAAATTGAGTACAAGACTTTCTAAAAGTATTTTATGGAGATTTGTTCAACAAACAATCAAACAAAACAAACAAAACATAAAACTACAAATAGCAACTCAACAATCGAAATCGAACAATCCAACGTTCGGCTATGCTCAACGAAGATTTGGCCGAGTTTTAAAACTACTCCAGAGGTAATTTACACCGATAGCACACAATCAAAGAAACATTGTGTGCTTACAGCAAATTAAAAAAAAAGTGTACTTACGATTTAGACTAGTGGTAAAGATGCGTTAATTTGTGAATAAATTAGTCATTTTGTTGAATCCGACTTTGACTATTTACCCTTCCAACCCCTCACTGTGGCCAAGACAACTTTAGCAATCTTTGATGAGTCGTGTGAGTCTGTGCGATTGGCAGTGAGTAATCTCTCCGCATCCTCCGCAGAACACATTTTTGCAAAACAATATTATCGCGTGCAGTATTACATAGCACAATAAATTAAATTATTCAATGTAACAGGTCGCCAATTACGTTAGCACTAGTCATGTGTGCCACAGTGCACCAAAGTTTCCCACACTTGTTTTTCTTTAGGCCGTTTGGTAAATCTGTGGGAACTTCAATATGAGTGCAAACAAACGCGGTAGTAACATGTTATGCAATTTACGTGAACCAAGCTATGCCTGGTGGTATTATTAAATATACATAGTTTAGAAATGTTTACTGTTCGTTATTAAAAAGTGATTAATAAAAGCCGGCCAGAAATACATCTGTGGAAAGGGCAATGCCGAAATTAGGCCCTGATTGCCCATACTTGGCATTTAGCTGAAAAAATAAGTAATGAATTTTCATAATTTTTGACGCTATTCACGACTTGATAGAAGTTAGGATTTATTTCGTCAAAATAAAAAGTTATTCAAAAAATACATCGCCATTTGCATCTGCTGGGTTGCCAGTCTTTTGTAAACTAATAGAATAGGTAGTATTTTTACAAAATACTCAGATTAAGTTTTTACTTAGATACTTTTTTCTTTTTTTTTATACCGCCAATGTGGCAGACAAGCATAACGTTTGTAACACCAGAGGTGCTACACTCGCGCTTCCAACCCTGTAAAAACCTTCTAAGACCCCTTTTGAAGATCCCCATACCGTTGACGTTTGGAAAAACCGAGGCAGAGAGATCATTCCACAATTCCTTATCCGATCTTACCGTGCTCGCACGCTCCGGATGGAAAGTGTGGGGATAAATCTGAGGCGGGTTACGTAAATATTTGTTTATTATAATTATTTATAGGTACTGCTAAGAAATACAAGACAACCATGCACCGTGACCTGATAGAAAGATCTTGATAAGAAAACGTATAGGTACATAGGATACTTATTTATGTATAGTATAGATCTAATTTTCTAAACGGTAGGTAGTTTTATTGAATTTCACTGTATAAATATTCACGGACATTTCACACAACGCTATCTGATCCCAAAGTAAGCTAGGAATAACCTGCTTGTGTTATGGGTATCACACCACGGATATTATTACTTATATACTTTTAAATACATACATATTACACATAGAAACACCCAGACTCTTGAGACAAACATTTATGGGCCACACAAATATTTGTCTCCGGTGGGAATCGAACCCACGACCTCCAGCGCCGCAGGTGGTATCACTACCGACTGCGCCACAGAGGCAGTCAAGATGTATTATAATAATTATTATACACGTTGACGCTGAGCTTACAAAATATGGATATACTTGTTGCGACGATCGACAGTAGACATTTTGTTTGTTTAAATAGCAACACTAAATTAAACTGACTTTATAGTCAAGAGAGCGACTGACAGTCACCCAGTGTTATGTCATTGTCAAAATGGTACTGCATCATTGTACGTTCTTCTGTTTTTTTTATCAATAATTAAATATTCAATTCTGATCATGAATACTGACTATAAGTGAATGAATAAATGTATGAAAGACAACAAATACATAATTAACTAGCTAAATGACTGCAGGAAGAGTTTCTGATAACTCTAAAGTGCTTGTGTAAGGGCACATTTATAAAAATTAAAAGCCTTGATATTTTGGAAACCCCAACTTATGTTTTAACTATTCTTTTATTCATAAATTATTTTTATTTACAAGCAATATATTGTACCCATTTTCATGATTGGGCACCCAGGGCCTAAAGTACTATGAAGACCTGGCATTGCCCTTTCAGTTATCACGGTTCCTGAGATACAGCCTCATGAAGTCATGACGGACAGACAGACAGACGGACGGCGAAGTCTCAAGAATAGGGTTCCATTTTTTACGGAATAACGGAACCCTAAAGATCATCTCGTTCACTTGAGCTTTCGGTAAAGTTTGTCGTCGTAGGAAGTGTCCAATTCAGGGATGCAGCCCCGCTAGTGTATTGTATGTACCAGTGTAGGTACCTATTCTGAAACCATCTTACGTTAAGGATCTAAGGACATGGTATGTATACATGTACCTTGAATGGTACGTAGAATTGGTCCCGGTCGCTAGTAAAATAGTAGTCGCTAAACCAACTTTCAGAAGGTTTAATATACACCTTGTAAAATGGCACCCGAAAATAAATATCCAATAAATATCTTCTAAAGCACACCAGGTGCAAGTAATGAAATCAACTTGGTTTCGAACGTGGCCGAAGAGAATCAGGGCTTCGTTACATTTAGAGTTTTCGCTTTAATGTTATAAACGTTTTCTTTCGCTATTTGAAGCGTAGCCTATTATGCCTGTACTTGAGGAGTTCAGTCCTGACTAGTTGTAACGGAGAGGAATGACGTACTCTCCATCAGAACTAGTAAGCACATTTTCTTGTTAGGACTTGGATGTTGTGATTTGAATAGACGGATCAAGGGCGTTCAGAGAATTATCATTTATCCTCCCCTTCTAACTATTATATTGTTCAAAAGTCGTGCAACAAATGTTTTTGTTTCTGATGTTAGTAAATGGTTGCTGGTATTTTACTAATGACCCTACATGCTGTACTTGTACTAGGTGTAAGAACAATTGCCCAAGACTTACCGGGGGCCTGAGACGACGCAGGCCAAAGACGACGACAGCGCGACGTGGTAGTCCCACGCACGTCACACGCGGGATAACACCCGAACAAACCCCAAAGGCATTAAGGTAGAGAACGTGTGATTTTTAGTCGGTAGGAGTCCGGCATAGCAGCCATGTAGGTTTTTCCTCACGTTAAAAACAGAGATATAAGAGCAAAATAAAAAGTAAATATTCATATAATAAAACACTCACAATTTCGCAGAGCTTGGAAATGATAAATTGATACTGTTACATTACATACCTGAAACAAAATACACTTTCATTAAATCATGGAAACAATATTATTGTACAGAGTTTTATACAGAGCGTCAGGAACAGGAGGTGAATGCCTCTTTGTATTAAATTTAATACATACAGCATAAAATGTTATGATTTTTCTATAGGGGTTGTTGCAATACAATCATATTGAAAAAATGTATTTAGTATTTTATCTATACTAATATTATAAAGAGATTTGATTGTTTGTTTGTTTGTTTAGAAGCAACACTATCCGCGGGTGACAAAGGCTATATTGTATTCCCGTATTCCCACGGGAACGGGAGCTACGCAGGTGATACCGCGTGACGTCCGCTATTTATTTATATTATGGCGTGAATTCTTGTGATGGCTGGATGCAATGGGGCTTTACCGAAATCTCAGGGCCCAAGACAGTCTTACCTGTAAGTGGTGCTCTATGTCATGGCGAAGAGACAGTTTTTTCATTTAATTTTCCTTATTTAATTTAGTTGTCGTTTAACAGTCGACGGGAAACACAATACATTTTTAAAACACGATGCGATGCTACGTTAGACCACAGATTACTAAATAATTACTACGTAACAGATACATCATTCCCATACAAAAGCGACAATACCTACGCTATATTAGCCTACAAAATTTTAATAATAATAACTGCTGCTCAGAACGAGAAGAATTGTACCTTAAACACGCGCTCATAGCGTCGAAACTTTGTTGCCCGCTGTGCGAGTGACGTCATCGTAAGAACGCGCTAGGGTTGAACCTATAATGATTGTTGTAATAAAACAAATGTTACGAATCAACCATGTTTTAATACGCTTTTATTAGGTCGACGTGTATGTAACTAACAATGTAATGGAATGTAAGGAAAAAAAATTATGAATGGTTTAAAAAAACCCTAGAAAAACACGCTTTTATAAATGCACGTAAAAACCCAATATTAATTTTGAATCACAGTAGGTAGGAATACCTATATATTTATATTGTTTATCTTATGCCTACCCATAACTAAAATATCAAAGAAATCTAAATTTAACTGACATTACCTTTAGCGTAAGTACCGGCTATTCACCTATCTCACCCGGCCATCCTACCTTACTATGTTACACACACATACATATGGTCACGCGTTGATCTCCGAAGGGGAATGCAGATGCCCACATTTAATTTTTTTATAGTTTGTACCAGGTACAGGTTGTGACTTTGTGACCCTCTGCTGTTTAAATTTTTCAAACCGCCTAAAAAGGCCTTCAACTTGGCTGACTGCTATTTTATTGGCAACCGGGACCAACGGCCTAACGTGCCTTCCGAAGCACGGAAACGCTCAAATAAAGGTCACAAAGTGGTCACATGAATGGTTACCCATCCAAGAACTGGCCATAGTGAAAGTTGCTTACTACAGTGATCGATTACAGAACACTGAGTCCCCGGGGCAACGAGCGCTTCCACTACCTATAAAACCTATTTACCTACAAATTCTATAAATCATTGAATTGCCTATAAAAACAACAATTTTATAATACCAGACTCAAATAACTCCTTAATTTACGATTTACATACTTATCACCTACCTACTTATGTTCAAACAAATAAATGGTGAAAACATTCAAATTGATAAGATTTAAAATATTACTCAGCTTTCTTCGTCTCTCGGCAATTTAAAAAAAGACAAATTTTCTTTTGTTTTTGTACTATTACACTCATCCACTGTAAGCGCGGGAAACGTGCGGTACGGTGCGATGCGAGCGCTCAGTCGGGCGTTCGGCAGCCCTCTGCCAGTTGCATCCCCAGGGATATGCTGAGCGGTAGGTACATAGCGCGCGGTTTTGAGCGAGTGACGGAGGCCTGGTTAGACTGTACTGCGCATGGTGGCGCATCGGATGTTGATAGTGTGACTCTGGTCCTGGTCATAGAATGAATGAATGAATGATAGTTTATTACAAGAAACATGGGTGACTTGTCTTGTTCTTATATGTATGTAGTCTACACGGACATTTCACACAACGCTATCTGATCCCAAAGTAAGCTAGAAATAACCTGCTTGTGTTATGGGTACCAGACCACGGATATTAATACTTATATATTTTTAAATAAATACATATTATACATAGAACATGTAACAAAACAATACAAATTGATTCTACTCAACACGCGTTGCCTTCCATCGGATCGCGTCGCGTTTTAACAATGCCGCCTTTATGCTGATTTGCTTCACATTTATAACGCCTGAACCGATCTGGCTGAAATTTGGTACAGAGAGAGATAATGTCTGGAATAATGGCTTTAGGCTACTGTAAACAGGTTTCCACGCAGGCCCAGTGAACCTTTTGGTACTATACTTGAATGTATTAGAGTTAATAAAATAATGGAAAAAAGATATAATAGACACTAAGCTCAGACTAAAAGATTAAGTTCCATAATATTAACAATCAATAAAATGTTAATTAAGTAGAACCACTTTTAATATTATTGGCAACATTAATGCTCTAACATTCTATTTTGAGACTGACTTCGCATAATTATTATGTAGGTATAAATATTCAAGAACTAGGTGCTTATTAAGTGGAAAAACTCGACTTTCGATATCAATCTCATCCAAGACCTTCACAAGTCCTGACCTTGAGGAAACCAGTCTCTCTAAAATGAAAATTTAAAAATATTGTGCTGATGGTAATTATTATTACCTACTCATGAGTGGGCAGTAATTAACATTGTGGTTTTCGCTGGAAAAGAATACTAAGGTCACTTTAGTAATCCCCCCCCCCCTCCTCCTCTTCTCATTTTGTTTGCGTTTAAAGCCTCGATGACACGGGACGAGTTCACAAGCTGGTAGTTGGCAAGTTCTTTCTAATGGGATAGTTAAAAGCAGATCGTAAAATCTCTATGTACTATCATCAAACCTCAAGCTAGCCCATTCCTGGTGTGCTTCAAGCTGTAATCCTCACAATTGAAATCTCAATGAAAATGAATTTTGACAACGCCAAAAAATAGTCGTGAAATAGTCGTACCATGTAAAAAAATAGTCGTATTATAGTTTCGGCGTTATAGCTATAGGTTAGTGAAGATTATGGCTTGAACGTCAAGCTGTAATCCTCACCTCTGGTGCAAGCAAACGGTAAATTCTATCGAATTTGTTTAGGTTCCAAAAAATAGTCGTGAAATAGTCGTAACGACTTGCCAAATTTCAGAAATAGTCCATAAGCGGTTCCCGAGATGTGAAGGTACCGTGGTGAGGATTATGGCTTGAACCTTTGAAAACTTCAAATTTCTCCGGAACGCCTGCGAATTTCGGTTCAAAGTTTGTGCCAAAAAATAGTCATAAAATAGTCGTATGAAGCTTTAATAAATTTGAGTTGATTGATGTGAAAATAAAAACTTTTTATTTTCCCTACATTTCTATTGATGTACAGTCGTGTACAACATTTGTAACTTCCAATGATATTATAGGAAGTCACGTACATAGATACATCTTACCCTTTGCTGTCGCCGCAAGTTCGCAATAGATAATAATTTATCATTATTGTCAATAATCATGAGTTTACGTGGGAACCTTAATATTTGCAACGCTCCAACATAATCCACCTGCGCAACGAAGGAGCTAACTAAAGTAGCCGAGGAGCTGAATATGTCGATAAGTAATAAAGCATTTTTATTATCATTAAATAAGAGAGGCAGTCGAGGCCCCGCTGACCAAACAATTGGAAAAAAGCTCAATGTAAAAGCGGCTCGCGATCTCGCTGGCTTGTAGCTTGTAAACTAATCCGTGTCAACGAGGCTTAAGGTAACTCGATCAAGTGGGCCATAACAGCAAATACAAATACTTAAGCATCTATTTTGTTCTAAAAGTTTTACTTCGATGAGCAATTATTGACCTTGAAATCATATCGCTAAAGCCGAAAATAGCGTGCATCATAAACTTGAAACAAACACTTAACAAGGTCAGATGCGTACTATTTCAAGAAAAAATGTGTTATAAAGATTGCGAAATGGCAACAATTCAACTCAACTCTGGGGGAGACCAAAGGAGATGTATCGAGCGCTAGAGATCTCCTAACGATCTTCAGCTTCCTTGAGTCTGAAGACTGAAGTCCTTGATTAAACTGGCTGGAATGGTTGTTATTCTAGTAAAAAAGGATTTCAGAAAAGGCCTATACGTTCCGGTTTCTTCTGCCTGCAGATGTCCGCCTCTGCGAGGATTATTAATAAATTGGGAGTCTGGGAGACCATTCACATGTCCTGTTTTTCAACGGAGGGAATGATGCTTAAGGCTAGTATTTCCGAAATCGACCAAAATCGACCCATTTTGAAGCGATCTTTATACTAAGAAATATTCTTTGATTTGATCTGATAAAAATGTATTACTATAGTTTAATAGATGCTCTTGCTTCCTTTAATTTTTAAAACACGATTAATAAAACTTTATATGATAAAAATCGTTCTGGAAAAACTGGAAATGTGTAAAAATTTTAAAGATGAATGTTGTTATTGCTCAAAATATACTTGTTTATTTTATATAAACACATGTCTATATTAAAGATATTGATCTTATGAACAATATTCATGCTATTATTTATTTTTTAAACACCTCAGATTTTAAAACAATGATAAAAAGTGTAGAATCTAGAACAATTAGGCATTTAGCGTACACTTCAATCACTTCATACGCCTGACAGGGCTGTTCTGGGTAGGACCTGTGTCGCTCTGTCATCCGTGACCCGCTACGTTAGCGCGAATCGATCGTTTTAATTAGAAGTAGTTGCAGAAATCTGTAAATATTATTTTGTTTTTATTTGTAAATATTAGGATAAGTACGTTATTGTGTATAAATAAATAAATATCGTGTAATATAGTGATTAGTGACTAGGTACTCAGTGAATATGGGTAAAAAAAAGCCAAGAGAAATAAAATGCCCAGATGTCAATTGCGGCTACTACGACGGCAAGTATGGTAAGTTCCTACAAGTAATGTTTTATCTTTATTATATTTATAAAAATACACAACCAAATAATTCACTGACGGGCATGATGAAATTATAAGGTTGATGCTGAGCGAAGCGACTGAAGCCAACAGCTGCCATTATTTTGCTACCTGCTGAAGAGGCAGTACAGTAGCTAAACGTACTCTTATAGGCTTAGAGATCTCCCATTCCAGTCCTCTTCTACGTAGGTACAGGTAGGTGTCATTTAGCAAAGGCCAAGTAAGTTAGATCACTGCTGTTTTTGGTAATGAATGACTGTGAGAAATGAACTCGGTGCCCCAAAGTTGCTTGGGACCTTACGATAAGAAGAATAGTATTTACCTAAACCACAGTAACTACTAGGTGTAAAATATTCTCTTTTTACTATGCCTGAACAATCAACGTATTGCCCGTTCGCTCTAAGTTTGCCTTTCGCCTCCCATACTACGCCTGTACACCATCCTGTCCGCCAGCGGCAACTTTAGCGCGAACGGGTAGTAAATAATATAATGTTTGACGCTTAGAGTATAATAGTAGATTCACGTTGTCACGGGACGACAGTGAAAAAGAAATATTAAATGTCATTGAGAAAAATACCCAACTCAAACAAGAGTTGGCTGAGCTACATTCACAGGTAATGGAGCTCACACTACAGCGGAATCATCTTCAGGAAACGGTGGTAGGTCTGGAAGAGTGCAGCAACACCCATGAGAGAGCCTTAAAGCGTATCAGCATTCTGGAATGTGAGCTAAGTGATGTTCATAACTCCATCACTCACAGGGAGACTCTCAAATCAGCTGATCAGGTTGCCCTCTCCCACAGTCTGTATGATGAGCTGATGAGTGTAAAGTCAGATCGTATTAATCTTGACCAGCCCATGACCTCAGATATTATAGATCTCTCGACACCCGATACTTCTAATAATATTACTTTAGCATCTAACAACACCATTAGATTAGTTAGTACTAGCAGGAATCAATTAAAAAAATATATAAAGCTCAATAAATTTATTGTTAAATCACAGAAACAAATCAAAAAGTTTAAAATAGGTGCGAATAAATATCTTAGGACTTGTAAATCAAATTATCAGCTACAACAAGTAGTGGAAACTAGTAGAAAACAATTAACCATTCAAACAGAGCAGTATGCGACTGATATACTTCAATTGCAGTCAGAAATCATACATTTAAATAAGTCTTTAGAGTCAATAACATTAAAGTACAAAATATCACAAAAAGAAATTGGAGAGTATATTGAGGCACTAAATAGCTTGGTTGAGTCTTGTCACAGCAATGAACAAAGGTTCCATTCACTTGAGAAATTATATAATGAATCACCAGCCTGTGAAGAATCTCTGCCACATTCTTCCTTGCCCATAACATCCCAGACTGAGTCAACGCTTCCAGGGGTTCACTTAGCGGGCAGTATGGATGAACATGCTATACAATTAAACTTAACTTCCTCTGCTGACCCTGTAACAAAGGTTTCAGAAATTGTAAATACTGGAAAGATAGTTGTATATTGTGATGAAATCGGCCAGAACTTAGGTTACCACTTAGTTCAACATATGAGTAGTTCAGTCATAATTAATTCATTTCCTGGGGCCACCTACTCTCAAATAGTTAGTAAAGTATTGACTAGTACACACTGCCCACAATCAACAATAGTTATATTTATTGGCAGGAGAGACTATGTAAATATAAACACTATTAATAATTTCCATGAAAAGTTGTCAAAATTGTCAGTCAAACAGGTAATATTGTCTACATTACCTTATAGTAAATCTTTCTCACGTAATGAGAACAATACTCGATACAAAATAAACAGAAAATTATACAAGTTGACTAATAATAGTAGAAATTTTGAATTATTCGACTGTAATCTTGTATTACGTGAATCTTTTTTGACTATAAATAGATACTTACTATCTAAGTTCTTAAGACGACAGGTAGCGATATTGCTATCAATTTTTTTATTGAATCAAGCCAAACTTTTGGCTTCTAATAAAACTGCTCATATTGAGTATAATTTTAATAATAGTGTTGACATACTAGGTTGGGAAGGCGTCCCAAACAAGTCAAAAAACTAGGTTATAAGACAACAGATAAAAAATCTGGCCATGGCTACAGGTCTTTTGAGACCATTGAGCCTACCACAAATAATATTTTAAAAAGTAATAATTCTGAGTGCTGTAATAACAATATATCTAGTAGTTCAAACATAGCACACAATAGTATTGAAGTCTTATCCAACAAGCAGACAAATATCCAGAATAGTAAGACAACAAAATGTTTCTCTGGCAAGCTAACACCTTGTTATACTAAAAATAAAGAAATTATAAAATGTATTAACCTGGTCCATCAAAACATTCAAGGTTTGGATGGGAAGGAGCTGGAATTGGAATTGTTTATGAATTCCAGCAGTATTGACATTGTATGTTTAAATGAGCACTGGCTAAGAAGCCATGAATTCACTTACAGCTTTAATAATCATAAGGTTGCAAGCTCGTTCAACAGGAAAAATTATATACGAGGTGGCTCGTCAATATTGGTAAGTAAATTATTAAAATTTAAAGATAGATGTGATGTTGTTAGTCTATCCGTTGAACGGGTTGTAGAAATTTCATGTGTTGAATTGGAGCGATTCATTGTATTAAATATGTATAAACCTCCGTGCGCCCCTTTTGATGTTTCTTTGGAGATTATGGAGTGCGCTCTAAATAAAGTTTATAATAGCCATAAAACTGTTATTGTATGTGGAGACCTTAACATAGATATTTTGGTGAAAACTTCAGAAAGTTTGGACCTTCTGAATCTATTTAAATCATTTAATTTATATAACAATTTTATGGAACCAACCAGAATAACGGCCACAACTGCAAAATGCATTGATAACATATATAGTAGTGAGAAATCCATACATAAATCTATTATCAAAAAAGTTCGCTCAGATCACACAGGGCAGTTTGTCTCATTCTGCATTTCTGAAAAAGTCCAAAAGAGACAAGTAAATATGATAACATTCAGTGAAAGCCGTATACAAAATTTTAAATGTAATATTACACAAAAGGTACAGTTGTTGCCCTATCACGGTAGTTCTAATCACTTGTATAACTCATTAGTCAACTTGATTAATGGTGAGTTCAGTGCAATTTTCACACCTAAGCGCCGATCTTTTAATAAACGTTTCTCTATGAGTGAGTGGGCAACTCCTGGAATTTATAAAAGCCGTAACAAACTGTATGAACTATATGAAGAGAAGTCCTATAACCACAATCCGCAATTTCAAGAAATTGTAAAAAAATATTCAAAAACATTCAGACAAGCCTGTCTTAGAGCGAAATCTATTTATTTAAAAAATAAAATCAAATGTTCAAATAATATTATTAAAGAAACTTGGAATGTCATAAACATTGAAACTGGTAAATCTAAAATACGTTGTAATGATTTTCATTTAAAAATAGATAATTTTGATATTGAAGAGGACTTGGAAGTTGCGACTGAATTTGAAAAATATTTTTCTAACATTCCAGTTTCTATTACCAGAAGTCTCTCTTCTTGCTCTGCTTCTGCCGAACAAATTCTAAAACTTGGCGTAGACGAATGCGGCACAGACTTTGAATTCTCAGCTGTCAGTCCTATAGATGTTTTAAAAACTTTTAAAGAAATTAATATGAAAACCACTAAAGATTTATGGGGTCTATCTGTCAAAACTGTTGCTCATATTATAACTGTAATAGCCCCGCATCTGGCAACTGTGTTCAATAGCTGTGTCGAGACTGGTGTGTTTCCTGACTTGATGAAACATAGTAAAGTCATACCTTTATTTAAGGCGGGAAATAGTGAGGATCCCTCGAACTTTCGACCTGTTTCCATATTACCTACACTCAGTAAAATTTTTGAAAAGCTAATGCTTAAACAGTTGCTCAGTCACTTTAATAAACATAATTTACTACACAGGAAACAGTTCGGGTTCACAAAGGGTTGTTCAACAGTGGATGCAGGAGTTGCTTTACTTAAGAGTATTTACACGGCTTGGGAGGATTCGCAGGATGCACTGGGTGTGTTTTGCGATTTGTCTAAGGCCTTCGATTGTGTTCACCACGAAACTCTGGTCAAAAAGTTGCGCCACTATGGTGTCAGGAATAGAGCTCTCGACCTCATGACTTCTTATTTGAGCAATAGAATTCAGAGGGTTGAAGTAAACGGTATACGATCTCCAGGGACCCCAGTTGTAATGGGTGTCCCGCAGGGTTCAATCCTTGGTCCATTTCTCTTTTTAATATACATAAATGATTTACCTTATTATGTTAGGGATGAACATGAGATTGTTCTGTTCGCGGATGATACTTCTCTGACATTTAAAATTAATAGACAGTTAATGGATTATGACGATATTAACAGTGCACTTTCAAAAGTTGTTTATTGGTTTAGCGTTAATAACCTTCTTTTAAATGATAAAAAAACTAAAGTAATAAAGTTTTCGACACCTAATGTGAGACAGGTGGCGACCAATGTACAACTGAATGGATCCGGGCTGGACTCTGTGGAGACTACAGTATTTTTAGGCATTACAATTGACTCGAAGTTGCACTGGGGCCCGCATATAGAAAAATTGTCAGGTAAATTAAGTTCTGCTGCATATGCAGTTAAAACAATTAGACGGCTCACTGATGTTGAAATGGCTAGAATAGTCTATTTCAGTTATTTCCATAGTGTTATGTCATACGGAATTCTTCTCTGGGGAGATTCAGCGGACATCAATAACATATTTATATTACAAAAGAGAGCTGTGAGAGCAATATACCAGCTAGGTCCTAGAGTTTCTCTAAGAGAAAAATTCAAAGAAATTAATATTCTAACTGTTATATCACAATACATATATGAAAATTTAATTTATGTGCATAAAAATAAGGACCAATTTCTAAAAAAATGTGATATACACAATGTAAATACCAGGCATAAAGATAATCTTGTTTTACATGCTACTCGTCTACACAGTATAAGCAGTTCTTTTGTCGGACAATGTATAAAGTTTTATAATAAACTTCCCAAAGAAACTAGATTATTGTCAATAAACAAATTCAAAGCTACCATTAAAGCCAAATTATGTAGCAAGGCATATTATACAATTCAAGACTATATAGATGATAAAAATGCGTGGGTTTAAGGCGCTCCAAGTCAACACACAAAAAAATAAATTATGTACCTACCTAGACGAATTTTGTTTAAAAAAGGATATTGCTTAATGAAAACTCGCGTGTACAAATCTCATCACACAAATCATTCAACAATTACACCTCTGTAGTTGTTGAATGATTTGTAATTACCTACTAGATGTTAAAAGAGTGGCTGGAGTTTTATTGCCAGGTTCTTTTTTTCTCCAGCTCTACCTATTGCTTTGCGAATCTGGCAGTAAATGTAAATGTAGAAGCAATCATTTTGACGTTCATAAGCGTTACATTGTGACCTATATGAATAAAGATTTTTTCATTTTTCATTTTCATTATTGCTACACTGTATAAATTATAACAGTAGTACCTACCCACTACCGACATAAAAGAATAAACGTGTAATTTTAGTTTTCGTTGTAGTCTAGCCGTTTCGTTGTAGTGTACCCTCAGTCTTTTTTTTTTCAGCTCATCGATTCCGAGATTGAACGGTGGTTCATTTGCAAAAAAAGATACACGTGAATCGTAAGTACCTAGCACTCGTAGGTACTTTCATACTTTAATTTTGAGTGTAATAATCGTTACTTTCTTAGTAAATATGAATGTATGAAAAAGTGGATAATTTTTAGGGTTCCGTAGGTACCCAAAGGTAAAAAAACGGGACCCTATTCATGAGACTTCGCTGTCCGTCTGTCTGTCTATCGGTTAGTCTGTCTGTCGGTCAGTCTGTCTGTTTGTCTGTCCGTCTGTCTATCTTTCTGTCTTTCCTTCACGAGGCTGTAGCTCATGAATGGACATCGCTAGAGATCTGAAAATTTTTCACAGATAATGTGTTTCTGTTGCCACCATAACAACAAATATTGAATTTTGCATGCCAATATTCCTATCAATAAGCTGATTCACCGAATTGACATACGAGAGCGAGACTTTGAGGACATGTACCTTTTTCATTCAACTTTGTAACAGCTTTATTTTTTGTAAGCAAGGGTTATAAACCCTTTTTGTTTTCTTTTTAACGTGAGAGAAAATCCTCATGGATGCTATGCCGGACTCCTACCGACTAAAAACCTCACGTTACGCTCAACAGCCTATGGTTGGGAGCCCAGGGTAAGCCCTCGGAAGGATGTCCTAGGACTCCCAACAGACCCACGGCCGCCACTGCGGCCTCGCCTAGGGGTAGGTTCGGGTGCAATCCTGCGTCTTTGGGTGCTTCGGATGTGATCCCGCTTCTGAAGGGGGTATGCATAAATCCCTCACGTCACGCTGCCGTCATGGGCCTGCTTCTGTAAGGACGGTGAGCAGCCCCCTCACTGTCTTCAGGCCCCTGGTTATGGAGACCGATAGTCTTGGGCGAAGACACGTCTGCGGCGTTCATTTCAAGTGTGTACTTGTTGCCGTTATTAATAAGAAAAGGCAAAAAAAATCACGTTTGTTGTATGGAAGTCCCCCATAAATATTTATTATTTTTCTGGTTTAAGTACTCAATTCAATCCTTTATTTTTGCAAACAAGGGTTTATATCCCTTGTGCTTCCACGGACCTCGGAAGGGGCCACCTGTGGGATACAGCCTGCGGGAGACTAAGAATAGGTTTTTGAAAACTTTCTAGGCAACCTAAGTTCCTAGTCTATATACATATAATAAAAAGATCTAAAGTCAAAACTGTACATTAAACATATTTAAAAAAATACTCGCGGGGGGTTCTACACAGGATACCGAAGTCGAAAATGTAGTTAGAATTTTTTTGTCTGTTTGTCTGTTAATTTTGCTTTGTCCGGAAGGATCTCGAAAAGTACTCAATATTTTTGATTAAAATTTTGCACAAATATTAACTAGGGGTAGGGTCTTCAAATAGACTAAAAATTGACTTCAAATTGACTATGTTGATGTAAGCGCCATCTATCGTTTGTTGTATTTTGTAACACAGGTCTAAGCTGACATGCGGCGTGCGTGTTACTTGTCTTATTCATATTATAATGTAAAATAAATAAACGCATTATTTTACTCACAAGATGCATTCTATTATTTTTTGCTACTTATGTTATACCTATGCTTACCTCTTCGAAGACTGCTCGAATTGATTTCATAAATTATTGACGGATTTTTTTCTTATTATCTTTTCTCGGCTCGTCTCACAATTAAAATGATGATAAAAAAAGTAGTAAAAAATAGAACCGACTTCAAACAAATCGTGAAAAATTAAATTTACTTGGCACAAAGATAAATGTATTTTCATTTTTCATATTTAATTCAATATCATATTGAAGTCGGCGCCAAGTAAACCCATAGGTTGAGGTAGGTATTATTAATGGCACCAACTTCAATATCATATTGAATACAATCTGATAAATCTACTACCCGTTCGCTCTAACTTTGCCGCTGGCGTAGAGGCGTATACCCGAATTTTTAATTAGACGAAGTAAATTGACAGTAGCTAATGTCACTTCGTCATAGAAAATAAGCAACATTGTATGAAGAAGTGACATTAGTTGCTGTCTATTTACTTCGTCTAATTAAAAATTCGACTTTAGTATGGAGCCCAGCGGCAAAGTTAGAGCGAACGGGCAGTAAATACATATTATTACTTTGTGCTATGTAAATTTTATTTTTCAGGATTTTTTTGAAGTCAGTTCTATTTATTACTAAAAATTTTTTGATCATCATTTTAAGTGACGGGTGGACCGAAAAGTATATCTATCTAGGTGTAAAGTTCTTATCAATACAAATCAATCAAGCCCAAACACAAGCCACGTGCTGTAAATCGTTAAATAATTCCCTCGACTGTCTTTCGGTTCCATCATCAGATCGACTCCTGACCTTCATTAAATTGTAGTAGGTACATTAACAGTGGGCGCACACTAGGCGTCTTGTCACAGCGACAAGCTGTGGGCGCCAAATTACATACATTTTGTTCTAAGCTCCGCACACTAGGCGACATGTCGCCGCGACTCCGAGACAAGCAAGGGGAGTCTTCGCGTCTGTCGCGCTATTGTCGCGGCGACATGGCGACAGTCGCCCAGCGACAGCTTTGGACAACGTGTTCCTTGCACAACGTCTGTCACGGCGTCAAGTCGCCCGATGCAGGCGCACACTGCGCGACAAGTCGCCGCAATATGTCGCCGCGACTGTCGCCTAGTGTGCGCCCACTGTAAAGCACTTCATTAAAAAGTTACCAAACGCACTAGTTGTCCCTACAATTTTCGGTGGTTGCCCTCGATTTCTCCTGGATCCCATCATCAGATCCTGACCTGGTAAAAATGGGACTACCTCAGAAGTAAACCCTATTGAAGAAAAGAAAAAAGAATTAAATCCGTCTATAATTGACGGAAATATCAGTGAACATACATAAAAACATACAGACGAATGTAGAACCTCCTCCTTTTTTGAAGTCGGTTAAAAATAAAGAAAGGTTTCTTACAACCCCATTTTAAATATACCTGCTAACAGGCACTTACTAAATAAAATGTCTTATAAAGGTTTGATAAACTTATACTTCTGTTGTAATTTATTTGGTGGTACAAAAAGTGCGGCATGAAATACATGCTGCACCAACTGTCAACGTCCAATTGCACCAACTGGCAACGTCCAAACAAAGTGCTTGGGGTCAAATGAGTTCATGTCGATCGCATGCTACGGGGGTATCGCCCGCGGTGAGGTGAGGTGGTAAAAATACCTAATGCGCTCTGGCATTCGGCCCTTAAATAAATACAAAATACAGAGTGTGACTGATGACAGATCGACTCGTGGTCTCATTAACTCCACTATTAAGTCCGGAGGAGGTATTAACATCTGAATATTTCACAATTTAAAAAAGTTTTGAAAATATATTTGTGAACGGAGAAAGGCTTTTCATTTTTACAGAAATCCTAGAAACTTCAATGAACAAAAGTGTGATTTTTTCCAAAAATAAATGAATACACAAATTACTGCCGCGGAACTACTGGGAATGAAGGAAATATATTTGCTGAGATTGCAATAAGATATGTGACCCCCTGTACTATAATGTTTTACATGAAAAAACTATGTCACGCCGCAGCTCGCCAAATATGGAATAGAAAAAAGATAGTTTTATTACCTACATCCCGCTTACTGTAAAAATATTTTATCATTTATCTTATACCTAGGGCTGCCACGAATCTGTGTCTAATCAACATAATCTCGGAAAACATCAGGTTATGGCCAAATAATTTACAATCAATTACGACATTCCGTGTTTACGACATAATATCAGTACAGTACATGAGAAATAAAAATCTAGATCTAGGTAGGAAGGAATGCCTTCGTACCTAGATCTAGATTTTAATTCCCTTATTCCTTCTCAATCGTTGCATTAATTTATCGATAAAACACTGCTATTGAAGTATAGACAAAAGTCATGTACAAAGTCGGTGGGTAATGAATGATCACCGCCACCATCTTCACGCCAAATTCCTTGCGGGGTAGGCAGAAAGAACCGAGTGCCACATGTAATGAATGATGATTTCAAATCCTTTCTTTTTATTTTTCTAATTGTCGAGAAAAGAGATTGCAGTTTAAATTTTTGATTATGTATCAGTTAATTGGCTAAGTTCACGAAGACGACCTATATCAATACAAATTGAAGATCTCTACTAAAATCACTTATTATACTGGGTGTTTCTTTTAGGGTGTCAAGCCGCCACTAGCTGGTAGCAGGGTTCCATACCTATCGATTTAACCCCCATGTATGTTCTACGATTTTTTGTAGTTTTCGAGATATAATTTTTTTTCGTTATTTTTTATAATTACGTGTCCACGTGGCTTTCTTCTTTTTGGTTCGACTTTTCTTGGATATTTTTTTATTATTATAATGCCTATTGATTGCAGTATTATGGACAAAATAATCTCCTTCCTAACTTTGATACAAGATGTAAAAATTTTAATCGATAATAAAAAAATAGGGAATTATGCAGAACATTATATCTTGAAAACTACAAAAAACGTAGAACATACATGGGGGTTAAATCGATAGGTATGGAACCCTGCTACCAGCTAGTGGCGGCTTGACACCCTAAAAGAAACACCCAGTTTAATATCAAATTTATAAGCGCCAAAAAGGCTAGTAGTCAAAGTGTATGACTTGAGTTCTCGCGGCTCGAGTTCAATCCCATTTATTACAGAACTATCATTACCACAAGGAATCAAATTTAGCTCAGCGGATCGGTAAAAATGTTAGCAATGGTTAGAAAGAACAGTTAAAAAAATAATATTTAACAGTTCGAAAAAAATGAAAAGTGACATCCTTAATATTTCTAGTGTTTAGCTCACGTAGGCGTATTTAATCTATGTCCAGTCCAGTGTACCAATAAGGCTTTACTAAATGTTTGAGTAGCGGTGATTTTAAGTAGGTAAGTATGACAAGACCTAAAACGGGCGAAAGGCGAAACGGACTCGCGCACGGAGGGTTCCGTATCAAAAAACGACAAAAAATTACGTTTGTTGTATGGGAGCCCTCCTTAACCCTTTTCTGATTTTAGTATTTGTTGCTATAGCGGCAACAGAAATACATCATCCGTGAAAATTTCAGCTCTCTACCTATCACGGTTTCTGAGATACAGTCTCGTGACGGACAGACAGACAGACGGGCGGCGAAGTCTCATGAATAGGGTCCTGTTATTTAACCTTTGGGTACGGAACCCAGAAAAAACATTCATAATTTCTCTTAGCTTAGCAGTTTGAGAGCCGCTGGAAATAGTTAAAATGAAGGATGTGTCTATCCGGTTCGAATTAACAAAACACTATAAGCAGAATATGTAAAAAGGGGAACCCTAAAAAGTAAGTAAATTATCGATATTTTCCAGTTCAAGAAGTCGATATTTTTCTTTTTCCTTTGCATCCGAGATGACGCAACTACATGTTACAAACATGACGTCACGCCCCTCAACTATAGACATTTCATCTCTTGTTCAACTTTAACATTTTGATTAGCCTTGGCAGATGAGTAAAGGTGATTTTAAAGTCAATGCACCGTCGCAGCCTGTTTTCTAGGCTAGATATTTTGTATTCAAATATGTCAGTATTGATAATCGAATAGTGGATGTTTTTCTAGAATATGTTTAACCCTTCTTTGCATGGTGAGGGAAATTTCAATCATAGTATTTAGTCAACAAAAAAAGGTACTCAAACCCCTTGTACAGTAAATTTGTTGTTGCTGGCAACATTTTAAGCGACTATTGCGTACAACAAAACGCAGTTGTTAATTTTTTTTAATATTTTTAGATTTTAGATTTTTTTAAATATTTTTCCTTTAATCTAGAGCATTAATTACATCACCCTGATTTATTTTAAAAAAATAGCAAAAATCATGCAAAGAAGGGTTAAATTTAGTCATTCTATATTTTTTGCCAACAGGAATTTGTCTATCAATACATTTTTGTAATAATACCTGCTGCAGCTTGGTAATAAATAAGAGTAAATAATAGGTACCTAATAGCGGCGCCACTGCAGTGTTCGTATATGGCGATGGCGACCCATCACAAGAAGCCATAAAATATACGTTAAAATGCATTATGCGAATTGTAGGTAGTATGCACCGACTTCATTTTATTAACTGACATACCTAATTGACGTTTTTGACAGCTCTTTGACAATGTCGCCAACATGCAAAATATTAATTCCGTATACAGCCTTTTTTTCCAGATGTACATTACTTTTTTTTCAAATTAATCTTTTGTAATTTGTAAGGTGTGTATATAGCGAATGTCTTGTGTGTGTGTGTTACCCTCTACTTACATTTCTCAACCACAGATTTCCATAAAACTTGGCATAAATATTGTAGGTGTACATTTTTATGTCGAAGGCAAGTTTTGATTGAGGAAAAACGGAAACGCTTTTTTTTTTTTTTTTTTTTTTTAACGTGAGGGAAAATCCTCGTAGGATGCTATGCCGGACTCTTACCGACTAAAAAACCTCACGTAACGCCCAACAGCCTATGGTTGAGAGCCCCGGGTAAGCCCTCAGGAAGGATGTCCCGTGACTCCCAACAGACCTACGGCCGCCAATGCGGCCTCGCCCAGGGGGTGGTTCGGGTGCAATCCCGCGTCTATGGGGAATTTCGGGTGTGACCCCGCTTCTAAGGGGGGGCGTGCGTGAGTGCTCACGTCACGCTGCCGTCATGGGCCTGCTTCTGTAAGGACGGTGAGCGGCCCTCTCACCGTCCTCAGACCCCCGGTCATTGAGGCCGATAGTCTTCGGCGAAGACACGTCGGGGGCGCCCAGGGCGCCGACTGCGGAACTCGGGTGGAAGAGTTCTCTCCCGCACCCGGCCCGCCGCCTCCTTCGCGAGCATGACCTGCTCGCAGAAAGAGGCGGCGCAGTCCCACTTACTCCCGCTGGAGAGCATGGCTCGCACCATGGCCTCAAGCGAGAGAGTGTCCACGCCCAGACCCACTACGAGGACCTGTCGCTGTTGTGCCCACGCCGTGCGTCCACCAGCGTGTGGAGCGCCGTGTCATCGCTGCGGTCCTCGCAGTGCTGACACTCGGCCGTGGTTTCCCGGTGTTTTCGCCACAGATACCTACCGAAGCTACCGTGCCCGGCAAGCATCTGTGTCAACCGGTAGGAGAGAGCACCGTGTCTTCTCTCCAGCCACTCGTCCATGACCGGTCTGACGGCCGCGATTGTGGCGAATCCCCCCTTTGGTTGCTCAAGTCGCATCTTCCATGTCTCCAGGGTTTCCTGGTGGAGCAGGGTCCGCTGGGCCTCGATTTCTCGAGACGCAGGCCTTTGGCTAAAATGTAATAACTTACAAATAAATATGTCTAAGACAAAAATAATTCAGTTTCGTACAGTCAACTCTGGACGCGACAGTCTAAATGTATACTTCGAGGGCTCTAAGTTGACTGATACTAATGAATGCGTTTTCTTGGGTACAACCATAGACCAACATTGTAGCTGGAAACCACATGTATGTAAGGTATTAAATAAAATAGATCGCTTTGTATATCTTTTGAGAAAGATTAACCTAACGGTTAATCTAAATGCTGCACTAACAACCTATCATTCGTACGTTTCGTCCGTAATTCGATATGGCCTCATAATCTGGGGCAATTGTGTGGACATTGAAACAGTTTTCAGGGCCCAAAAAAAGTGCATCCGGGCCATGTGCGGAGCTGACTATCTTGACAGTTGTAAACCACTATTTAAACGCCTTAAAGTGCTGCCCTTGCCATGCCTGTATATATTAGATGTATGTGTCTTTGTCAAAAAGTACCCTAACCTGTTCGAAAAATTCGGTGACAGGGCGAACAGTCGAACACGCCACAAGGAGAGGCTCTGCCTACCACAAATAAGGCTGGAATTAATGAAAAGAAATGTGTACTGTATGTGTGTAAAACTGTATAACCACTTACCTAAAGATATTGCTACACTACCAATGCGCCAGTTCAAGGCGGCTCTCACTAATCATTTGCACAACAGAACTTATTATAATATTCAGGAATATCTTAATGACAAGTCCTAGGTTATTTGAGAATCTATATATGTACCTAATTATTACTTACTATTATTATATACAATTTTACACATTAATTCTATTTAAAGACATGTTATTATGTTATTAACTTTGATAAACTCGTGATTGTGGATTATTTATTGACATTATATTGATAAATCCCTAATTATTTATAAAACAATGCAATTATTACTATTATTGACATGGTTGTTAACCTAGCTAAAATCGTAAATTGGGATTATTTATGGACATTTTTGTAACTAAATATAAGATATAATTTGTAAACAATAATTTCTTGGATTTGTATTAATGGTACCTTAATTTGATTTAATTGATAAGAATAATTTGCACGCCATTATTGGCAGAATATGTAGCTCATCACTGTTACCTTAAACACCATCTTTAATTGTACACCGTATTCTGGCAAATAAACGATTTATTTTGGCCCCGCTCCAGCGCCTCCTTGCGCCATCTGAACAGTGACGCAAGGGCTCTCGCTTCCAGGTCCCATGGAGGGGTCCCGGCTAGGAGACATGCCGCCTCACCGGAGATCGTGCGGTATCCTCTTATCACCCTGACGGCCATCACTCTCTGCGGGCTCATCAGTCTAGCCACATTGCTGGCCGTCAGGGTCTCCGCCCATACGGGAGCCCCGTACAGGGCCATGCTTCGCACGATCCCAAGGTACAGTCTCCTGTAGGGAGCGTTGGGTCCCCTGATGTTGGGCATCAGCCGCGCGAGTGCGGCCGATGCTCCCCTCAGTTTTGGGACCAAACTTCGGAAATGATGTCCGAAGTTCCACCGGCCATCGAGTACGAGCCCCAGATACTTCATCGAGGGCTCGATGCCGATGCTGACGCCCCCCACCTGTAGGCTGGATCCCGCAGGTGGCCCCATCCGAGGTCCGTGGAAGCACAGAGCCTCGGATTTGTGAAGGGCGACCTCAAGACCCAGCCGCCGAATCAGACCCACGACCAAAGCAACCCCTGCCGTGGCCTTAAGTGCTGCGGCACGGTGCGTTGCTCCCCGCGCCGTAACGAGGGTGTCGTCGGCGTAACACGTTACGCCGACCCCTCTGAGCAACGGACCACGCAGCACCCAGTCGTAACCGATGTTCCACAGGAGCGGCCCTAAAACCGATCCCTGTGGAACACCGCACGACACATCTCGCCGACCCGGCCCCAGCCAGCTCGGGTAAGTTATGGCTCTCTCGGAGAGATAAGCCCCGACAATTCGACGGAGGTAGGGAGGCACTCCATGATAGATAAGCGCCTCCCTGACGCAGCTCCAGGGCAAGGTGTTGAATGCGTTGGCGATGTCGAGAGACACCGCCACCACCACCTCACCCTGTGAGACTGCTTCCTCCGTCAGGCCTCTAATGCGCATGATCGCGTCCACGGTGGAGCGTCCCTGACGGAAGCCAAACTGGCTATCCGCCAGATCAGGCCCCACGCGTGTGAGGTGCCCGACGAGGCGTTGTGCAATAATGCGCTCAAAGAGCTTGCACACCTCGTCGAGCAACACGATCGGCCGGTACCCTGATGGGGACGGAAACGCTTAATAATTAATGCTACACAAGTTCTCTGTTATGGTTTTACCGAGAACAGCCCCCTGTCTTGAGCATGGCTTAAGCATAAATTAAATGTTTATAAGGTGCATAAAAATTATTTTTCTTATATCTTTCAATTCACGTCACTTGGCATTACTAAAATGGTCTGTAGAATTACTTTTTACCCTTTTTACGCATGCACACGCAATTTTTTTTCCAAATACTATTACAATGTTGAGATTTACTTCAACAGAGAGACATATGACACAAAAATCTTAGAAAATTATAGAATGGGAGCGAGACTCTAAGCCTATTCTCTTTTCGATTCCACCATAGTTGAAAGAAATTCGTCTGCGGGTGTGGTGTGTGTGGGTGTCCCAAGTTGGCACGGCAGAGAAAACCTATTTTAAATTGAGATTGCAACGACAATTAACAATTTTGGAGTTACAATCTTTCATCGAGCTTTGCATAAATAATACGAATACATTAATACATAAGAATATAATTATATTATTCAGAAGTCATAATGTCAAGGTTAGATAATTTATTAATGAACAAACGACTACGCAAGCACTTAAAGTAATGAATTTTAATTAGATGTATAATTTTGATTTTATCTAAGCAGTTCTTCAAAAGACTACTTTTTTGACCCAATAAAACCCGCTTCGTTCATTAGGATTCGCTGCTTATCTATTTTTCTGTGATAGGTAGATCGAATTTTTAAGAGAGAGCCTTTAAATGTTACTAGAAAAACGTCTCATGCGAAAATTTGTGTGTGGACTTTCACGCTTTAATAAAGGCTGAATTTTGGTAGGTACATGGATAAGGTTTTTAAACTCACACGACTTGCACTACACATTATTGATTGCGGGTCTTTTTAACCGACTTCCAAAAAAGGAGGAGGTTCTCAATTCGTCAGTATTTTTTTTATGTTTGTTACCGGCAAATCGCTTGAAGGAGTTAACCGATTTGGATGATTCTTTTTTCATTTGAAAGCTGGTGCTTCCCATGTGGTCCCATATACAGGAAGTCAGAATCGGATGCTGGGATCCTGGAGAAACCGAAGAAGTCCTTCGAATCGAGGGAATTCCTTAACAATTTACAGCAGCTACTTTGTGTTTGGGCTTGATTAATTTGTATTGGGGAGAACAATACCCCGAGAACAATATATTTTCAGTCTACCCGTCACTAAAAATAAAGAAAAAAAAAATTAATAAAAAAACCGACTTCAAACAAAAACTAAATAATGAAAAATAAAATTAACTTACCACAAAGTAATGGGTAAGTACATTTAGATTTATCAGATATTATTGAATGTAATACTGAAGTCGGTGCCAATATTTCTATGAGAGATTAATAATACCTACTAAACCTATAGGTTTACTTGGCACTGATTTCAGTATTCATTTAATAATATTATCTGATAAATCTAAATATACTTACCCATTACTTTGTGCTAAGTTAATTTTATTTTTCATTATTTGGTTTTTGTTTGAAGTCGGATTTTTTTTTGTTAAAAATTTTTCGCGATACATTTCAAAACTTCGACTCCACTGAACGCCGATATTATCCGAGGATTGTTCGTGAAGCGGTTGAAATCAAGAAGCATCACAACAATTTCAACCGTGATGGTGGATATAAACTTTCGTCCACATGGAACCCGGTAGTGAAGATGTGTAAGTGTCGCGATAAACCGCCTAACATTCGTACGGATATCGTGAGTGTAGTGTGTCGCGACCCTAATGACCGTTATTAATAAACTAATATGTGGGTACCTGTAAGATCAACGGTACAATAGGATGACACCCACTGCATTCCCCAGTCTACTCGTGACCACGGCTATTGTAACAGAGCCGAAACGTCGAGAGGTGAGCGAAGTTTTGAAATATATACGCGAAAAAGACCCGCAATCAATAATGTGTAGGTACACGGATAGATTAGTAAAGTATGATCTGCATACATACATAATGGTCACGCCTTTTTACCTTTCCCTTTATATGCCCACATTTCATCTTTAGATTTTTGTCCCAAATAATGCGCCGTATTGCCGTGTTGAAATGGACTAGCGCAGGTTGTGTTGTGACTGCCCGTTTTGCAAATTTTGCAAACCGCCCATCATCAAGTCCTTCAGCTTGACTTAAGAACTGCCATTTTACTGGCAACCGAGACCAACGGCTTAACGTGCCCTCCGAAGCACGGAAACGCTCGCAAATAAATTTCACAAAGTGGTCACCCATCCGAGGACCGGATGGGTGACCACTGGTGACGGGAGGATCCCTGGAAAAATCCGAACTATAGGGGGTCTTGAGCAGCATTCTATAATCAAAAAATTAGATAATCCTGCAAAACGTTTGTCCGATTACCGCGTGCCTCCTGATTGCTTTGGTAATAAATACATTATGAAACAAAACTATAACAATTATATTTTTACATCAGTTTCATAAACAATTAGCGAGTGCGTCAATTGTGGAGTCAGTTACAAAAATTCAAGACGACTCATGTTATTACAACGTTATTATATCTACCAACGGAAACGGAATACCACCTCAAGGTTATATTTAATGCTACAGCCACACATTCAAGGAAGGAAATAGCTAGGGATTTGGGCAGAGACATAGTGTGACTGCGTTACTTGTCATGCTGCTCGTCCATCCCGACAATCCATATTTTGTCGGTTTTTTTTAGCACAAATTAAAGGACCGGCATCAGCGGCAATACGAGCGAGGAAATAACGCGATAAACATCGCGAGTAGGACAGTGTATGCGCAATATAAAATTGGTGTGTAGATTGTGTAGCTGTTAGGGCAATATTCGCGAAGAGCAGTGCGAGCGGCATAGTGTGGCTGAAGAGTAAGATAAGCATTGTCACCTTCCCCACGCCTCAAATACTCACTCGAAAGTAATTATTTCCAGACAACACCCAAAATGGCCGCCAAAATAAACATAACCTATAATTAAATTTCGATTGTAATCTACTTGTACTTTGTCAGTGTATTTTAACGGGCGTGCTTGTCCGCTAACTGGCGTTAGTAAAGGTAGGTCTGTTATGTAAACATTATATAACAACGGTTATAAGATGGCGCCAATTGAGGTGCGTGATCAGATAATGCAGGGCAACTACTGTTTTCTGGTTGTGTTGATTTGAAATGTACGGGACCAACAGACAGGCTGACAACATAACATGACATTAGGCCTCGATTATTTCCTGCCAATCTCGACATGCAATCTACAATCATATAATAATATTCATTCAATATGTTCTTGGAACAATCTAAATAACATTACAATTACAAATGCGAAAGTTTGTGCAGATGTGTGGGTATCTAGATATTTTTACCTCTCTAATAGCTGAATTTGGTAAGTACAGGGACAGAGTAGGTATATTCTTGAATAACACATAAGCAACGTTTTATCCCGGGATTAAGTCACCATGGGAAGCGGGAACTGGATCAAAACAACAAGCGGTCGGAGTATTTATTTAGTAGGGCCTTCGCTGCCGCCGCTGCGCTATCCTGACGGATCACTGGCTCACAAGGCTCAAGAGAAAGCAGAAATGCTGGCCAATCTTACACTATCACTGCTATCACGGCGAAAATGACTATATTCTACAGTTCTTGGGCAAATTTTCTTGTTTTAAGCGTTACCGGTACCATTACGAAAAAAGGTGTAGGTGGACTTGCTAAAAATAGTATAAGTAATGAAACTACTTTGTCGTTCATTATGGCAACCTGTTAGAAAGTGTTTTTGTTATGTTTTGACGCTAAAATTTTCTCTATGAATTGTCCTAAAATAAGAAGAATTATAATAGTTTAAAAAACTAAAAAACACGCTTGGATTAGGTCACGTTACAATTTTTTTCGTGTTCCTGACAGCAAACCCTTTCATTCGATACCCATATCATGGGGGTGGATTTCAAACAGCCAGTCCGCCATTTTGGAGAGGCCGCCATATTGGATTTGTAATGACGTTTTTTAGCTAGTCATGTATTGTCATCAGAACTCAGAGCGTGTGCAATATTTCAGCCTGATCGAAGGACGGGAAGTGGGTCAAATTAACATTCCAAGATTTTCTTACATACATAGTTACAAGTGAAACTAATAAAAGCGTGTTAAAAAGGCGCGTTTCCGTTCAATGATTTAAGTTTTGACAAAAGTTACAACGATACAAGTTGTGTCATTTTCTTTTGATTTTAATCAAAACGCTAAGATGAATAAATAAATAAATATTTGTGGACATTCTCATACATCATCTAGCCCAAATAAGCTAAAATAAGCTTGTGGTATGGCATCTAGACGACTGATAGACATACATTTATGTAAATACATACCTACATATTATACATAGAAAACACCCAAACTAAGAAACAAACATTTGTGGATCACACAAATATTTGGACCGACCCAGGAATCGAACCCAGGACCTCCAGCGCGGCAGACGGTTACACTACCGACTGCGCCACAGAGGCAGTGAAGAACCCGGTTTCATCAAAAACCTTACCTAATTTTTTGATCTTAAAAAAAGATTTGCAGCAGAGAATGATGCCATCGCAGTAATAATATTGAGGTGATCAAGGTTGCATCTCAGCTCAAACGAATATATTTATTAAAGGTCAATGCTTAGACTCAACGAGAATATATCGTCATAGCACCTACGACAATTGGTACTCATACGCATGGTCACGCCTTTATCCCCGAAGAGGTAGACAGAGGCATATTATATGCCCACATTTCACCTTTTTTTTATAATTTGTCCCACGTAATAGGTGGTGAGCCGTAGGCGCAGGTTGTGACTGCCTGCTGTTGAAATAAAGTCTTCAACTTGACTCAACGACTGCCATTTTACTGGCAACCGGGACCAACGGCTTAACGTGCCTTGCGAAGCACGGAACTCATTTTGGTATTCATTGGATGGAGGTATGGATTGATACTCAGAAATAATTCAGTCAATCAACTCAGCCTATAGCAGTCCACTGCTGGACGTAGGCCTCTCCGAGTTAACGCCACAGTACACAGTCCTGTGCCTTTCGCATCCAGTCTCAGCCTGCGACCTTTACTTTTAAATAATTGCTCACCAAAATTTCTTTATTTTTGGCATTGTTATCATGAACATGGTAATCGTTAAGCCAAGTTGAAGGTCTAAAAACTACTTCAAAAATTTAAACAGCACGTATCACACCCTGCCTGCGCCCAAGCAGTCCATTTCCATACGGCACCACCTTATTACGTGGGACAAAAATGACTAAAATCTATAAGATGAAATGTCGGTCTAGGTTTTTTTTTTGTTAACGTGAGGGAAAATCCATCATGGATGCTATGCCGGACTTCTACAGACTAAAAAACCTCACGTGGGCGTTACGGCGTTACAGCCTATGATTGGGAGCACCGGGTCAGCCCTCGGAAGGATGTCCCAGGACTCGGTCTAGGCCTTCAGGGAAAAAAGCGTGACTGGAAGTGCGATGTAAATTTTATTTACTAAATCGGGGAAATTGCATATTTTTATTTTTTTTACTAATGTAAGTACACGCGTGTTTTTGGTAGGCTAGGTAAATATTTTTCATTACCGTGCCCTAAGAGCATACTTTGACAATTTTTGTAAATAAAACTTATTATTATTATAAATACATTATGGTTTTGTTGCGTCCCGAATAACGAGCATCAAATTTATCTTCGCAACGTAACGATTTCATTTTAAGTTTGGACGCATAGAGGGTCTGAGGGGCAAAACAAATTATCAAGTTCATCAACACCGAGGAACATAATTTTCAGAATGGGTACATGTTAAAGAACAGTGTTGCTGAAGCTCCGGTAGCATTGGATTCACTTATTTGTACAAATACAGTGGTCAGCTGTCACCTACTTACTTCCTACGAGAGTGGGAGCTTACTAATATTTTCATTTTATTCACTACACTAGCTGGGCCACGCAATTTCGTTTACATCACATTAGAGAGAGATAAGTGTATTTCTTCATCAGGCTCAAAGTAGCGTGTGCGAAACTGTCGTATTTACTTTATCATTAAACTTGGAGATTGTCTATTGTAAATAATCCAGTCCATGACCAAGGGCGTGGACTGAATGATTACAACTGACTTATGGAAAGTTGTTAATGCAACCAGCTCTACTCGAGCTTGAGGCCCAAGTCACCCTCACCAGAAAGCTGTTAATCCTGATAAATAAGACGTTTATCGGAGTAAGACGACGCAGGACCGCCAGGACCGTGTATTGTGTCATGGCGTAGTTTGAGAGAGGCCTACGTCCAGCAGTGGACTGCCATAGACTGATTTGATTGATTGATCGAAGAGTCGGACGGCAGCTTCTCGAATATGAATGACGAAAAAGAATTAAACTTACGGTTTTTCCGAGGAGTCGACTCCCACATACTCGTACATTACCAATGTAGACCAGGTACAGGCAATTGAATTACATACTCTGGTTTCGACTACGGACTAATGTATGACTATCGGCCTCCATGACCGGGGGACTGAGAAAAAAAAAAAAAAAAAAAAAAAAAGACTAATGTATTAAATTCTGTTAAACTTTTATTAATTTACTAGCGGACGTCACGCTGTTTCACCCGCGTAATTCCCGTTCCCGTGGAAATACGGGAATAAAATATAGCCTATGATCACCGCAAAGAGTGTAGCGTCCCAACAGAGAAAGCATTTTTCAAATCGGTCCAGTAGTTTCGAAGCCTATTCGATGCAAACAAACAAATCTTCCTTCTTTTTATTACTAGTAAGTATAGAAGTATAGTTCATACCTACTCCTTCTTTCATCTTATTGATGAGCCAAGATGATATTTTGTTTGCAAGAAAAATGGGTTACCCTCAATGAAAAAACAAGTCTTCTTCAAATAAATCCAAAACAGTATCTCTTTCGATGTCCAACAACAAGTTAATAGGCAATTTAACCATGTACGTACATGTACTATTAGCACTTATGGCAATTGCAAGTGGTCCCGAGGCCAAACAATTGCTGAATACCAAAAGACAAACACTGATGTCGGAATATTCGCATCATTGATAAATGTGTCGTAATTTTATTATGTTGCTTACCCACAGCTTAAAATTTATCAAGATTAAATTCTTGCTATTTCTTGAGAATAAGTTAAGATGTATTGTTCATTTTAAAGGTTGTGAAGGATTATTATAGGAGCCATTGTTTCAAACCTACAACGTGTATTTAACTGGCCCACTTATCGCAGTGTCTATTAAGTTCAATATGGTGGGAACAGTGGTTCGTGTTTTGATTAGTACACGCGTAGGAAATATCTGCGATGATGGCGGATCTATAAATATTGCTGACAGTAATTGCTTATCATCACTTCTATGTGAACTAAGGGTGCAGTATTAGAGTAGTTATGTAGTCTTAAATGCGTTGCGAAGTTGCTAAAATATGTTTTCTTATTTAATTTTACATTTTTCGTACTACTAAGGTGAAAAACAAGCTTACGGCCCAGGGAATGCAATCCCGCAACAAGATTGTAATCCCGGTATTTGCGGGACTGAGCAATCTCAGTCCCGCGGGATCCCGGTATTTGCGGGATCCCGCATATTTCTGAAAGTCACTGAGAAAAGAATAGAATTCTGTATCATACATCCATCTAGAACTGAAAAATAGGCACCCCTTTAATCCCCGAAGGGGTAGGCAGGACGAGGCATATGGTCTCATCTCATACCTAATGTGAATGTCCTTTCCTCAAAATGTCCCATTCTTAAAATATGCACACTACAGGATTAACCCCGCTCAATCCGACTTGGATAGGTTAGGTTAGAAGGCTAAGGCTGGAGCGGAGCGCAGCGAAGCTTCCGCATTAGCCTTCGTGGTTATTTTTTTATAACCTAACCTAACCTATCAAATCGGATTGAGCGGGGTTAATCCTGTAGCGCATATATTTGGAGAAAGGAACATTTTGAAAAAGGACATTTCGCGAAAAGGACATTTTGAGAAAAGGATATTTCGCGAAAAGGACATTTTGAGAAAAAGACATTTCGAGACAAGTACATTTTGGGAAAAGAACATTTTGGGAAAAGGACATTTTGGGAAAAGGACATTTTGAGAAATGACAAAATGACATTTAGAGAAAAGGACATTATGAGATGAGACGAGCCGGGCCTTCAACTTGACTTAGCTGCCATTTTACCCGCAAACGGGACCAACGGTTTAACGTGCCATCCGAAGCACGACAACGCTCAAATAAATGTCACAAAGTGGTCACCCATCTAAGGGCCGGCCATAGCAAATGTAACTTACTGCAGTGATATTTTACAGAACACTGAGTCCGCGGGGCACAAGGAAAAATAAATTATTTAATATTACTTTTGTATTGAGATTATTAAACGGATATACAAATACATATAAGTAATAAAATAGCTACTGCAAATTATTAGAAGCGCAGAAAACGTAGCATGACAAAATTCGTGTCCGCCAAACGACTCCTAATTTTACACGTCAGATAGCCAGCAAGCAATGTACGAGATAATTGAATACTTTTATAGTACAAGAAAAGTCAAATCTCCCTGATTAAATCACTAAAATCAAATAAGTACGTTATTAGGTTATATATTACGTCACAATTACAAAAAACTTTCTCAAACCGAATCAGTTTGTGCGCTTCCGCTAACAGAATAACACAGTGTTATTCTGTACCTAACGCCATGGCGTTTACCTTTGCACAATCCCGCTAATCCCGCGGGATCCCGCACGATTTACGTGCGGGACTGGTCCCGCAAAAATACTGCGGGATCCCGGGATTTCGGGATCCCGGTATCCTGGTATTGCATTCCCTACGGCCCACCTAATGGTTCTTTACCCTTACCGTAGCCTATCTATAGTATAGACGTTTGAAACACCAGAGGCGCTCCACACGCACTGCCCACATACGTAGACGCGGGTTGTGGCCAATTGTGGAACTTTTTCTAGCCACCCATAAGCCCTTTTTTTTTGTTTAACGTGAGGGAAAATCCTCGTGGATGTTATGCCCGACTCCTACCGACTAAAAAACCTCACGTACCGCCCAACAGCCTATGGTTGGGAGCCCCGGGTAAGCCCTCGGAAGGATGTCCCAGGTCTCCCAACAGGCCTACGGCCGCCACTGCGGCCTCGCCCAGGGACACATAAGTCCTTCAACTTGGTTTAACGACTTTTCTGTTACTTGCAATCGGGATCAACAGCTTCAAGCAGCTTCAAGCGGAAACCGTTGCAAATAAATATCGAAAACTGGTCAAGTGGTGGCCACTCATTCAAGGACCGCCCAGGCGCCCATAGTAGGTAGAGTTTTTGCATAGGTACAATAATTTACAGCTTGTTTTCAATTTATCAAGGTATAGGATGCTGCTATGCAATACAACCAGCTTTCGCAGAAAAACATCTTCTCTGGTAAGTATGTATTGCGAAAAGAAGTCTTATTGATTCAAATAGGATGAAATGAAATTGTTAAGTGATACGGAAAATTCGGCTGCGTAAAAAATAAAGTGAGAGATGATTCATAAATTTCTTTGGAATTTAGTCAATACGTTTAGATTTAGGTATTGTGTCAAATGAAAAATTAAAAATCTTTATTCACAGGTCACAAATGTAACGCTTATGAACGTCCAAATGATTGCTTCTAAGTACATTTACATTTACTGCCAGATTCGCAACGCAATAGGTAGAGCTGGAGAAAAAAGAACCTGGCAATAAAACTCCGGCCACTCTTTTAACATACAGTGGGTAAATTACAAATCATTCAACAACTGCAGTCTTACTGAGACTTAGACCACAGATTACTAAATAGTTACTACGTACTTAGACTAACAATTAGTCGTTACTCCCTCTGTTCCAATATTCATATTCAAGTTTGTATTCAACATGTCGAATGAAAATTATAGACACCTAAATGAGAAAAACATTACCATCCCCTTTCATCCGAATTAGATTCAGCGGGCTACAAATTCAGGGACACACAATTAGGTTCATAATATCGTTGAGGAATGAACTTTTTTCCGCATTTTAGCAAGACATGGCCGCCGTAGGTACTCGTTTCCTTAGAGCGGACCCGGAACGCAGCCTCTTTGATAGCTCGTTATAAGGAACAAAGGCAGGGCAACATCAAACAAGGCATTTCTTTACGCTCTCTGTGACATTTTAATAACGGTTCTCACAATTGGATTCCTATTTTTATATGTTTAACGTCAATTTAATAGTCGTTTGTCAAACAAAAACGTTTTTCTATATTAGACAAACTTAGAGCTGTATTGCAGAACGTTTCTCAAAGCTCATTACAGTGGAAAGAGATCGCCAGAGCAGAAACCGAATGTATTCAAATAGTATTGGGGGTATTAAAGTTTCTCTGTCGGACCATAGAAACTTCGAACGTTCTGCCAGTGCACGTGTTGGCCTCCAACTGCAGCCACGGGGGTTTTCAACTGGACCGTGAAGTGACACATCATCTGGGTATTGGGTCTCCAACTTGAGGGCCATTATCAATAGTCTTGTGGATAGTGTTTCATGAAGCATCTATTTCTTAGACACGTACCTGCTTGCTTACAAAGCCAAGACAGGGGATTTTCAACAAGTCTGTTGATCGGACTGGCTATTTGTCGAGTCCCATGCAGCAAAAGACAAAAATTCCCAGTTGCGACTAAACAACGGGTATGGTCCGTAACGATTAATTGCTGGTGGCTCTTCCCCTCTGCTAGAAAGAGCACGTGCCAACAATGTATCATTACAGCAGACGCAAGTGCCAAACTTCGGTCCCGGAACGCAATGCAAGTAATAATTGTTCGTCCTAAATTCTTTAACTACTTAGTATCCAGTATTATATGGATATGGCTTGCTCAAGTTTTCCGCTGAATAACTATAAGATAAAATGACTGCTTACCATATTAAAAACTTTATATAAGGCTTGAACAAGCAGTAAGAGGCTTTAAAAAAGATGTACCTTACCAAAGCCGGTTAGATACCAGCCTCCGCAAAATGTAAACGATCTATGCGAGTATAGTAACGAGTCGGTGGTAGCCAGAAGTCATTTGCCATGTAATGAGACTCATTGCCCTCTACAAACCAGTCCACGAGACGCGCGAACAGAAACAGGATTTGCAGTCCGGCCTTCTACACGGGGCGATTACAAATCAATTACATAAACACGAATATGGATCCCTACCGTTGGAGTTTGTAGCTGGCAACGACCTGCGCCGACGAGAGGACTGAACTTAATACATGAACCTTAAAAGAAATTGCTCAAAATACTGTTGGAATTTCAATAAATTGTAACATAAAACGAAGTAAACGAGAATGGATCAGACTAAGAAGCTGAGATTCCAAACACACATTCCAATTGGATCAGACATTTTTTATTAGTTTTCATTTCACATTTTTGTCGTGGTATTGTAATTTAGACTTTTAGAGTATCAATATGTAAAACTAAATAGAAATTGATTTCACGGTCTACTATCGATTACAGGGCTTCCAGTAGCACAAAGCAAATAAGCAAAAACACTATTTAGTATGTATACATAATACTGATTAGCGTTCAAATGACCTTATTTCTAATTTAAAAAGCTGCTCGGCATCATTGAATCCGCCAGGGGCATTGTGTCCGATCTGTCACGGTCTCGTTCATGAACGCACGAACAAGCGCGACCCGGCGGCCACTAGCCAAGCCTCACAATCATATTTCGTGATGAGAAATTACGAAATACGGCAGTTTCGTGAGGTTCTATCGCGCATTGCTATCGTTTTATCTCGATGTTGTTCAAAATTGGCAAGACAATTTGAGGCAGACGTCGCTGTAGTGATGTGGGCCGACTCCGGATGGCACGTCTAGGCGTCGAGGTGGTTCGCACTACAGCGCCCTCACACCAAAGTCCCGTTAACCGGATGCCGCAGCGCCCGCTTATTATGCAACCGAATGTGTCCCTCGTTTGCCGCATCGGCGCGTCGCGTACCGTGCGTAGGCGTCGCGTCGGTACCTGCGCTCGCGCATACTAAGCATAATGTACAAGTTTTTAATCCAATTACCTTAGTAATGTACTAAACTGATGCAGTGATGATTAACTGCCAAAGTTATATAATTTTTCTGACGCCATGCTTCAAAACCTGAGGTTGCTTTTCGACGAGGGACATGAGTGTAGGTACTGATAAATAATTTTGTGCTTGGAACTGTAACGTACGTCCCATGGAGCAAATATAAGAGGTGCGTCCGTATGTCATACATACTGCTCGTTCGCTTTAAGTTTGCCGCTCGGCTCCACACTAAAGTCGAATTTTTAATTAGACGAAGTAAATTGACAGCAACTTATGTCACTTTTTCATACAATGTTGCTTATTTTCTTTGACGAAGTGACATTAGCTACTGTCAATTTACTTCGTCAAATAAAAAAATCGGGTATACGCCTCTACGCCTCTACGGCAAACTTAGAGTGAACGGGTAGTAGAAGAAAATCACCGAATTCTTGGTTTCATGTTGAGATTACTTCACTATAATATGGTGTCGATTCTACACTGAAATAAACAGAGCTAAAGGGTGATTGGTTTTATCTACCTACACAAGTTCAAAAGCATCAGTTTTCGTAGGAAAACCTGTGATCTGTGATGCCGTCTGCATTATAATTACTGTCCAGGGCATCTAGTACGTGCTACTAGCAAAACCATTGCAATTCTGAGAGCAGTATTCTACGCATTAACGAACAAAATCACTGTTCTGAGATAGAAGACTTTCAAAACTCTCCATAGGTACTGATATAGTTATTATAGTTCAATTACTGCCAATATGTGGTTTCGCAGTAAACACGCACGCCCATGTTTTCTAAGCGTTCATTGACAAGTAAATATGTGGTCAAATTCCAGTGAAATTAGTAACCAGATGTTGTTACTTTCAAATATCATATTTATGGAGGGTGCTTTCATCGACATGACGAAATATAAGTGTCTGGAAGATATCGTAGGTAGGACTTAAATTGATGTTTTACAAAGAAAATAAATTGTATTTTTCTATAGATGTTGCAAACCACGTGGAGATGATTTTTTATGCAGAAGAGATTGGCAACAAGGCTGACTAGGTTATACCTCGTAATTTTTGCATATTACATAATATAATGTAATATGCAAAAATTACAAGGCTCTATCTTCATAGACCTAAACACAGCGCTCCTCAAGAAAACTCAATCGAAATAACTAATATTTTAAAGGAAGTGTGCACTGGAGCTTAGTTGCAGCTCGTAGCTCTCACAATCGAAAGCATTGGCGATATCAAGTCTATTTTATGAATCATTACAGTAGTGTTAAATAATAAAAGACAAGGTTTCAAGGAGTTCGTTTATTACTAGGTACCTACAGGTAGGTACGTAACAACCAGTTGGTCCAATAAGAATAAAGTCCTTGATTGAGCTATTCTGTTCGACAGTTAGTCGGGGTGGAAAGACAGCTACTGAGGATTAGGAATACTGCCCATTAGTCACAGTAGAGATTCTGAAACTCCTACTGCGCCTAAAAGCTAGGATGAGAAAATGTTGTCTTCGTTTCATTTAATCACAAATTAGATGCAATAATGTGCTAAAATATGCAAGTCGCAAAATTATGACCAATAATCGTCAGGTATTACAGTTACAGCACCAGTCTCAAAGTAATAAAACAGAGATAGAGCTTTGAGAAAACTCACTTTTCCTTATAGTACATACCTACTTTACAACGACATATTCATAATGCGAAAAGAAGGTAGGCTCACAAAATTAAATATTGAAAGTAGCAATTATCTGCAAAACGTAGAAAGTTATGAATTTCTGGACTTAACAACATTAATGTTTAGTAGGTACCTACTTATAGGGTCACGGTCAGAATGGCAGGTTGCCTGTGACAAACGAGTCTTAAAGTATACTCAGAAATTGCTACATGATTGCTTATATTTGCTACACGTCTCCAAGAATTGCTACATATTTATTTTGAGAAACAAGAATATTTTTTTGACCAGCGGTCCTGACTCCTGACGTTTGGATGGCTGGTTGCCTACGCGTTCAGCATGAAGGACGCAGAATTCCAAAACTTTTATTGCATGAATAATTGCTTAATAATTGCTTCATTCACGAATTTCAGGTTTGAGCTTCATACGTACATCAGGTAAGAAGATACAGCTATGACTGAAGAAGTGCCTGATATATTGGAATAGCAACAATTTTTGTTACTGCAGCGTCATGTTCTAATCGTGCAGGCACTAATAATTAAGGTTTAAAGGAAGAGCCTAGCACGAAGAATATGATGGTGCAAAGCGCGCGGGCTTCCCAAGCAGGCCGCTCGTAGGACCTTATATAATTAAAGGACAGAACTTCAAACCGCCAATTGGTTGTGGAGTGGAGTGAAAAAGTTGAAGTTCAGCCGCATCACAGACTGGGAATAGGTGACCCCAACCGGGTAAGGAAAAAAGGATGACTTGCACTTTTACTGATTACCACTAAAGAATTACCTAAATGTATTACGATGAACGCAAAAACATCAATAGGTACACTGATAAATACCCACCTAGGCATTTTGTTACTATAATCTATAATCTCTAGATATCATAAAACAACTGTACCCAGCAAAGCCTTATTTACATAAGATTATAATTATACGAGTCGTTTATAACATTATAATTTATAAGTTTTATAATACTCGTAATAATTATACTCGTACTGTGACTCATAGCAAAACATCTTAAGTCGAGACGTGTCATAATGATTATATGTTATACCTACTAAGTGATTTCCGCGGCTCCGCCCGCATGAATATCGGTTATCGTGACCGATAGAATAATGAATTCCATTATTGTTCATAACTCCATTTCTACTAAACCGATTGCGATGATACCATACGATTTTAAGTATGACCAAGATATTTCTTTAATAAAAACTCGTCAAAATACGTTCTTTCTTTTCTGCGTCCATTTCGAACGAACTTGAGGACAAACAGACAGGAATTTCAAAATAATTATTTTTGAATTAAGTATCGTTCGTTAATATAACCCAAGTATATATTTTTGTAATAACTCCATTGTACAGCCACTTACCATCTTATAATAGTCATAGTGTTATTATATGATTTCGCAATGTTTTCATGTACTGATGACCATAAAAAATAAACCGGCCAAGTGCAAGTTGGACTCGCCCATGAAGGGTTTCGTAGCAGCAAGTAACATAATATAAAAGTTCTTATAGTTCGTTGTAACTTTGACTGATGTTTTAATACGTTCGCAGTGGTAGTGATTTCACTAACCGGAAATTGCGGTTTATGACGTATTAAAAAAAAACTACCAGCTCTATCTCGTTCAATCTAATTTTCGTTGGTAGTTTTTATGGCAATGTACATCATATTTTTTTTTTAGATTTATTAATCTCTTAGTTCAGAAGTTAGAGGGGGGGGGACACACATTTTTCCACTTTGGAAGTGTCTCTTGCGCAAACTATTCACTTTAGAAAAAAATGATGTTAGAAACCTCCATAGCATTTTTGAAGACCTATCTATAGATACCCCACATGTATGGGTTTGATGAAAAAAAAAATTTAGAGTTTCAGTTCTGAGTATGGGAGCCCCAAAATTTACTGCTTTTTTTCTAATTTTATATAAGAATCTTAATGCGGTTCACAGAATACATCTAGCTACCAAGTTCCAATAGCATAGACCTTATAGTTTCGGAGAAAAGTGGCTGTGACACACGGACGGACAGACAGACGGACAGACAGACAGACATGACGAATCTATAAGGGTTCCGTTTTTGCCATTTGGCTACGAAACCCTAAAAAAGAAAAGAGGGTAGTAGAGCAGTAAACGAGTACACCTCGTGGTTGGATTTGTGTTATTTTAGATTAGAAATAAAGGGAGTTCAGGAATAGTGAATATTTGATAGCGATAAAACCCTAAATCGTTTCAGTTCCATTCACAATCGGCCTGATTCAATATCCAGAACGAGAATTCCCTCAATTTATCTTGTGGTTCTAAAATCTTGAAGATATTAGACTTGTTTTTAACGTGAGGAAAATTCTTAATGGATGCTATGCCGGACTCCTACTGATAAAAAACCTCACGTAACGCCCAACAGCCTACGGTTGGGAGCCCCGGGTAAGCCCTCGGAAGGATGTCCCAGGTCTCCCAACAGACCTACGGCTACCACTGCGGCCTCGCCTTTCGGGTGCTATCCCGCGTCGTTGGGGGGTTTCCGAAAACCCCCCAACGACGCGGGATAGCGGATCGCGCTTCTTAGGGGGAGCGTGCGTGAATCCCTGACGTCACGCAGCCATCTAGGATGAAGTTAAAAGACTATCTTCTTCTCCTAGGACTTTACCACGTTCGAGCTCGGTTGGAACTTTTCTGGTCTTGGTTATTGCCAAGACCAGTAAAGAACTGTGACTTCTCTGAACCAAGATCTACATCTTGGTTTAGAGAAGTCACAGTATCCTGACCACAAGTCTACCGGTGGTAATTTCTTATCTCACAGGGGCATCTGCTCTCAGGGGCAGATAATTTTGAGGACATCTTGCACCTTTCGGTCTGTTAGGACTGATTTCTATAATGTACTGATCTCATAATGAACAAAAATCAAAATCATCTTTTCCCAAAATGACTGATTTTCAGCACGAACCATCGCGCTAACCCTTTAGGTTCATAACGTCAACTGTGCCAAAACGTCAACTTCCCAAAACGTCAACTTCTGAAATTGACTTCCCAAAACGTCAACTTCCTAAAACGTCAACATCCCAAAATGACAACTTCCCAAAACGACAACTTCCCAAAACGACAACTTCCCAAAACGTCAACTTCCCAAAACGACAACTTCCCAAAACGTCTACTTCCCAAAACGACAACTTCCCAAAACGACTACTTTCAATAAAACCGGCCAAGAGCGAGTCGGACTCCCCCATGACGGGTTCCTTCCCGTAGCAGCATAAGGTTTATGTTTATGAAATTAAATGTTTTTTTAGAGTAATGGAATGAAAGGCAAAAATTGCGGTTTATGACGTACTAGCCTGATTGATGCCTGCAGCTTCGCCTGCGTAAAAGTTTGTGCCTATTCCCGCTTCCCGTAGGAACAAAATATACAAAATATATAATACAAAATATATACAAAATATGCAAAATATACAAAATATACAAATTATGCAAAATATACAAAATATGCAAAATATACAAAATATACAAATTATGCAAAATATACAAAATATACAAATTAATAAAGTATACAATAAAAAAATAAATAAAACAAATGAAGACTGACAAAATAAATGAAAATGAACAAATGAAGATCGACAATAAGATCAATAAAACAAAAGACTAAGCAAGTTGATAAGGTCAAAAACTACTCGCAGCCATATTTTGTAATCTAGATGCGATTGCCATTCAAAAAAATAGGTGCAAGCAATTCTCGACCTCGAACATGCATAATATGTATTTATTTTTTATGTATTCGTGGTCAGTGATGTCTATAAACACGCGTAAAAGCACATTTTTAGATAAGTTTCTTTAGGTCGAGAATTGCTTGCACCTATTTTTTTGAATGGCAATCGCACCTAGATTACAAAATATGGCTGCAAGTAGTTTTTGACCTTATCAACTTGCTTAAAGTCTTTTGTTTTATTGATCTTATTGTCGATCTTCATTTTGTTTTATTGATCTTGATTTGTTTTACCGATTTTCATTTGTTTTGTCGGTCTTCATTTGTTTCATTTGTCAGTGTTGCATAAACGATACGAACATATGGACGATGAAAAAAACCGGCCAAGTGCGAGTTGAACTCGCCCATGAAGGGTTCCGTAGCAGCAAGTAACATAATATAAAAGTTCTTGTAGTTCGTTGTAACTGTCATTGATGTTTTAAGACGTTCGCAGTGGTGGTGATTTTTCTAGGCGAAAATTGCAGTTTATGACGTATTAAAAAAAATACCAACTCGATCTCGTTCAAACCAATTTTCGTTGGTAGATTTAATAGCAATGTACATTATATATTTTTTTTAGATTTATCATTCTCTTAGTTTAGAAGTTAGAGGGGGGGGGGGGACACATTTTTCCACTTTGAAAGTGTCTCTTGCGCAAACTATTCACTTTAGAAATAGCATTTTTGAAGACCTATCTATAGGTACCCCACACGTAGGGGTTTAATGAAAAAAATTTTTTTGGAGTTTCAGTTCTGAGTATGGGGAGCCTCAAAATTAACTGCTTTTTTTCTAGTTTTATATGAAAATCTTAGTGAGGTTCACAGAATACATCTACTTACCAAGTTTCAACAGCATAGACCTTATAGTTTCGGAGAAAAGTGGCTGTGACATACGGACGGACAGACAGACAGACATGACGAATCTATAAGGGTTCCGTTTTTGCCATTTGGCTACGGAACCCTACAAAGGCGAAGGATGCATTTCGAGTACGTAACAGTCAGGTACCGTCCTGTTCTATCACACCCTGACCGTTGGTCCACGATTTACGACACATCCTGTATATACAATTATACATTCCTCTACGTAGAAATAGAGATCCTTAAAATCCTTAGTAAATTGCGGTAAACTATGTCAAGTAGTTGTTGTCACCCTTTAGTCAACGTTTTGGGAAGTTGTCGTTTTGGGAAGTTGTCGTTTTGGGACAGTTGACGTTTTGGGAAGTCGTCGTTTTGGGAAGTCATCGTTTTGGGACAGTCGACGTTTTGGGAAGTGGTCGTTTTGGGATAGTTGACGTTTTGGGAAGTGGACGTTTTGGGACAGTTGACGTTTTGGGAAGTTGACGTTTTGGGACAGTTGACGTTTTGGGAAGTCGACGTTTTGGCACAGTTGACGTTATGAACCTAAAGGACTAGCCTAAAATTTATAGACAACCAAAAAGGGAAACCGTGCTTAGTGCATGATGGACACAGGTATAATTTTTCTAATAATAATAAATCTGGCTCTAGCATGTGGAGGTGTGTCAATCGAACCGAATGCTTGGCATCGGTCACATTGAATTCTGAAAAAACTAATATCATTAGACAAAGTAAACATGCGTGCCGATCGCATTTTAATGAAAATGATGAATTTATATTTATTGATACTTGTAAAAAGGCAGTACCTGTTAAAATGACACCTAATAAGGTTTTTGAAAATTGTCTTTCCGAGGTTCAAGTTTCAACACGGACAATAATGCCGTCGTTTCACGAAAAAAAAAAGTTCACTTTATAGAAAGAGGCATAATATTTTGGATCAAAATAACATTGAATTTAAACGATTGGCGGATATAAAAATTCCCAAGCTATTATCGGATAGTTTTCTTGTTATTGAAGATGGTGAGGAAGAGAAGATACTAGTTTTTTCAACATTAATTGCCAGAAAACTACTCAGCAGTGTCAAAAACACATATTTTTATGGCGATGGCACATTTAAAAGAACTCCCAGTCCGTTTTACTAAATCTACACGATTCACGCAGATATTAGCAGAAACAATAAATCGACGAATGTGGTACCTCTTGTGTATGCGCTTCTGCCTAATAAGTCTCAAGAGACGTACACCAGAATGTTTCCTTTAGGTTCATAACGTCAACTGTGCCAAAACGTCAACTTCCCAAAACGTCAACTGTCCCAAAATGTCAACTTCCCAAAACGTCAACTGTCCCAAAACGTCAACTTCCCAAAACGTCAACTGTCCCAAAACGACAACTTCCCAAAACGTCGACTGTCCCAAAAAGACGACTTCCCAAAACGTCGACTCTCCCAAAACGACAACTTCCCAAAACGTCGACTGTGACAACAACTACTTGACATAGTTTACGGCAATTTACTAAGGATTTTAAGGATCTCTACTTCTACGTAGTAGAGGAATGTATATACAGGTGTGTCGTAAATAGTGGTCCAACGGTCAGGGTGTGATAGAACAGGTACCTGACAAACGAAACAAATGAAGACCGACAAAACAAATGAAGATCAATGAAACAAATGAAGATCGATAAAACAAATAAAGATCAATGAAACAAATGAAGATCGGTAAAACCCTTGAGGTTCATTACGTCAACAAACAAATGAAGATCAGTAAAACAAATGAAGATCAATGAAACAAATGAAGATCAATGAAACAAATGAAGATCAATAAAACAAATGAAAATCGGTAAAACAAATGAGGATCAATGAAATAAAAGAAGATCGGCAAAACGAATGAAGATGGAAAAATCATAATTATGCAGATCAATAAAACAAAAGACTTTTATGTAAGTTAATAAGCTCATAAACTACTCGCAGCCAAATTTTGTAATCTAGATGCGATTGCCATTCAAAAAAATAGGTGCAAGCAATTCTTGACCTTATGAACTTACATTATATTTATTTATTTTTTATGTATTCGTGATCAGTGATGTCCATAAACGACGAGAATTGCTTGCACCTATTTTTTTGAATGGCAATCGCATCTAGATTGTAGTTTTTGACCTTATCAACTTGCTTAAAGTCTTTTGTCTTATTGATCTTATTGTCGATCTTCATTTGTTTCGCCGATCTTCATTTATTTTGTCAGTCTTCAAAGTCTTTTGTCTTATTGATCTTATTGTCGATCTTCATTTGTTTCGCCGATCTTCATTTATTTTGTCAGTCTTCATTTGTTTTAGTTATTTATTGTATACTTTATTATTTTGTATATTTTGCATATTTTGTATATTTTGTATATATTTTGTATTATATATTTTGTATTTAATTATTGTTCCTACGGGAAGCGGGAACGGGAACAAACTTTTACGCCAGCGAAGCTGCGGGCGCTGATGCCCGCAGCTTCGCTGGCGTAAAAGTTAGCTAGTACGTCATAAACCCCAATTTTTTCCTTTCATTCCATTAACTCTAAAAAAACATTTAATTTCATAAACATAAACCTTATGCTGCTACGGAAGGAACCCGTCATGGGGGAGTTCGACTCGCTCTTGGCCGGTTTTATTGAAAGTAGTCGTTTTGGGAAGTTGTCGTTTTGGGAAGTAGACGTTTTGGAAAGTTGACGTTTTGGGAAGTTGACGTTTTGGGAAGTTGTCGTTTTGGGAAGTTGTCGTTTTGGGAAGTTGACGTTTTGGGAAGTTAATTTCAGAAGTTGACGTTTTGGGAAGTTGACGTTTTGGCACAGTTGACGTAATGAACCTAAAGGAATGTTTCCTTTAGGTTCATAACGTCAACTGTGCCAAAACGTCAACTTCCCAAAACGTCAACTGTCCCATAATGTCAACTTCCCAAAACGTCAACTGTCCCAAAACGTCAACTTCCCAAAACGTCAACTGTCCCAAAACGACAACTTCCCAAAACGTCGACCAAAACAAATGAAGATCAATAAAACAAAAGAAAATCGGTAAAACAAATGAGGATCAATGAAATAAAAGAAGATCGGCAAAACGAATGAAGATAGTAAAATCATAATTATGCAGATCAATAAAACAAAAGACTTTTATGTAAGTTAATAAGCTCATAAACTACTCGCAGCCAAATTTTGTAATCTAGATGCGATTGCCATTCAAAAAAATAGGTGCAAGCAATTCTTGACCTTATTAACTTATTTATTTATTTTTTATGTATTCGTGATCAGTGATGTCCATAAACGACGAGAATTGCTTGCACCTATTTTTTTGAATGGCAATCGCATCTAGATTGTAGTTTTTGACCTTATCAACTTGCTTAAAGTCTTTTGTCTTATTGATCTTACTGTCGATCTTCATTTGTTTCGCCGATCTTCATTTATTTTGTCAGTCTTCATTTGTTTTAGTTATTTATTGTATACTTTATTATTTTGTATATTTTGCATATTTTGTATATTTTGTATATATTTTGTATTATATATTTTGTATTTAATTATTGTTCCTACGGGAAGCGGGAACGGGAACAAACTTTTACGCCAGCGAAGCTGCGGGCGCTGATGCCCGCAGCTTCGCTGGCGTAAAAGTTAGCTAGTACGTCATAAACCCCAATTTTTTCCTTTCATTCCATTAACTCTAAAAAAAACATTAAATTTCATAAACATAAACCTTATGCTGCTACGGAAGGAACCCGTCATGGGGGAGTTCGACTCGCTCTTGGCCGGTTTTATTGAAAGTAGTCGTTTTGGGAAGTTGTCGTTTTGGGAAGTAGACGTTTTGGAAAGTTGACGTTTTGGGAAGTTGACGTTTTGGGAAGTTGTCGTTTTGGGAAGTTGTCGTTTTGGGAAGTTGACGTTTTGGGAAGTTAATTTCAGAAGTTGACGTTTTGGGAAGTTGACGTTTTGGCACAGTTGACGTAATGAACCTAAAGGGAATGTTTAGTTTGTTGAATGAATGCACTTAAATGTATCAATTCTTAAAACCATTCTGGGTTTAAGAATTGATACATTTAAGTGCGACTATGAAATTGCATTAATCAATTCCGTAAAAGAGATATTTCCGTCTTCAGAGATAAGAGGCTGTTATTATCATTATAACAGGGCAGTGTGGAAGCAGGCAAACATTTTAAAAGCTACGACCACAACAGAGCAAAGAGGATTAGTAAGTAGTAAGTAGTGTGTGCCAATTTACCTTTACTTCCCCAAGAAAGAATTCCTATTGCATGGTCTTCCTTGCAAGCACTTTTCCCGCAAACTCAAGAAATGATGAAATTCCGAAAATACTTTAATAAATAGTGGATGTCTTTGTGTGCATCTTTTATTATAGTATCCGCAATACGAACTGGCACGTGGGGCCATAAATCATCGGATTCGTGCTATCTCTTTCGCACCTACACAGTCTTATGGAGCGGGACTTGCACCCATAGTGCTGTGCAGGTAATCTTTTACGTATTCCATAACAGTATCGACAAAAGTAATGAAATGAAAAATTTAAATATGATTTATTTATTTTTATATCAGAATTGATTTATTAAGACAAATGTATTAAATTAAATAAATATATTAAAATATGTAGGTTGAATAGGTGAATTACTAACTAAAAAAATTTCAAATTTAGGTACTAATTTTAACTTTTTTATTGCTAAAATTTAGCTAATTATTTAAGAAAATCTTATTTGCCATTAATATCATATTTACAACTAAAAGCAAATTACCCACTTAATATCAGATTACGACATCGAAATTTTTTTAAATATTTTATCGACAATGTTCAACCCCTACAATAAGTGACATTTATGGCCCAAAGTGCCAGTTCGTATTGCGGATACTATAGTTGTGCAAATGTAAGCACCGCACAAACAATGCAATAGAGGGTTGGCATAGAAGATTAATTAAATACACGTATGCCACACAAACCAACCCTGATGCGATTTCCGTATAAACTAAGGAAAGAGGCCAGTTATCAAGACACCCGAATTAAAAATAGTTTGTTTAGCGGTGCTACTAGACACAAGCGTGACATTTTATTCGACAACTGCTACAAAAAACAGTTGATTGAATTAGAGTCCAACGATATAACAGAAATTCAGTTTCTACAAAATATCGAAACTATTAAAAAGAGAATACACTAATGTACATTGACAGATATTGTTTAAGGATAATATTTTTGTTTATTAAATATAATTTTCGTTATATACCTAATTATAAGATTTAAAAATAAATTGTTACTTATTATTTTTTAACGAATCTTCTCGTGACCATAGAGCTGGTGTTTTCTTTGTACAAAGAATCAGCATTGCCATTAAATGAGGCAATTGCCGCCAGCCTTATGGGCGCGTTCCCGGTGTGCATCGACGGGGAGGAATAATTTTATATAATTATTAGTTAACTACATTTAATTTGACAATTCAATTGTTACTGACTGTACATCAATTTGACAGTTGTATTCCCGACATTCTAAAACAAAGTCATTTAGAAAATCAGTCATTTTGGGAAAAGATGATTTTGATTTTTGTTCATTATGAGATCAGTACATAATAGAAATCAGTCCTAACAGACCGAAGGGATCTTGCAGAACGGCGAGCATCGAGAATCCAGACTTAACTTTTTCCTCAAAGATTGCACTCGTGTATTCATTATGGGACATTAAACCTTCAAAATTACCTTCTATTCTTAAATATCTTCTATTAATGTGTGACAGACGTCTGGTTGGTTCTTTCGATAACAAGAAATTCGATAAGCGGAGAAAACATGACTTCGATAGAAGACGATAGTTTTGGTAAACAGAGCTCTTTATTTCTTTAGTTAGACGGATTGGTCAGAAGCAGGTGACACTTGTCGAGTGCCACCAACACAACACACTACTTAATCAATATCAATATCATCATCAATCATCAATATCAATAAGTACATATAATAAAATCGTATCTCTCGGTTTGTCTGTAAGTTTGTGCACGCTAATCTCAGCAACCGCTAAACCGATTGCAATGCGGTTTTATTTACTGCGTTGCGGTTTGTTCCACTTAACATTTAGTGTTTGTTTCATATCAATCAGTTCATAAATAAAAAAGTTATATCAATCTAAATCTAAAGAATCACATATAAAATACAGCGTACGAAACTACGAAGTCGCAGGCAAGCTAGTGTCCAATAGTTTTAATTCTTAAAACACATGAAACAGATAAACAAAATGGAACGACTGAATTCAATGCAGACTGCAAGTAGAGCATTCCTTCATGTAGGTAGAGAAGCTATACTACCTACTATTCTAAAGTCTCTCGGGATTTATCATACTTTGCGAAGTGTACCGTTGAGATACCCACGCGTCAGATTGAATGCCGGTTAATTAACAATGAAATTAAACGAGGTATTATCTAAGAATCTAAGAGTCCATTATCTTGCTCCCACATCGGAGCCCGAGCGACGTTTACCTTGAATTGTGATGTATTAAATAAAAAGAGGCACTTAAAGTTGCATGTCATTTGACAGTGTCAGCTAGCATTGGAATAAGTATTCCGAACACCTACATTTTATGAAAAATCCAAGCTGATTGAAGACGTTCTGGCTTTTGGGAGCCCTGGGGTATCCTTCAGAGGGCTTACGCAGGGCTCCCAACCGTTGGCTGTTAGATACGATCATGGCAGGATATGTGAGGTGTTTTTAGCCGGTAGGAGGATTTTCCCTCACGAAAATAAAAAAAAACGTTCTTTATTTTCTATGGGAAGATATTCCAGGGCTAAAAAGTTTTAAATGAGTTATTTCTGATCCAACTATAAATCTATCCCTATGCCAAATTACAGCACGGTCTGTTCAGCTGTTAATGCGTGACTTAAGAACAAACATATAAACGTCTTCACAAACTTTCACATTTTAATCTATAATAGTTGGATTTATAATATTACTTGGGTTTATAATATTAGTAGAATACAAAACCTGTCCCAATAAAAGCGGATTACATCGAAAAGTAAGCGAAGGTTTGAAATTTCAGTTGGCAACCCTACAGGGACCCTGACGACTAATGCCGTGTAGTTAGAAGGTACAGACCTCGGGGTTCAATCCGGATTCTACCGGATTTATATCGTCTTACCGAGCAATTTGTAAGGATTTGCGGTCAATCTTCATCGAACATCTGTCGCTTTTCACGTTTCAACTAAATATTAGGTTTTCATGTCACTAGTTAAAGTTAAGTCATCTACTAAGGTGGGCTCAGTCGTCGTCGTTTTAGTTTTGGCGACCTTTGACTGACTTTGGTTGGGAAAACAATATAACTAAGGCAGGCAAAATCTTCTGATAACACTTTTACATTAAAATAGTCTTGTGGACTATGAGCAAATGTGATGAAGTCGGATGGGGTTTTGAGTGTCGCTACAAGTGGTATCAACCTTTTTAAACTTTTCATTAAAAACCAAGTATCAAAATCGGAATAATAAGGAACGAATTCGAATTGTTTTGCTCCCTTATCTCGATCAGGAGGAATAGGACGATCACCGATTGGCACCAGATTATGGTCTACCTCTATCTGAGTCTGGAGTCAGTAATTATTATAGTACCGGTTGGTACCTGACAGCATTAATATTTAAGCCACAGATATAATATACACGGTCGCTAATAATAAACCTGGTAACTGCAGTTGATCCTGATGTCAGACGGTAAGCAAAACGTGTTTTCATGTCAGGGTGGGTAACGACTCATGGGACATCCTTTCGAGGGCTTACCCGGGGCTCCCGACCGTAGGCTTTTGGGCGTTACGTGAGGTTTTTTAGTCGGTAGGAGTCCGGCATAGCATACATGAAGAACTATCCCTCACGTTAAAAAAAAGTTGGGTAACGAACTGTCTGCCAAGAGCCTTTATCTCAAAGAAATTCAAACGTTATTAAGTATCGACTTAGGTTGAAACTCTAAAAATATAGAAAAAAAGTTACTACCTTTTATGACGCGTATCATAGTGATTAGACCCTACTTGTAGACAAACATAGTCGGCTTTTCCTGAAGGGGTAGGCACTTAGGTAAAGGCTGACAACCGGGACCAGCGGCTTATCGTGTCTGTATTAGCACGGAAACATTCACAAATGAAATGTCACAAAGTGGTCACATGGTGGTCACCCATCCAAGGACCGGCCATAGCCAAAGTTGCTGCAGTGATGGCTTACAGAACACTTAGCATTGACTTGATCAATGAGTTATTCAAAACAGGCTTTGTGGTTAAACTATGTTGTAGAAATTGGAGCAAGGGGAATTTGACTGCCTTGAAACTGAATTGAGTATGCTTCATGTAATCTCTGATAAGAAGGGATATGGAGACTAACAGCAAAAACCGAGTGCCGGGCTGAGGTGCCACTCACTCACAATGGAGAGCATCTTCGCCAGAACTGAGAGTTTAAAAAAGTCGTTCCTTTGTAAAACTATAAAAACCTGAAACGACCTGCCCGCACAGGTGTTTCCCTCATCTTACAATCCCGGGTTCTTCAAGCGAGACGTGAAGAGGCACATTGCAGGGCCGCCAACTTGAGGGCCACTGTCAGAAGTCTTACGGACTTTAAGAGTGGCGACGTTTATTTGGCGAGCTTAATATATAAAAATAAAAAACCAAGAGGATCTCAAAGATTCGTTGGTTAAATCACTTCCTGCATTATTGCAAATTGCAAGAAAACAACAAGATTTGCCTGTGTGCGTGTGCGTTCAGTTGCTGGGATACCCACTATTGCACGGTGGACTTAGGGGAAATAGACAAAGTTGACAGTTAAATATACAGTCAGATAAACTTGGCTATGCTGGTCTGTAACATTCTTTTTTTTTTTTACGTGAGGGAAAATCCTCCATCCATCCTCACTAAAAAACCTCACGTAACGCCTAACAGCCTGTGGTTGGGAGTCCCGGGTAAGCCCTTGGAAGGATGTCCCGGGACTTACAACAGACCTACAGCCGCCACTGCGGTTGTTTGACACACAAAACTTGTTTCATCTCTAGTACCATTTAAGTAAATGCTTGAAATGGAATCTACCTACAACTTATGTAAAACAGCTTCAAAGTTTTTGGTACCAAAAACTAGGTGGCACCTTCATGGAATTTTATTTCCAGTCCTGCTTCCAATAAAAACTTATTCCCAGGATAGTCTGTTTGTTATTCCAGATAATATTCTGCCTCTGGACCAAATTTAAGCCAGATATGTTCAGGCGTTAGAGCATGAAAGAGTAAAAGATGTTTACACATTCTGACATCTTCACATCCAGTCATATAATCAACAGTAAATGTACTTAAAGTATGTAGAGTAAGTAAGATTCATAAGCAGTAGTCGAGATAATAGTATGAAAGTTTCTTTTTATTTACATATTATAGGGACACCTTATAGATATAAATTACACCCAGGCACAGAACAAATCAATGTGCTCATCACACAAAGAGATTGGTCCTGGGTGGGAATAGAACCCACAACCTCCGAATCCATACTCAGGCACACTAAGGGGTCGTCCATTAATCACGTGAGGCTCGAAAGGGGGGGGAGGGGGTCTGACAAAAATCATCAAACAGCACCCGGGGGGGCGGGGGGTGTAGTGAGATATCACGTGTACTTATTTCGAACAGCAACTTTACAACCCTGAATTTGAGATCACTGTAATTTCTGAACAACAAAACCTACAATCTTAAAACTTGTATGGAATAATTGATAAAGCACTTAATTCCTTTCTTACATCAGAAATTAATTGAAATCGGAATACCTATGCGTTGATCATACAACACAAAAATCATTATATTTTCCATCGTGTCTCCCAAAGGAACCGCGCAGAATATCGGCATCAATCCGATCAACAATAATCTCAAATTATGTCAGTATTATTTAAAATGGTACTATCCATAGTTTTGGCGTACAAAGAAAAACATACAAAAAAAAACTATTTTATCTTCAGTATCGTATGTAATGGAAGTTACATAGATAGAATGTCTAGTAAAAAAAATAGGGAACTGAAGGCAAACCGGAACAGCAGGCAAAACGGAACTTTTAAATTATTTTAAGCCTACTAGGGCCATCTATTTGCTAAGTAACGCAACTAATTACTCGCGCCCTTCCCGTTCTCGGTCAGTGCCGGCTGCCGGCGAAACTGCCAGACGTGACAGCGAATTTTTATCGCGGTAAGTCTTTTTTTTCATATTTTGATGTAAAAAACGTCATTTTTGACCATTTTCCATTTTGCCTTTGTATATATTTTTACATTCGATTCAATGTTTTCTACATTTTTTGTTTCAGATGGTTAACAATTATAAAGAACCACTAATAGGCAGTCATGGGACGAATATCGGAATATCGGAAGGAGCTTGAAACAACGCATAATGCAAATGAAGCAATCTCTTTTGCACCTATCCTACTATTGATGTGCCCAGAGGAGACAAATCGGGCATTGGCCCGATTTGTCTCCTATGGGCACATTGTAGGTGTGCCGGCGTTGATGACGACGATGAGAACACAAAATTTATTTGTGAAATGAGTTCCCCAAATTAGAAAGGTATTGGGTCCATTTTGCCCTTCACCGTGGTCCATTTTGCCTTCACATGCAGGCAAAACGGACCATATGGAAGATTTTGGAAATCATCCAATATCCACAAATTCTGTGATTTGATTTAAGTTTAATTATTAAGAATTGTAGACTGATTACTACTAAGGATAATCTATGAAAAGTTTCTAATAATAAAGCTAAATTTTGTAGAATACGACTCGTTTTTCCTTAAATATACCATTTTGCCTTCAGTTCCTCTTGGTAAATAGTTACCAAATATATTTGACGTACAGATTTTAAACTCTCTATAGCTTTATTATAAGTTATATATATTAGACTAGCCGATGCACGCAGCTATGACCCCATCCACCGATGATCATTTGGGGGAAAGCCTCTCTCCTTGTTCCGGAGATGCCTTCAGAGCCCACCCGCTCACCGCTCTCTGCTTCCAGAGAAGCGCTCGAGATAGGTGCGATGCGGGCGAGAACCTTGAAGTGTTGGGGGCCCCCGGGGGCCGGGCCGACGTGAATAATCTTTGAATATCAATGACGGCTGTAGGATGAGGAGGGACACCGCGGGGTTTAGTGGGTAGTTGCTGCCGTCGCAGCTAGGATGATGGTGCCACAAAAAAATAACGCAGCTCAGTCCACGAAGATATCGATAGTCGTGACCAAAAGCATAATGGTCGTATGGAAATTCAACCCTGATTATTGTACTTTGTTCATAACTTCGCTTCTATTTAGCCAACCGCGATCAAACCAACGTAAGATTTTAAGCTTGACAAACTGACACCTTCTTTATTAGCTCCAAAATAATAAATATTATGTAGAAACACGACGGGAGTAAATGAAACGGGAATTATATTAAAATATTAATACCATATCTGTCTCTATTATGTGACGCAAACGAAGTTGCGCGGATTAGCTAAGGTTTGGATAGATAATAACAATAGAGACTTCTATGTATAAAATTAAAAAAAAAACTGTGTGGTTACTAAAAATACACGTGATTCGGCCCAGGGGGGGAGGGGTAATCTGAAACCTCACCAAATATCACCAAGGGGGAGGGGGGGTCCGAAAAATGCCCAAAAAAACCTCACGCGATTAATGGACGGCCCCTAACCACTGGATCGTGAGGCCAGTCAGTCAACATAAAGCACCAAAGCATGGCTTTCAAGAGCTGTGTCACCCTTTCCTAGAAGGGTCATGGCATCCGATGAGTCTCTCCAAGGCCTGAGGGCTAGAGACTAAAGGTAGTAGTCGGTAAGAGTCTGACATAATCACACAGCCGGTGGTATGCATGCAGCGTTCTCTACCTCCACCCCTCGCTACCGGGTGGTGTGTTAGGGCTCAAAAAGAAAGGGTTTCAAGAGCAACTGCAAGATTGTTGAATCAGCTTAAGAATTTAGTCATAGATACATGTAATATCTCCTGCCTGTTCAAATTTCAGAAAATAACCCTTGTTAATTGAAGATGATCATCTTCAATATAGGATGCGTGGTAGTAGTATAGGCAATTTGACTTCTACTGACCCGATACCACAATAGTAAGCAACTGTTAGCGTTCCCGAGTCAACTTTAATAATCAGGTTTGCCTGGTAGAAATCGCTTCTAGTGATAAGGCTGCCCATTGTACCTTCCTCTTATACGGAATCTTTGTACTCTATTTATATTTACATGGTGTACAATAAAGTGTATAATAAATAAATAATAAATTTAATATTTTAGTTATTCACAAATGTTTCGTTTAGTGTTTCAGTGTTTGTTAGGTAGGTATACTATGTAGGTATTTATTAAAATATAAAGGTACCTGTGTCATTCAACAACATTGCTATTGCTATATATGCTAAGTTAACTTAAGTTCTTTTTTTAAAGTTTTAATGACACAGGCTACAAAATATTTGCGTATTCTGCCATTTTTATCTTATCATTAGTTTATTTAATTACCTACTTATAAAACTTTTTGTTGTTCAGGTATTAACAAGAAAATATTTGTTTGTCCTTTTATTCCATACTCATAAATACATGTATGGACAGTTAAATCTGATAAATGCCATAGGTTAACTGAATATAATGTTTAATTCCCACAGTAAACATGTTGAAACTACTTTTAGTGAAACTTCACATAACTGAAGTGATCAGTACACTGGTATTCAATAAGATTGGAAAGGAATAAAACCTTAGTATACCTCACAATCTTTATGTTCACAAGTTTTGGCTGTAATTAAGTAATATTTTGATATAATACTAGGATAGACTTGATGAATTGCTCCGACTCCAGGTTAGACTGTTAGTATAGGAAACACAAGGTATTTCAAGCTAAAGTTATAAACAGTTACTGCACTTATTGAAATAATACCAGTTGCATCTACAGGATATCTTTTTATTTAGGTACATGAATAAATTTCATAAGTTAGGAATATAAAATATAATATCTATTACAAAAACATTCCATTAATAGTGACTAGAAGCCAGGGAAGTGAGCATGCAATGTTAGTGTTAGCAGGGAGGTGTATAGGTATTGTACGCGTAGGCGGCAAGGTTTCTCTCCTCTCACCTTGCGACACTGGCGGTACGGGGTCTAGCGGGGTCGCCAGCACCGTCCCCAACTCCACCACTATTTGCACCACCCATAACACGCTCCACATGTCCCACAACCACATCACAACACTCCACTATCTCATTATTGGCACAATATTCACACAACTTAACCGAAACGAAAGCCTAACTATACAAGTAACTGCTATTGGCACGATCATGCTTTGGATAATTTCATGTTATAAGATACCACTATTATCACTGTGAGCACTATCTATTACATTATTCTTGGATTCTCATTCAAAATATAAATCGTGTGTTGTTTAAACAAAGAGTTGTTGCACGTCATAACATTCCTCGGCGAACGACTGACATAACAAACATCACACGAAGAAGTCTCCTTCGACACTAGTAAATCTGTATGTAAATAGGTACGTACGATGAATGACCCCGAACTGAGTGAAGTGTTGTCACTTGTCAAGTTGTCAGTGTCAGTACTGTCAGTCAAGTGCGGAAATTGACAGTTTAGGTAATTTCGTCTTTTTTTCTTATTAGCCATTCGTTTATCAACGATTCTGCCTCTCCAGTCTCCAGTAGGAATACACCAGTCTCAAGTTCGAATTTTAGATACAATTTAATGAGCTCAAATAATAATCTCTTTACAAAAAAGACTAAGAAACTTCCACATTATTAATGAAATACCTGTATCCACTTTATACATGGACGGCATTAGAGATTTCTGTAAGTACAATTCACAGTAATCAAGTAAAATCTATCCAAAATTAACTTTTCCTGAATCTTCTCAAGTAGTCTACTAGGACCTTAGATCATCTAACCACAGGATGCGCCTTACTTAAGCATTGTTTTCTGCCATTGCACATGACCATTTGGTCTTTTGGCTTTATGAAAAGCCTGTACAGTTTGTCTATAAAGTCGTGACATGAATGTTTGAGGAACTAAAAATAGTTATGTGTGTGGCAACACTGGCAACACGAAACATATGTACGTCAGTTGTCAATGCTATCGTCGAATTTCGTTTACTCTCATAAGTAACTTTAATGTTTGGATTAAACTGCAACAAATTGAGATCAAACTACGCATAAAGGTTTGAGAAATGAGTAAAGAAAATCGGAGTGGTGCGCAGGAAGTGATTTTTAAAGTTTTCCAGTGATGTTTCGCGGAGTACTAAGCTGGACAATTGTTGTGCGATTTTGAGGATGTTTATGAGCGAAAAGCATCTTTGGTGGGTATGTAATCGTGTTATTGTTTGTTTTGAATCTGTCTGAAGTTACAAATTCACAGAATTTACGATTTGGAGACAAAAAAAGGCATTGTTTACATATTTTTAGGTTAGAATCTTAAACTTACAATCTACCTATAATGTAAGTCAGTGGTTAGAACAACATGGTTATTTTATAGTACGACCTACATTTTTGATACTCAGTTCAATCTGGTTTTCTACCAATTTTTATTTTGAATTAATTGCTTTATGGCAATAGTTGGTTTCCAATATGTAATTAATTTTCTTTTTTTACTCTTTTCAGGAAAATCAGAGAGTACAGTTAGGCGAATAGTTAACGAAGGTTTTAATAATGAAGGAAAGTTTGAAACTCCTGGTAAACACAGAAAAGGTCGGCAAAGAAAGAAATAGACGATTTTAATATTTGAGCACTGCGCCAAAAAAATCCTTGTCAGATGGGGGAAAGTTACAGATAAAACATGTAATTACATGATTGTGGCAAAGCAATTGGGACTGCTAGGCACCTGCTGGTGGGTTGTAAGACGCTATTAGACCGGGGCTTCTGGATCTGGTTCAATAACTTTATTCTGGATCTGATTCAATAAAACAGAAACAAAATTAAAAATGTATAATGTGTTTTATTTATTAACTCACTAGCTGATGCCCGCAGCTTCGCCCGTGTCGAATTTGTTCTCGTTAGGAACTTATTCCCGGGATGAAAAGTAGCCTATGTGTTATTCCAGACTATAATGTATCCCTGTACCAAATTTCAGCCAGATCAGTTCAACTGTTCGAGCGTGAAAGAGTCTCACATCCACACTCATAAGCTTTCGCATTTATAATATTTGTATTGTTCCCGTTCCCGCTTCCCGTAAGAACTTATTCCCGGAATAAAAAGTAGCCATGGTTATTCCAGATTATAATGTATCCCTGTACCAAATTTCAGCCAGATCCCTTTAACCGTTCGAGCGTGTAAGAGTAATAAACATCCACACTCACAAACTGTCGCATTTATAATATTAGTAAGATTTTACTCGGAACGAACTCCTCGTATCAAAATCATTTTGGTCGTACTATATAGGGTTGCATACATGCATTCAGCAGCGCCCTCATTTAATTTCACGACTTTATAGACAAACTGTACATCAGTACATCATTTTATATGATTAAACTAGTACATTACATTGTAGTTGACTGTACAATAACAATTAACACACAACAGCCATTAAGCGTTTGTCGATTAATACATTTTTAAATGGAATGAAATTTTATAAGTCTTTGTGTTTCCCCCTTCACTTGTATGAAAACTGGCAGAATATTTTTGTATGCGGTGGTTCGCAAAGGCTAGTCCCGTGTTATATGGTCTAAGACTAGGACAGTCAAAAGTTTAATCACTCCAGAGCAGGCATTTTAGACTTTTTAGACCAGGTGATTAAATACTCGTACATTCATTATGAGTCTCCTTTGTATAAAATGTGTCCGGTCGGGCCAAACGCACACGAGAGAAGTTTTTGACGAGAGTCTGCCATACCCCGATAAAGCACTACAAATATTTAGCCTTGTGCATTTTCTTGAAAGCAATAATTGGGCTAGTGATAGTTCATAAACATAATATCCGTTACATAACAATCGTAATTTAATAAATTTATGAGGTCGGTTAGAATGAACAAGCCCGTTTGGGCTACTACCAGTATACTAGTAATAGTACTGGTACTACTACTAGTGAGACCATCTAAGTGTGTGAAAAATTGTGGGCAAAAAAAATCTGTAGGCCATTCTGTACAAAAAGAACGGACGCTCGGCGTAAAGTGCAATGTCAACGAAAATCGAAATGTTACGGCACATTGCACTTTGAGCTTGAGAGTATATTAGGATCACCAAACCTGCTTTTTCTTTATGTATTTCGTTTTACAATAACATGGGTAGTACGGAACAATTGGAGGTAACGCAGTTTTCTCAAATAGCATTATTCGTTCAGCCATATCTTCTAAATAAAATAAGCTCATTTGCGAGTCCTTTGGTGTTAAAAAATCTGATGCTGGAACCCACTCATCATTTACTAAACGTGCAGGTTGTGAAAATATACCATCAAACTTTAACCCAAACGAACCTATGAAATAAAATAACTAATTAGTACTAAAGTTAAGAATAATTATTTTTATCCAGCCTTATCTAATGCTATTTTGAAATAATTTATACCGTTGCAGTGCAGTCCCAGGTTGATTATATCCTTAGAATCACGCTCGAAAAGCCATACTTTTATCAAGTTCAATACCGCAATGGATTTACCGAGATATGGATGCCCCTTTGGGTATTTTGTCTGCAATAAATATAAAATTAAATTTCATTCTGACTCAATTCTACCATATCCTTAATTGAGATAAGACATAGCAACGCTAAAGTAAATAAATAATCAATTTGTAGTTATACGTGATTAACTAAGTCATAATCAAAATTATCTTACTCTTGTTTCAGCCACTTTTATCCACAAGCTGTCATCATAGTACATCAAATACTCCATGTATCTTAACACTGGTGTCAAATATCCAACTTTAAGACTCGAGTTTTTAACTTTTGTAAATCTATTGTAAGGATAAAAAGTATCGTATCTCTGGATTGTAGATCTAATGTCCACTAAGTGATTTATACCCACGAAACCCCAGACAGGTGGACAAAACATATTTCTGCTAGGTACATTAGCAATTCCTGCTGCAATTGGCAAAATTTCTGATCCTAAGTCCGAGGTTGCTACGATTATATGATCTTTTGTAATAGTTACTAGCCGTCTTAGACACGTAGCATTATAACATGAAGGGCCTAGGTTAGGAAATACTATGTACATATCACGGGAGCCAGAAGCGTTAACCATCCGTGAGAGACGTTCCATAATGGTCTTGTTCGCAAATAACCACTCTCCTATAGCCATTTTTTTGCTGAAAATAATTCAATATAAATATTAATCATCATTGTTGTTCAACAGGAATTACAACATTGATAAATGTTTAATATTTTAGAATGTTAGATATCCATAAATATTATATGTATGCAATATGCATTATAGGTACATATAATTTATACTGAGTGCCTCATAGAACCTTCATTGCATTATTAAGTAATCTATTGTAAAATCTTACTCAAATGGAACATGATCCAAAATTATCAGCAAATCTGAACTTGTAAGTGCCACTCCAATCCTATCAACATATTTAACCAATTTTGATGAGGAAACGCTCTCAACGTAGCAGCACTGTTTTTCTACCGATAACATGAACTCTTCAGTACAGTTGGGATCGTAAATGTATATTTTAGAAATATATTGATGTTTCGCGTTCATTTCCAGCAATCCTACTATAAGAAGAATTGATAAAGGGTTTCCTGCTCCAGATATGGTCACTACAATACTTTTTTTCTCTTTAATAACTGGAGGTTTTGTCTCCTTTCCACTCAGTATAAACTTTTCAGCAGCAATTTTTTTATTGTATTGCATACCATTTTTGAGCAATTCTTCAAACTTATGAGATGCAAATAATGAATCGAATTTATAATAAGAATAGCAATAATCTAGGAACTGCGGACCGCCACCAATGTAAAACGGCTTGCTACCTGGCATTAACATTTCTTTCCAAATCAAGGGTGAACCAACATGATGCCATTTATGTTTCAAATTAGTTCTTCGAAGCCAGGTCTGTAAAATTTTAAAAATATAATCGATAAATTACTTTACCTACCTATGTTGTATATTAAGATACTTAACTAAAAAAGATTTTACATACGGGCCAATCCAGAACACTTATTTCAACACGGTCAAAACAGAAGTCAGGCAAATTTTGTGTAAGAAAATCAGCTAAAAGACAGCTTTCGGCAAACGATACACATTGAGATTCTCCCGCAATAACTATACGAAACCCCATACTAGATTTGAAAATGAAATTTTTCACAATTTATTAATTCAAGCAATATGTAGCGTCCAGATTTATAGCTTTTTCAACTGACATTGAGTTATCACTTTAACATTACCAAAAAGTTTTTGAGCTCAGTACATAGCGAAATTCTTCCAGTATAGCCCCATTGACTGCCTCTGTGGCGCAGTTAGTCGGTAGTGAATTAGTGATACTGCCTGTGGCGCTGGAGGTCGTGGGTTCTATTCCCACCGGAGACAAATATTTGTGTGACCCATAAATGTTTGTCCCAAGAGTCTGGGTGTTTCTATGTATGATATGTATGTATTTAAAAGTATATAAGTATTAATATCCGTGGTCTGATACCCCACAAGCAGGTTATTCCTAGCATACTTTGGGATCAGATAGCGTTGTGTGAAATGTCCGTGAATATTTATTTATTTATTTTATTTATTCATTTTCATAGCATGACTATGATTGGATTTCGACTTCAAGAGACCTTAATTTTGACTCAAAATAGTGATGATACATTTTATAAATCTGGAGTGAAGGACGTACGTCTGACATTAAAGCAATTTTATCAATGACTAGGCAGCTTTGTCATTGACTTTAGCCTGCACAATGTGGAACCCAAATAAAACAGATTTTTACTTTATTTACTTTTGTCATGTCATCACTGTCATCGGTATGTCAAATTTGCCGTGTTTACATTTTTGCACGTGTATTCTTTTCGCGTGTGTCATTTTCGTTCATAAAATACACAGAATTTTGCAAAGAAGATTAGAAGTTTGTCAAGTTTAGTGTCTACAAGAACAAACTTTTGACGTCCTAGTGTATTTATTTTATTAGACGTAACTCGTGGAATATAATTTGCTAGTAAGTATTCATGTAGTAAATAAAATTAAGCTTTAACTTTTTGACTTCTGGCTCTGCTTGCCTGTAATTTAACTTTCGCTTCTGTGAATTACCCTGTAGAATAGAATAACTTACAATAAAAACTATCCTTATCCTTAGCACTCAATGTCAATCGATAGAATTTCGCTGTACATATTGAAGTAGGTACCCAAAGTCCTAAACTAACACTAGTTTTGATATTAGTATAAATTACATTAATTTTGAGTCGGGAAACTAAACACATCTGCAAGTCAAGGTGGAGAGACAATAGATTAGGTTGTATGAACCCATGGTGATAGCTTAAATTTTAAGCTATCACCACACATTATCACTGCATCAAAATATTGGTAGCTACTTCCTGAGTTTATTTATACTATAGTAGCCAGGAATTACTAAATTGTTTTTGTTACAGAAAGGATGGCTCCTCCACTGGTAACACTTGAGAACATTATGGCATCGAGTTAAATTAAGAATTTAAACAATTTAATAATGGCAAATAAATGCTGGGGTTTTTGTGACTTATCTATAAATAACAAATATGAACTTGACAAACTACACCTTATAGAAAAACTTGGTTTTAACACGATTGCTCTTAATACACATGTAGAAGAATCTTCTAACGATGAACCTAAAAAGAAGAAAAAGAAGGGCAACCCTAATCAAAAAACGGATTACATTCCTGCCCCAGTAGAAATACCTCAAGATATTAAAAACTCAACAAAATTAAACATACTCCAAAGGGTAACCGTAGAATTTAGTGAATCAAGTATAGCTCATAAGTTAAATCAATCAGAAAATTTAAAGAAATATGACATAATTGCTGTAATACCAAACACTTTACAAGCATTTCAATATGCTTGTGGAAACATGGATGTCGACATTATAACCTTTGCTCCTGAGAATAGAATCCCTTTTAAAGTAAGCCGTAAATTGTACACACAAGCTGTTGATAGAGGAATATTCTTTGAGATTATGTACTCTCCAGCTATAAGAGATTCAACGTCGAGAAAGAATATTATAAGTACAGCACATTCCTACCACGCTGTAGGGAAATCAAGAAGTATTATAATATCAAGTGCTGCAGAGACGGATATGCATGTAAGAGATGTACATGATGTTATTAACTTAGGATTTATTTTTGGTCTTAATAGCAATCAAAGTTTGGAAGTTGTAAGAAACAATCCGCGAAGACTGATCTTGAAAGCTGAAGGAAGGAGGTGCGGGAAACACTTTATGATAGTAAGCACTGTAAGTAAAAATAATGATAATAAAGTAGAAGAAAATAAATAAAACTTGGATATTATAAAAATATTAATTCATTTTATTGGATTATACTATACATTAATATACATAGAAGTTTCATTCATCATTCTGATTTAGCATGTTTTACATTTAAATTGATTTCTTGATCTATGTTGTCTATCACAGCTGTCGTTACCGACGGTCGTGTAGAATTTAAAGTTATATTACTGGGTGGCTTCGGCATCGTCTCTTCAGGTATTGTGAAGAGATCCGCGACCCACTTGTACCTGAATCAAAGAAAAGTTATGAAACAGTACCTATTAAATCTGTCACGTAACCAATGTTAGTATGTCAGGCTGTATAAAGATTAGTACCTACACCACAAAACATTACAAAAACGAGCACCACCAGGGCCTGAGGACGGTGGGTAGGTTGCTCGCCGACTCGCCGTCATTACAGTAGCAGGCCCTAAACGGCGGCAGCGTGACGTATGACTTTCACACACGCCTCACGCCCCAAGAAGCGGACTAACCCCCAAAGACGCCGAACCCCTAGGAGAGGCCGCGATGGTACCCAAAGTTTGTCGGGAATCCTGGGACCTCCATCCGAGGGCTTACCCGAGGCTCTCGACTCGGTAGTCAGTGATTGGCCCCTATTACGCGTGGTCCCACCGCTACGCCCCACTGGTCGTTGCACGGGGAATATTTTTTTCCCGTAGTCCAACCGCACTGAAGAAAATTCTAATTTATTCTACCTGTGAGTTCCAGTGGGACCACGGGTAATCCAATTCGGTAGAACCACTGGACTAGGGGCACCTTGAGGTTTTAGTCTGTAAAAGACAGCAACCTTAAAAGATTTCCAGAGGTAGGTAATAAAAAAGCCATTATCTGCAGCAGTTCAGAATAAAACTTCCATTTTAGGTTGATGAATCAATGAAAGTTTGGGCACAATTCATAACGTGTAAAAAATGTTCATTAACATGCAACGGCGCCTGGCAGTCCGTTCCTACGGCGCCTGGCAGTCCGTTCCTACCTAGTTGGGCGCCAATACGAAGGTGTAGGGAAACGAGCTTTTAGGGATGAAATATAAACATACAATCATGCCTATATCACCGAGGAATAGGCTGAGTACCTACATAGTTAATACTTGCCAGTAAAGTTGTCCCCACGTGATAGGCAAGCCTTTTGCCATCATTGACTACTAGATATACCTGCAGGAAAAAATCTAACCAAGCTGTACTTCAAACCCAAATTCCAACATCCAGGATAAATATTCGAAAATCAATCAATCAATCATCATTTATTTGTTCCCTCTGCTCGATGTTGACATCCAGTTGAGTTTTGCAAGGTGAAGAAGCGTTCTTGAGTATATTTTTTTAATACGGCCCTAAAACTCGTATCGTGTGATTCGTGTGCCAAATGTCGATTGTAGCTAGATGCTTATGACTGTTTAGTTTTCTATTTACTGAACATTCTCGAATATCTTAAGCCCATTTTCACTCCATTAATAAATCCGCTTAACTCAGTGTAATGGGTTCCAGACACGGTGAAAAATATCAAGACAAGTAGCTTACAACATGAATGAAAGCTTCAGTGTGAGGGCTTTCTTTGCACGTTTGTGTGCATCAGGTTATTGATGGTTATTTGACCGTGTCCGGAACCCATGAAATATTTGTTCTCCCTCCACCGCACCACAGTTTTCTGGCCCGAGTTATGTGGATTCATTAATGGCTAGAGCTGGAACTGCTTTGGAGCTCACAATGTGACCTACCTATCTCTGGTTTAGTTCCATTGCGTAGTTCCATGATGGAACTACTGTTTTTTTTTTGTCCCAGTAGTTCCATGGAACTACTCTCGAATACCCAGTAGTTCCAATCTGGAACTACGCAATGAAGCTACTGGGATACGGCGAAAATTTGGTACACAGTATTTCATAGGCGGTGACAAGCATAATTAAAAAACCGGCCAGGTGTGAGTCAGACTGGCGCACGGAGCATTCCGTACCAAAAACCACATTAATTTATTGTAATATATTACTAAATTTAATTCTGATTTTAGTATTTGTTGTTATAGTGGCATCAGAAATATCTGTGTGAAATGTGTGTGTGTCTGTACCTATCTCATAAGCCATGATTTCTCTCTCTCATGAAGTCTCTGCAAGCGTGCTAGAACATTATGTATATTATATGAAAGCGGTTATAATTTGATACTCTTTTTTGTCGCAAATAAATATACGACACTAAACATATGTAAAGAACGCGATAATTTAAAAGTTAGTAAGCAGTAGTTTGTTTCAGAGGCTGGTGGAATATCGTTTGTAATATGTTTGCTCGATAGACGACATCTCTCATTCTCCATACATAGCTTACGCTATTATTTTTATCGTTAGGGCAGACTGAAGGCATCTATACCTCCTCTCTAGTGCTAGCTAGAGGACGACACAGGAACGGTGTAAGTGCCTTTATAAGTTCTTGAACAAAATTACCCTCTGTAATTTATATAAACTGCGTCTATTGTAACTTGTATGGAAAGTGATAGGCACTATCATAATACAAAAGCTATTTACACAATACAAAAGCTATTTACATAATACAAAAGCTAGTTTACATTATACAAAAACTAAAAATGTAATAAATTTAGATCTAAATGACAATAAATTTATTTTTCCACTGGCCCTGAAACAAACTAAATCCCATAGAAAGTGGGATTGTGTATCTATTTATGTATATAATAGACTGATTTCTTCATTTATCATTCAGACTTTCCAGTCCAGCTCCTTACGTTCGGCATCCTTTATACGAAACCATTCGCGACTGTAATTTACACGAATAATTGTATAGTATAACTTATAATGTATGAACAGTACAATTATAAGTTATACTATACAATTACTCGTAATTTTAAAGGAATGCTTTATATTTTCTAACTACATACTATATATTATGTATATACATATTACATCTACTGAACAACTAAGGGTATATTCGTAGAAGGTTCGAAATAAAATGTGCAGACCCAATTTTTATTATTATATTATTTTCAAATGCAATCTCAACGTTTCGTACAAGACATTATAAAATGTATAAAACTGCACACTATACTATAGTCACAAACAATAAGAGATTCACGCATAAGCGACCTAAATATGGTTGTTCTAAGTACATACAAACTTTTATATATTAATTCTTGTGGTTATATATTAATGATAATTGTATAGCACCACTGGCTTTAGATCATCTACTATTATATACATAACCTAGATACACTAGTATTCTATTTTGAAACATTACGTGTTAAAGCATTGCTATAACAATATTTGCGCGTTAGTTACAATATATTTGTGGTTTATACTTGATAATGTGTCTCTGTTAAATATAGTCCGATTCGAATGACATTTGTATAAACGTAAACGAAAATGGACTTTATTTCAATGGAATAAAGGTTTTGTGAAATGCAGAGAGTGAGAACACAAAGGTCTAACTCATACTTATAGAACTCGAGACTTCACGCGAAATACTTTTTACTTACATTCACCGACGTTTCAGACACGTTGCAGCCCGTGGTCGCGGTTGGACTGAGGCGAGGATCGACAAAAAACATGAAGTTACTTCTTGTCGAATTACCCTCCGATATTATCCGATATATAGGCCGGCGACACACCACACAGTGTGCGACCACGGGCGGTGCAACGCGCAAAAGTTGGTGAATGTAAGTAAAAAGTATTTTCGCGTGAAGTTCGGAATTCTATAAGTATGAGAGTTAAAAACCGCGATAGTTTAAAAATAATTATAACAAAGTTACAAATTATAAATAACTACTTCATGGCTTTCACATAAAGTCTATTTTTGTTTACGTTAATACATGTCATTCAATTCATGCAATATTTTACACAGTGTAGTATTAGTTAAAGGCCCGTGTGCTTTTTATATAAATACATATTCCTGCAATAGATTTTAAAAGACTAGAAAAAAAGTGTTTTAATTAGCCTCCGTACATTTACATATAGTCACGACTTTATTTTATCCCTGAAGGGGTAGGCAGAGGCATATTATACGCCTTATTTCACCGTATTTATTATGTGTATTACGCAATAGGGGGTAAGACTATTGCCGTGCTAAAACGGACAGTTTATTAGCCTCCGAAAATGAAATATTTATTTTTTATCAATATTGCAGGGAATAAATGTGATGTTAACTATTGAGCAACAAATGCTTACATAAAAACTAGCTATTCTAGATTAAAAACAGTCTTGAAATGTCTTTTATAATTTTAGTTGTAGGCGATATTTGCAAAACGCAAACGAAAAATTGAGTGACAAAAATATTGAATTGATACATAATAATGGGGACGAGACAACACATTCATAAATTCATGGCAATTATTTTACACAATTCATTCATTATAATAAACAATTAAAACTATTTTGTTGTATATCGCTTCACTAGTCACATTTTAGTAATTACATAGACGTAACAAAATAATAAATAATAATCTCCTGCCCTTATCATAATAAATTTAACAAATTCAGTCTCATAAGTGATAAAAAAATCAATTTTTTTAACTCTAAGCGAGCCTTTCCTCAACAACTTTATAATAATTTTATTATTACAAAAATTTATAGATAAATTATGACACAAAATTCGTACACAAATAGACATAAATAGGAACCGATCATAATTTTATTCTTGATAGAAAATAAATGCAGTTTTCTCCAACCAAACTTCATTTAGTTAGACATTTTTTTTATTAAATATTACTATTTTTATTTTATTTGTCGCTTTATGACACTTAATAATACGTTCATGTAATTATTTCCGCGTAACATAAACTTAATAATTTAAAAAATAATAATACGAATTACGTAGTAGTAATGGTCATTTATTTTTACAGTCGATGGAACAAACCCGTTTGTTCCTTAGAACTATCTAATAGGATTTTTTCCTATTTGTCGTACGATCCTACTTTTTTTAAATTAAGCTCGCCGAAATGACGACGTACGCCTGATGGAAAGTCATAGTGACACCTAGCGTTTTGGAAGGCACTTTCAAAGTCCCAAAGACTATTGGCAGTGACCCTCAAGTTGGCGGCTCAGTGTACTTCTTCACGCTCCGCTTGAAGTAAGAGTACATGATAATAGGATCGTACGACTGGTAAGAAAATTCATCGTACAGTAGTACTAGTGGAAACAAACGTTCTCTCACTAAAAACCTATAATTATAGCAGATTTTAATCAATTTAAATACGAGATAATGGCTCTTCTATACAACATGTCTAAATCTATATACTAATATAATTAGCAACCTTGTTTTCTTTTCTATCGTTATAAGTCGTTCGTAATCGTTCAGGGGCTTTAATATGTAATATTATGTAAATCGAAAACATGTCATTTTGGTCAATTTCAATGTACATTGTTTTACCACTACTAGGAATATAATGTAAGCACACAGTTTATAGCTTACAATTTTGATGTACTCCTGTAGAGTTTTGTAAGAGTACGCATATAGGAAAATTGGTTTAGTGTACATGGCTTGCAATATCAATGTATTCAAAAATGTTTGGAATAATCTTTTGGTGCATATAACTTGATAAGCATATTGAACACAGTATGCAATAAAATTTGTATTGCGTACAGCTGGGTACACATTTAGGAAATTATAGTGTCGTACACAAATGGGAAAAAAATTAAGGCGTACATAACAATATAAATAATATTGTGAAGTACGCAGATAGGAATATTATTTTCGTGTACACAAATTGTGGAATTTTGGTTTACAAAGTGTGGTATTTTAAGGGGTTCAATGTATACATTATACGAAACCACAACTTGGTGAAAGAAATTCTTCATTTTCCTATTTTTTTCTGTACTTTTGACACGAAACTCGAAGTTCATAGTTTTACATATTATTTAAGGAACAGTTATGCAAGGATCGAATATACAGGTAGTCTTTATGTAAGTGATTTTTTTAAAACAAAATACGATACCTATGTATTTATATAGCTAGAGAAATAAATATACTGGCAAAATTGAGCATAGAGAAATGATATGAAAAATTATTAAGAGTTCTAGTTTTTTTCTTTGAGCTAAGACGACACAGTTATTAAGTAGTATAAGTTAAAGCTATGCCAGTTTATTTTTCTTTAGTCATATTAATTTTACTTGAAAGTGAACTTGGTTCAGAAGATCTTGAACCGGTAATCCCGTGAAACGGGAATTGAACCCGATAACGACGAAAAGCTACTAAATAAAAGAAGGTTAACCTTTTCTTTAGTAGCTTTTTACCTCATTTCTACATCAGAAAGTCGCAACACAGACAGCATCAAAAATCTCTCCTGTAAATTCTACCCTTACACATAAACCTATCCAAAAAAACCCCAAAAATATCATATCACACCGATAAAAACTCAATACACGATCAGTTGTTGAGAAAAGACACACAATGCGCAACAGTGTTGACGTTTTCCACCAACCTGTTATAAAGTTCCCGGCGCACACTGGCCGTGAACTTGCTGACGAGACACAGTGTCACCGCGCCCGCGAATATGGCATTGTATAGGAGTACTAATTTGAAGTTGCCCAGCCATTCTATTCGGCCGAACTCGCCTAGCAGATCGAAGTTTGTGATACCTAGGAAAAATAAAATTTTTATAAGTTTTTTTTTTAATTTTTACGAATAGGAAGGAAGAATTCGTCGGTTTCGTTCCGCGTATGGTCTCGTTGGCAAAGTTGTTAAAGTTCGAATTGTGCTCGAGACTTATAATTTTTTCCACATTTGAATTTATGACTTTAGCGTGCAATTTTTTTCGTACTTTTTTTATAAACTGAAAAAAAGACAACTTGGTTCAAAAGGGACTTGACCTCGCTACCTCTGTCTAAACCAGGGCAATTGAGTTACTGAACCGTACAGAAACAAGCTAAAATTCTTTATTTTCTTCTAACGCCAAAGTCTTAGGACAGAGCCATCTATAGAGCCGCTTAAAAATATCTTAAAAAGAAAAGAAAGAAAAACTAGCTCTATCACTTTACAAAGTTTTCACATCCGAACCACTCAATCGGTTCTGACAAGATGAAAGCTTGGGAAAGGACATAACATTTTATTGGGGTACAAATAGGGGATGAATTTAACATCTTGTACGTATCAAAATTATCACTACATAAATAAAAGGCAGTTAGATCCTTACCGAGCATCTTGACTAGCAGCGGATGTGCAGTAGAATACGCGAGCAACAACGCGCAATGCGCGATGATTCGCGTGAGCGGCGTGCGACGTGCTCTGGGAAGCACGCGCAATGCACGCATGGGCATGCCCAGCCCTGTGAGTGAGGCCGCGTACAGGTACACGATGAGGAATGCTTCTAGCACGGCGCCCGCGCATCCCAGCTTCGATAGGGACGCTATGCCCAGGGTGAATTGCTGCAAGTTAATTTGATAGAAGGTCATGATGTGTGATAAGGGGCTCCACCAATATCTACATTTGTGGGGTCTCTTACACTGTTTTTTGCTTAGCAAGTGCACCGCCTGACTAACGGACCACGACGCAGGCATCCTTAAGGGGTAGAAAGGTCAGGCGCCAGTCGCTTTTGACGATGACGAAAATAAAAAACTAAATCATAATTGCTTCTAGAAGTCTATTAAGCTCAGGCTCTAAAGCCAAATAGTGTTTGAAAGCCGCTTGTAAAGCCAATATGAAGAATGTGTCTATCCGGCTCGAAGGACCAAAACACTAGAAGTGCCTATAGGCCGACCGTTTAATTCGCGTATCACACGCGCGGTAAGAAGGGAGCAGGGCGGGTAACGCACGCGCCAAATAACTTAGCGTCTATGAAGCTCGTTCGTTCGCGCCGCAATTATGCAATAATAGATTTCACAGAGGAAACTACTGCGCAGCTGAGGCAGGAGGGGTGCTTCTACCGCCTCAGCAGTAATTCTTCCTCTAAAACCTATTATTGCAAAATTACGGCGCGAACGAACAAATTTCAGAGACGCAAAGATATTTGGCGCGAGCTGTACAATCTGTACATGGAGTCAATAATCATCATCGCCAGCGCACTACCGCGTTTGACGTGAGCTCTCTGCTCCGCGCACCCCTTTCACCCACCCGGTAACATCTCTCCCTGCTCCCACACTTACCGCGTAAGCGATACGCGAGTTAAGCGGTCGGCCTATGGAGTTGATCCTACCGAACAGACGCATTATGCATTATCATAGCAGCCACATTGCGTGCGAAGCGTCTAGTTAGTTGCCCGAAGGATAAAACAAGACACTTAGCTCTTGTCACTAGGGGAGGCTTCAGCCTAACAGTTTGACCAGCGTCACATTATGTAGTTTGCAACAGAGATTATGCTATACCGAACCAGAAAGATGTCTCTTTCCAAAGTTCGACGTGTTCGATCGAAAAAAAAAAAAGGATTTTTAAGAGTATTTGTTGAAAAACAATGTGACTCGCTCCGGCTCGTACCTGATACAAAGGTTAGCCATTGCCATCCAGCGCGGAAATGCCGCGAGCGTTTTGGGCACCTTTGCATCGGGTACGACCCGGGGTGGGTTATTAAGCTAGCAATTTGTGTTAGTTTTACTTTAGTTTTATAATTGTGACATTTATGTAATATTAATTCAAATAAATAAAAAGCAATTAACCATATACTCTTAAAAATCCTTTTTTTTTATTTTCCAATGTCCCCTATGAACATAATACGTAGGTAACTAGTTTGACCAATTGGCAACTATACACCTTATATTTTAATATTATGTACATTTAAGCATGCATTACATCTAAGAAATATGGATAACAAAAATTCCCATCACCGTGTATAAAAGCTAGAATATAAGTGTAGCCTGCAGCTTTATTCAATTCGGTTTCATAATACATTTGCAGGAACAGTGTGACCCTAATAAAAAAAAAACATCACCAAAAGCTTTCTAAGCTAAAAAATAATACATCTGGCAAGTGTAACAGCTTACCCGTGTGCTAAGCGGCAAAGCTTTGATCCCAATAAGCAGTTCGAGCGTGTTCTGTAGCACCATGAGGACCGTGATGGTAGTGAGGGCCAGCAGCAGTAGCATCGCCAGTGGGTACACCACGTTCCTCTGTAGGGACGACGTCTTACGTTGACTCTCCACTTCCTGGAGATTGGAAATGGTCTGGTTAGCCAGATATATGGGCATTTGAGCTGCTTATATTAGAAGATAGCTAGAATTAAGCAGTTAGAAAGTCTGTAGCATCATGAGAACTGTGATGGTAGTGAGGGCCAGCAGCAGTAGCATCGCCAGTGGGCACACCACGCTCCTCTGTAGGGACTACGTCTTACGTTGACTCTCCACTTCCTGGGGATTGGAAATGGTCTGGTTAGCCAAATATATGATCATTTGAACTGCTAATGATAGAAGATAGCCAGAACTAAGCAGTTCGAGAGTCTGTAGCACCATGAGGACCGTGATGGTAGTGAGGGCCAGCAGCAGTAGCATCGCCAGTGGGTACACCACGTTCCTTTGTAGGGACGACGTCTTGCGTTGACTCTCCACTTCCTGGAGATTGGAAATGGTCTGGTTAGCCGAATATATGGGCATTTGAGCTGCTAACGATAGAATCTAGAACTAAGCCGTAAGAGAGTCTGTAGCATCATGAGGACCGTGATGGTAGTGAGGGCCAGCAGCAGTAGCATCGCCAGTGGGTACACCACGTTCCTCTGTAGGGACGACGTCTTACGTTGACTCTCCACTTCCTGGAGATTGGAAATGGTCTGGTTAGCCGAATATATGGGCATTTGAGCTGCTAACGATAGAATCTAGAACTAAGCCGTAAGAGAGTCTGTAGCATCATGAGGACCGTGATGGTAGTGAGGGCCAGCAGCAGTAGCATCGCCAGTGGGTACACCACGTTCCTCTGTAGGGACGACGTCTTACGTTGACTCTCCACTTCCTGGAGATTGGAAATGGTCTGGTTAGCCGAATATATGAGCATTTGAGCTGCTAATGATAGAAGATAGCTAGAACTAAGCAGTTCGAGAGTGTTCTGTAGCATCATGAGGACGGTGATGGTAGTGAGGGCCAGCAGCAGTAGCATCGCCAGTGGGCACACCACGTTCCTCTGAAGGGACGACGTCTTACGTTGACTCTCCACTTCCTGGAGATTGGAAATGGTCTGGTTATCCGAATATATGGGCATTTGAGGTGCTAATGATAGAAGATAGCTAGAAATAAGCAGTTCAAGAGTCTGTAGCTCCATAAGGACTGTGATAGTAGTGAGGGCCAGCAGCGGTAGCATCGCCAGTGGGTACATACACCACGTTTCTCTGTAGGGACCACGTCTTAAGTTGTCTCTCCGCTTCCTGGAGATTGGAAATGGTCTGGTAAGCCGAATATATTGGTATTTGAGCTGCTAATGATAGAAGATAGCCAGAACTAAGTCGTGAGAGAGTCTGTAGCATCATGAAGACCGTGATGGCAGACCAGCAGTGGACTGTTATTGGTTGGTAGGTCTCTACCCATTTAAGTCACAACACACAGTCCTGTGCCTTCCGCATCCAGCTTCTGCCTGCGACCTGTTCTAGGTCGTTGGTGCATCTGGCGAGTGGACGTCCTATTTTACGTTTTGCCGAGTCAAAGAGTTATAGTACAGTCTTTACCCGAAACTAAAGAGTGGTAAATTTATATTGTTTGCAAATGAACACTACTTATTGAAAGTGTGGCGTGTTATACTAGGAGAATATTTACTGTGACATTGTACAGTATTCACACTAGGAGATATTAAAAAAAAAACAATCAAATTAGCATCAGCTGCTGGATGTAAGCCTCTCCCAATGTGGGTTTTATTTCGAATCTTTCTCTCCGCAGTGACCGTAAGTCATCAAGTGCACTACTTGCAGGTGAGGCTGACTCGGGCATATTCATTCCAAATTACAATTTTCTAGTACTTAGTAGGACATCCTTCCGAAGGCTTACCCGAGGCTCTCGTTCGTAGGCAGTGGTAGGTGACGTGTGGTTTTAGTCAGTAAGAGTCCGGCATAGCATCCATAAGGGTTTCCGCACATAAAAAAATAGGTACTTATCGTAAGATATGTACAGCAGATAAACAGACAAGCACTCAGTCAGACGGACGTGGCCAAAATAAGAATTCCCTCTCTACTACGAAACCATAAACAGCCATTACATACATACATATAATCACGCCTTTAACCCCGAAGAGGTAGGCAGAGGCATAGTATACGCCCACATTTCACCTTATAGTTTTATGTCCCACGAAATAGGTGGTGAGCCTATCGCCGTGTTGAAATGGACAGGCGCAGGTCGCCGCGACCCGCAGTTGAAATTTTTCAAGCCGCTCATAAGGCCTTCAACTTGGCTTAACGATTGTCATTTTACTGACAACCGGGTTTCATTTCGAGTTTTCCATCTCTACGCAGTGAATCTTTTTGCGGAAGTATACTCTTAATCGCCTCTTGCGACACTCTCGGGATGTATTGGGGTGGCGACATTTTGTACTCTTACCTGTCGCAACACGGGACCCCATCGCCACACGGGGCTCCATTAAACAGCCATTATAGTTAGTAAATCGCGTAGAAAAACCTCATATGTACAGATGTAGACGTATTAGGTACGCGTATTACCGAATCGACGTAAATTTTCAATTACAGTACGATACGATTTGTTTTTTTACGATATGGTTTAACAGGTCGTTGACGCGTTTATAGTAATGGAAATATTACTCATAATTGGCTGTGTCGTATTTGAGCTTCGATTTAGCTCGAGTTTGTGTCGCACTTAATCGATTTGGTACGGTGACTTTGATTATTTTTATTATTTATTCTCGTCGTTTTCAATCTATAGTACGGTCGGTCGCGAACTGTTTGGCTAGGAGATGGAATGTCGTACAGCAAACTTGCGATTATAGAGCTAATATTGTTGTTACGTGTCTAGGAGTAACCACGCAGTGACGTGAAGTTATGCGTGAAGTTCTGACAATATTTCGAGGAAATATTGTGACCGTATAGGCAGTTTGGACACTGGACCAATAGTTTCCAGTTTTTCCAGACTGTCTCTGTGGCGCAGTCGGTAGTGATAGCGCCTGCGGCGCTGGAGGTCGTGGGTTCGATTCCCACCGGAGACACATATTTGTGTGACCCATAGATGATTGTCGCACGAGTCTGGCTGTTTCTATGTATAATATGTATGTATTTAAAAAGTATATAAGTATTAATATCCGTGGTCTGATACCCATAACACAAGCAGGTTATTCCTAGCTAACTTTGGGATCAGATAGCGTTGTGTGTAATGTCCGTGAATATTTATATTTATTTCCCCCGTTTTTAATTCTCTAGTTGACAGCTCTATCGTACTTCATACACGTTTAATTATATTGCGCATTACACAACCACATTTGGTTGTCGCAGCCGTGAGTCGAAACATGAGTACTAACCCGTCATACCAAATGATAGGGAATGTCGCTACAAATGATTCGTCGTATTAAAATGATAGGAAGAGGCGTTTCATCCAGAACAGTACCATGAGTCCGCGATAGGCTGAGAAAACATTGCCGTGTTTCGGCATCCTAGATCATTTAGCTACTACGATCAGCGTACAGGTTTCCATCGCATAATTGTTTCCCATTTTGAATAACATTGTACTCGGTATGTATGTACAATAAAGAATGGATGTGACTCTCGCTTCGGTATGTCCCTTGTGCAAAAAATGGTCATAGCTATTCAGTGAAGCAATACTAAGAATATCGTGGGCACCATTGTGCCGGAAGCGAAAGTAGAGGACGTCACGCGGTTTCACCCACGTAGTTTCCGTTCCCGTGGGAATACGGGAATAAAATATAGCCTATGTTCACCGCAAAGAGTGTAGCTTCCCAAAAGAGAAAGAAATTTTCAAATCGGTCCAGTAGTTCTGGAACCTATTCGATGCAAACAAACAAACAAATAAACAATCAAATCTTTCCTCTTTATGATATTAGTATAGATAAATGTAATAAATAAAATAAAATGCCCACCTTTCTCATAGCCACGATCCTCTTCAACCTGTCATTAAGCCCAGCTTGTAAGGCACCGTTCCTCAGCCGAAGTAACGGCGTATTCTTGCCTTGCAGCATGGACTGCTGGCTGTCCTTCGATATGGAGATGTCTGCGTCCACCGAAGCCGATATATCACCGTGGTCAGGGTACATGGGTTCGGGGGATATGTAGCCCACTCCTGGAAAGTTACAAATTCGGAATAAGTTAGAGAATAAAAAGAATCGAGGCAGGATCGCCAAGTTCAGATATAATTAAAATTAGACTAGTCAATAATAAAGAAGCAGGCCCTAGACCAGGGGTCGGCAACCTTTTGAGTCGGAAGAGCCAAAAATGACGATTTTAAATTACAACATTTTTAAAGAGCCACAAAATCTTTCCTGATCCCACGATCCCCCCCCCCCCCCCCCCCCAAGATGTGGGATGGACTAGACTGCGGGGAAAGTCTGCTATAGAGACAAACCAAATCTGTCGGAAGCTCTGAGAACATTCTTCTAAGGGCGTCTCCAGGACTTACGGCCATAGGCGGATGGTAAGTCACAGGGTGGTTTTGGAGAATTTCCACAATTAAAAAAATCTGAGTGATTATGTGGGATTCTCCCACTAAACCCTGGGATGTTCCTTCTTGTCACTATTGTTGGGTCACAGGGAAGGCAAGCGTACAACAGCTACCTGCAACAGTCTCGACTCTGGGGGTCTAAATATTACCCACCGAAACTTCAATGCCGCGACGCCTGAACACCAGGGGTGCGTCTTAGCTAGTCTCACGGCTGTCATAAAGCTTCCATAGTCGGCCACGCGTGCGAGGTTGGCATACTGGAAGTGTTAGGCCACCCCGCTCTGGTACCCGCAGCTCTTTTTTCATAGCCGTTGATGTCAAAACAACAGCCGAACCAATTTTCTTCGCTATCTAACATAGCGTAAACTATAATAGACAGCGACGCGACCGGGCCAATTTTGAACTCTTAGAGCGGTACGCTCGCCACTTCACTCCGTACATAAGCGAGGGTGTGCAGCGCTTTATCCACGGCGCCGTCTTCGCAGTGGGCCCGTTGCCTCAGGCTCAATGCCTACCACATCATGCAGGTATTTACTAAAATATCCGTGGCCCGTGAGGACCTGTGTGAGGTGGTAGGTATGTCAGTGCCGCTTTTCTACCCAGGACCTCAGAATAAATAAGAAGAAGAATTAGACACGTCGTCTCTTATGATATTATATTCTCTGGGCTATGGCCCGCTGCGGAAATCGCAGAAGAATCCTATTAGAAAGAAAATGGTGCTCCATATAACGCTTTCAAGCGCAGCACACCACCATTAGGCGAGTTTGTTTGTTTATCTATTAGTAAGACTTTTGTGGTATTTTTGAAAATGAAAGGGTGATAATGTTCTTGAAAATGATTATTATAATAATTATGTATGCAACTAAAGAGCCGCAGGTCTACACCCAAAGAGCCGCATGCGGCTCGCGAGCCGCGCCTTGCCGACCCCCGCCCTAGACGACAGCGCGACATGAGGGATTCACGCACGCCCCCCTAAGAAGCGGGATAACACCCGAACAACCCCTTCAAAGACGCGGGATAGCACCCGAACCCCCCCTAGGTGAGGCCGCAGTGGTAGCCGTAGGTCTGTTGGGAGTCCTGGGGTATCCTTCCGAGGGCTTACCCGGGGCTTCCAGCCGTAGGCGGTTAGGTAGGATAGGTGTGGTTTTTAGTCGGTAAGAGTCCGGCAAAGCATCCATGTACGATATTCGTCACGTTCGACAAAAAAAGACTAGCCACTCTATCAATCAAGTCAGTCTATGGCAGTCCATTGGCGGACGTAGGTCACGTAGGCCCCCACCTCCCATTTCACGCCACAACGCGGTTTGCCTTCTGCATCCAGTGCGATCTTTTTCAGATCGTCGACTCCTAGGCAAAAATGTAACATTTTGATGTCACAAAAATAGCAACCAAAATAGCGTATCGCATGATTCCATTCCAAACTCTGTCATTTTCTTTACATATAAGAAATGATCAAGAGCGTTTTGCATTCACAACCAATATAATTTATGATAATTTTTAACATACTTAAAACATAGTATATTTTTAACCGAATAGAAACGCTATTTCAGGTTTAAATTAATGCAAAATACCGTCGATGATCGTGCTCTAAAACAAGTTAGCATAAATACAATTGATTCGGCTTCATTAGTCGCCAGACTTTTCGCTTCCGCGTCGCCGATGAGTCCTCTGTTATCATAATTGCACGGTTTGGTGAAGACTGGTTTTACCGCGGTACCACTAATCAGTTAATGATTTTTAATAGAATTCTTTTTACAGCGATACCAGACATCAAAATTTCACGATATATCTACTGATAAAAATAATAATCGCACGAATAATAATAAAATTAAAACACGTTTTTAAAGTGCACACACACACACACATTATGCTACACCCCACGTTAAGTCGGTTACATACATCCACCCAACAAAAAGAATGTGAAATGAACAATTGAGTAAACGTCATTCAATTCAGATTCAAACTTCCAAGTACCGCTGACCCCTCTTTGACCTAGTTCTGCGCCTCCTGTCTAGTGTCGCAATCGGTCGAGTTTAATCCCGTGTTAGGTACTTTAGATGAAATTATTTGTAAGGTTTCGTAGTGAACAACACACACTGACACACCAGTGCCAGTGGTTTCCCTTCTTTGTGGGTATTTTGTATTTTACGTTCGGGTGGGCTGTAGGTTGACCCGCCTTGATGGTATTAAACAACCGTAAAACAACATTCCGTCTGACAGAATGATTGATGGATGTAATACATTTAATCTATACTAATATTTTAATGATTCTTTGTTTGTTTGCGTTTAATAGCATGCAACTATTGGACAGCTTTAAAATTCTTTCACTGTTTGGAAGCTACACTGCCCCCGGGTAAAATAAGCTAAATTTTCCCCGTATACACACGGGAAAGGAAACTATTCGGATGAAACCGCGTGCCATCGGCAAGTTATAAATATTTTATAATACTTAGTAGGCATGCGGCATACATACATTATAAACATGTAGAGTGTGTTCAAAGTTTATAAACAAGTGGGTATTATAAGTCAGGTCGGGTAGCGACTTGATGACATAGAAGTCTCGTTTCTATAACATTATGTCTGTAAACAGGTTACATGCTTTGTATTCGAAAATGTTCCCAGATATTCCTTTATAAAAAATTAGTAGGTATTACCTTGGAAGGTAGCACAGTAGATTTAATTTACAAGCCATGACAGGAACATGAAAACAACTATGTATACGAGAGATTCTTAAAACGGCCCAGCCTATACATTCAAGGATTTTGTAGTCATAGACAATGGTGTTATTGTGTTAATCCTCACAATATTGGTAGCGCTGTTAAACGGTAAGGTCCGAGGCAGAAAGTTTAATGTATGTACTTAGTTAGATTGACGAAAGTAATCTTGGAGGAGGGCACCTCCTTCATGATTACTGTGCCATAAGCTGTCAACGAAATATTTTGCAGGATCCGTAGCGCGAGTAAAGCTCCTCTGGTGTTAGAAACATCCAATAAATGGGTATGTACGTGACGTGATGATCACTCTCGATCAGGAGGGCCGTACCTACCCATATGCTAGATACTTTTATATTATCGTTTTCAGACTATTTTTGGGATCCTGGAACATCCTTTTAAGGGCTTACCCGGGGTAGGCTGTGATAGGGAACGATGTGGCTTAAGTCGGTTAGAGTTTATAACATCCATGAAGGATTTCTAAACGTAAAAAACGACTAATTATAGGTCCTACTTATAAACTCAACCTTGATGTCACTATATAACGACTTGTTTAGTTAGTTGTAAATTTTAATGGAAAATGGTAATGTGATGAGATGAGGATAACGACAGGATAGAATCAATATAGAACTGGTTTTTATTGACAAGTAATAACTGTTAGAATAAATCACATCGGCAAGCAGATTTCTCTTTTAGCCACAATTATCTCTAAATATATTGGGTGTAACAAAATTGACTCTCCAAATTTCGTCACGTGACGTAAAATGAAGAAAAAAAATCACATGAATACTTTAACCGTAAATCCGTTTTAAAGGTCCTATAAATTTTCATTATCACCCTATATATCGCTACTGAGCATCAGTAGAAAGCGACAACGACAGCCAGACGGGTGCTCCGTGTTTGTTTTGCCACGGCGACCATATTACCTCGAATTGCCGCGGTAAAAAACGAATTCTTAATGTGCGACAAAAAAATTTAAAAAACATAAAAAATTAACCCCCCTTTTTTTATTAAATATTTGTATTTGATTTCCGATGCCAATTCATCTAATGAAATTTGGAGAGTCAATTTTGTTACACCCAGTATATAACTGAAAGGTGACTGACTGACTGACTGACTGACTGACATAGTGATCTATCAACGCACACAGCCCAAACCACTGGCACCACCATCGGGCTGAAATTTGGCATGCAGGTAGATGTTATGACGTAGGCATCCGCTAAGAAAGGATTTTGATAAATTCTACCCCCAAGAGGATAAAATACGGGAACGGGAACAAATTTTACGCGGGCGAAGCTACGGGCATCAGCTAGTTGTTAAATAATGAAAGTGAAGATTGCTCGAATATTTCATTTGTGAAAATTGATTAATAACTTGATGTCATGCTAACCGTTTACTAATCCTATATTTAGTTTTTTTTTTATTATCAGGTAAATAAGCAGAGAAGTGGCTCCACCTTTTTAACAATCATAAAACTGAGATTCATTCACATTGTAATTAAAATACTAAAAACAGCAATTACTAAAACACCGAATAATTTACTGAAACAGGTTGTAAAGTTTTTTTATGTTTAATGTCTTTAATTATTAACTATTTTCAAACAATTTATTTCGAATTGTTGATAATATACATATATGGCAGAGCAACTTTTGCGGGGTCAGCTAGTTAAATTATATAAATGTAAAAAAATGTTAATTATTAAATTAATTAATTTTAATTTAAGTAGGTAATTTACCTACATAAGTATGTATTATTTCTTTTTATACGTTTTTTCTCAGTTTATTTAAGGCTGTTGGTAGGCCTAACGACCTTGATCATACAAAACGCGCGTCCTTCACGCTGGGAAATGTACAATTTTATAGCTTATTTTAGTTGTAAAAAGCTAATACGCATACTTATTCAAAATCAAAGAAAATTTTGTTTCAAAGAAAATCTAATTTTCTTCATATTTTGTCATGTTTTTCTTTCGCATCGATAAAAGTTGAAGCCGTAAAATGCATTCATCTAAAAATTTGGGGCTGACTCTATGATTGTTTTACACATTATGTATAATTAGTATCTATACAATTTACAACAAAACCATTTTTTGACACATCAAGTAGATTAAAAATCTGTTTTTGGCTATAATTTTTCGTCTATTTATGTAGACAAAAACGCTTTAATTTTTGTATCTCTAGTTCGTCATTTTTTAAACCAGTCCCCTTAAGCGTGCAGCAAACGTTTTATCAAAGATAATATAGTATTAGCTACAGATCGGCAACTCCCTGTCGCGCCACAGCTGTCAATAGAGTTGACGGTCGTGTTGACGTACAATTTGCTTACATTTATTGATCACACGCACACATTCAAGCTGGAGTTTCCGCCCTGTGGTTTTATCAAAATCAATCAATCAAATCAGCCTATGACAGTCCACTACTGGACGTAGGCCTCTCCCTAGTTTCGCCACAATATACGGTCCTGCACCTTCCGCATCCAGTCAGTCCCTGCGACCTTTTTCAGGTCGTCGTCGGTCCATCTGGCAGGGGTCGCCGCCCCCACGTTAACCAAGTCTTGTTCTCCACTCCAGAACTCGTTTGCTCATCATAAACAGTTGATAGAAAACGTAGTAGATTAGTGTATGACATAAGATTATACTCAACCAAAAACGATACAAAATAACATACGGACATTGGTTCGCAAATTCTAAATTACTATGCTTCTGTATGCGTACAAAAACAAGGAGTATAATTTACTATAGAATTAAAGCCACCGTTATTCTTGATTATAAACTTGTTTAACAACTAGGTCTGTGATTTAACGCAGTAAGACATTATGTCTGTTTTCAAATATATATCATGCTTAGGCAAAATCCACATAGGTTTGTATCATTAGTACCATCAATGGTACTACTGATACGACAGTATTCATGATGGTACTACCGAATCCTACTTCCTACTAATATTATAAATGTGAAAGTTTGTGAAGATGTTTGGATGTTTAGATGTTTGGATGTTTGTTACTCAATCACGCTCTAACGGCTGAACGGATTAGGCTGAAATTTAGCACAGAGGTAGCTTATAGTCTGGAATAACACATTTATATTCCGGGAAAATGTTCCCACGGGAAGCGGGAACGGGAACTAAATTACACGCGGGCGAAGCCGCGCGCATCGGCTAGTACTAAATACATTGTGTCACTTGTACCATCAGTGGTACTTGTCAAAGGCCATTTATTTGGTGGGGTAAGCTAAGATTTATGGAACAAGTAAGAACAGGGTGTAATGTGCCTCCGATCAGTTAAGGAGATCACGTCGCTGGCGAGTGGAATCGAGGTCCCAAGGTCATCAAGGTACAAGCCAACCTCAAATACTTCCTAGTTTTACCTGTTAGATCAGGCAAGCATGTAGGCCGCCTAGCAGGTAAAACAAAAAGCTGTAAGGTATCTATGAAAATGAGATAAGTAATTAAAAAATAAATAAATATTTTTGGACTTTCAAACACACCGCCTTCTAGTCCGAATTACCTAAAGGTAGGTACCTGATACAAGCTTGTGCTATGTTACGGTAGAAACAATCGACTGAATAAATAAAAAAACCGGCCAAGTGCGAGTTGGACTCGCCCATGAAGGGTTTCGTAGCAGCAAGTAACATAATATAAAAGTTCTTATAGTTCGTTGTAACTTTGATTGATGTTTTAACACGTTCCCAGTGGTAGTGATTTTTCTAACCGAAAATTGCGGTTTACGGCGTATTAAAAAAAAACTACCAACTCTATCTCGTTCGAAATAATTTTCGCTGGTAGTTTTTATGGCAATGTACATCATATATTCTTTTTAGATTTATCAGTCTCTTAGTTTAGAAGTTAGAGGGGGGGGACACACATTTTTCCACTTTGGAAGTGTCTCTTGCACAAACTATTCACTTCAGAAAAAAATTATGTTAGAAACCTCAATAACATTTTTAAAGACCTATCTATAGATACCCCACACGTATGGGTTTGACGAAAAAAAAATTTTGAGTTTCAGTTCTGAGTATGGGGACCCCCAAAATTTATTGCTTTTTTTCTAGTTTTATATAAGAATCTTAATGCGGTTCACAGAATACATCTACTTACCAAGTTTCAATAGCATAGGCCTTATAGTTTCGGAGAAAAGTGGCTGTGACACACGGACGGACAGACAGACAGACATGACGAATCTATAAGGGTTCCGTTTTTGCCATTTGGCTACGAAACCCTAAAAATATTGTTGTAAAAGTGTTTTTCTTACATATTGGAAATCCTCATGGATGCCGTATGCTATGGCCACAAATTAGAGGTAGTACAGATGGAAAAACCACACCTACCCTCTGCTACACGGCTCTGAAACATACCTCCGACAGACGTTTTTCTGCAGGATAAGAAACGTCTGTCGGAGGTACGTACGATACAGAATCCTGCTACACACTCGCGCACAAATATCAGTATCGAAAATTCGGTTGAGCCCGCCTGACCTCGTGTCTGTGAATGAATAAATTGTCTATTTCTTTTTTTTTATACCATTAAAGTGGCAGACAAGCATACGGCCCTCCAGAAGGACTGGTGGTCACCGCAGCCTATGAACGTTTGCAACACCAGCGGCGCCACACTCGCGCTGCCGACCCTGTAAAAACCTTCTTAGACCCCTTTTGAAGAACCCCATACTGTAGGCGTTTGGGAAAACCGAGGCAGGAAGATCATTCCACAACCTAAGCGTTCGCGGAAGAAAACCCCTATCGGATCTAACCGTGCTCGAACGCTCCGGACGTAGGGTGTGAGGATGAAATCCCAGTCTATGGCGAGCGGTGCGATGATAAAACGTAGCCGTGGGCATCATGTCAAACAATTACTCAGAGCACATACCATTGCACAGGCGGTAGAACCAAAGACTTCTATATAAACTGAGGTTGATATAAACTCAGTTTATATAGAAGTCTTTGGGTAGAACACGCATAAGGAGGCAAAGTCTCTCCTGTCGCGAAGAGGTTCAACACCACCTGTCAGTATAGGATCGTTGACAACTCTCACAGCTCGCCTCTGCACCGAGTCAAATGGACGAAGCTGATATTCAGGTGCCCCCGCCCAGAGGTGACAGCAGTACTCCATGTGTGGCCGCACTTGCGACTTATAGAGAAGCAGTGTTTGCGCCGCAGTAAAGTACCGCCGCGCCCTGTTGAGCACACCGAGCTTCTTGGACGCCAGCTTGGCCTTGTCCTCCAAATGACTGCGGAACTGAACGTCAACACCAAGGATCCCTATACTTTTAGAGATGGAAAGAGATATGTGTGCTTTGTCTCAGTGAATTTAGTTAGTATGTAGGTTTCCATCTGTACTATCTCTAATTTGTGCTATGGCGCTATGCTAGACTTCTACCGGCTTAAACCACACCACTGAAAACAATTTATTATTTATTTTCTGTGAGCACACGCACGGTGCCATTCTATCTGCCTATGGCCGGGAGCACCAGGTATCTCGGAAGGATAACTCCAGGGTCCACGGTACGTTGTAAAATAGTGTTGCCGGTGTTCCCTCACACAGAGACACAACAACGTAGTACCTACTTATACCACAGCGCGGAAACTCCATACAAATGATTCGTTTTCAATTGTGTTACCTTTTTTCTTTTTTTTTTTTTTATACCACTAAGGTGGCAGACAAGCATACGGCCCACCAGAAGGACCGGTGGTCACCGCAGCCTATGAACGTTTGCAACACCAGAGGTGCCACACTCGCGCTGCCGACCCTGTAAAAACCTTCTAAGACCCCTTTTGAAGAACCCCATACTGTAGGTGTTTGGGAAAACCGAGGCAGGGAGGTCATTCCACAACCTAAGCGTGCGCGGAAGAAAACACCTATCGGATCTAACCGTGCTAGAACGCACCGGACGCAGAGTGTGAGGATGAACTCCCTGTCTGTGGCGAGCGGTGCGATGATAGAACCTACACTGAACACACGTTATGTTTGTATAGAGCTTGAATGTGTTACCACTAAGGTTAAGCAAACGTGCCCTCAAAATATCCTCCAACTATATGACAGCTGCTGTGGCGGGGGTGGGGAAGCTTGATCAGTGGGAAGCTTGTTCGGTGAGTTGGAGGCAGGGAGTTGCCTATCTGTATGTAATACTACTATTATATTATTATCTTTGCTTATACTAAAACAAAGATGCTATAAGAAAGATCTGTTAAAGATAATAAAAACAATGAGTAGTTTCAGATTTCTACAGATAATAACAACAATTGGATTCAATTTTCTATTTCCATCCATTGCGATACAGTGGTTTGTGGTGAAAATATTAGAGGTTGTACTTTATTATCTAAAAGTAATGATAGTATCTATACTAATATTATAAAGAGGAAAGATTTGATTGTTTGTTTGCATCGAATAGGCTCCAGAACTAATGGACTGATTTGAAAAATTATTTCACTGTTGGAAAGCTACACTCTTTGCACTGAACATAGGCTATATTTTATTCCCATATTCCCACAGGAACGGGAGCTACGCGGGTGAAACCGCGTGACGTCCGCTAGTCTTTAATATGAAGAATTGGGCCTCTACGAGTATTCTCTCATTGGCTTTTTTGTTAAAAAGTAGACGTGATCCAGATACTATACTCTATACTTTTTTTTTTGTGTTTAATATCTTGCAATCAGTCATTTGACTATAAACAGATGGGGTGAATGATTCTTGGCGTGAAGGGCGCTACTCCCAGCAGAGTCAGCCCTGTCTTTAGTTAGTCCATCTCACTATCTTGGTCGAATATGTCTCGACGCTTTTTCAGACGACGACGCATGGTTTCTGGGATTGTGAGTTGTCCCGCGAGTCGATTCGGGTGCTTTTCTAGTCTCTGTTTGTAACTGGCTCCATGAGCACCGATTTCTTCTTTCACCATAGCCATGTTAAGGTTTTCATGGACTTCTGTTATTTTTGTGAACCAGGGTGCATTTGAAATTTGTTTCAGGATGCAGTTTTGTGCCCTTTGTATGATCATAGTGTTTGAGGCACTAGCGGATCCCCATAACTGAATTCCATAGGTCCAAATAGGTTTCAAGACAGTCTTGTAAATAAGCAGCTTATTGTCAAGTGAGAGTTTAGAATTTCGTCCCAACAGCCAATAGAGGCCTCTGTATTTTAGGTTCACTTCGTCTCGTTTAGTTTGGATGTGTTTTTTCCAGGTTAGCCTACGATCCAAGTGCATACCCAAGTACTTGACCGTTCCACGGTGTGGTAGCCGCATGCCATTTAGGGTAACTGGTGGGCAGTCTTCCTTTCTAAGAGTAAATGTTACCTGTACCGACTTGGTTATGCTGGCAGCAATTCTCCATTTGCCTAACCATGCCTCTATTTTGTTTAAGTTCTTCTGCAGTAGTCTGGAAGCTTCAATAGGGCTTTCACTTGAGGCAAGTAAGGCCGTGTCATCAGCAAAAGTCGCAACTGTCACACCCGGGCTTTGTGGTAGGTCGTAGGTGAACAATGTGTACAAGACTGGTCCGAGCACCGAGCCCTGTGGCACACCTGATAACACATCATGAAAATCCGATGTGCAGTCCTTTTCTCTAACTTGAAATATTCTGTTAGAAATTTAGGATTTCAGAATTTCGTAGAATGTGTGTGGTAAGAGCACCTTTATTTTATAGAGCAAGCCCTTGTGCCACACTCTGTCAAAGGCCTGCTGTATATCAAGGAAGGCTGAGGAGCAGTATTCTTTTTTCTCGAACGATTTTCTTATAGTTCTGCAGACTCTATGTACTTGCTCTACAGTCGCATGTTCTTTCCTAAAACCGAATTGGTGATCTGGGATTATCGACCTTTCTCTGATGATTAACAACATTCTATGAAGTAGGCACTTTTCAAGTAACTTCGACATAATTGGTAGTAGACTGATTGGGTCCTTCTATACTAATATTATGAAAAGGAAAGATTTGATTGTATGTTTGTTTGTTTCCATCGAAAAGGCTCCGAAACTACTGAATAGATTTGAAAAATTCTTTCACTGTTGGAAAGCTACACTATCCCTGGTGAACATAAGCTATATTTTATTCCCACATTCCCACGGGAACGGGACGTCCACTAGTGGCTATTAATTTTGAAGAGCATCAACTCCCTCCCTTCATTAAGCATAAAGGAATCACACTAACATTCAAAGGTCTGGTGTATCTGAATATCTGGTATACGTATTGTTACTTAGATGATAACTCCAGGCCTTCCACAATGGCAACCTGGAACTTGCTGATGGTATTCTAATTCTAGCTTACTTTGGGATCAGATAGCGTTGTGTGAAATGTCCGTGAATATTTATTTATTTATTTATTCTCATTATTTACTATTGATACTGTTGTGACAGACAGCGTTTACCTAGAACCACAAGGTGGAAACTCCATACAAATGATACGTTTTCAATTTTGTCACCCACACTAAAAACACGTTTTGTTTGTACAAAGCTTGAATGTGTGTGTGACCACTAAGGTTAAACCAACGTTCCCTCAAAATACCCTCCAACTATATTACAGCTTTGGCGGGGGTGAGGAAACCCCCTCCCACGTTACTCCATGGGAGGCAGAGAGTTGCTTGATCCTTCTTATCCACCCCACCCATCATGATATTATAGTCATGTATCAAGATGGGTTTGGTGGATTGTTGGGAGGAATCGACACCGTTGCCATGGTATGTAGAGGTCATAGCCTGTGTGTAATCTGTACATTTACATATAATAAAATGACAGAAAAGTCAAAACTGTACATTGGAAATATTTAAATGAAAATACTCGCTGGGTTTTCAACATAAGATACCGAAGTCGAAAATATAATTACAAAAAATTTAGTTTGTTTGTCTGTTTGCTTTGCTTTGTACGGAAGGATCTCGAAATGTACTCAATAGATTTGATTCAAATTTTGCACAAATATTAACAAGGGGTGGGGTCTTCAAATAGGCTATATATTATCACGTTACATATTCTAGGGGCTAAGCAGAGAGCAATCAAATTGGCATTATAACATAATTTTCACGCGTACGAAGTCGCGGGCAACAGCTTGTATTATTATTTATTATATTATCATTACTAGAGCTGTAGAACTAGCATAGTCTCTTCTAAACGACAATTAGGTTTGTAAAAGTGGCAAAAAACTGGCACATTTGTGTAAAAAATACCGCAAATTATTATTGTCAACTGAAGCATACGATAAATCGACGGTAAATAAGAGTTATTTGGAAACTGCATTCAACAAGCCACAACCGTACAACGCAAAGCCGGCTTAAAAACGAAAGTTACGACTTAAATAAAAATTATTTATACATATTATATGTTATTCAGTTATGCTATGATGACGCTTTCATTGACTCACAGCCACAGCATTACACGTAATTATTTAAATTGTAATTTATGTAATATTTGTTATTCATATTACCTAAATTGTAATATACTACATATTTATTAATGGCAACATTCACGGCATTTTGGTAAGTCATTATGCGGTCTATGAGCACTCACCCGAAGTAGGTACGGCTCTAATTGTATAGGACTCCGAGTTATTAATTATTATAGTATTTATAGTCATAGAAGCGCTCGTGGTCTCGCGGACTCAGTGTTCTGTAAACGATCACTGCAGTAAGCAACTTTCACTATGGCCGGTCCATGGATGGGTGACCATCCATGTGATCACTTTGTGACATTTATTTGAGCGTTTCCGTGCTTCGGAAGGCACGTTAAGCCGTTGGTCCCGGTTGCCAGTAAAATGGCAGTCGTTAAGCTAAGTTGAAGGCTTTATTTCAACAGCAGGCAGTCACAACCTGCGTCTGTCCATTTAAACACGGCAATACGGCTCACCACCTATTACGTGGGACAAATTATACAAAAAAAGGTGAAATGTGGGCATATAATATGCCTCTGCCTACCCCTTCGGGGATAAAGGCGTGACCATATGTGTGTATGTATGTATAGTCAGTCATAGTCACATTGTAGTAGGTTTACAGAGTCGTTTCAGAAATTAGAACAATTACGTATGTATTTTTGGATAGTCAATTTTAAAAGAAGCCGTGAGACGGTCTCACCCGACTGCCCCTCTCTAAAACGTTTATTGTGAAAGTGATAATTCCATCCGATTGACGTTGTCATTTTTGTTTTATTTCAAACTTTGAACAGATGATCTACGTGACCTAGTGACGTAGTTTAATGCAACAGAGTCACAGACTACAGACACAAGTCTCGCCATAAGCCCCTCTGCAATCTATTTTATAGAGAGGGGCTAAAATCGAAATCGATATTCGCGATAGAAATCGAAACCTCGATTTCCTTAAAGAGTTCGAGGCGGTATAGTTTCGATGCACCTATGTTAGTACAAAAATGCAGGATGAGTTAAATCGTCCATCTATTCTATATAGTCTTAGTAACTCAATTTACAAACTAATTTGTAACATTTTTGATGATACATACGCACATAACATAACAATCAAAATGCCCGCACAGTTTGTAAATACACTACGAAGGTCATTGAAAATTAGTAAGGTTATATCAATCACGTCACACACAATACAGGAAGCATACGCAGCTTCATTACAGGCAGTACATGAAATCCTTGGTCTCATCTATTGTTAGAAAAAAAAAGTTGATAAGATAAGGCATTATGGCACGACTAAAATGCAAATGAATTAAAATTAAAACAATATAATCTCCTGTCATCGTCATTGTATGTCTATAAAAAGATTTACTGCTATTTTTTCCATTTTTTACGATACTCTGACGTCACTGTTTGCGAAACTACTTTTCCTACAAATATTATTGGTGTGAAAGTTTGTGGTTATGATAATAAATGTTTGTTTATCCATCACATTCTAACCCCAATTTGACGGATATTTGGAACACAGGTAGTTGACACCGTCTTTCAATGCATAGACTTTATCCCGAGAATACGCTTCTGTGGGAAACGGGTGTTTCCCTTCTCTTACAAGTCCGAGTTCTTCAAGCGGAGCGTTAAGAGGCTAAACGAGTGACTCCCAATAGCTGGATATCACCATATGTAGCTTTCTATCAGGCAGGTGGCATGGTCATTTTGGCGCGCTAAATATAAAAGAAAACAATGCTGTGTACCTACCTGAAGAGACAGCATTGTGTATCCGTCGCCTGATGGTCTCCTCTTCGAACGAGTACACGTGGTACTCCTCGTTGAGATCCCTCAGGAACTGCGGCTTGACCAGCACGCCTCCCACCACGCCGAACAGACGGATAAACCCGAGCGGCGTGAACACTGCCAACAAAAACGCATATTGTTACTATAAAGAAGTTATCGTCTAATGAAAATTTCCAATCTTGTAAACCACATCTCGACTGTCTTAGTGTTCAGGTCCAACAGCGCCGCGGGAAGAAAGCGTAATTAAAATGAAACTGCACTGACTTTTTCACTGTATGTATACTGGATCAGGTGTACACAAAAATATTAAATCCTTAGACTTATATGCTACGAGCGGTAACGAAACCATACCTAGATTCAAAAATAAGGTACATCACCATCTATCGAGCTTTAGTGCAAACAAATCATAGTACAGTCATGAACATACCGCCCACCAAGGACATTATTGCAAAATGTACTTCTAAAGTAAACACATGACAAAGTAGTAAGTACAAATTAACCCTTAATATTAAACAATTTCAAAATCTTATCACTAATATCATCACATTGTCAACTTTATACCCCTTGTGGTTTATATGTTATAATAACAAACTTTATGCTAGAGAACTAGAACAACAGAAGAACAAATATTTCGAAAAACTAACAAAAATTAAAACTACGCAGTAACCGGAAGGACACACACTTCAAAATAATCTGTCCCAGCTGTTACAGACCCAACGATTCAATGATGGGATCTCTAAATTAGTTGTCATGTCCTGCGACTTTACACTGCGAGCTTTCCTATAAGCATTTGCAACAAAGAGTTTCGACAATAACTATTTTTAAAGATACAAAAAATATATGAAATTATTAATCAGACGCTCCTAAGCGTCCGCCCACCCTGGAAATATTCATAGTATCAAAAAAAAGTAGTGTGAAACATTGTTGTTCTTTTGTCCCATAAAGAACTTATCTTCTTGCCACATACAAATTTCCATTGCGAAAATGTATTCTACAACGGTACCACATAAACCATTGTAATTTCCAGATTTTTCGTTATACTTTGGTTTTTATTAATATATTTCAAGCTCATACAAAAATCTCAATCCACTGAACCAAATCGTTGCATGAGGAGGTTAAATTTTCTCACTTCACTTTCAGTTTAACTAAAGTTGCCCGTATTTTACCTTACATGTTAACGACTTGGGTCACATTACTGCTGTGTAAACCATCGTAATGCGTCAGATAAGCCATGTAGATCTTGAACTAAATCGCTGGAACTCCTGTTATACCACCTTGGGATCTTAATATTTACTTTGAAGGTAAGTTTTTACGGTAAGTAGGCCATTTTTTTTAGTAAACCGTTGAGTACCAGCTCATCCCTGCCAGCACCAGCTAGTCCAAGCTTGTTTCAAAACCTTTTCCAGATTTATGCATGATGCCAGCTACCCAAAGGGGTCAAAGAGCCAAGAAAAATCCGAAATAATTGTTATTTTGTTTATAGTTACAGCAGGAATAGGCAGTGTCACGGAGTACTCGAAGACGTCTTCAGTTGAGTCTCAGGTAAGTCCGAGTATCTTTTATTATTATCTAGGTATACTAACCTTTAATTTTTATCTTGCCTAGATCCCCTTCCCTGTATTTTATCTATTATTCCTTACTATAACTGTTCTACATCTGTAATTTATACTCCCCCTTCGATTGGACTGTATTTAATTTATATTTTATTTAATCTTCTTAATCTGTTTTCAGATACCATTTCATATTCATCAAACTTACTTACTAGGAGTATCATCACACCGTGGTAACTTTACGATGTGTCGACCACTTTCATCGGGTATTGTAGTTGCTGCAGACAATTCTTTACATTTCATATCCCCTCTGTGAATGGTTTCCTATTTTCAGATGTTTCCTTTTCTGACTTCCAGAACTTCTGATTCTCTTCTGGAAATGCAAGGAATGTACAACCGTAGTATGTAAAGAATGATTGGAAGATTTAGCAACATCCGATACTCCCGACAGTATCCAGCCTAAAGATGTATTCTGCGCCAGCAGAGTACCGCTTAAATTCCTTTTGATACCCGATTGGATGACTTGACTGTAAACTTCCGCACCCAAAATCATATCTATCTGCTTTGGAATATAATAGTCTGGATCGGCAAAGTCTTTTTCAGTCAAGTCATCCCAGTCTACTTTAGTTACCTTGGTAACTGGTAGAACCGATGTTATCGATTTTAGCACATATGCTTGAACCATCATTTTAAAATAGGGATCTTTCCTAGATTTCAGCGTTATAGTGACTGTGTGTTTAGATATAACACTCTTGTCCCCTCCCAGTCTTAACACAGTATTATTTGTCGCAACTCGTTTCAATCCTAAATACTGAACCATTGATTCAGTTATAAACGAGCCTTGCGACCCCTGATCTAACAAAGTTCTAACTATCCCATAAGTTCCGTCTTTCGATTCTGCATTTACCAACGCTGTAGTCAGTAAAACAGTTTTATGACTATTCCCAGTTGAAAGACACGAAACCATTGTTTTGCTAGATTTACACGTATGTGTGGCCGATTTTATCACTTCCATCTGCTCTATATCCAGCGCTGCATTTTCAGTGTGGGAAGCATGACGGTTCCCATCAAACGACCCGGAATCACCGATATCTTCGTGCAATAATGAATGATGACGACGTTTGCATTTGTGACACCTAAAATAATTCTTGCAAGCTCTGGCCGAATGGTTACCCTTGAGACACACAAAACACAGTTTATTATTCTGGACAAACTGTCGTCGTTTATCCACGCTTTTGTTAATAAACTCCTTACATGACCATATTTTGTGCATCGCAGAGCAAACAGCACAACTATCACTAAATTGTTTTCCCTTAGTTGCATGAAAAGATTGCAAGCCCTTTTGAATCTTCTTGTCATTATCAACCTCAGTATCAATCCCTTCTAGACCTCGAAATCGACCTGTTAAAAATTGTGAGAATTCCGAAAAGGTTGGCAGCTTATCGTTAGAATCTTCAGCAATTCTCAATTCCCACGCTCTTTTAGTGTCTTTATCGAGCTTTTCACCAATTAAGTGAATTATGATGATGTCCCATGACGAAACGTCTACGCCTAGATTCTTCAAAGATTCTAAACAATCGGTTGTAGTGTTCAAAAGAGATTTGATCCCCAAAGCTGATTCACTAGGCAATACTTTTTGATTAACTAACTGTTTTAAAATATCTTTGGCCAAAAACTTTTTGTTGTTGTATGTGCTTTCTAGCTTCGACCAGGCCATTTCATAATTTTCACACGTGATTCTAATGTTCCTAAGCAGCTGCTCTGCCTCCCCCGTGAGGTGACCTTTAAGATAATAAAACTTTTGTGCGGGATCTAAACTCTTATCCTTATGAATTAACCCTAAGAACAAGTCCCTAAAGGTGTGCCATTCCGAATACTTGCCAGAAAATAAAGGAATTTTAATCTCTGGTAACTTGACCCTATTTTTTAATTTTGGACTCTGACTCTCAAGTACTGGTTGAGTAATCATAGAAATGTTTGTAAAATTCCTTAACTTTTCTTTCAATTCCGCCTTATGCTCTATGTACAATTCCTCTATCTCATTGTAAACATCGTTCTTACAATATTTGGACCCATGAAACGATGCCAAGTCCTTAACTTTGTTAATAAATTTATTGTGGTTATCACAAAAGACATCCCATATTTTGTCTAAATTCTCTAGTCTCACTTCTACATAGGAGATGGTAAGACGTTCCTTAGGGGATTTTTTATAGTTATGGATAGCCCTAAGTAAATTACATTTTATACATTCCTGCATTGCTTCAAAAACTTCCATTTTGTAAATAACAAGGCAAAAATTATAAAACTACAACGTATTAATATGAAATCCAAAACAACTAAGTGCAATAAAGTGCTATAAATGTTTCCTTGAGGTACCCCTTAAGGACTGGTACTTACTATTCCTTAAAGTAACCTTAAGACAAAAAACCAAGTGCATGAGTACAATTATGCCTCCTTGTAGTACCCCTTAAGGAATAGTAATAATTTTCTAAGTGTTTTTACCAATTTAGATTCCTGGTGAAATCGGGCATAGGTTCCCCGTCCCAACCACTTATTGCCTTAAAATATTACAAGTCCTAGACTACTTATAAATTACCTAAGTTATTTACTACTATGCATTAAGGTTGAAATTCACTGAACTGTCTCTAAAATTTTCTTTTTAATTTCCAAGTTGCAGACTACGAAGACATAAGGTCGAAATTGTACTCACAGTTTTACACGGAATTACCAACACAAGCACAACTCCTCACTTTTCCTTTCAGCAGCTTGCAGCGCCCTCTCGTGGTCACACCTGTCCCTTGCTCCTCTTCAGTCGCAGTTCCGCCCGATGTAGCTGTATCCACTTGCCGCCGTAGTTCCTCAGCTCCAGCGCACGACACCACCACCTGGGTGCCCGCTGTAGGGGAAGACTTCTCTGGTCTGCGATCCACAGAACCAGTACCTAACAGGCGGGGATCACCACTTGATCCGCCAAGAAGCTACAAAAAAATACACTTCCTCCGGTTCAACTAATTATCCGGACTCGCGAGGACCATATTCAGGTCCAACAGCGCCGCGGGAAGGAAGCGTAATTAAAATGAAACTGCACTGACTTTTTCACTGTATGTATACTGGATCAGGTGTACACAAAAATATTAAATCCTTAGACTTATATGCTACGAGCGGTAACGAAACCATACCTAGATTCAAAAATAAGGTACATCACCATCTATCGAGCTTTAGTGCAAACAAATCATAGTACAGTCATGAACACTTAGGAAAAAGAAAAGAACATTTTAAGGCAAACATATTCTACACATCGCTATATTTATATGTACAGAATATGCTCACCTTATTATCAGCCTTATATCAAAAGCTTATATTCCGCTCAAATATCAGCGGTTTCAAAACTAAGTTCGGAAACTGTTGATACATTTCAGACCGGACCAGACCGGTTAAAACGAATTTCTGTACACTGTCCATCAAGATTGAGGTAATCCCGTCTGTTTACCTATTGTCGGGCTGCTGCAGCACACAAACGGATTGCCAATAGCTATAAAGCAGTGGTCTATAGCTACTGTCAATCCATCTACGGCTGCCAGTGGAGAAATAGTAGAGAGTGAGTGCAGTTTGACTTTATAAGTATTTAGGTAGGTAATACTTTGGAGTGCTCTACATCCAGCAGTAGACTGCAATAGGCTAATTTGATTTTTTGACTGTTATAAACAAGAAAACCGTGAGATCGTTCTCACCAGACTGCCCCTCTCTAACACGTTTATTGTGAAAGTGAAAGTTCAATCCGATTGACGTTGTCATTTTTGTTTTATTTCAAACTTTGAACAGATGATCCACGTGACCTAGTGACGTAGTTTAATACAACAGAGTCACAGACTACAGACAAAGTCTCGCCATAAGCCCCTCTGCACTCTATTTTAAAGAGAGGGGCTAAAATTAATCACAAAATAATTCTTGATTCATGACAACAACCCAAAAATAACCATTCAGAAGATTGCCGATTCGTTTGTGTAAAGCAAGTTTGTTAAGTAACACTGGTAATACTGTAAATGAACTCGTTTATATGTACATACATATAAAACGAGTGTGTTATTTAAAATATAAATGAGTTCATTTACTAATATTAGTCACGTTTGTTTAAAAGTATTGTTTTGTTTCTATTAAAAGCTGTAGTGGCATTTTGGTCAAGATTTGTATTTATTTAATGACTGGAGGACTTTATGTTTACATTATCATATTGCATATTCAAATAATTGGACAGCCAATTAACACCCTTCGCCCTATTGACATCCAATAAATTAAAAAAAAAAGTCAGCAAAGTTGTAACCAATATAAGAGAATGCGAAGTTGAAATCACACCCAAAAGTGTGATTTCAACGAGTAACATATAATTATGTAAAACGATAATAAAAGGGGGAGGGGAGAGGAGAAACTCATCACACACCCTCGATTAACCAATTCAATCCTAGCACTTCAACAGTACTGTTGGGAGTCCTGGGACATCCTTCCGTGGGCTTACCGGGGCTCCCAACCGAGGTTGTTGGGCGTTACGTGAGGTTTTTTATTCGGTAGGAGTCCGGCATAGCATCCATCATGGATTTTGCCACACGTTAAAAAAAGGCACAACAACAGTTCAGACAAACGTAGGTAAGGTAGTAGCGAATTGGCTCTACTGATAAGTGCTATACTCTTAAGAGTACCTAACCCTCCAGCTAGTTGGTAATGTGCAATACTCGCTTTACAACGTGTTTATATCGACACCTGTTTCGCTCACAAGAGGCATTCTCAAAACTGACAGCTAAATAGAATTTTGGAGTTAAAACAATTTTTTGTGTCGAAAACGTCTTTTATTTTTACGGAAACTATACATGCAAAGATGATACAAACTGCACAATGAGACAGACCCAGACCATCTGTCAATACCTGTTAAATTACTTCCACTAAATGTCTAACTGATTCGTTGACACTTAAACAGGTGAATTTTTAAAAAGGGCTTGGATGGCCAAATCCGAAACTATAAGGAATAGCTAAAAATGCTCAAAGGAGTCACGAGCCCGATTTTGATAAAACTTAAACCTCATCATTAGATTTTTGAAAAACCAATAATCTCAGCTGGGAATCGAACCCATTGATTTTGAAAAAAAAATCATCTGCTGCTGATCAGGATCAAATTCTGCGAAGTAATGATATACAGCAAATTTAAGGAAAATTTGAAATTTTAATAGAATTTATATTTCATGTACCTAAATTTTGTATCATAATTTGTTTCGTTCGAATTCCCAGAATAGATCGTAACTATTCCGTGTTTTAAATCATACTCAGAATGGTTCTTTGGAGAATATTCTACACGAAATTAATAATATTGAATACAGTACGATTCTTGAAGTCTCGAATCCAACTATATATTGAAAACAATGGAAAAAACTCAGTTAACGTAAGAAAAATAAATTGTATTTTGTCAAAAATGAGCACTTTCCTTTAGTTTGCCGTATGTCATTATTTCCTAGAATAAGATCCTTTATAGCAACACTATCGTACGGTGCAATAATATAGGGTGTGTATTTTTTTTCAAAATCAATGGGTTCGATTCCCATCTAGGATAATGAATTTTTAAAAAATCTAATGATCAGGTTTTAAGTTTCATCAAAATCGGGCTCGTGACTCCTTTGAGCATTTTTCACTATTCCTTATAGTTTCGGATTTGGCCATCCAATCCCTTTTGAAAAATTCACCTGTATACATATGTGCCAGTGTGCCTATATGCATTTACTGTATGTATTGTACTTATTGTATATATTGCACTAAAAACTACCCTACTACTCGAATCCAGCTATGTATTGAAAACAGGGTTATTGTACATTCGTCACAAAGTAAATTCGTCATATTTTGAAGAATCCATACATGGAAAGTAAATTCGTCACATGTATAAAAAATATGTGTAAATTCGTCACATCGTTTTATTTAAGTAGCAATAGCAACCCAATGTTTTGATTTTTAGATTTTTAGCTATAGCTCGTCGGAGGTGCTCCTACTTCTGGGTGGTTTATAAAAAAAACCACGAAGACTAAGGCGTGAGCTCCGCTTCGCTTCGCTCCCGCCTTAGTCTTCTAACCTAACCCATCCAAGTCGGATTGCTCTGAGTTATATTTAATGTTACTTAGAGATTCTGAGTATTATAGTAAAATCCCTATGCTTGTAGCTATCCTTATAGTTTCGGATTTGGCCATCCAATCCCTTTTGAAAAATTCACCTGTATAAATATGCCTAATCCATTGGGGCTACAAAAACGCTGTAACTTTGACTTAAGAGTCCAAGAAGGCAAGAAACGCATCAATCTTTGCATATTTGTTTGGCTCTTGGAGCAACGCTTAGATTTTACTCCAAGGGCCAAACAAAGATGAAAAGATTGATGGCTTTCATTCACGCGAGCCAGGCCACAGTAATCAGCTGGTAGAGCATAATTTGAAAACCTGTTTGAAATAGAGGTCGAGTCTGACTGCAATTTCTGCGGGCGAGGGTTCGATGCCCGCGCAATACTAAACATGAATGTCTGTCTATTTGCATTCATCAAGGTGAATTCGTGTATAACAGATACGAATTTACATACTTAAATATAATTGTTTGTCCGTGTTCTAAAAGCACTTTTGTGTAGAATTTATTTAGAATTAATAAAACTACCAAAATATTGAATCAAACACGAATATCCAGTTTTCAGGGTGACATACTTATGCGTGAAGCGAAATCTTTTTAGGTACCCGTTTTTAAGAAAATTGAGTGAACAGATGACCATGATAACTTTATAAGGAGAAACTTTATAAGAGCATAAACTCATGAAGTTATTTTTTGGGCTTATTTCTTTATTCTACAGGTCTCAAAATTAAATAGCTGTCCGTCACTGCTCCATACGTTCGTCCGTCTCTACTCTAGCCCAAAGATTTAAATATACCTCACAAGTCTCTGAAGTTGCTACAGTTCAGTCCAGCCCACATTTTTAAAATGCAGCTGACGGAGTATTTTTTGAAACACGTGCAAAACGTGTAACAGAATAACGGAAGCATTTCTTTTTCGCCTTGAATTAAATATAGAATCGACATCAGTGTATCTCGAACGCAGCAGTACTTACGTTTATTACGAAATAGTTTCAGTTGCGCGTGCTTTTATAAATACCGTTACAAACACTGGCTGTACCAAAAATACTTTAAAAAGTTTATTTTGGTATGTCACCGGCACATGACTTTTGACATTTCTCGTTTGTTTATCTTGACAACGGTTGCTATGTTTGATATTATGTCAATACAAAGTGCCGTGTAGTTTCACTGTTTATTTTTTCTTCAGCAAATATTGTTTTTCTATTTACAAAACAGATATTATCATAAAAATGAGTCTGGACGAGTCACTACATAGTGTTGCGATGAAAGATCCAAAAGCAGTTGAAATAAACGAAGAGTTCAACAATTTCATGAAGAGAGTTGGGGAAGTTTCCAAACTCGTGAAAGATCTATCCAGCGGTGATAAGGAAAGGGCTGATAGAGCTCAGGCGGTTGCTGATCAGCTACTATCAGGCAAAGTGATTTTAGACGACGATGTATCACTGAAAGTGAAAAGTAATCGTACCGTTATCAATCAAAAAGCTTTTAAAGCGCTTGATAACAAAGATGCGGTAGATATTACAGTTCTTTTTACATTCTTCCTTTTTAGATTTAAGCCCGCGCTAGACTTAAACATCTTTCTATACATGAACACGTTATTCTGTAAACAACACTGTTTTAGTTCTATTTTGGTCACGACATTAACAGTGGGCGCACACTAGGCGTCTTGTCGCGGCGACAAGCTGCGGGCGCCAAATTACATACATTTTGTTCTAAGCTCCGCACACTAGGCGACATGTCGCCGCGACTCCGCGACAAGCAAGGGGAGTAGCCGCGTCTGTCGCGGCGACACAGCGACAGCTTTTGGAACGAAGTTCCTTATCGCGCGTTGCGAAGACGCGCAGTCGCGGTGACACGTCGCGGCGTCAAGTCGCCCGATGCAGGCGCACACTGCACGACAAGTCGCCGCGACATGTCGCCGCGACTGGCGCCTAGTGTGCGCCCACTGTTATAGTCCAACAAACACGGTTGAAAGTTATAATGGTATTTAGTACGTTATTTATGCCCTTTTAAATTATCTGACATGGATATACTAAGTTTCTTGTTGGTAAAATTAGACACGTATCGTAAACTCGTCTCGAAACAATGGTGTTTCTCGTATTTCAAGTCTTCTTTGTATAGGTAAGTAGGTACTACATTATGTCACATAGAAGCAACAATTTCCCAATGATCTATACACAAATAAATAAAATTGGAGTGTCTGTTTGTAATATTAAAATAACCGCCTTCTACTACATGCATATGAATGTATATAATATACGGTTTACATACCAAAACTAGCTGATGCCCGCAGCTTCGCCCGCGATGGCGCTGTATGTGAAATTTTGCTGAATTTTCTTGCTATAAACCTCACGGAGCCCGAGACCTTTCCAACGAATGCAAAACCGTGGAAATCGGTTCGTGCGTTCTACAGTTATAGCGTCAGGAAGGAAAACCCGACTTATTTTTATATAATAGATATATATTTTTAAAATTTTTGTCTGTCTGTCTGTCTGTTTGTTCCGGCTAATCTCTGGAACGGCTGGACCGATTTGGACGGGTCTTTCACTTTTATCCCGGGAATAAGTTTCCACGGGAAGCGGGAACGGGAAGAAATTTCACGCGGGCGAAGCTGCGGGCATCAGCTAGTACTTAAATAAAGAAATGTACATTGCGGGAAGCTAGTGCATAAGTAAGTACCTATTTAAAAGAAGAACTGTTTTATGAAATTCAAGGCGCAAGTGCATAGTCCATCGCGTGGAAGATAGTGAAATCACAACTGATAGTGACTAGCGCGTGCGCCTCTAGTGTTCATCTTTAGGTACATAGAATAAAAATTGAAACGCTTTCGCTGTCTATAAGCTTAGATCTTTTAAACCACTCAACGGATTTGACACATTTCTAGGCAATAGATAGAGTGGTTTGACAGGAAGGTTTATATGTACATAATATAATATATACATTGTATTGTACAGAAAAGCGGAGCTGTAAACGGTACTAGAATTCGATGAATGCGTTAACTGTGTTGCTTGTTAGTGGGCTAACAGACTAATAAGGATATCTACTTAGAGATAATCACACGTATGATAGGAACGCCACACAAATATTTAACCGTCTGGGTAGATTTCTATTATTTACTATATTTTTTAATGCATGTCCAAGTCTTACCTAACCTGATGCTTACTCGAGGACGAGGAACAGGCCGACAGAACAAGAAAACGTCGAAAAGGGCAATATAGTTATCTCTAGTTGAGATTTCGGATGCAGATGCTGTTCATCTGCAGAAACCCCTGAGAAGTGCGAGTGAATAGAGAAAAGAACCTAAACGGACTTCAAATGCAACCGAGTCTAAAGCTCAGATGATGCCGACCCTGTATTATATTTATATCATTACTAAGTATGTATGCATTATATATAATCTACACGAATTACTCAATACATTACGGATCTAGGTTATCAGACGTAGCTATGCACTGCGTACAACAAATGAGTTAACCGTATTTAACCATTGTACCATAACGAATTCTATGCCCGAGACGTGCAGTTCAGTACATAAAAATGCAATGAAAAACGTAGGTGGCATTTATAAATACCAATTTAAATGAATTTGTCCACGACAATAGCATACCCAATAAGATGCCAAGCGTTTAAACTGCGTGGTACGTACGATACGACGATGCGAGTAATGAATGGCGATGTTTTTAGGTCATACAAACTGGTACTATATCTATCTATAGTATATCTCATTGCTGCAATAATTAATGTCTAATCATTATTACCCCAAATATTTTATGACCGGGTTTTTTTTAAAGCAACACAACAATGCAAGCTTTTACAACTACAATTTGTCATTATACAGTAATTCTGCTCAAAAGTCTGCATGCAAGAGCCAACTTATTCATGTTTAGGTCGGGAAATTGACTTGAGCTGCAAAGTTACACCAGCTGGGCTTCCAGTCTTTTTACAGCCCTATCATAATTAGGTGCTTTTTGATAACTCGCTCAAAGAGCCCCAATTTGCTGTGAAGAGGAACCACACAAGCTGCATTAACAGGCTCTATAGCAGAAAATAATGAGGAATCGCTCGTTTTGGGGGCTTTTATGAGCAAATTTATGACCAAGGATAAATGTAACAGTACTAGAACAGTATACAGCTGTCACGTTTGTGTAGTTTTGGTTAAACAACACATGGTTACTTTATAAAACACCTTACTAGGTACGTCGTCAAATTTTCATCTATTAATTTATTAGACAGGTTTATCGCTTCCTTCAAATTTTCATCAATAAAACACATCAATTATTTACAGCGTCTTTGTTTGTCATGACAACGTTTGCGTTTGTGGCCAGTACAAATAGTCACGAACTACGACTTACTTCAAATTTAATAACTTAGACTACATACTTTATTAAGGCTATTTCAGTCGAAAAACCTTGTAACATGAAAATTATATTGTGTCATGGCCTGAAGCTATTGCAGGCAAAATAAGCGTAAAACCAACTTAGAGCTTATTAGATTTTGCCCTGAAACCGAGGAAACGCCAATGCATATCCTCTGCACTTATAAACGATACGATTCCTTTAGTTAGTAAATACTACAGCTGATAATACTAAGAGTGCCTCAAGTCTACTGCCATCAACCTTCAATGTCAAGGTATACCAACGTTTAACGTCCTCAACATCCAACAAGATGTTATATTAACCATCTTTGCTGTTTTCCTGCAGGTCGCTGGAGCGAGGATTTTTGGCTTCGGTCGCATAAATTCAAATCTTCGAAATTTCATTTCAACCCAGATTAGAATAAAAAAATAGTTTTACAAATTTTTTGGAGGGATTTATCTGTCCCTTCCCTACCCTATTCTTTGTTGGTCGATGATCATACTGTTTGGATCGATTAACGACCGATAAATATTCGTTGTTGATGCAAAATTAGCATATGCATTGGCGAGTCAGGTACACGCATCGTGCTAAATTATCAGAGAAAGCAATTTGGCGCGCGTTTCTCTATAAATAAACAAATTTACCTCGTGGTAGATCTGTCTATTTGTGAGAGGATAGAAATGTTCTTGTTTCTATATTTACAGCCATTGTGAAAAAACATGTCTTGAACTAATGAGCGCTGCACATTGCACACAGACGTATATTTAGTTAAAACCCACCACCACACTAAGATAAACTCCCGCCAATATCAACGGCTTGCCAAATTTTTATACCAAATAGTCAAATCAACCACTTTCTCGGAAGTACCGTTCATTACTTATTTCGGCATTTCGTAGTTCTCTGCTGGACGTACGTCTCTCATTAATTTTTGTCGTTATGGGGAGGAACGAGTGGTCAATTGTCAAATTGTGTCGTTATATGGAGGAATGAGAGGTCACTTGTAATTTTCTGTCGTTATGAGGAGGAATGAGAGGTGCTCATATTCTTCTCTTCGACCTCATCTATTAGTATGCAGGGGCACGACATTCAGGGGAGACTGGCTTTAGGCTTTGAAGATACGACTCCATTGTACCCTTGTTTTGTTTAGTTTCATTTTCTCTCGTTTTTATCAAACTCAAAATAAACTTGATACCACTGTACCGAGTTTACTTTGAGTTACACAAACACATTCACTGCCACAGCTGTAAAGAGTAGGTATGAACATTTATCAATATATTCTCTTTGTTTACTACTATTATCATCATGATTAATATGCATGGATGTAATTTCTGAATCAAGTTCATTATCTGGTTATCATTCGTAAGATAGGTAGGTCAAGTTGCTTGTATTACGAATTTAAGATACTACCCGGAAGTGTAGAGCTGCTGTCAGCGAATCCACTCGCAAAGTATGAAGCCTCAGGGTTCAAGTTATCTCTTTACCAAAATATTTCGACATCGGTTCAGAGAATTAGTCATAAAAACAGATCAGAAAAAGTTACGTAAGTTATGTCGGACGGATGCACGACATGCACGTATCTGAATACCATTGACTTCCAAAGCTTATATTATGAAATATTCCAAGATTTTTGGACCACTAAGCGGATTTTAGCCCAGAACTAAATATGCGGCACTGACTGATCTTTTATAACGATATTTACTCTATTTTCAAACATTTTCTAAAGTTAAATTTAACGGATACGATTCAAATAGAATGATACATGGGGTGCATAAATTTCGATTATTCCCAGTTGTTCCGTTGAAGTAGTTCCGTGGCGGAACTAGTGAGACTTTTTTTCCCAGTTGTCCCGCGGAACAAAGCATCAATAATTCAGTTCCCATTAGTTCCGCGGAACAAAGTAGAAATGAAATACTAATAAATTCATTCCTAGTAGTTCCGCGGAACAAAGCATAAATTAAAAACTAATAAATTAAGTCCCAATAGTTCCGCGGAACAAAGCATAAATTAAAAACTAATAAATCAAGTCCCAGTAGTCACGCGGGAGAAAGCATCTCTTACATACGAATATTTTATGTTCCCATTAGTTCCCTACGGTGTCTTACGGCTATTTTCTCATACAATTAAAAAAAATGAAGATCGACAAAACAAATGAAGATCGGTACAACAAATGAAGACTGACAAAACAAATGAAGATCGACAAAACAAATGAAGATTGACGAAGCAAACGAAGATCGACGAAACAAATGAAGATCAATGAAACAAATGAAGATCAGCAAAACAAATGACGGCTGGAAAAACAAATCACGGTTGGAAAAACAAATGACGATCGAAAAGACATTATGCAGATCAATAAAACAAAAGATTATAAGCAAGTTGATAAGGTCAAAAGTTTTTTGCAGCCATATTTTGTAAGCTAAATGCGATTACCATTCAAAAAATAGGTGCAAGCAATTCTCGACCTTATGAATATGCATAATATTTATTTATTTTTTTATATATTCGTGATCTGTGATGTCTATAAACGCCTAAAAGCACATTTTTAGAGATATGTCATTAAGGTCGAGAATTGCTTGCAGCTATTTTTTTGAATGGTTATCGCATCTAGATTACAAAAAAGGTCCATGCCAATTTCGACCTTATGAGCATGCATAATATCTATTTATTTTTTATATATTCGTGATCTGTGATGTCTATAAACGCCTAAAACCACATTTTTAAATAAGTGCCATTAAGGTCGAGAATTGCTTGCACCTATTTTTTTTAATGCTAATCGCATTTTGATTACAAAACATGGCTACAAGTAACTTTTGACCTTATCAACTTGCTTATAGTCTTTTGTTTTATTGATCTGCATAATGTTTTTTCGATCGTTATTTGTTTTACCAACTGTCATTTGTTTTGCTGATCTTCATTTGTTTCGGCGATCTTCATTTGCTTTTGTCGATCTTCATTTGTTTTTGTAGATCATTATTTGTTTTCAAAATTACTTAACTACTTTATACTTTTAAACTAGATGTTCTTCGTATAATGGATCTTTTTCCACTCGCATGTCCTAAAAGATCCATATTCATAAAAAATAAAATACTTTAAGGCTTTAAGATATTAAAGTGGACATAATATAATGTCCATAAAGATCCATTATAGTTCCGCTACGGAACTATTGGGAATAGAAAAGTCTCACTAGTTCCGCCACGGAACTACTGAGAACAGAAAAGTCTCACTAGTTCCGCCACGGAACTACTGGGAATAAAAATGTCCCAGTAGTTCCGTGGTGCGGAACTACTGGGAAAAAAAAGTCTCACTAGTTCCGCCACGGAACTATTGGGACAAAAAGTCTCACTAGTTCCGTCGCGGAACAACTGCCGCGGAACTACTGGGAATGAAGGATAAATTTCACGTAAAAATAACTACCGGGAAATAGAAATACATAACATAGCACGAACCGCAAATGACACAGAGGTTGGGCATGAATGTCGATTGTGAACACAACAAGCTTGTTATTTTAAGGAAATTTTCTATATTACATACAATCTGGCTGGCGCCAGGAACACAGACGTACTTACACATCTAGAAAATGAGGTCAACATTTTTCGAACATTTTTTTTTGGGATATAGATATAATACAATTTTTTTTTTCATACAAACCCTATGATATCACAAATAGTAAATCTAAACTTTGTGCCCCTGTTTAAGAAAATTGCTGAAACAGATAAACATTAAATTTGACAAAGTTATACTTTACGTAAAGAAGAAGAGCTTCTAAAGAAATATGTTGAATTCTCTTCGACTTTATCTCCAATTTAATAGTAATTTATAAACAATGCCACAACAGTATATTTTAGCCATATACAATGATGTTGATCTCGAGACAGGAATTGAAATGACTGTTGATTATTTTACAAAGCACCCAATTGTTGGTTTATCTGAATGTGTAGGTACCACTTCAAACATTCAAGGTCTTTATCTAATTGGTTTCAATACACTTGTGTCTAATTAAACCTTCAATGTTGTACGGATCGACATCTTTCATTATTACTATTGTAGATATTATATACATACACTTAATGATACTAGTTACTAGATCATACACGACTCAAAATAAAATGTATGTGCCTATAGGAAATTTCCGTTTTGCATATTCTAAGACTAATAAGCTAAATCCAAAAAAACAGTTATTGTTCCCGTCAGGACTCAGGATTAAATGAAAAAATCATACTGTAGTTCGGCAAATAATAATGTTCTGTGCCATAACAAAGAGGTTTAAAATGGCTACCAGTGTTTCCGTAAAAACGGTTTTTAAAAGGTTAAAGGGCCTGGTTTTAGTCAGGCGTAAAAGCATTTTACTGGCCTGCATGATCTTTCACACCCCGCCTTACCAATTACGATAATGGCACTCAATGTTAGGGTTTAGGAAGGTCGAGTTTACCTTCTAAATTAAATATGGAATTCGATTAATTTATTAACGTTAAAGAACACTGATTTCCATTTTAAGGAAATTGCGAATGCAGTTTTTTGTCCTATTTACGCACCTACATTATTACCGCTTTATGGATAAAACTATTCAACATTGCTTCACTTCTTAAACATTGACATTAATAAAACAACCTAGTTCACACAAGTCTTCAACTATGCTCATTAGCTTTGTTCTTTTTAGAGCGAAATGGACAAAGAAGTATGGATGGCAGAAGTGAGCAAGGATGCAGAACGACGTGCTGAGGACCGCAAAATTCGTCGTGAGAAAGCAGATACGTTCAAGACACGTGCAGTGAAGGCATTCCGTCGTGAAGAGTATGATAAAGCACTTTCCTGTTACAACAAAGCCATAGAACAGATCAAAGATGATGCCATGTTGTACTGTGACCGCGCTTTGACTAATATTAAGTTGAAAAAATATGAAAAGGTAAGAACTTGAGCAGAAGATCTGTTTCCACTTTTCTGTAAAAACGAAGCTATGATTTGGCCCAACGGAGCGTTAAGTAAAACTTAGTAAGTACAGTAGTCATGGAACTGGCTTTGACTGTTAACACAACAGAAATCCCGCTGGCAACCAGTTTTATTTCTCATACTAAGTATATAGGTAGATATGCTCATATCTGCTAAGTAACAGCAATTTTGTCAATCTAGTCTTACAATCTAGTCGTTCTGTAATCTGACAAAACCCAGTCATCATAAGATAATATTTTGCTTAATAGTCTAAACGAGGCGCTTATTAATACCAGCTGATATTCATTATAAGATACATAAAATGTCTTCCATTTGCTGTCAGCCTTTTATCTATGTAATTTCACTTTTTCTCAAGTACTTTATTCACTGTTTTGTTACCGATACTCCCTACTGACTCTTTGTTAAGACGATCGTATCAAGGTTTATAGCAAGATTAACATTAGTTCTAAAGGAAAAATGTCCTAAAGTAAATATTGCATTGCATGTCTAAAATTGACGGCATTAACAGTTCTTAGTCTGACCTCTAATTTAGAAACATCCGGTTGTTGTTAGCATTATTTGATTTGCTCCGAATGTGTTAAGTTGGCTCTCACAGAACCTTGCAATTAATAGTTAACCTGCTTACAATCATTAAAGTAATACAAACGTGTGGAAGATCATTACACAATACATATAAAATGACTTAAACTTATGGTCTGACTGACTGTTAGACTGTTTCTCTATCAATTGTAATTAATTGATAGAGAAACAGTCTTATATTCTTCCCGGAGTTCTACGAAATCGTACGCAACTACCCGGATTTAAGAACTCCATCGTCGTCCTCATAAATATTCTCACGAATTGAAAGTAAAGACCTCAAGTACAAGCTGGTGCACCGTGCTAAATGGTCAGGCTGTCGTAGGCTTCTCGTTGCACCAGGAAGGAGGGGAGGATCATACGGTAGACACTTTCATCGAAGCTGAACAAAAACCATAATGAAAAATATAGACTTGGCCTCCTGGGTAGCGAAAATAAGAAACGAAACATAGCTGTTCCTAGCAGTCAATAAAATATGTTTCTAGAAGCAACTGGGAGGGACTATACTTCATGAACTGCTTGTTTTTCAGGTTTTCGACGACTGCCATTGGGCACTTCGGCTCAACGAGAATAGTTTTAAAGCGCGTATTTATCAAGCCAGAGCATACAAAGAGCTAGAGGAATTCGACAAACTGGAAGAGAGCAAGAAAGAATTGGATGAGAAGTTCCCACAACACAAGGATCTCGTTAAATATTTTCTTGAAAAGAGAGACGAGTTTGGTGAGGAAGAGGAAGAAGAAGAAAAAGAAGAATAGACAAGCTCGCAGACTGTAAAGAGACATGCTGTAATGGTCGCGTTATTGAACAACCTCCTAACAATTATTGGACAATGGTAAGGCTTTGATCCCAAATATGAACCGAGAGTAAACAGTTGATAAAGCAGATAATACCAATGATACCCATAACACAAGCAGGTTATTCCTAGCTTACTTTGGGATCAGATAGCGTTGTGTGAGATGTCCGTGAATATTTATTTATTTATATACTCTGTGTTGTTTTACAGATGCCATCGTTTCCAGTTCAGCGATCGTCATAGCGTGTCGTAAATCACAGGCTTTTGTCTTTAATCCTTTGTTTTTAAATACTCGACTCGAAACATGATTTAACTTGTGTCAGAAACACAATATGAAAGTTGATTTGATTTTTTGTTGTTGATAATGATGAATGATGGTTATTAGTTGTTTGAAGATCATCATTATAGTTGATTGATTCAAACGTCACGTTTTGTTAGAATTACTTTTAACGCATTCATCATATCGGGCGTCAACACCTCGTCCCATTTCGTTTCAAGTTTATGTACCTACTGTCGTTTCTTTAGTAAATAAAACATTATTGAAAAGATACCGGTGGTTTATATTGATAAACAATCAAAGTGTTTATATTACACGTGCACGTAATCATAATTTCGATCATTTTGTAGAAAGCAATTTAGCACTAGAGTTCGTTGTACCTTTGTTTCGCAGTCAGTGATGTGTAAATGTAGCAGCGCAGTAATTTAGAGGTCAATGTTGATGAACATGTGAAGTATAAATATGTATAAGTCTACTTATAGAGCGGTCTGGAAGTTCATAATGTCCTTTCGGTCCATTAGGTCCCATGTATCAAAAGGTCCAGAGTGTCAAAATGTTCAGTTCTACAAAATGACCGATATTGAATCGTCCAGAGTATCAAAATGACCGGAGTATCAAAATGACCGGAGTATCAAAATGACCAGAATATCAAAATGACCGGAGTATCAAAATGACCGGAGTATCAAAATGACCGGAGTATCAAAATGACTGGAGTATCAAAATGAAATGACATTTTGATAAATGGGACCTAATGGACCGAAAGGGATAATGTACCTAAGTGAGCACATGATTATGCTGAAAACTTCACGTAGAAAAAGAATGGGTCTCAAATTGTTAAATTAATTTTTTTTTTTTCATTTCAATTACCACACATCCTTTTGCAATGATATTTCTCGGAGGTAATGTTTCTATTACGAATACGGTTCTCACAAAATTAAAACTGTAAAATTTGACATCTGCCAGTTTCATTACAATGCTAGACAAGAAAAAAAGACAGCGTATCGCTACGCAAAAAAAAAATCTACGATAAACATTATTATAGATGTCAAAAGTGACAAGACTAAACAAACCGGTAATTTTCGATTGATTCCATAGTTTTATGAGTTTTCGGACTCCGGTCCTGGCCTACACTTTGGACTTTCTCTCACAAACCCTTTTAAAAATGTTAGTATACTTTTCGTTTTAATGTCCAAATACTGAATGCATGCTTTATCTGCTAAGCCAGGCCTTCCCAACCTTTTTCATGTCATGGCGCCCCTATAAGGTTTAAAAATTTTCGCGGCGCCCTCACATGCCACGTGAAATATCCCCCCCCCCCCCCGCCGTCGTTCTTTCGCTGGTATTCGCGTCATTGACGCAGCTATTCAATGGTACACTCGGCCACTTTGGGGGTCCAGGTTTTTACGGCGTCTTTGAGGTTGTTCGGGTGTTACTCCACTTCTTGTAGCGTGCGAGCTTTCACGTCAAGCTGTCGTCTTCGGCCTGCTTCTCTAAGGACGGTGAGCAGCCCCCGTCCCGTCCTTAGGCCCGCGGCATGGAAGCCGATAATCTTGGGCGAAGACAAGTGTATGGCGCCCTCGCCGCAGACTGTGAAACTTGGGTTGAAGAGTAATCTCCCGCTCCCTGCCCGCCGTCTCTTTCACGAGCATGAGACCTGCTTGCAGAAAAACGCGGCGGCGTCTCACTTCCTCTCACTGGATGGATCATGGCTCGCACCGTGGTCTCCAGCGAGATTTTGTCCACATCTAGACCTGCTATTAGGACCTAGCGCTATTGCGCCCATGCTGCGCACTCCACCAATGTATGGAGCGCAGTGATGCGTTCCTTGCAGTGATGGCACTCGGCCGTGTTCTCCCGGTGCATTTGCCACAGATACTTACCGATGCCCGGTAGTTATCTCTATCAACCAATAAAAGAGATCTCCTCTACAGCCACTCGTTTATGATCGGTCTGATCGCCCCGATTGTGGCGTTATCCCACCTTGGTTGCTTAAGTCGCACTTTTCAAGTCTCTATGATTTCCTGATGGAGCTAGGACCGTTGAGCAACTCGGACCACTGAGCCAGGGAAGCTGTTTGTGACCATGTTGCCGCCTATATTAACCCCTCTCTCAACGAAGGCACTTTAAGGCGGTCAACGCGGTGAGAACTCAGACACAAAGTAGAAAAAAAATAGGGAACTTGACAGACAGATCCGTTTACACAAACGAGTTTTAGAGTGGTGACCGCGAAACTTGGCAAACGACGAGTAGGACGTCCACCCGCTAGGTAGACCGACGACCTGGACCATGTGGCGTTATTTTTTTTTTGGTGACGCGGGGAATGCTGTTGGGCACCGTCATCCCAGCCGCGGGGACAGCTGGGACGGTGTGTGGGGCTCCCGATCCCGGAAAGGGACCGTCCTGTCCTACCCACTAAACCCCGCGGTGTTTCTTCTCACCCTATAGCCGGGCCGATGGATATCCAAAGATTGTTCAGGTCGGCCCGGCGGGGGCGCACCGTACGTCCGGGGCTCTCCTCGGGGGAGCAAGATGGGCGGCTCCCCCTGAGCTCCCTAATGAGCTGACAAAAACCCAAGTCCGCATTGCACCGCTCTTGAGCGCTTTCTGGAAGCAGAGACGGTAGAGAGTGGTCGAGTGAGCGGGCACTGAAGGCACCGCCGGAACACGGAGAGGTGTCTTCCGCCAAATGATCATCGGTGTACGGGGTCCTCCGACCTCCGCCCACCGGTACAACGCCAGTCGGGGGCGCGCACGAAGGCTGCCTTGCGGCGCCCCCGAACCAGACGGTGGGATACGTCTCTTGGCACTCCTCTCTCTTGGCGACCGTGTGGCGTTAGTTGGGAGAGGCCTGCGTCCAGCAGTGGACTGTCATAGGCTGATTCAATTGATTGATTAATTGCATATTTATGATGTTTTTTACTATCTTTTTTTACGTACAGAGGAGCGCCGCGACGCCCCTCTGGGCTTCCTGCGGAGCCCCGGGGCGCCGCGGCGCACAGGTTGGGAACCCCTGTGCTAAGCCTTATTGAGTACTTCGATATCTTTAAAAGTATAGACGACACCGATAACACATTTGTACCGCTTTACAATATTTTTGAAGTTGTCAAAGAAAAATGTCCCAGCAAGAATTTTGATCACTGCCGAGGGACTAAAATAGACTTGATAGCATACATACTTGCGAAATCAGTAAATATTTAAACGCGAGTTGACACGATGTCAGTCTATTGTTTTGTCCATAGCAGAGTCAAGAGTGCTACAATTGCATGAAAAAAAGATCTTTATTTTGCTTGTGCTATTCAACTATTTTAGTTGCAGTAGCGCTTGTGGCCCCGTTTCTTTAGTTTTCTGTAAGCGATCGCAACGTTAACAATTTTACGTATTTTAGTAACCCATGGTATTTTCATTTACGATTTACGCTTTCGTACTTCGTAAAAGACGTTGGTTTCGGAAAGAAAACTAGTGGAATCTGCTCTTTTAGGGCAAACAGCGAGACGTAGCGTATGTTTTTTAAATTGATAAATCATATAGACGATGTTCAAGATAATTTCTGCATACAAATCCAACAAGAAGTGCTTGTACAAAACCGGTTCACACTAAGTTACTTTTTCAATGAAGAAAGTTAACGTTAATGACCGATCTATGGATATTGGACGGCGGCGAATGTGACATGACTGTAGACGATAATATAAATAAAAACATTTTGTATAAAGCATAATAATAAATTGAACGCAAAAGATTAATATCCAGACGATACTAACCCAAAAGGCACTCTTAAACTAGTCCAAGTACTTACAGATAAAACTAGTAGTCCGTGTAATAAGGGCCGTGTTAGAAAACGATTCTCAAAGCCGAAACTTTTTTCGTTGTTTTATAAGGAAATGCAAAATCCTAGGGATTCTTGAGCATTGAGTATCATTTTGTAATACGGAACTAAGATCCAACTGGGCTCGATCTTCACTCATCTTTATTATTTCATATCAGTTTAAAAACAAACAAATTTTAGATAGATAAAAAAATGTTGACCAGACTTTTTTAACGTCTAATTTTATAAATAGATTCGTGAAGGCCAAGCACAACGGGATTCGCAACTTTAAGAGGATGTTGACTCACCAAGTAACATTAGGACTCCGACGAACGACACACAGGAATAGAGGAATGGCAGATAGGTCCATAAACCTGCAGACAGACAATGACACAATGTAAATAATGAACAATATACTTGATATGCATCAGGGGTTTTAATAGTCAGGGCTGGGCGTGGAACTACTGGTGTATTACGGATATGCGTAGCAATTCTGTTGTGAATAGTTTAGATGTCAGGGTTACTGAGTAAAAAAAGTGTATTTATCAACTTACCTACTTACCAACTGATGCCTATGGGGTTCAAGCCACCCTCACCTGCTAATGGTCATAGTGAAAAGAAGGAAAACTCGAAACAAAATCCTTTTCCAACCAGTCTGAACTCTGACCACAAACAAAACCTTCCCACAGGATCAAAATTGGGAGAGGCGTAGAGTTGAATGGTAACAGCAACTGGCTCGGGCTGCATAATCGAATTTAACCAGAATAAAGCTGCATGAGAATATAATCAGTTCGCATAATACATCGTTACCATAATATTCGTTAAACAACTGTAACACTGTCTACACTACCTTGTCTAACCTTATGACGCGACATCGACGCAAGCGCAATACACCCAGTATTTTGCATCATTTTGAACGTAAACGCTTTGATACTGAATTTGTATTGAAGAATGATCAGAACAGTGTACAGACATGGGCGCTGGGAGGTGAGTGCAAGGGGGACACTTGCACTCCTAATTATTTATTTATTTAATTATATATTTTAGTATGTTTAGATGCAGATGCAGTCACCTAGAAATAATCTTTGCGGCGACTATGTGTTTTGATCAGTGATATGATAGGGGAGCGTTTGTCTTTTAATTCGGTGTTCATCCTTGAGCTGTGGATGTCGACTGGTCAATGATCCCGCAAAAACTAGTAGCGTGAAGACTGCACACGATATTGTTGGCTCGATAAACGCAAGAAGAGACGAAGCACGCAATGCAGCCGTAAGGATATTGTACAAAGCGAAAAGCATGTCATTACTAATTACTGAGAAACTACGACCGACATCCAAATGCAACATGATGTATTGCTCTATTTAGGGTTCCGTACACAAAGGATAAAAACAGGACCACATTCCCCTATTCATGAGGCTTCGCTGTCCGCCTGTCTGTCTGACTGTCTGTCTGACTGCCAGTCTGACTGTCTGTCTGACTGCCAGTCTGACTGTCTGTCTGACTGCCAGTCTGACTGTCTGTCTGACTGTCTGTCTGACTGCCAGTCTGACTGTCTGTCTGACTGTATGTCTGACTGTCTGTCTGACTATCTGTCTTTCTGACTGTCTGTCTGACTATCTGTCTTTCTGACTGTCTGTATATCTGACTGTTTGTCTGTGGGCTCCCATACAACAAACATGTTTTTAATTTGTTTTTTTTTTGTACGGAACCGTCCGAGGTCGAGTACGGCTCGCACTTGGCTTGTTCTTCTAATTAGCTCACGAACATAATGTACGTCTGATGTAAAGCCATGGCGACATTTAGAGAGTTGGGGGCCACTCTGACAGTTCACGTGACTATTGACAGTGACATATTGAAAACGACACTTGTACTATTCCACAATATTCATTATTATAAACCAAGTCAAAACGCACCGATCAAATCGCTTCTAGGTCACTGCGTAATGATTGAACACAATCGGACCGCAACACACATTACTAGGTATTACTGTCTCGAAAACACACCAACAATGTTGGTGTGTTTTCGTCGAGACAGTAATACCTTGTCCTCCCATCTAGACCTTTGAAGATGCTGTAAAGCGAAACCGGTCAGGTTTATAATAATAATTATTGTGGAATAGTACAAGTGTCGTTTTCAATATGTGCAGCAAGTTCCACCAAGTGCCGTCAATCAACAGTATAAATAATATTGACAGTGACCCTCAAGTTGCAGGTCCAATGATGAGTCTCTTCACGCTCCGCTTGAAGAAACCAGAGTTGTATGAGGATGTCATTATGTGTGTTGCGGTCCGATTGTGTTCAATCATTACGCAGTGACCTAGAAGCGATTTGATCGGTGCGTTTTGACTTATTGTTGTACTTGTAAGTGTATTGATGACATAAGAAGCATGGCTGATTAGGCCATCAATGATGAAACGGATATTAACTACGATAAGATAACATAGATAATTAATCCATATTTTATCCAATCAACCGTTTCAAGCTACTATCTATTTTAAACCGAATCGAAATTTTAATGGACAGAAGCGGATATTGGATATTAATGACAAAAAAATAACTTTAGATCATTGGTTCCTAACCTTTTCAGAGCTGCTACCCCTGTCACATGTTAGTGAAACAGATTTTACCCCCAAATTAAAAAAAATTAAGAAAGCAATACAGGCAAGGAAAAATGTCTTTATTCTTAAAAAATGCATTTTTGTTACCATTATTAAGTTAGTTGACTCCCGACGAAAAACGAGGGGTGTTATAAGTGTGTCTGCCTGTGGTACCCTAGCAACTCAGTGAATGATCCTCTTCGCCAGGTTCTGTAGGTTCGGAAAACGTAGAAACTGGTTCTGATCCGAAAGGCCGGCAGACGCGGTATCGGCCGATGGTGTTGCTCAATAAGGTGTACAAGCTCTATGAGCGTATTGTTGCAAAGCGCCTCGTCGGGCACTTTACACGCGTGGGATCAAACCTGGCGGAATAACCAGTTTGGTTTCCGTCAGGGGCGCTTCAACGTGGACGCGAACATGCGCATTTGAGATCTGACGGAGGAAGTAATATCGCAGGACGACGTGGTGATGGCGGGGTCTCTTGACATCGCCAACGCCCTCAACAATTTGGCCTGGAGCCGTTTGGCGGTGTTCCGCAGGAATCGGTCTTAGGACTGCTTCTGTGGAACATCAGATATGATTGGATGCTGTGCGGCCCGTTGCTAGTAACGCGCGAGGAGCAACGCACCGAGACGCAGCCCTAAAGTCCACGGCAGGTGTTGCTCAAGTTGTGGGTCGAATACGGCGGCTGGTTTTTGAGGTCGCCCTTCACAAATCCAAAGTTCTGAGCTTTCACGGACCTTGGAAAGGGCCACCTGCGGGATCCAGCATACAGGTAGGAAGCGTCGGAATCTTCATCGAGCCCTCGATGAAGTATCTGGGGCTCGTACTCGATGGCCGATGGAACTTCAGACACTACTTCTGAAGTATTGTCCGAAAACTGAGGGGGCAACAGCCGCACTTTCACGGTTGTTGCCCAACATAAGAGGACCCAACGCTCCCTGCAGAGCCTCGTGCTGAGTACTTTACTTTTATCCCTTATCCCAAGACTATCGGCCTCCATCTCCATGGAACTGAGAATGGTGGGGGTCTGGTCACCGTCCTTTCAGAAGCAGGCCCAAGACTACAGCGTAACGTGATAGTTTTACAACCTCCCAAAAACGTGGGATAAATGAAAAAAAATAAATAAATATTCACGGACATTTCTCACAACGCTATCTGATTCCAAAGTAAGCTAGGAATAACCTGTTTGTGTTATGGGTATCAGACCACGGATATTAATACTTATATACTTTTTAAATACATACATATTATACATAGAAAGACCCAGACTCTTGAGACAAACATTTATGGGTCACACAAATATTTGTCTCCGGTGGGAATCGAACCCACGACCTCCAGCGCCGCAGGCGGTATCGCTACTGACCGCGCCACAGAGGCAGTCAAAAGGGATAGCACCCAAATCCCCTAGGCGAGGCAGCAGTGGTAGCCAAGGTCTTACCCGGGGCTCCCAACAGTCCCAACCATAGGCAGTAAATAAGGAGCGGTGGTTGCTATTCGGTAAGAGTCCGGCATGGCATCCATGACGGATATTTCGGACGGACCAATTTTTGAGGAGGGTTTTATTTGTGCGAAAACCGATGAACGCTCAATGCGCATCTGATACCACGCTCCACGTTCAGGCAGTTTCTGGATTTGTTTTCAATGTTACCAGAGTTGAGAAATCCGCTCTCGTATCTACAAATGGTAGCAAACTGTACCAACATGTTCAGAGCTCTGTTAGCAATGATTGTGTATTCTGAAGCTGTTTTTCGCCAAAATGTTCCTAGTGCTCGGGGTTAAGGGAGCACCTTTTAGCTCCATGCTTCACTGAGATTTTACGAACAAGAGAGATCGCGATGCCGCGTACCTACCTAGGTACATATTTAGTATTTACATTGATATTTTATTTTATACATAAAATCATTATTTTTATTGTGTATTCATCTTTTTTAGGCATCACCCGCATCACCACTATTACCCCCATAGAATTACTGTTTTACCCCCGCGGGGGTAATTACCCCTAGGTTCGGAACCCAGGCTTTAGATGTTAAAATATTACATTCTGTTTGCATCTAAAACAAAACTAAGTTTTCGCAATATAAATCGGACTGAATATTCATCAAAATTTATGAATTAACGGTATAAAAAATATTTAAAACAAACTATCGTATAAACTTTATCAAAATCATTTTAGCAGTTACGATTTCTAACACGCATTTGCTGTCAATTAATGATCTTATTTTGACACCTGTCAAAAATAATTTATATGCCAGATTTGTGCATAAAGATGACAATCAAATGTAAATGCTAAGTAGACCATCAAAATGCTGAATCACGAACATAATTTTATTATTCGCACGCGAGAATGTTCTAGAACAGTTCGTGTATATTTGAGTTCAATTGAGCGTAAAGAAAGCGCGCACATAGCCCAATTGTTTGCCGTTGTTGATGCTAATGGGTGAATAGATTGCCTCGTATCCGGGCTACGACGTTCTACATTATTGCTAAAATAAACATTAAATAGTAATAAAGAAATGTGAATCATAGGACAATGATTTTATACGCTCCGATTATTACAACCATGAAATAATAAGGTACAGAAAGCAACCTCCTGTATGTAATGACTTTTTTCAAACCTACCCTCGGCTACGCACACTCGTACCACAAATTAGAGATAGTACAGATAGAAACCTACATACTAAAGTTGTTGAGGCTACGCACACATAGACAACTCATTCACAGACACGAGGTCAGGCGGTCTCAACCGAATTTTCGATACTGATTTGTGCGCGAGTGTGTGTACCAGAGGGTAGGTGTGAAAAAAAGTACATACATGAGTTTTCCATCTGTATTATCTCTAATTTGTGCTCGTACGCAAACCGTCCGTGAACTCCGTGAGCGGTGTCTATAGTGATACATAGCAAATTGATTGAAAACATAAAGCATTCGCGATCTTAGTCGACATAAGTTTAAAGATGCAAAAGAGAACGTATTACAAGACGTAGATTCTGGTGAGCTTCGTTAAATATTCAGTACTTGTAAGCCTACATTCACGGCTCGTTAAACATTGACTCCAACAACCTCACAATAAAGTGTATGTTCCAATGTCACAGTCTACGATTCCTATTCGACTTTTATCCTATTTGACTCTGCACCGTGACACCAAGGCCAATAGCTTTTACACACTAGTAAAGTTAGCTTATGTGGTTGACTAACATTAATTATTCTTTAAGGCTAGACGGAACTAGCAAGTCTACCATTCTTCAATATATCACATTGTCATCGATAATCTTATCGATTACCAATAATTAAATCATAATTATCTGTCAATTTACCTGTTTAATTAGATAGGAGAGAGTAGACAACAGTACAAAAAGTTGAATTAAAAGAAACATTAGGTATACTTACTAAGCAAGGCATCAATACTGGAACGGTCGCCTTCCAGCCACGCAGAGATGACGTAAGCAAGTCCCAACATGAGAACGCCAAGTAAGGCGAGCACTATAAATGTTTCATACACTCTGCCTCGGAGTCCTCTACAACCAGGGAAGCCTGAGGACTCCGAGAACAGATACGCGAACGGTAAGAACACGAACATTGAGAGGTTGGAAAACAGGAATACGTGACTCCACAGTCCTGAAACAATGTATAGAAAATGAGGATGGCATAGTTAATTTCACATTCTTCCTAATCTTAACTTAGAATAGTGTTTCTCTTTCATTAGCTGGTGGGGCCAAGTTCGCCTTTAAGCTGGTGCAGATATTGAACTGCTGACTAACGGATGAATATAAAGATGAAAAGAAAACTTTGGTTAAGACGCTCAGAACCTCTCTGAGCGTCTCAACCAAAATAGGTCAAACATAGCTATCCCGATGCCGACGTCTTCAGAGGTTTTCCAGCAATCTGTCTTGACATGGCCCAATCGACATTGCTATTCCCGTAATAACTCTCCCCTTCTTCAGGACTCTAGTCTACGTGAGTTGCACAATATAATTTTTGTTGTGCATTTTACAACGAAGTACGCAATAAATATTACATAAGCATGTTTGTCAACTCAATTCAATTGTGTTTGAACAAAGCTACAATAATTCAAATATTTACTTTTTCTGTCCATATTATTAGACAATACGATCTGCTAGTTTTGCAGTACTCAGTAATTCTTACATCATTATTGAATTTGATATCATAAGTTGCGAAGAGGAAAGCGTTGGGCAAGTGGAGGGGACAAACAAAATGATATGTAGATAGGGTTCTCAGGTGTCGCAACAGACAATAAAGGTCTAGGGCAGGTAATCGTTTCGGGGTCGCGTCTTCAGACGGCAGCTGCTCTTAAAATAAATCTTCATTTATTGGACGAGACGTTTAAAAGCAATACTGGTAGATTCACGGAATCAACTTTGTTGTTGAAAGAAATTTCATTCGGTGGTTAACTTTGAAACACATTGACAGATTTTACAAAGCGTTCACGACCGCTGCTTGAGAAGGGTATATTTCTACAAGGCATCTTCTTCGGATCGTGTGCGTACGGCAATATTGGTCGAAATAGTCAAATCTGATAAGAAGAGTAGCCGCGCAGCTAGGCTCTAAATATAGTTTTTCTATGCAAGTGGAAAATTTAAACATAAAGGACTAAATAGGTAATAATAGTATGGTGCAGCAAAACTTACCCTGTATAAGAGAGCTATTTAACCATTTGACGTAATAACTGTTTGGATACAATATGAGCACTTCGTTGCTGACTATGGATACAGGCAGAAGTAGAGCAGATCCTAAGGACACTGCCAGTGCAAATGTGCATAGCCATAGACTAATTCGGTACACTTTTACTTCGTCCTCGTCTCCAGTAAAATAGTCTTCACTGTCCCTTCGGCGGAATTTCTCGATTAGCATGAAGGACACTAGGTACAGTATTATGAATAGTAGCAGGAAAATCTGGAACAAGTAAAGTAGAAGTTATATTTCATAATGTTTCGTCATTATGCAATATGGTTATATGCCTACGCGTCGACGCGACGCTCTTGGCAGTAAGACCTTGACCGAAAGGGTGTAATTCTGCAGCTAAGCTGGAAAAGTTCTTTGTGGTATTCCGTTATGGCAAGGGATCGTAGTGCATGGAGATGGGGACCTCGGTCAAGTTGCAGGATACCAACCAGAAATTTGTCTAATTACAAAGTAAAGGGTGGGTTCAAGTTAAGCGAGGTGTCTACGACAAGATTGAGAAGAAGAGACCGCAGAACAGCTGCTTACCTATCTTAGCACAGCATTCCACACGACTGCGAGCAATAACATGGCACATCACTAATCTAGTGACGTGATGTGCTATGGCTAGCGCTCAATTCTGTTTCCGTTCCTGCTCGCATCACATAGGAACTTATGACAAGGATATAAAGAAGCCTACATGTTCTTCCCGCCAGATTATAATTAATCTATCCCCGTAACGAATTTCAACTGGATCCGTTCAGCCATTAGAGCATAGAAGAGCGCATAGCGCATTAAAAATGGCTTTATCATTTTTTCACGACAAGGTGCAGCAGAGCATTCCTCACTCATTATTCACCCTTCTGCACCAATGCTTAATAATGCTACGGTTTATTTAATACATAGAAGAGATCCAGGCGGATTTTTGCAATGTGTCCCGGCAGCAACCTGAAGACGAGAATTCTTATGCTCGATACTTTTATCTTAACTCCGAAACACCTTTGGTTATAAAATATATCAGTTCTGTCAAGGAATAGAACTTGATACTCAACTGTGTTAGCGCACTCGATGTTGTCTCTATTCATGTACAGTTATTATTAGTAGGAATTTTATTTTTTAATTCATGATCATCATCATCACAACCAATTCAGCGCCCAATACTGGGCAGAGGCCTCCCCCAAGTATTGCCACAACATTTGGTCCTATGCCTATGCATCCAGCAGGCTCCCACAACCTTTACATCATTGGTCCCACCTTACCTACTTAGTCTGCATTTTCTGATTCTGTAACATACCTCCGACAGACGTTTCTCTGCCGATGAGCCGCCGACAGAACGTTACCATTATGAGTGTTTTACCGACAGAACCTTTCAAATATGAACGTTTCGCCGACAGAACGATTAATTCATGAGTAAATCGACGACAGAATCGTTCACCAAATAAGAGTTCGTCGACAAAACAAAAAAAATTACTACGAACAGGCTAAGGCGGGGAGCTCCGCTCCGCTTCGCTTAGCCTTCTTACCTAACCTATCCAAGTCGGGGTATTAACCATTCACATATTATGGTTGAATTAATCGTTCTGTCGGCGAAACGTTCGTAGTTGACAGGTTCTGTCGGTGAACAACTTATAATCGAAACGTTCTGTCGGCGGCTCATCCGGCAGAGGAACGTCTGTCGGAGCCTAGGAGGTATGTTTCAGAGCCGCATTGTCTAGAGTAGTCTAGACTGTGGATTTAAGAACTTTTTGACACTCAAGACTTTTTAATTAGGTAATTACAATACTTTTGTTTGTGATACCTAGTTCAGTGACGGTAATGCATTATAATTACGATTAGTTAACCTCTGCACTTATTAGAGACTATGATTATTCATCACTGTGATTGAAAAAGTCAAAATATTGCAGCTTTATTGTGCAAACCAAATGATACAAGGTGCATTAACCCACCCTAGTACAGTGCACTGCATCTGATTCGGCAAGGTTTTGGAGTGAGCAAAGCACTTTTTGGAGTGAGTGTAGCACTGTTTTGGCCTCTAGTGTATGAGCGAACTTACACCCACTACTCCAAAACATTGCCAAGTTAGACGTCGTGCACTGTATTATCCTACAAACCCTTCTATGTCAGGTAACCTTTGACAGTGAGAGTGGTTGTGAGTATTATTGCCAGGTTCTTCTCTCTCCGGCTCTATCTATTGCTTTGCTGATCTGGCAGTAAATGTAGATCATTTTGACATTCATTAGTGTTACTTTGTGACCTATGTGAATAAAGATTTTTTCATTTTCCTACAAACCCTATGTTGGTTAACCTATGACAGTGAAAGTGGCAGTGAGTTTCATTGCCAGGTTCTTTTCTCTCCGGCTCTACCTATTGGTTTGCTGATCTGGCAGTAAATGTAGATCATTTTTGATCGTTACTTTGTGACCTACCTATATGAAAAAAGATTTTTCATTTTCATTACAACTAAACCAATCTTACTGAAAAAACTGCATAAAATAATGTTTTTATATGGGAGCCTCACTTAAATACTTTATTGTTTTTTTTGTATTTCTTTTTATAGTGGCTACAGAAATACATTTTCAGTGTAAATTTCAGCTGTCTAGCTATCACGGTTAATGACATACAACCACACGGACAGCGTAGTATCAATAATCTGCTTCTTTGGCGCACTCGGTAGTGATACCGCCTGCGGCGCTGGAGGTCGTGGGTTTGATTCCCACCGGAGATAAATATTTGTGTGACCCATAAATGTTTGTCTCAAGAGTCTGGGTGTTTCTATGTATAATATGTATGTATTTAAAAGTATATAAGTATTAATATCCGTGGTTTGATACCCATAACACAAGCAGGTTATTCCTAGGTTACTTTGGGATCAGATAGCATTGTGTGAAGTGTCCGAGAATATTTATTTATAATAGGGTTCCGTTTTTACCCTTTGGGTATGGAACCCTAAAAGAACAATTTCACCAAAGGATCATTTTAACTTCCGACAAATTCAGTAGTTTACTATAGCTAGACCACATAACTCAGTCCTGACCCAAAGACAATATATTATATTCACTATGTAGTACTATGTCTCATACAAAATAATGATTATATTGCTTTTGGGCAAGGACTGAGGTATGTGGTCTAGCTATAACTATTTAGATACTTACATGGTTTAATGTCGTACTTAACATAAAATTGGAAACAACAAATTTTAAAAGTATCACTACTAAGTGATGATGTACTACCTATTTGTTTTTAACTGTGAGAAGTAAAATTCAACTATGTTTATTAAGAAGTAGCAGATCTGTGGAACTCTGTTTACGTCTCACAACAGAGAGTGAAAAGTGTATTAATCAGGCTCAAAGGATGGTGTGAAACTGGTGTGTTTTCTTTTCATAAAAGAGTTTAATGTGTCGATTTTGCATTGGATTATAAACATATTGATTGATGTGGAAGATAAACTACAAGTACTGTACCTACTGTACACATCAACCAAATATCAACAATATTGAGACAAGGTTCAAGCTGTGCTAGCCATTCCAAAGTCAGAACATTCTCGATTTGTGTTAGAGGAATATTCCCGAGTATGTGACTATGTGACTAAAGTGTTCACAAAGCAGTTAAACATTCTAGTATCATCATCACAATGTCATGCCTCAGTTTTAATGCTTTCCTGCCCAATTGGGTCATGATAAGGACAAACTGACTGCACAAGTTCATGCCCCACGTAAAGGTCACTAAGAAATAGCAGGTAAAGAAGGCATTGGAGTGCAATAAGTGAGGGAATTCTGCTGGCAGGGCATAATAAAATAAAAAAAATTGAAGTAATTTGTTCTAGATACTAAGGATGAAATTGAAATATTTTGTATAAGGACCGTAGAACATGTTTAGGCATCAAATACCCAAATAAAGTTTTAGTAACCAAATGCTTGGCAATCATTCTCTAAATCTCTTAATCCAAACAACTACAATCAGCTACCTATGTTTAATATTTACATTGATTTTGAATTAGGCTTCAAAGAGGATCAGAAATTAGCTATTTCTAGTTTACAGGGTATTTTTTCCTTCTCCTGTAGAGAATTAAAGGTATTTTTATGCCTTTGTTTTTAACTTTTTATACTCACAATTTGCTCCCTAACATTATTGTGAAATATCTGCTCACGAAGATCTGCCTCTTCATCATCCATGGTACAGTCGTCGAATATCTTATCTTTTAACACATATATTTATTTCCTTGCTGAGTCTTTCTTTGAAAAAGCACTTCATTTTCAAAAGTCATTCATACATTTTTTAAACAATAATTTTAAACAGAGACACCACACTTTTCACAACAAACAATAGTAAAGTTTTTGGGATTCACTTTACGACAATATTTATGACAAAAAAAAACCAAAATTACAACAATCAAAAAGTAATACGCAACTGTAAATAATTGTTATTGAGAGCAGCAGAATGTAATCACAAAAACACGACCAATTTGATAAGTGAATGGAATTTATGGAATGAACCATGGTGTTATCACTTAGAACTGAGCATTGAATTATAATGTAACCACCTTACGTAGGTTCTCAACGTTGAAGTTACATTGAGACTTGTCATGATATTTAATTTTGTTTCATTATAACGTAAGAGTTTCCAGAAACACGTGGTAGTTGGCGCTGTATGCAATATTACAAAATCCATTATTTTAGTAAAAAAATCACAACTAGATGGCGCTGTGCCTTTTTTTAAATCGCGGTATGGTTTCGTTACATAGGATCATAAAGGATGTTTTTTTTCGAGGTATAGAACTTTGAAATGGAATAAAACGAAAGTGATTGTTTTTATTGATATGGAAATGACTTTATTCGAAAGTAGGGATGAGTTATACTTCCAAAATTCAATACCAGGGCTTCTAAGTACAAGTATTTTCAAATACCAGGGTCGAAAACCAGGTATATAAAATACTTTAAAGTATTTGTAAACTCGTAGTAGTAAGTAGACTGGTCCCGTGCCTCAAGATTGTTCTTTTTGTAGATGAAAATGAACATAATCAAATTTTCTGCTAAAAGTAGAAAGAATCAAGACATAAAAAACACCTAAACCAAAAATAGTTTTTTTATCACTCGCGAAATAATTTATAATTAATTAATTTTTTTGAGTAGGTAAACAGTTTGCTATCAATATCATACCACAATTAATAACCTACTTCAAAAGGTACATAACAAAGTCTCAAAAAAGAAATGAGTTCACACACTCAGCACTATCTGTTAAAAAAAAACTTGAAGACATTTTCAAAATAATGTTCAAGCAAACACACGTAATAATACCTCTATGCGTAAAACAATAAAGATTAACACGATGCATGAATTCCCGAACCAACCTTGTCGCAACATCGCAAGTGCCTAAAGTGCCGAGATCTTTTGACAATACTTGCATCTATTTTGTTCCTTATTCGTATGAAAACATGTGTCAGTTTCCCATGCAATTTCGATTCTGGTATTTTCCAGCCCTGTCCCGCATAAAACCCGACCGTTTCGCGTACGCGAGCCCTATTTACCGCGGCCACGTTTGAAATACTTGCATAGAATATTCATCCATATTCCCTTTGAAACAAGGAGCACAATCGTATCCAAAAAAAATACTTTGAAGCTATCAAAGTATTTTTCTATTTTGTTTTTGTATTGTGCTCTTTATTAGTATAACAACATGTTTCAATTTCCTATGTAATATTATTCTGGTATTTCCAGCCCTGTTTCATAGACGTCTCGCTTACGCGAACCCTTATTGCCGGCCACGTGTGAAATACTTGCATGGAATATTCATCCATATTCCCTTTGAAACAAGGAGCACAATCGTATCCAAAAAAAATACTTTGAAGCTATCAAGGTATTTTTCTATTTTGTTTTTAGTATTGTGCTCTTTATTACTATAGCAACATGTTTTATTTTCCTATGTAATATTATTCTGGTATTTCCAGCCCTGTCTCATAGACGTCTCGCTTACGCGAACCCTTATTGCCGCGACCGCGTATTGATATGGGAATACTTGCATAGGATATTAATCCGTGTAACAATTGTCATTAAGAGCAGAATCGTATCCGCGAATAAATACTTTGAAGCTATGGAGGTATTTTTCTATTTGTTTTTAGTATTGTGCTCTTTATTAGTATAGTAACATGATTCAATTTCCTATGTAATATTATTCTGGTATTTCCAGCCCTGTCTCATGGACGTCTCGCTTACGCGAGCCCTTATTACCGCGGCCGCGTATTGAGACGGGAATACTTGCATAGGATATTAATCCGTGTTACGTTTGCCATTAAGAGCAGAATCGTATCCGCGAAAAAATACTTTGAAGCTTGTAAGTTTTTTCGATCTGCTAATAGTACTGTGATCCTTGTTCCTATAGCAACATATGACAATTTCCTACGTAATTTCAATTTTTTTCACCAGCGCTGCCTGCGTCGGCTAGCAATGAGCAAATACTTTTAATACTTGCAAGTTTTCGTTGCCTGTACCAGGGCGCCCTTACTTAATGTTAAGCCCTGGTTTTAAAACCTGGTAAGGTAAATACGTTTCATCTCTATTCGAAAGGAAATCTTCTGGCATTATAATTTAAATATGATTTCTGGCATATAACCGCCATGGCTGGCTCGGACGTAGTCTAATCTAGAGGTCCAATTTTCGATGACTTTCCCAACATTTGTGGCCGTATAGCGACAATATCGCGCCGAATGTTATCCTCCAAGTGGTCAATCGTTTCGGGCTTATCGGCGTAGACGAGCGACTTCACATATCTCCACAGAAAATAGTCAAGTGGCGTAAAATCGCACGACTCTGGAGGCCAATCCACGTGTCCAAAACGTGAAACTATGCGGTAACCAAACGTTTCCTTCAATAAATCAATTGTGGCACGAGCTATGTAACATGTTGCGCCGTCTTGTTGAAACCACTACTCCTGCACATCATGGTTGTTCAATTGATGAACGAAAAAGTCAGTAATCTTCGCTCTATAGCAGTCACGATTGACTGTAACATTCTGGTCAGCATCGTTTCTAAAGAAGTACGGACCAATTATTCCACCAGCCTATAAAGCACACCACACAGTCAGTTTTACTGGATGTAACGGTGTCTCAACATACACTTGAGGATCATCATCACCCCAAATATGGCAGTTTTGTTTATTGATGTATCCATTCAACCAAAAGTGAGCTGCACCGCTAAAGAAAATTCGCTTATGAAAATCACGATACGCATTTCGGACAGAACCATGATTTTCAGAATAAATTTGCACAATTTGGAAGCATTGTTCAGGCTTCAGTCTATTTATGTTAAAATGCCAAACCATACTAAACATAAATCACTTTACAGCTGACAAAAATACCGCCGGTTAAAACAGCTAGGCCAACTTAAAGTTCTATACCTCTAAAAAAAACACCCGTTATAAGTAAGACTACTTTTCTGCCTGAGGTAGTTTATTATTACTTTTTATGATTTTAAAACTAATTTTTCTAAAAGATTCAAGTTTACATAAATGTATTTGTTACACTCTATTTTTCTTTAATGGCCACGAAGTCAGAAAGTTTCTTGCAATAGCTGCTTGGCACCGCTGGTGTCGTCACTTAGTCGAGTGACGTCTCTATCTCATAATATACAAATGTACTCTGTGGAATGAACTAAAAAAGTCCTGTGTCAAACGTGAATGACTTGGTGGTTGATTCTCTGTCAGTATTATGCTTTCGTAGACGATCAATATTATATCTTTTCTTGAGACTGGCGTATCGCCATTTGTTACTGATTTAATTTGTATCTATTTATTTTACTGGAGACTGGCAAAATCGTTAATAAACGGAGGGCCATTCATTAAAAGAAGAAGAAGAATATTATATCTTGACAAGTCTCACGAGTACGTCAATGAATAATGGGCTCCAGACATGATCATGCCTTGCAATTGTCAATCACGTTAAATATAAATGGAAGTTGATTCAGTGTGCGTGATTTCTTTGCATGCGTGTGTGTATTGACGTATATGTACACCTGATATTTAACGTGCTTGACAATTGCCAATTGATCGTGTTAGGACCCCTTAGTAATAAATAATAAACAAACGCAGCTAACCTCGCGGCCTCGGGGTGTTTTAAGGGCTCACGAGACGTTTAAAGCATTTCAGTCAATATCATGTGTATCTATGTACACATGAACATGATATAAGATATTGACCGCGCGTCGATGCACCCACACGTACATAAAAGTCACGATCACTAAAGCTAGGTACCTACATATTTTCATTCATATTTTAACAGACTTGTCAAGTGTATATTGACCGGGAGCACATTTCGCGCGATTGTCCACTCAAGTTCGGTTTACCAAAAGTTTACGGCCTTTAGCTATTTATTAATAGCACTTAAAAAAATGAAATGTCGTTGTTCATTGTTAATGTCAAATACGGTTGACAGCGTCAACACTTTCATTCTTCTGTCATCATGACATCATGTCATCAATGTAAACAAAAACTTTGTTCGCGCCTTTGATTGAAAGAAATAACTATAAAAAATATGTGCATGCAAGATAAATAAAAATGTGCATGGCTAAAATCACGAAATAATGGCAGTTGTTAGTGTTAAAGTTAAAGAAGAGTAGAATAAAATCATCTAAACAATGAGTTTCTTGGATAGTAAGTACAACATTAGAAATCAAGTTTCACAATATACTTAGTGGTGAAGTAACTCGAAGTTCCATTGCAGATACCCGTGTAAACCCTGAATTTTCCGTGAGAGTTGTCGTCTGTGATCATTATCTAATTAAGCCAACGCCCGGAATTGATGTGATTTATTCCGATTTTCGGGGAGCTGACATAAAACAGGTTAGCACTATTATAAATCTTACGGTCTTTTTTAGGGGTTGTCACCGCCTGGCGGACGATCCGACCGCCTTTCTGCTGCTCATTTCGTCCATGAATTGAAGTAGGTCTTGATAGTTAATTGGATAAGTGTCTGCCTCGGCAAGACTGAAGATGGTGTTCGCAGCTTTGGCGGCATCTATTTTGTTCCTGTTCCCTGTGGCAATGGCAACTTATTCCCGAGATAAAAAATGTCCTGTGGTTTTACAGACTATAATCTATCCTTCCCTGTACTACATATGTGTATGACCAAATCTATCCCTGTATCAAATTTCAACCGGACCCATCAGCTGTTAGACCGTGGAAGACTAACAATATCCACAATCTATGTAACATCAAAGTTTTAGTCTTGGTTTTTATACTTCTACCAGAAATCTGCAGGAAGCAATTGAGTTTTTTTTTAATTCCGAATATGTAATATTATATGCTGCCTAGAAGCTAATTATTATTGATATCATATTTTAGGTGCCAGTTTTAAGGATCTTTGGACCTACCCCAGATGGTTACAAAGCATGTCTTCATGTTCATGGAGTCTTTCCATACTTCTATGTACCCTGCCCGGTACCAAACCCACAACCACAATTTTTATATCAGGTAAGAAGTAAAACAATAAGTATTATTTTGAATGAAGAGTACCATAGCATTACTAATAATACTTTTCTCTGTCACATAACCCATCATCATCATCATCATCATCATTATGTTCCTTAGGTACAAGACGTACAACTAGATCGTCAACTGTTGTAAAGTTAAAGTTAAACTCAAATTCAGTCACTAGTAGCATACTGCAGGAGGATGTTGCACAGGAAGCGAGCTCTGTCGCTAATCCAGTGCCCACCACCAGCAGTTCAAGTATGCGAATCAAATGGAGTCAAGAAATGAATGAATTCATCCTACGTACTTATTATCAATTAACTTTAATGGAGACCGATATAAAAGGATATCTACCCTTACTACACACTAAATTTATAGAAAAATTCCCGGATAGGCAACATATTAATAGACAAAGAATAGGAGACCAACGAAGAGCTATCATAAACAAGAAATTACTACCACAAAATGTGATAATTAGAATAGCGTTAGAAGTAGGTACAACAGGAAATACACAATCTCTACTCACATGGTACACAGAACTCATCTACACAAAACATAACCCAACAATCAACCTCACACAAAAGTAACCCAAAGTTGCACGCAAATACACCCATCATACAACCGCAGCAAAGGATATCATGGAGTAAGGAAATGAACGAAGGGATTATGAAATCCTATTACCGAGTAACAACACTAGAAACTAACTGTACAGGATATCGACAAGCAATGCACCAAGATTTTATAAAATATTTTCCAAACCTATCACATATAACTGAGCAAAGAGTAGCCGATCAAAGAAGAATCCTTGCTCGTAATAAGTACTTTACCAAGGAGAGGCTGAAAATATTAAAAGAAGAAGTTGCTAAGGAAGGGTCTACAGATAAAACACAGAACACTAACACAAACCTAGAACTCGACGCAATTATAGACACGTTTGACACACATGCTTTATCACATACATATCATTGCGATACTGAACAGGGTTCAGTTCACTCACCAATAGCAGAACAACATCCTTCGTCTGAAAGAATACACTTACATACCAATCCCTTGAACATTTCCAATAATTTATCCGTTTCCATAAATTCTCAAAAGATAGAAGAAAAGTTTTGCGAAACTTTAATGAAATTTGAACAAACAGATCCAACCACCCGACCTTACATACCCAAAATTAAACCATCGAAAAAATTCGCAGCTATAGTACATTGCATAAACAAAGATATACTTCCTAAACACGCATCTAAACAAGGGTCGGCAGCGCGAGTGTGGCACCTCTGGTGTTGCAAACGTTCATAGGCTGCGGTGACCACCGGTCCTTCTGGTGGGCCGTATGCTTGTCTGCCACCTTAGTGGTATAAAAAAAAAAAAAAAAAAAAAAAGATAGTTTTTTAAGAACCCAAACAATAGTATACTCCGCTGCATATACCGCGGCAGTATGTAATGGAATAAAGATAAAACACACAAACACTGTAACTAATAGTCAATCAAACACTCACAGAAATATAATACCGGCATGGCAAAGGAGGTTAAACAATAGAATTACTACACTAAGAAAGCATATAGGCAGAATGACTCAATATATTCGAGGAAATAGAAATAAAAAGCTCCTTGGGCACATTCAAAACATTAAAAACACATTTAGAATCCACTCACGACATGAAGAACCTAACGTAACGGATGAACAATTTATAGATACTCTAAAACAGAAACTGAATGCTGCCTCAAATAGACTCAAGAGATACCTTAATTGCACTCTACGCAAGAAACAAAACTCTCAGTTCAATAACAACGAAAAGCAGTTCTATAGGACACTAGTAGATAAACAACAGCACACTCAAAACTCACCTCGCCTCACAACCTCACCATTAGATCTACATAGGTTTTGGTCCAACATATGGGCCACGCCTGTACAACATAATCGCGAAGCAGCTTGGATCCAAACAGACTGTACGGCCACAAACATCATTGAAGAAATGGACTTTGAATTTGTACCGGTTGAAACTTTTATGAGAGCACTCATGAAAACCCACAATTGGAAAGCACCTGGCAGTGACCACATACAAAATTACTGGTATAAAAAGTTTTCAACCTTACATCCATGCTCCACGATCACATAAATAATTTTATAAAATACCCTAATAGTATACCGGGTTACATAATGCAAGGCGTTACATTTATGATTCCGAAGGACTCCGATCTACAAAATCCAGCTAAATACAGACCAATCACCTGTCTTCAAACACTTTATAAAATCTTAACTGCGTGTATTGCCGATTTAATAGATAGCCACGTCACTAGCAACAATATACTAGCAGAAGAGCAAAAAGGATGCCGAAAAAGGAGTCAGGGATTCAAGGAACAACTACTAATAGACAATATAGCTATGAAACAAGCTCTCAAAGATAAAAATAATATCAGTACCATGTATATCGATTACCAGAAAGCCTTTGACTCCGTACCCCACAGCTGGCTAATACAGATTCTACATAATTATAAAATAAATCCTACACTCATTATTTTCTTGGAACAGGTCATGCAACAATGGTCCACTAAGCTAAAAATTGTATCTGGTACTAATCACGTCGACACTCCAGATATACCAATACGCCGCGGTATTTTTCAAGGAGACGCTCTAAGTCCTCTATGGTTTTGCCTTGCTTTAAACCCACTCTCACATATATTAAATTCTACCAAACACGGACTCACAATCTCAGCTGAGAACACCGATACACCCCTTACACATCTACTCTACATGGACGACATAAAACTCTACAGTAACACTACTCATTCACTCCACCAACTAGCTGACATCATTAAAAAATTCTCAGATGACATTCACATGCAGTTCGGCATTGGTAAGTGCAAAACCTTCTCAATCAATAAAGGACGTATTTCTAATAACAGTTTTTTACTAGATTCAGGAATCCCTATAGAACCACTCAACGAGAATGAATCTTATAAGTAGGTACCTAGGTTTTCAACAGTCAAGACAAATACACCAGAAAGAAACCAAAGCTGATTTAAAACGAAGATTCAAACACAGGCTTAATTTGTTACTCAAATCTCACCTTACTTCTCGCAATTTAATCAAAGCAATAAACACTTTTGCGATACCAGTCCTCACATACTCATTCGGAGTAATTAGTTGGTCGCAGTCTGAGCTACAAAATTTTCAGCGCACGGTTAACACTTCACTCACTGCCCACCGGAAACATCATCCTAGATCATGCATCCAAAGACTCACACTCTCTAGACAGGACGGTGGTAGGGGAATTATAGACATTACCAACATGCACAACAAACAGATCTCTACACTTAGGAAATACTTCTGGCATAAATCTGAAGACTCGCGCCTACACAAAGCAATAGTTTATGCTGACAAAAAACTAACTGCACTTAACCTCCACGACACAAACATACAACGAAATGAAAGAATTACTGACAAAAATCAGAAGATTACGCTTTGGAGGCAAAAATCGTTACACGGAAGACACTACTCCGATCTTCAGCAGCCACATGTCGATAAAAACGCATCGAACTCATGGTTGCTCAGTGGCGTACTCTTCCCAGAAACAGAGGCCTTTATGCTGGCAATACAAGACCAGGTCATCGAAACCCGTAATTACAAAAAAATTATATACCGCACACCAAACTTACCTACAGTTGTATGCCGACGCTGTTACAATAGTTCTGAAACAATTCAACACATCACAGGAGCTTGCAAATCTATCGTACAGTCCGATTACAAACATCGCCATGACCAAGTTGCCGCAATAGTTCATCATAATTTAGCTTTTAAATACGAATTCATAACGCAAAAAGTGCCCTACTACAAATATACTCCAGACACTATTCTTGAAAATGAAAACGTAAAAATTTACTGGGACAGAACAATAATTACAGATAAGACAATACACTTCAATAGACCAGACATAACGTTATTGGACAAAATTAACAAATCAGTTTACTTAATCGATATAGCAATCTGCAACACCCATAATCTACAAAAAACACACACTGAAAAGATGTCGAAATACACAGACCTTGCAATAGAAATAAAATCACAGTGGCGCGTCAATACGGTAAATACCATACCTGTCATACTTTCTACTACCGGGGTCATACCTAACACACTACAAACCAGCATAAAGACATTAAACCTACACTCAACCCATACAAATTACTTCAAAAAGCTACAATTTTAAACACATGTCGAATAGTCCGCAAGTTTTTGTCTTTACATTAAAAACCTATTTTTTTTTTTTTTTTTATACTACTTAGGTGGCAGACAAGCTTACGGCCCACCGGAAGGTTGGTAACCGTAGCCTATAGACATTTGCAACACCAGAGGCGCTACACACGCGCTGCCGACCCGGGCGCAGGTTGTGACGACCCACAGTTGAAATTTTTCAAGCCGCCCATAAGGCCTTCAACTTGGCTTAACGACTGTCATTTTACTGACAACCGGGACCAACGGCTTATCGTGCCTTCCGAAGCACGGAAACGCTCGTAAATAAATGTCACAAAGTGGTCCACGTGGTGGTCACCCATCCATATCCGGCCATAGTAAATGTTGCTTACTGCAGTGATCGTTTACAGAACACTGAGTCCGCGGGGCCACGAGCGCTTCAGACATTATTTAAATACTAAGCACTTTGCCTAGGCCCGTGCAAAATGAACCTCTTCGGAGAGATTTCGAGAAGAAAAAACAATAAATAATAATAATAATAATAATAAAGCCTTTTTATTTCCATACCCTTACATTCAAATATGTTAGTGATAATATTATGACTAAAGTTAGTATTAAATTAAGTTTAGGGTGTGGATCCCTTTCGGGTATAGGCCTCCTCCAGCTGCTTCCAGTGTACTCTATAGCATTACTAACTTAATCTAATTTATTTTCAGATTGCGGCTAGCTTAGACAAAGCTCTGAATATTGCTTTGAAGCAAGCAACTTCTGCAAATCAACATGTTTACAAAATATCATTAGTAAAAGGATTGTAAGTAAATATAAAATTTAAATGCTGCATTTTTTTGACCAGCACCTCAACATAAATGTTTTGTAAAACAAAAAAAACAACTTTAACACTGCAATAGACCTTATTCTTAGCATTCCTTGAAGATAGATACTGAGGGAACACTTCGCTTCCCTGATGCTGTCTGGAATGACGCATTAACACTCACCTCAGCAGTCTTCATTGTGTCCTCTCCCCCACAAATGTTAACTAAGAAATGAATGATATATTTAAAAGAACAGTTTTCTATTATAAATTGTTTGTAACGAATAGGCTCCAGAACTGATGGACCGATTTGAAAATTCTTTCACTGTTCTTTCACTGGGAAGCTACACTCTTTGCGGTGAACATAGGCTATATTTTATTCCCGTATTCCCACGGGAACGGGAACTACGCGGGTGAAACCGCGTGACGTCCGCTAGTCCATAATAAAACACAATACAAAGAAAATTATTTTTATTGTAACACCATAACTTTTGAATATTTCAGACCCTTTTATGGATATCATGACAAAGAACATCTGTATCTAAAGGTTTTTCTGTACAGTCCTGGTTTAATCAAACAAGCTGTAGAACTATGCAGCAATGGTGCTATTTTGGGTCAAACATTTCAGCCTCACGAGTCTCATTTAAATTTTACACTGCAATTTTTTATAGACTTCAATTTATTTGGAATGAGTAATGTTGACTTACAATGTGTTAAATTTCGCAAATCAGGTATTTCACAAAACAGTAATGAGGTTCTAAGTTCAAATGACTTTGGCCTAAAACCAGAAAGCTCATGTTATTATGAAGCTGATTGTATGGCATCGCACATTATCAATCGTCAAAGAATAGGTAAAGGCGATGGAATCGAAAATCCAGGTTTAGAAGAAGTATGGAATCAAGAATCGGAAAGACGAAAACAGCTGAATGTATCTCTAGCTTCAAAATCATTATCCCAAGGAAGAATAAAAGCAGATGAAACCGATTCACATTACAAATTTGAGCAGATGTTTCTTATTAAAATGTCTGATTTGATTGATAAACCTGTTACAATAGAACATGATAACAAAGCTTCAGAACCAGTTTACTATCCAGCTGAAAGTTTATCAGGCTCACAACTATCCAAGGCGGTTGATGTTAGTGTTCATTTACCTGACAACACCTTGGGTGCAAGCTTTAATGAAACCTTGAGAGGCAGTCTAAATGAGTCTGTGGCTGATGAAATTGACGATACACTAGTGGATGAAGATTTAGCTTTAAATAGCACTTTATCCTTACATTACAGTCAAGTATTATGTAAGTATCATGAGGAAATAGTTATAACCATAAAGCTATGTGCAATACGATCCAGGCTCGAAACTCGGAAACGCTCCCTTCCTAAATATGTAGTTAGGGAATGGAGCAGACTCCCGGAGGATGTTGTATTGGCACCTAATGTGATGGATGCTTATAAAAACAAACTTGATAAAATCTCCAGATCGCCGGACAGACACGCATTAGCTCAATAGCTGCTAGTGTTCTCTATATAGATAACATAATAATAAATCAATTGAAATATAGGTATAAGAAGACTTTTAAAATTATTTACAGTGAATAGTGAAGATTTAGAATTGGTGGACATGCTACAAGATATGGATGAACAACCAGTTGAAGAAGACAGTGTTATGGTCACACCTGCAGATGTAGAAAATGATGCTGATGTCGACCTAGATGATGCTGAATACTCACAAATATTTAGAGATGATACTTTAATTCTAAGCCAAAATAATAAGTAAGTGGACTTTAAAATGAATAAGTAGTAAAAAATGTTCATGTGAATCTTATTATGGTAATTCTTTTAGTACAGATGTAAGTGAAAGTTCTCCCTCATGGAATGATTCATTTTGGGATGGTGCAAATATACCACAGCTAGATGGGACATGTGATGATGATCGTAAGTAAAAAATGTAGTAATATACAATTGGTGACTTGAAAAGTTTGTGCAATGTTAAAATCTAGTTGTCTCATTACAGATGTGAAAAAAGTTAGAAAAAGGAAAATGAGATCATTTAAACTTGGCTTATCACGACCTAAGGCTAAAAAGCAAGAACCTAAACCACAAAATAATGACACTGATTCTACAATGGATGTCAGTGAAGTGGACGAAATAAATGTTTCAAGGGAAATAATTGAAGATATTTCAGATTCTCATTTGGAACTTCCTGTGAAAAAGGAACCTAAAAGTATTTTAGAAGAAACTGTGCCGCCAGATACAAGTGATATTGGTTTAAAATCGAATTTAGAAAACAAATGTATTAAGAATTCTGATGACGAAGCATCAAATAAAATTGAAAATTATCAGCGAAATGCTGCTGAAAAGTACGATATTGAAAAAGAAATCGAACCTATGGCAGGCCCTTCAAATTTTAAACATGATGATTCATTTAGAGAGAAGTTTAATATTAGCTATAATGATACAGATTCTTCTCCTGAACGTAATGACTTAGGCATTATGAGTTTCTATGATGTGTCTAAAATATTCGATGTATCATTGGAAAATGATCACAGTCCTAATGTGAAAAAGGTGAAACTAAACGACTCAGATATTAGAGATGAACCAGAAATACAAATGGAAGTAGATAGACCCACTGAACATGTAACTGTGAAGACCGAACCAAATATTACTGTTATAGAAGACAGTTGTCGTGTAATATTGACTCCTCGATTCAAACCACCGACTAAAAACTATGTAATGTCTACTTTACAACAATATAACATACCTAAAACAAAAAATCCTGAACCATATTATTCAGACCACAAGGATGTAGGTGATAAAGTTGAAATAGGACAAATATTATTAAAAGTCAATAGCAAATTATCCAGAGATCAGAAACCTTTTGAAAAAATGCTAAACGTAACTAGTATAGAAGAATGGCGCCATTTGATGTTCCTTCAAACCAATGAAATGTCACAAGCATCTGCAAAGCCAGATAGTCTGAAATTAATTCTAGCTGGCAATAAAAAATGCATTTTAGAGCCTATAAAGAAACCGCCTACAAAAAAAGATGTGTTACAATGGTTAGAATCAAAAAATAATGTTATGAAAGAAGAAACTAGTAAAAGTTGTGTAGATATAAGTAAAAACATTGATGATTTAGACAATTCACAGGCTTTAGGTTTAGCTGATATGAATAACACTCTTAGTTTAGAAGTTGAAGATAAGGACAAGAGTATTGTAAATGCTAGCTTTCAAGTCACGATGCAACCTGATGGATCCTTTCTTTGCTTTGGGAGTAATGAGAAACATTCTGAAAGCAATTCTATCGATACGCCGACAGTAGATGTAAGTAGTAGAACATAAGTATATTACTTTACTTACTAAACTGTTTAAATAAAGGTCATTGAATTTTACTATTTGTTCCTTGTAGGTAAATTTTCTAACTGTAATGTTTGCTGAAGTTTTGACTGCAGCTAGAGGTGATTTAAATCCTGATCCAGCTATCGATGCCATTCAAGCTCTGTTTATAACAATTACAAATGATTGTCCATCAGATCATCGCTTAGCTAAAAGCATTACCAAAATCGTGGTTGTTGATAATTCAACTCAAAATTATCTAAACAGATGCATTTTTAGCACAGATATTGAATATGTTAATACTGAAAATGATTTACTTGATACGATTATAGATGTTATAAAAAAACATGATCCAGATATAATGTGTGGATATGAAGTAGAAATGAATTCTTGGGGGTACATTTTAGGTCGAGCGCAAGTATTAGATATAGAAATTGTCAAAGAAGTTTCTAGAATAACAGAGAAATATCGTCAAAAACGATGGAGAGGCGAAGAAAATGATTATGAAGGTCGAATTATTGGTAGAATCATGTTGAATGTGTGGCGTTTATTTCGCCATGAGATGGCATTGTCAAGTTATAGCTTTGAGAACTGCATGTATGAAGTGTTGAAGGAAAGAGTTCCGAAATATAGTTATGCTCAGTTGGCTGCTTGGTGGAGAGATGAGTCAAAAATATTAAAATGGATTCCAGTTGAATATTACTTGACGAAATTGTCTGGTACTGTTAGGATGCTGGACAAACTCGACATTATAAGTAAGAATTTGTTTTTGTATTTGTTTACACCAAACATACATACAATCATACTTTCTTAGGGTTAGGTAGAAGCATACTATATTACCCTCAATAAAATTATGAACACTTCCGTGTGGATCCGAAAATTAATGGAAAAACGTAATAAGACTGGCATCTCCTTACCGCCGTAGAAGTCTCCTGAGTAATATTTAAGGCAGTTATTGTTATCCTGCTGTATACGAAATGGTTCACTACGGCTTATGGGCGTCGTCAGTGGTGTGTTTTGGTACCTGTTGGCTGTGGTGGATACCATCTTCACCAATTGGACTCCACCCTCTATTAATATACTCTTGGGCGAGATAACAGGACCTTACTGACACTCCACAGGGACCAAATAAACAACATGATGTGATTGAATGTTTGTATTGAGTTGAGGGTAGACTAGAATTATACATATTCCATTTTCTTCTAGACAGAACTTCAGAACTGGCAAGGCTTTTCGGTTTACAATGGTGGGAAGTATTATCCCGAGGATCACAATTCCGCGTTGAATCGCTAATGTTAAGGGCTGCAAGACCTCTTAATTTAGTAGCACTATCGCCCACAGTCAAACAGAGGGCGGCTATGAGAGCTCCCGAATGTCTTCCGTTAATATTTGAACCGCAGTCTAGGTTCTATACCGATCCTGTGATAGTGCTAGACTTTCAAAGTCTGTATCCATCTATGATGATTGCTTATAACTACTGCTTTTCGACGTGTATTGGACGTGTTCAGAATATCAATGGGTAAGGTATTAAATAGCAATTTGTTTTGTAAAACAGTTTTTTCTACTAACATTCGTACTACCATAGGAAAGCATTGAAAATTACAATTTTTTGGGAACCTACCTATTCCTTTCTTTCTCTCTCTCCTTTTCTTTTCTGTATCAAATGTATAATAATACAAATACCACATAATACTCGTAGATAGTACGATTGTTAGTGACTTGATAATATTCGACATTAGCCCAATATAATAACACAAATTAGAGATAGTAAAGATGGAAAACTCATGTATGTACTTTTTTCTCACACCTACCCTCGCGCTCAAATCTGTATCGAAAATTCGGTTGAGACTGCCTAATCTCGTGTCTGTGAATGAGTTGTCTATGTGTGCGTAGCCTCAACGACTTTAGTATGTAGGTTTCCATCTGTACTATCTCTAATTTGTGATAATAAGGTACAGAACACAATCTCATGTACGTACTTTTTTTTCACAACTACCCTCTGCTCCGCACACTCGCGCACAAATCAGTATCGAAAACTACTATGAAAATCTTTGACCTCCTGTCTGTGAACTTTGTAATGCGTCTATGTGTGCGTATCCTCAGCGAATTTATGGTTTCCATCTGTACTCTATCTAATTCGTGACATTAGTATGTCCGTTGCCTGCATACTTATAGTCCAAACGGCTTAACCGATTTTGAATTATGGCGTGCTATTAGATTCGTAATCTCTTCAGTCTAATTATTGATTTCATTGATCGAATCTTTCTTACAGAGAAACTTCCTACGAATTCGGAGCATGGCGTCTTAGAATACCTAAAGCTATGCTAGAAAAGTTAGTTAAAAAGGGCCTAGTTCATTGGTCACCTGTCGGCGTAGGGTTTGTCAAAGCGTCTGTACGTAGAGGCGTATTGCCAGCGTTATTGAGAAGGATACTCGCTGCCAGGCAAGCAGTTAAGAAGAATATGAAGGCACAAACGGATGAACAAGTTAAAAAGGCTATGCATTCTAGGCAATTAGGTAAGAACTGTTTATAACATACAATTACGACTTTAAGGGAGTAGACAGAGGTGAACCATTCGTCACTGACTCACTGTATGTCACTAGTTTTATTGGTCTCAGATAATAAGGGGTAAAGCTTTCAATGTTGTACACGTTTACAAATACGAGTAGCATCTGAAGTTTCTTGTCTAATGGTTTATATACATACACTCACCCTCGCCTTTTTTCCTTGAAATGGTAGGCATAGGGACACTGCGACGAGATTTCACCACTTTTATTAAATTTTCACTTGGACCGGATTCGACCAGAATCGGAGTATTGTTAAATGGCTATACTAGAGAATAACTTGTACTTATACTAAAAGTAAAGTGAAAGTGAAGTTACCACCAACATCTAACAAGCACACCGTGACTGTACCTATGGTAACCATACTGAAGGAGTCTTTTTTTTTTTTTTTTTTTTTTTTTTTTATACCACTAAGGTGGCAGACAAGCATACGGCCCACCAGGAGGACTGGTGGTCACCGCAGCCTATGAACGTTTGCAACACCAGAGGCGCCACACTCGCGCTGCCGACCCTGTAAAAACCTTCTTAGACCCCTTTTGAAGAACCCCATACTGTAGGCGTTTGGGAAAACCGAGGCAGGAAGATCATTCCACAACCTAAGCGTGCGCGGAAGAAATCCCCTATCGGATCTAACCGTGCTCGAACGCTCCGGACGTAGGGTGTGAGGATGAAATCCCAGTCTATGGCGAGCGGTGCGATGATAGAACGTAGCCGTGGGCATCATGTCAAACAATTCCTCAGAGCAGATACCATTGTACAGGCGGTAGAACACGCATAAGGAGGCAAAGTCTCTCCTGTCGCAAAGAGGTTCAACACCACCTGTCAGTAAAGGATCGTTGACAACTCTCACAGCTCGCCTCTGCACCGAGTCAAATGGACGAAGCTGATATTCAGGTGCCCCCGCCCAGAGGTGACAGCAGTACTCCATGTGTGGCCGCACTTGCGACTTATAGAGAAGCAGTGTTTGCGCCGCAGTAAAGTACCGCCGCGCCCTGTTGAGCACACCGAGCTTCTTGGACGCTAGCTTGGCCTTGTCCTCCAAATGACTGCGGAACTGAACGTCACTGGAGATGTCAACACCAAGGATCCCTATACTTTTAGAGATGGAAAGAGATGTGCCCTGGAATTGTGGCGCTACAGTAATTGGGGCTTTCTTAGCGGTGAAGAAACACGCCTGTGTCTTGGAGGGGTTGAACTGAACAAGATTTTGTCTACCCCAATCGGACACTCTAGTAAGAGTAGCCTCGATTTCAGACACAAGCTGTTCACGACTTTCTTCCACTGCGTCCCGAGAGATACCGGGGCGGCCTGTGTAACAAGTGTCCCCCGTACTGTCGTCTGCATAACAATGAATGCCGTCAATAGACAACATGTCATTGATATGCAGCAGAAACAGAGTAGGGGACAACACTGAGCCTTGCGGTACTCCAGCGTTAATGGCCATGCAGTCAGAACAGCTGCCGTCGACAACAGCCCTGATGCTTCTACCGGCCAAAAAGCTGGACACCCATCCGCATAATCTTTCGGTCAGTCCGTAGGAGGGCAATTTATTAAGAAGACCACGGTGCCAGACCCGGTCAAAGGCTTTAGAAATGTCGAGGCTCACTGCTAGAGCCTCGCCCTTACTCTCGATAGCCGTCGCCCATCGGTGTGTGAGGCACACGAGAAGATCGCCCGTCGAGCGACCGTGACGGAAACCGTACTGCCGGTCACTGAGCAGGTCGTTTTCCTCAAGGTACCTCAGGAGCTGTGTATTAATTACACGCTCCATCACCTTAGACAATAGTGAGGTGACGGCTATAGGCCTGTAATTGGCCGGGTCGGTCCTATCACCCTTCTTGGGCACAGGATGCACATACGCGATCTTCCACGACGCCGGGACTTGTCGCATAGAATATGAAAGCGTGAAAAGACGTGTAAGTACCGGACACAACTCTGGACCACACTGCTTAAGTACCACCGCGGGTATACCGTCCGGCCCACTCGACTTATGAACGTCCAGAGAACGAAGCTCCCGTCGGACGTCCCGCTGCGTGAATTTAACTTCCGGCATGGAAGTTCCACACCACGGAACGTCCGGCAGTACAGCACCCCCGTCGCTCATGGTCGAGTTAGCGGCAAAGAGAAAACCCAAAAGGTCGGCCTTCTCCCCGGCACTCTGGGCCAGACTACCGTCGGGTTTAAGCAAAGGTGGTAAACCTGACTGACAGAAGTTTCCCTCGGCAGCTTTGGCAAGCGACCAGAATTCACGACTCCCTGAAGGGTACCCTGCTAGCCGCTCACCAATTCTGCCGACGAAATCGAATTTAGCCCTGACAATTGCTCTCTTGCTAGCCCTCGAGGCGGCATTTAATTTGCGTTTCACCTCAGAGATGTTTGGATCTGAATTTGCACGAGCCGTGGTCCAGGCTCTGTAGGCAGATTCTTTCAGCATCAAAGCTTCTCTGCAGAGCCGATTGAACCACGGTCGCTTTTTTGCTCCTACAGGGATCCAGCGGTTAGAAATGTAGCACTCCATGCCCTCCAAGATCCCCTCAGCGACTGCTGCAGCGCAGGAATCCAGATCGTCTGAGGCAAAACAAAGCCGCCTCCACGGGTACGACGCGAAGAACTCCCGCAGTCCATCCCAGTCTGCTGACTTATAGTGCCACACATGTCGCCACTCCTTGGGCCGAGGTGGTTCAGGCCTTGCGAGTGGCACATGCGCCCGAATGATACAGTGGTCCGACGATCCGAGCGGAGCATCCACTGAGACGTTGTATCCATCCGGACGCGTTGTCAGCAGGAGGTCCAGCAATGCACTATGCTCGTTCTCCTTGTCTGGTATCCTCGTATGGGATTTAACCAGTTGGGAGAACCCATAGGTCAGGGCAAATTCGTGTGCAGCTTTCCCCGCAAAGTCGGTCATCCGGGAGCCCAACCAGTCAACATGATGACCGTTGAAATCCCCCGAATCACTATCTCCGCAGTGGGGTACTGCTCAATCACCTTGTCAGTCGATTGTTGCAGGTGGTCAAAAAGGCGAACTGTGTCCGTGTTACCGCTGTGAGACCTGTACACGCACGCGTAGATCCGGGTGTGGCCCCCGTGATCCACGCGCGCCCATAACGTAGACAGGTCCCTGTCTTCAAGGCTTGTAAGACGGCGACAACAGACATCATCACGGACGTACATACATACCCCGGCTTTCGGCCTGAAGTTGTACTCAAGCTTATAGCCTGGGTACATTAAGTAAGATGTATCGCCCGGGCATGAGATCTGCGTCTCCGTCAAGAAAAGAAGAGTCGGCTTCGTAGTTTCGAGATGTTGGTGGACTACATTGAGGTTCTTATGCATACCTCTGATGTTGCAAAGGCCCATGTAAAGTGTGGACGACGATGCCGCTGTGTATACTCGTTCTATTTTTCTTCTTCTAGCCATGTTTTTTAAGAAAGGGGGGTTAGAAAAGTGAAGGGATGCCTGTGTGCCGGTGGCGCAAGAGACTAAGTGAGACTCTAACTAACCAAAGGCAGACAGAGGTAGTGCGGTAGATTGGCACGGCGTACGGAAGGGCCCCCGGTCCCCCCCCGATGCAGCGGCCACGTCCACTCCGGTATCCTCCTCCGGCACGACCACAGCACCAGGGACTTTACACAGGCTGCTGGTTCAGCCTCCTGGGGCGGAGATTATGTAATCCCCAGGTTCGGGTTCCGTACAGCCTGCGGGCGGTCAGCGGTCAACCGTTTCACCGGGTCTCCCTGACCGCCGTACCAATATTCCGCGCCTCTATCCGCCAATGGAGACAGATTAAGCCTCTGGTCTCACCGTCACCGGCACAGAGTCACCCCAATGAGCTCTGGAACCCTGCTAACCGACGGAGAACATAACCCAACCGGAGTCAGGCTACTATTACCGCGGTCTTCTGCAGGGCGGAGGTACTGCCCCAGGCGGGCTGCTCACCGATCGGAGTACCGTTATGCCCTTCCTCCTAATGTGGGCTTTTTCGTTAATCCCTAAGATATTGAATCTTAGGGATCTGATTGAAGAAGCCACTACTGTACCCTCAGGGTGTAACGTTAGCTCCATGAGAAGCAACGCATGACCCCTAAAACCCCGAGGGGGAGAAAGTGTGAGTCTACTTCAGTTCAGTGCTTGTTAGTTGTTGGTAAAATGGATTATCACTTTACACTTAGTATAAGTACAAGTTATTCTCTAGTATAGTCTTTCTCCCATTTTGGTCGAATCCGGCCTTAAGAGCTTATGGTGAGCTTGGTGATACTTCGAATATCAAAAATACGCTTCAATTTTGATTCGCTGAATATCTTTTCTTTAAATAATAGTATGTTTTTGATTTGCACAACACTTGGTTACAGGTTTAAAATTGATAGCTAACGTAACATACGGTTACACGGCTGCGAACTTCAGCGGTCGTATGCCGTGTGTGGAAGTAGGGGATAGCGTCGTGTCTAAAGGCAGGGAAACTTTGGAGCGAGCGATCAAAATGGTGCGAGAGAGCACGCAATGGAACGCCAAGGTAGGTGTTCTTACAGACGAAACAATTTTGAGCCGTCATGAGACGCCTGGTAGATGTGAAATATAGAAATAATGTTGTAAATTCCAAAAGGCATAAACCAAAAGTCAAGATCTAAATTTCAATTGTTCGCTGTTCCCTTTCCCGCTTCTCATGGGAACTATTCCTGGAAGAAATAGTGCCTATGTGTTATACTAGAATCTAGAATAACACATAGGCACTATTAATTTACACTATGCCGAAATTTGGTAAAGTTCCCTTCTGACCGACCCGTTCAGCCGCTTCATCGTGAAAGATTAAGAAACCTCCACACATCTACACTTACAAACTTTCACACTTTTAATATTAGCACACAGTCTGAAGATTTTCTCTTTCTTTATGCTGTCATCTTAGTAAGTGATAATAATATGCACTTTCACACATTCCAGGTGATATACGGTGATACAGACTCAATGTTCATTCTAGTGCCGGGTGGTACTCGCGCCGAAGCCTTTGAAATAGGACAACAGATCGCAGACGCTGTCACCGCTGATAATCCCTCGCCTGTCGCGCTTAAACTTGAAAAGGTGATTTGATGTTGAAAATTAAAATTAATAGTGATTAACAGCACTAGGAATGGATATAAATGGAAATAAATATGTTGAAAAACTAACTATCTTCACGCCAAATCCCTTGCGGGGTAGGCAGAAAGAACCGAGCGCCACACGGCACGGTCCATACACACCTCACTTGCTTCTTCAACTTTCATTTTTCTTTTCATGCATGCACGTCGGTTCCTACGGCTTGGATTTGGATTGAAGATAGTTAGTTAGTTAGTTAGTTTTTAAATATGTTGGTAGGACATTTTAGGCTTAGTTCGAGTTGTAATTCAGACTAAGCTAATATGAACTTATGCTATAGGACGATTTTTGAAGTGAAACTTCTTTATCGGCGTTGGAAAAAAATTTGCGTCACGTCACGTCACGTCACGTCACGATTTTTGGTTACGCGCCATCTTTGTTCTGTTCCCCACCACGGTGGATTCGAATTAAGAGTACTTTATCCAGGGATAGCATGTCGTTTGTAGATTTTTGGACTTTTGTACTTTGGGACTTTGGGCTTTTGGGCTTTAGGGCTTTTCGGCTTTTGAGCTTTTCGGCTTTTCGGCTTTTGGGCTTTTCGGCTTTTCGGCTTTCGGGCTTTTCGGCTTTTCGGCTTTTCGGCTTTTCGGATTTTCGGCTTTTCGGCTTTCGGGCTTTTCGGCTTTTCGGCTTTTCGGCTTTTGGGCTCTTGGGCTTTTCGGCTTTTCGGCTTTTGGGTTTTTGGGCTTTTGGGCTTTTGGACTTTTGGACTTTTGGACTTTTGGGCTTTTGGACTTTTGGGCTTTTGGGCTTGAAAAATAAGGTTATGAAGAAGTTTCACTTCTTACGTGTGTACACTAGTACACGCACACATTTTTTTTTTGACATTCTCACAACACCATCTAGCCCAAACTAAGCTATAAAGCTTGTGTTATGGGATTTGAACGACTGATATACATACTACTTATATATTTCTAAATATATACATATTAGGTATACATAGAAAACACCCAAACTCCGAATCAAACATTTGTGGATCACAAATATTTGGACCGACCCAGGAATCGAACCCAGGACCTCCAGCGCCGCAGGCGGTAACACTACCGACCACGCCACAGAGGCAGTAAGACTACTTATAAACATACTTATACAGGTTGAATTTTTCAAAAGGGATTGGATGGCCAAATCCGAAACTATAAGGAATAGCGAAAAATGCTCAAAGGAGTCACGAGCCCGATTTTGATGAAACTGAAAACCTCGTCATTAGATTTTTGAAAAACCAATAACCCTAGCTGGGAATCGAACCCATTGATTATGAAAAAAAAACACACCCTATTACGTCATACAATAGTGTTGCTATTAAGGATCTTATTCTGGAAAGTAATGACATACGGCAAACTAAAGGAAAGTGCTCATCTTTAACAAAATACAATTTATTTTGCTTACGTTAACTGATTAATTGTTCAAAATGTAGACCATTGTTTTCAATACATAGCTGGATTCGAGACCTCAAGGATAGTACTGCATTCAATATTATTGATTCCGTTTAGAATATTCTCCAAATAATCATTCTGAGCATGATTTAAAACACGGAATAGTTACGATCTATTCTGGGATTTCGAACGAAACAAACTATGATACAAAATTTAGGTACATGAAATATGAATTCTATAAAAATTCCAAACTTTCCTTAAATTTCATAATCAATGGGTTCGATTCCCAGCTAGGATTATTGGTTTTTCAAAAATCTAATGATGAGGTTTTAAGTTTTATCAAGATCGGGCTCGTGACTCCTTTGAACATTTTTAGCTATTCCTTATAGTTTCGGAGTTGGCCATCCAAGCCCTTTTCAAAAATTCACCCTGTATGTATATTTCTACGACGACACGTCCCGACACGATATTTCTACGACGGACGGACGAACAACCTAGTGTTAATTTTCATCAACAAAAGTTAAATAAGGGTATTCCGTTTTTTCCGTCGAATAGGTACGGTATCCTAAAATACCAGTTTTCTAAAGTCTAATAATTCACGGCAATAGGCTCACCACCTATTACGTGGGACATAAAACTATAACGTGAAATGTGCGCGTATACCATGCCTCCTCTGCCTACCCCTTCGGTGATAAAGGCGTGACTATATGTATGTATGTAATAATAATTTGTTCACAGGTATACCAACCGTGTATTCTACAAACTAAAAAGCGGTATGTAGGCTACATGTACGAAAGCCCAAGTCAGGAAAAGCCGGTGTACGAAGCTAAGGGTATTGAGACTGTACGCCGAGATGGGTGCCCGGCTGGAGTCAAAGTAAGTTCATACATACATTACATTTACTTACAGTTCCTTATCTATACTTCCATACTAATATTATAAAGAAGTAAAGTTTGTGTGTTTGTTAAATTGTAAGGGGTAATCTCGGGATCTACTGAACCGATTTTAAAAATTCTTTCACCAATCGAAAGCTACGTTATTGTGGAGTGTCATAGGCTATATAGCATCACGCTACAACGAATAGGAGCGGAGCAGTAATAGTAAATGTTTCAAAAACGGGGGAAAAGTTATTCCTTTTGAGAGCTTTGTTGCGTGTGCTGCGTAAATATTTATAGTTATGTAAAAAATATGTACTACAAAATTGTTTCTCTTAAAAAAGTTCTAAAAAAATTGCGCGATAGCATGTATCTATCTTTGGGTTGGTGCACAATAACCATTTTAATGGCAATTAATTTTTTTCTACAATAATGCCACGGGATACCTCTTTCATAAACGAAATTGTTCTTAAAAATAATGCGACGGAAATACACGCGACGAGAAACCTTTCTCTCTCTCTCTCTCTCTCTCACACGTAGTATTGAATATTAACGACGAGACACTACGGGAGTAAACGCAATGCGAAGGGAGTAAATGCGACGGGAACAGGTAATACTCTCTCATATGTGGCGCAAACGAAGTTGCGCGGGTCAGCTAGTTAATATTATAAATGTGAAAGTTTGTGCAGATGTTTGAATGTTCGTTTACGACAGATCGGGCTGAAAGATAAAGGAATAGATTTTAACCTGAATTTTTTCGTCTGCGGAAGAAGTTCCCATGGGATGCGGGAATGAAAACAGTATTCCACGCGGGCGAAGTCGCGGGTAGTACTTATCTAGTATTAAAAAAAACCGGCCAAGTGCGAGTTAGACTCGCCCATGAAGGGTTTCGTAGCAGCAAGTAACATAGTATAAAAGTTCGTGTCGTTCGTTGTAACTTTGATTGATATTTTAACACGTTCGCAGTGGTAGTGATTTTTCTAACCGAAAATTGCGGTTTACGACGTATTAAAAAAAAACTACCCGCTCTATCTCGTTCAAACTAATTTTCGTTGGTAGTTTTTATCGCAATGTACCATCATATATTTTTTTTAGATTTATCATTCTCTTAGTTTAGAAGTTAGAGAGGGGGGGGGACACACATTTTTCCACTTTCACACTCACACTCCACGGACGGACAGACAGACGGACAGACAGACAGACAAACAGACATGACGAATCTATAAAGGTTCCGTTTTTGCCATTTGGCTACGAGACCCTAAAAAAATAAGAAGGGCATTTTTAAACACAGCTTCATTTAACCCAAATCAAGTACCTAGTACCTAACTACCTTCTGCCCTCCAGTCCCGTACGTTATTCAGCAGGGGTACCGCAAGTGTTGAAGTTGATGAAATTTTTAGATTTTTATAGTTAGTAAAAAAACACAATTCAAGCCAGTAGGTGGCGCTGCTATCGGGTTTCAGGGATCACGCAAAAGCTGCTAGTGTTAATAAATGTTGTTTGATTTCTGAGCTCCTACAAATCGTTATGCCAGCGCTATTCGAGAGCAGCGTCATAACTTAAAAGTTTGTGAATATGTTTGGACGTTCATTACTCAATCACGCTCTCGGCTAAACGGATTGGGCTGAAATTTGATACAATCCTTCCTTCTTAAACCTTTACTTACAGTCTGAAGTAAAGCATAGATTACCTATCCCTATTGTGTTCCGTTGGAATGTGGGAATGGGAATAAAATTCCACGCGTGCGAAGCCGCTGGCATCATTAACGTTTTTTTTTGGTTATTACGAAAACACAAATGGTGGCGTTGCTATCTATATGTCACCAATATTCATAGAACAGCGTCTGTTGCTTCAGCAGTGTTAATATAAACCTCTAAATCTCAGCTGCTACAAACCGCGCTATGCGATCTATTCGAGAGCAGCGACATGTCTCGTGTGAAGCGTTCTGTGATGGCGACCCTGTCAAAGTTGGCCGATGGTCCTCTACCTCCGCAAGAGTTGTTCTTCACAAGAGAGTACCACCTCCTTTACAAGGGCTGGAGCTAAGGCACTACCTAACGAGATAGCAAAGTGTCTACCTATATCTTATTCTTCTATGCGTGTGTTTTGCTCCTAAAACAACCGAATTTGGATGAATTTTAGTGCATTTTTTGGTATTTTGAAAACACAATTGGTGGCATTACTGTCTGTATGTCAGCAATATTCACATAGAACGTCTGTTGTGCCAGCTAGTGTTAATATAAGCCTCTATATCTCAGCTGCTACAAACCGCGTTATGCGAGCTATTCGAGACGGGCGACATGTCTCGTGTGAAGCGTTCTGTAATGGCCACCCTGTCCAAGTTGGCCGATGGTACTCTACCTCCGCAAGAGTTGTTCTTCACAAGAGAGTACCATGGACCGGGAGGGTATAGGGCTGGGGCTAGCGCTCCGCCTAACGAGATTGCTAAGTAAGTAGCATTTTTGTACGTCATTTTCCTTCTAGTAATATTGAGTAATTCCACTTTGCCCCACCAAGCGTCACCACCAGTAAAGTGTGATAATCACTATTGAGATCTTCAGGTTCAAGCCAATCTCACCTGCAAGTGGTGCACCTGGCTAACTAACGGATGAAGTCAGAGCGCGAAAGTGAAAGCGTGATATAAAACCCTGTACCAAGCCGTCTGGCCATCAAAAAAGTTCCTCGTGATTGATTTACTATAGGGTTTATTTCCAATTTTCCTGCCCTACATGAGGGTTTCTCTGAGGAATAAGATCGGAAACGATGTTATCCGTCAGAGAACTAGAGTGGGCGACATAGCTCGGAGAAAAAGCGTTTTCAAGTGACAATGGGCTGGTCACATCAATAGGGGAACCGGATTGGAATCTGGCTTGGAGGTTAAAGTTGGAAACCCATTATTAAAACACGATGCGACGCATCGAATGTTGATAGTGTGACTCTGGTCATAGAAAACAATACAAGTCAAATTGATTCTACTCAACACGCGTAGCCTTCCATCGGATCGCGTCACGTTTTAACAATGTGTTTCCGCCTTAAGGCTTGTTTACACGTGGGGTACGACGATCCCCTGCCAGATGGACCCACGACCTGAAGAATGTTGCCGTAGCTGACTACATGCGCAAGGTGCGGGGCCGTGTATTGTGGCGTAATTTGGGGTAGGCCTTTTTTTTTTTTTGTTTAACGTGAGGGAAAATCCTCATAGGATGTTATGCCGGACTCTTACCGACTAAAAAACCTCACGCCACGCCTAACAGTCTATGGTTGAGAGCCCCGGGTAAGCCCTCAGGAAGGATGTCCCGTGACTCCCAACAGACCTACGGCCGCAAATACGGCCTCGCCCAGGGGGTGGTTCGGGTGCAATCCCGCGTCTATGGGGGTTTCGGGTGTGACCCCGCTTCTAGGGGGGGGGGGGGGGGGGGGGGGGGCGTGCGTGAGTTGCTCACGTCACGCTGCCGTCATGGGCCTGCTTCTGTAAGGACGGTGAGCGGCCCTCTCACCGTCCCCAGACCCCCGGTCATGGAGGCCGATAGTCCTCGGCGAAGACACGTCGGCGGCGCCCAGGGCGCCGACTGCGGAACTCGGGTGGGAGAGTTCTCTCCCGCACCCGGCCCGCCGCCTCCTTCGCGAGCATGACCTGCTCGCAGAAAGAGGCGGCGCAGTCCCACTTACTCCCGCTGGAGAGCATTTGGGGTAGGCCTACGTCCAACAGTGCACTGTTATAGCACAAATTAGAGATAGTACAGATGGAAACCTACATACTAACTTCGCTGAGGCTACGCACACATAGACAACTCATTCACAGACACGAGGTCACGCGGTCTCAGCCGAATTTTTCGATACTGATTTGTGCGCGAATGTGTGTAGCAGAGGGTAGGTGTTAAAAAAAAGTACATATATGAGTTTTCCATCTTTACTATCTCTAATTTGTGATTATAGGCTGATTTGATTGATTGATTGACATAAGGGTGCTTACCTCCCAACTCTTTTGGAAAGCCGGCTTCGGTGCTCCGCTAACAAACGTAGCTTGGCTCCGTAAACCCAACAATACTATAAAAGTAGCTGAAATAAACTATTCTACCTTTAAAAGTTATTATACTAATACATTCTGGTCTCCAGACGCCTATCGGCCCAAGACCCTCGCGCAAGACCCCGCACAGGGTGGCGAATATCCTGGCAAGTCATCGCGGGAGCCCCGGGCGCCGCCCTCGTACGTCTTGCAAGATCCCCGGCAGAATTGAAAAAAGAGGGTAGTTTGCAACCTCATGTGGCTTACTACGTCACTAGGGTGCTTCTACCGCCTTTGCATAGGTGCCTTTCTTTGTTAGGCGTTGATGTGTTTAAATGGTGAGTGATATTTTTACTTTTAGCATGGTAATGAACTTTAATGAGTAAGGTTTAAGGTGGAATATCGAATAGAAAATGATATTGCTTAAATGAGCTGTAAATGTACTGCAATATGCAGTAACGGCTTTTTTTCTACATTTTTAATGATCCATACTAATATTATAAAGCTAAAGAGTTTGTTTGTTTGTTTGTTTGTTTGATTGTTTGTTTGTTTGAACGCTAAGATCTCAGGAACTACTGGTTGGATTTCGGAAATTCTTTTACAGTTTGATAGTCCATCTAATGAGAATGGCTATAGGCTATAATAACATCACGCTAAGGCAAATAGGAGCGGACCAGCAATCAAGAATGTTTCGAAAACGGGCAATATTTTTTACCGTCTGAGAGCTTCCGAAGCGTACGCTGCATAAATAGTTAAAGTTACGTAAAAATTGTGTACTACAAAATTGTTTCTCTTAAAAAGTTCTAAAAAAAAGTCCGCGACAGCATATGTCTATCTTTTAAGGTTCGCTCACAATAACCTAATTTGTCTATCTCTTGAGGTCCGCTCACAATATTTTAAAACTGAAGAGTTTGTTTGTGCTATGATCTCAGAAACTACTAATTGCATTTCAAAAATAATTTTACAGTTTAATAGTCAATTTATTGAGGATGGTCAATGACAATATACCATCACGCTAAGACGAATAGTGGCGGAGCAGCCATGAATAATGTTTTGAGAATGGGGAAAATTTCTTTTTTTTCAGAGCTTCCATTGCGTACACTGCGTAAATGGTTAAAGTTACGTAAAAATAGTGTACTATAACCGCTCAATCCCGCCGGTGGCGTGGTCACGCCGGCGTATCCATCAGCGGTGCCCACGCCTTCGGCGGGAACGGCGGCTGCACGCCGGACGTCACACAATATATCCTTATTTCTTTTACAGGAGTCGTACTACATAAATACTTACTGTTTCATCATGCTGGATAACTGACGAAAATAACTACACTAAATCCGAGAACACCCCATGTGTAATGGATTTATGATATTTGGCCGAAAATTAGGATGGGAAAAATGAAGGAGTACTCTCAGATTTTACCATGTAATTCAAAATAAAAAGCAGTTTTCTGACATAAATTATTTTATTTACAAAATATACACATCAACAATTCACTTTCACCAAAAAAATAATAATCTGTAGATATAAAATCTCCGAAAATAAAATAAAATATTACTGCCTATTTATTTGTTTATTTTATTGTTTATTTTGGGGATATCAAGGCTATGTAATCTTAAATTATTTAAAAAAAAACCCCCCATTTTTATTATTGATTTTCACATAAATTATTCATATGTTAAATGTTAAATGGTATTTTGACAAAAGATTATAGTTTCTATTGAGAAAATCTCAACAAATATCGGTTAAATACGAGCACTGCACAACAAAAACAACAACAAAAAATAATGGTGACCTTCGCGTGTTATTTTATCAAATTTTACAAATTTAACTTCGAATTACACTGAAAATATTTATCACAGCTGTTAAACAACATGACAGGATACTTTTAAATGCAAAACAACAATATTTGAAACAGAATAAACGAAAATATTCAAAAATTAATCGTATTAATACTTTCTAGGAACGGCGCCAAACAAACAATAAATAATGACAGCGATCAAATCGTGATTTCGACTTTTTTTTTCATTACATTCACTCGGCAAGCTATCTCATTCAGTACCATAACCAATTCTACACATTAATTTATACAGAAAGACTTAGACCCGCGACCATACAGCCATAGATATCGAAAAATGTGCGAGGAGAACCAAACGAAAAAAGTTGGCCGCCATGGTTGCCAAAGCAATCGACTGTTCGGGAGATTGGCAACTCGGGTTTCATGCGGCATTCAACGGTTATAATTGTTCCTCTTAAAAAGTTATAAAAAAAAGTCCTTAACAGCATATGCCTATCTTTTACGGTTCGCTTACAATAACCCTCTTAATAAGTTTTAAAATATGAGCGAGGCGACGACGGCAATAATCGTGGTCTGCAGTAGTAGCCAGTCAAATGAACGATAAAAACCGGTCAAGTGCGAGTCGGATCCGTACCAAAAAAGGACGGGTGGAAGTAAATGCGACGGGAAACATTATATCACTTAACATATCAATACCACTCCTCTCTCCTTCTCACACTCATGTGACGCAATCGAAGTTGTGCTGGTCAGCTCTAATGAACATAAGCGACGGAGTAAATGCGACGGGAAACTTTATATTACTAAATATTTATACCACACTTTTCTCTTTCTCACTCCCATGTGACGCAAACGAAGTTGCGCGGGACAGCTAGTATAATATAATATTACTTCTATATCATGCATGCAGCATGTTTTTAACGATAAAAAGCTCTACAATTATTTTTGTACTTATCTACTTCATTTGTGTCCCTTGTAGTTACATAAATAATAGTCACATTTAATGAAATTCAACTTTAGCAATACCACAATAACTAGGCAAGCAAAAAAATAATATTTTATCAAATTATTGAAAAAAAAATTAAGTGACATTCCGACAATTTAATCAGCATGCAAAAATATATATTTTTTTGGTCAAAATGCATAATATGGCTTGCAACAAATTAAGTAGATATACGATTTCATAAACAGGTGGGCAGAAATCGGCACAACCCGCGAGATCCATACCCGCGAGTACCGTAACACGGGCGGCATCGCTCGCTACATGTGGCGCGAACGTTGCGTGCTCTGTGGCACGCGTAACGTTCGCGACGCGGTGTGTTCGCAGTGCGCCGTAGGACAGAAAGCGCAGAGGTCTGTTGCCGCGCTGATGTGCAGGCTGAGAGTTGCTTATGATAATGTGCAATATTGTAATATGGTAAGTTTCACTTTGTTTTAGCCCCCCCCCCCCCACCCGCCCTTCAATATTTTGTGAAAAACTGGAAAATAGAACAATCTATTTGAGTTAATCTATTCAAGCCCAGCCTAAACCTTTAGATTCGGAGGACTAGAAATCTTAATTTTATTTTATTAGTCTTCTCTATTTTTGTTTTTGTGTTAATTTTTTTTTATTATTGAATTTTAAAATTTTAATTCATGCTAATGTTTTTCATTTCCTTATATTTATTTTATGACCATCGACCACGGCCTTTTAGAAGACTGCTGGTTATGTACTATTTTAATTTTATAAAAAAGAACGCAACCAAATTGTACCACCATTTCAATTAATATACCAACACTTCCTTTATAAAATGTTAATAAACTTTTCACAGATTTGTGCCTCATGCTGCGGCCACAGTTACTCATCAGACTGCGAGAATGTGGAATGCCCAGTCCTATGGCGGCGCATAACCGCACAACACAAGCTAGAACAAATTCGCGATGTGACCGCACATCTACCCCCGCAGTTTTCACTTGAAAGCATAGACTTTTAAAATTTTACTTGCTAGTTGAATATATTAAATACTTTATTTATACAGTAATTTCTTTTATTGCAACCAGTTTTCTGAAACTCCTAAATGACTGTTAGTTTATTGGAGCATTTGTGTGTATAGAGATCCCCATATCGACGCAATACCATAATGAATAATAAAATACCTAAATGATGTAATATTGGTTTGTCTGACCTATTAAGGGGGTAGAGCTTGGGAAGTAAGTCCCAGATAAAGTTTCGATTCGCGACCGCCTTTTTGAAGAGAAACTTCTTTTAGCTTAGTGTTAACTGGATTTTGGAAAACAGAAAAGTGTAAAGAAAATAAAAACTAAACATTTTTTTATCAGATTCAGATTTCATTTATTTCGTAAACATAAGTATAATACAGGTCTTATTTTAAGTATATAGATCCACTATGTTTTACCTTAAGGCATACGAAACATTCTTTAAATTTAATAAAGCCTCTTTCTTTCGTTTTTTCCTGCATTAGTCAACAATAATTCGTTTATTAGAATAAAACGTTTCTTTCTTACTCACTCTTTTCAGGGTTTCATGTCCAAAGGGATAAAACGAGACCCTATTCATGATACTCGTCGTCCGTCTGTCTTTCTGCCCGTCACGAGGCGGTATCTCAGGAAGTTCTGGAACCGTGATAGCTAGAGAGCTGAATTTTTCACAGATGATGTGTTTCTTTTGCTATTACAACAAATAGTTCAAATACTTAAAAAAAGGTGGCTCCCTTACAACAAACGTGATTTTATACCGGTTTTAGTACGGAACCCTCCGTACCAAAACCGTTATGCCACAAAAGCTACTTTTTATCCCCTGAGTAAATTCCCATTGATAGCGGAAACAGAAACAAAATTCCAAGCGAGCGGGGCCGCGGTGACCACCTATATTTTCCATAATAATATATTTATTTGATTGGGTTACATATACCAACTACTTAGCTAGTGGGATATGACCAGCCCACTAGCTAAGTACAGAAACCGATGGTCGTTGAAGCAAACATGTTCTGCACTGCATCGTTCTGTAATGTCTCCAAGAATGTAAGTGAGTACGTCTTTGTGGTAAAGTAGAATTAAAAACAAAAAAAATGGAAGATTTAAACTTCATTGGGCAAAAACCCTTAACTGAAAACAGCAAAAATAATTAAAAAATTGTCTGTCAGATATCAGCTGTTCGTTTCTGTCACTAATGTCAAAAAGGGAATTGATTTCAGTATTGTTTTTGTATTTTGCTTTGCAAAAATTGAACTAGTGATAGTTTATTACAGTCCCAATTTCATTTGTGCCTATTATTATAAATTGGGCTTATTAGTTACAGTACAGACAGGTGTTGTTTTCGAAGTTGAGTGATGTGTCATTGATTGATTCATCGGTTTTAGCAGAGCACATAGGTGTTTTCATTTTCAGTAAAATATATCAGTTCATTCTAATATTCTTCGGAAACCAGTTCATATTTCATGATGATTACTCGCAATACTGAATTACGAAAGTTGCCTGCATCTTCGCTCATAAGTGTAGCCAATATTTTGGAAACTAACAAGGACTGGAAAAGTTTGATGCCCCTTATTCCTAAAGAAATAAACAGTCCCAATTTTGAACGCAAATATAATTGGGAAGAAATACAGTAAGTTTTCTACATATTATAACCGTTTGATTATGTTCTGCGGCTCAACTTTAGATTGTCTGATGTCGAGTTTGGGGTTCATATTTTTTTTACACAAAGCTAATATTATTAGAAGCCTCCACACGAAGTGTTAACTTGCGGAAATTAATGGTTAACGAGAAAAAAATAATGAAAATCATAAAAATCCACCAATAATTTGTCACTTTTCACCACAGAATACCTACATATAGAGATGGGTAGCGGGTTATAACCCAATCTACCCATTTGGGTTAAAACTGGGTGATTTGGGTTTTAACCCAATTAAAACCCATAATCACCCATTTTGCAGGGTGATAATAAGTTTCGTAAACTAGTAAGAAGTGGGAGGATGATAATAGGTTTCGTAAACTAGTAAGAAGTGGGAAGTAGTGTTCAGTAGTCTAGCAAATCAAAAATAAACTCCTTACCCTTAAAACAGATATATATTTTAAAAACAGAACTAATTAGTAGGCAGTTTATTCAATAAATCGACGCTACCACTGCGGGTAGAGGTCGGAAAGCCAAACTCTACAGAACCAAGGGGAGGGTATCGGGGCCGCCGGTAGATGTGCCTCCGCTGGACAGTGCCGGACAGCTAACGCAGCTACATTCTTCACATCAGATGTATCAGCGGCAAAACAGATAATGGCGTCTCTTGCTCGCATTTCTGGCGCCGTAAAAGGCGCCAAGAATGTAGCGGGCAGGAAGAAGATTGTGGCGGAAGCCGTCACAGGCGCCACGAAGGCGTTGGATGAGCACCTCGATAGGAGCATCTCCAACGAGGAGGGAAAACTCTGGGCTCGGGTTGCGAGCCTGGAGACTAAGCTTGCCGATTCCCGCAAACAGCAACAGCTGATGCAGGAGGAAATCGCATAGCTAACCCCCGCTCCACAAAAGGCCCCTGCTCGTGCACCCAAAGTGACACCGAGCATGATTCAGCTACTGGAGGCCAGCGAGAGACGCCTCGGCGTCCTCGAAGACCGGGCAAACCGCCCACCACTAGCGGCGCTCGTCGTCACATCGTATGTGGCGACGGTTGCATCCAGTTGGGCTCCCGGTCCCCAGCGAAAGGCCAATGCCCCCTCCCCCGCCCCCAAGAAGATTGCGCATAGGAAGAGTGGCAACCCCGCTTTCCCCAGCACAGCTAGCGCTTCCGCTGCACCCCAGAACCCCTCCAGAGAGAGGGTCCGGAAGGTAGCGGGAGCGAAAAAGAAGGCAGCTAAAGTTGCCAAAAAGACGGCAAGGGCCGCCGCGGCGAAGGCGCCAAAGAGGCTCCGTGCTCCCACGCCACCGCCGTCGTCCTTACGGTGACGACAGAGGGCATGGCAAGGGGCGTGGGATACGCTGAGGTCCTGAGGCAGGCGAAAGCCTCAGTGGACCTAAAGGACCTCGACACAGGAGGAGGCTCCGATGCAAGGTGACGCGCACTGTAGCACTCCTCCTCGAGATCTCCGGCGCCACCAGCGGTCCCAAGGCTGAGGCCCTATAGCGGCTAAGCTGAGGGAGACACCGACACGGGGGATTTCACACGCGTCAGCGTCACCAGACCCAATAAATGCGCCGGTCTGCGCATTACGGGTCTAGATGACGCGGCCACGACAGAGAAGATAATCTCCGCCGTCATGGAAGCGAGCGGCTGCCGTCGCGAAAATAAGATCTAGCGAAATTCGCTTTAGTACCTCTGGTCACGGGTCGGCAGTAGCGAGCTGCCCTGTCGCGGTGGCTCAGAAAGTGGCAGACTGACGGAGCCTTCTCAATGTGGGCTTCCTCAAGGCGCAGGTGCATCTTCTACATCACCTCGAATCCAGGTGGAGTCATGTGGGGGTGCAGTGCACAGCGGAAGTCACCGTGGGAGACCGGTGCTTCCGCTGTGGTTAGTCCGGTCTCACGGCCCTTGCTTGTGACGCTCCGCAACTCTGTTTTGTGTCGTGGAGGGCAAGGCGGCTGACCACTGGGTGGGCACCAAGGCCTGTGCCGCCTCCAAGTTAAAGCCCCGTCCGTCCGTTCGGGGGAGCGAGGGTACCGCTCAAGAGCGTCCACTTTCGCGGTAGGGTACATAGATGGACGTCCATTAATGAACACCCATATCCGCATCCTGCAGGTGAACCTAAACCACTTCTCTGCTGCTCAGAATCTTCTGTACCAGAGCATCGCGCAGTGGTCCATAAACTGGAGGACTGGGTCACTACACGTGGCCTAGTAATCCTAATACGGAGGACGCGGCAGGTGCTTAGTTCGGTCGTAGACGTATCGGTCGTAGACGTATCGTTTGCGACCCCTGATCTCGCCCGCTGTGTCCAAGGATAGCGTGTAGTGAAGGAGAATGAGTCGTCATCAGACCACCGATATATCCCTTTCGACGCCTCCCCTCCACCTAACCAACCGCCGGTTATCGCAAATCCCCCGGAAGCGCGTTGGGCACTCAATCGCCTGGATCGGGAGGCTCTCTTAGAGGCGGCCATCGGGCAGGCCTGGATTCGACTGCAAACAAGCCTGCCGATGATGATGCCTTAGTGGGGTGGTTCAGAAGAGCCACCCCACTAAGACTAAGTATATTGGTGGATGCCGGAAATCGCACAGCTGCGTGCAGCGTGCATTATCGCGCGCCATCAGTACGCCACCCCAGATTCCGCCTAAGGCGTCGCCGCCCAGACAATGCAGCAGCTCGAGAGATAGAGCTCTATGAGGGGCACAGGGTGGCCAAGTGGGCCCCTCAAGCAGCCATTAAGCGGTCCAAAAGATTGCCTGAGATCCTGGAGCGGAACCCATAGGGGCGCCCGTTCCTTATGCAAGAGGCAAACTAGGCCCTAAGGCACCCTCACTGACCCAGAGTCTCCAGCTGGAGGGTCCTGGGTTCCTTGTTCCCATCAAGGGCGGAGGAACAGGCTTCGTCTCAGGCGCCCGCCGCGGATAACAGCGAGAACGATGTACCTGAAGTCACGGAGGGTCAGTTAGGGGCGGCTGTACTGCGGCTTAAATCCCGCAGGAACACTGCCCCTGGTCCCGACGGCATTCCAGGCCGAGCGTAGGTACTGGCTTTGGAGGTACTTGGGCGGCTTATAGGGCTCTTTAGCGCATGCTTGAAAAAGACCAGTTTTCCAAAGTCTGGAAGACAGGGAAACTGGTTCTGATCCGAAAGGCGGGGGGGGGGGGGGCTTACTCCCCATCTGAGTACCGGCCGGTCGTGTTGCTCGACGAGGTGTGCTAGCTCTTTGAGCGTATTATTCCACAGCGCCTCGTCGGGCACCTCACACGCGTGGGGCCAGTTCTGGCGGATAACCAGTTCCGTCAGGGGCGCTCCACCGTGGACGCGATCATGCGTATTAGAGGACTGGCGGAGGAAGCGATATCACAGGGCGAAGTGGTGATGGCAGTGTCTCTTGACATCGCCAACGCATTCAACATCTTGCCCTGAAGCTGCATTAGGGAGGCACATATTTATCATGGAGTGCCTCCCTACCTCCGTCGAATTGTCGGGGCCTATCTTTCCGAGAGTGCCAGCCACAGCGAATAACTTACCCGAGCTGGCAAGAGCCGGGTCGACAGAATCAAATTTCATAAGCAATTCGTAGTCAAGGTGTTCAAAGTCAAGGTCATTCAGGTAAAAACTGGATCAGATCACAATAATAATGCAGAGTCGTAAATAAAAACAACAACAAATTCACACAAAACGCGCCCACTCTAACTGGCGTAGCGAAGTACACTAGACTAGAGAGTAAAGAGAGAGAGAGTGAGTTTGAGCACGGGCGGGGCGCGGATCAAACCCCCCCCCCCCCCCCCCTCCTGCACAGTTTTTCCACCACGCAAACCGATCGCAGCGCGCTGCAAGTTTTATCGGCAATATTTTGTTTTCACCCGGCCAAACCACCCAGTGAGTGGATTGAAACGGGTGATAACTAGGTTTTAACCCACTATCACCCGTTTCAAAAAGTGAGTTTTAACCCAGGTCGTTACCCATCTCTACCTACCACCCCGCAAAGCGATCGCAGCGCGTTGCAAGTTTTATCGGCAATATTTTGTTTTCACCCGGCCAAACCACCCAGTGGGTGGATTGAAACGGGTGATAACTGGATTTTTACCCACCGGTGGGTTTTAACCCGGGTCGTTACCCATCTCTACCTACATACAGTCTGAATGCTTTTGACATTCGGCTCGTCACTATACGTTTGGTTTTCCGTAAGGTTAAAGCACAACAATGTTTTACTTCATTTAATAATTAAATAAATAATTATATTTAGTAACAAAGTAAAATTTTATGCATATTTTATAATATTACGTATATTTTGCTGATATAAATGAATACTATTACTTAAATATATTCTGACAATAATTTACCGACTATTGTCGCTATGTAAAACTAAACGTTAAACGTCATCGACGCGCTGTCACTATTACTTTCTGACAGTTATATTTTTTTTTTGTAATATACATTTTACGGCCTTTTGCTTCAGCCTTTTAGCCAAACTATTGTTGATTATCTCTATGCACATATTATGGCTTAACTTTAGATTAGCTGCCATCGAGTTTGAGGTTCATATTTTTTATACACAAAGCTAATATTATTAGAAGCCTCCACGCGAAGTTTTAACTTGCGGAGATTAATGGTTAACGAGAAAAAAAATAATGAAAATCGTAAAAAAACACCAATAATTTGTCACTTTTCACCACAGAACACAAACACTCTCAATGTTTTTGACATTCGGCTCGTCCAATACGTTTTGTTTTACGTAACATTAACGCACAACAATGTTTTACTTCATTTAAAAATTTAATTAATAATGATATTTAGTTATTAAGTTAAATTTTATGCATATTTTATTATATTACGTATATTTATATAAATGAATGCTATTAAATATTATAATAATTTAATGACGGTTGCCGATATGTGAAACTAAACGTAAAACGTCGTACGCATTCTATGGGTTGGTCAAGGTCAACCCTTTCAAATGACACCCTATTTGTGAATTTGTGTCTTGTATAGGAGACGCGTAGTTTTTTTTTCAACCCCAGGTCGGCATTTGAATTACGCGCATCCCTAATTCAACCATAATTAGTACTTAATGGTTAACACCCCGACTCGGATAGGTTAGGTTAGAAGGCTAAGGCGGGAGCGAAGCGGAGCGGAGCTCCCGCCTTAGCTTTCGTGGTTTTTTTTTTTGGCTTGTCGACGAGTTCTTATTTGGAGAACGATTACTTATGTCGTCGATTTTATTGAACATAACCTCAAAAAATAAAAATCTAAATTTAAGGTAACTATTGATTTCCTAACTTTGGGGAGGGGTCAGGGGGATTCCCCCCTCCCCCTCCATTTTCCATCTTCCAATTTCGACCTTGAAATCGATTTCAAACCAAGAAAATGCGAAAGTTAGGTTAGAATATAAAAAAAATCATAACTCAAAAAGGGGGGGCGTCCGCAACTTTTCCGTCAAGGGGGGGGTTCTACACACCCCCCTCCCCCCTCCAGCCCCCCTCCCACCACTTAAATCGTGGGATAGTAATCCGAAGTCCTACCCATATTATGGTTAGGTTAGGTTGGAACTGTGACCATTGACGCGCGAAGGCGAGCGAGCGAAGCGAGCGTTCCGCGGCAGCGGCCGCCGAGCGCTTTATAATATTATTTTAACAATTTCGACCTTTATATCGATGTCAACACAAGACAATGCGAAAGTTAGGTTAGAATATTAAAAAAATCATAACTCAAAAAGGGGGGGCTTCCGCAACTTTTCCTTCAGGGGGGGCTTCTACAACCCCCCCTCCCTCCTTTCCCCCCCATCCCGCCCCTAAAATCGTGGGACGACAATCCGAAGTCCTACCAAATCTTGCTTATCTATTTTACATTAATGGTCATGTTATGGTTAGTCATGATCTCTTTACGGATATCATACCCTTAAAGAGATCAGGATTTGAACTCCGCTTTGTGTTATTTTGTTTACTATGTAATGTTTCAAATTATAGCCAAAGTGTTGACTTTGGTACCAATCAAAAAAGAATTACATTATTAATTAACATAAAAAATTTTAAAATTATTAAGGCACTATCTGATTCCCCCAGTATAATTTACAATTTGAGCCATGATATTCTGGTAGACCTATAATATACGCTTTTTCTTTAAAGATTGATTAAAAAACATGCTGCCAAGACTGAAAGGACATATGCTGAGGTGCTATTTGATGAATGGGGAACATCAGGCCGAGTGAGACCAACATTAGGCCTTCTTATGATGCTTTTGAATGACGCTCAAATATTTAGAGCAGTTGATGAAATTGCTCGAATGATAGGAGGTAAGTGTGAAAAGCAATTACATCTGAAAATATACACAAGTTCTTGATTATTTTCACAAATATCAAGAGTAAAACAAAAATTTTACTCTTAATTTTCATTTTTATTTGGCATACACGAAGTTTGACAGTATTTCTACTTAGTCACAAATTGTCTTTTTACCCAGAAATCAGTCTTAGACTTTAGAAACTATATTGAACTATTTCATGTTATTATTTCAGAACCACCACCACCCAGACCTCTCGATGGACCCGGCGCACCAGTTACAACCAATGTAACAGAAATAATGAATAACGAGAATGTGGAAGAAATATTGAACACAATGGTTACCATATCCAGCAGTGATCTAGAGAACTCTAGTCAAGATCATGAACTCTGTAACCGCACTACTACTCAGGTTAAGGAGCCATCAGCTTACATACCTAAAGAACAAAAAATGGCTCCACCAGAAGTCTCCGATATGATCAAATTTCCCAACTCTGAGCCAGATATTGTCTCTGGTTCTTTCTATATACCCAATATCACTGATATGTTAGCTGAAGCCAGAACTGCTAGCAATGGTGAATATAGTTCAGTTCCATTTCAATCGGACAGCACTGATAATACTGTATCTAATACCACTGGCAGCTCATCACAAAATGATGTTTCTGAATTTATTCCAAACATTCTTCCACTCTTATCAGCATCAAATAGAGATATTTATGACATAATTGACAAGGCTATATTGGAAGATGAAAAATTAATAAAATTTCCTTACAAAGACTTAGAAGCACTAACAAATAACTTCTCTGGAATATTAACTGAGAAATCAGATGGACTGGTGGGGAAAATTGGTAGCGGGGGTTTTGGTGATGTCTATGTTGGAACTCATAAAAGTTTTGGACCTCTCGCTGTGAAGAAAGTACGATTTCTCCAACAGATGGGCTTGGAAATAGATACTGCAATGAAAATATTCAACACGGAAGTGAAGTCACTCTCGTATCTCAGACATCAAAATATTGTACCGATATTTGGTTATAGTATTGATGGTCCAACGCCATGTTTGGTGTGTAAGTATATTGAAGGAGGTTCTTTAGAACATAAAATAGAAGCTGAAGTTCTATCGGAGAAGGAAAGGATTGACATACTAATAGGAACTGCGGAAGGATTAAAATACATTCATAAAAGGGAACAACCAAAGGAGGTACAGACATCGAGTAATATAAAATCGTTGACTCCAAAGAAATGCTATTATCTTCACGGAGATGTCAAAAGTGCTAATATTTTATTGACGAAAGACTTTATACCGAAGGTAAATTTTCTTCCATATTTCAATCTTGTCATCAGCCGATATACTAATTCCCTACCAGCAACCCAAGTTATTCGAGTAGAATCCAGCTGGGAAAGTGACGACCTTTAGATGGCACCATGACTTCCCAAAAGGCGGACGCCGTCGCGCGTCGTTTGGACGAGCTATTTATCATAAAAATTTGTTTAGTCACTGAATGTTTGTAGGTTTTTCCCAATGTTTACACTGCTGCTATCATTATAGAGATTTAAAAACATGTAGGTATCTGTAACAGGGAATTACGCATCCGCGTAAAGTAGTACCTATGATGTAAAATTAAACAATTTCGCGATCTATTTCAACTTCGCTTGGATTTACTTTTATAATAAGAAAATGTGTTGGTACTAGTTGGTAGAATCTATTTTAGTGTTAAATCCCGTTTTGTATCCGTTTATTTAGAATTTGACTAATATTATTTGGCTGGATTGGGAAGCGGTTGCCGTTTGATCTCCCGAAGAGAGCTTCAGTCACCAACTATTCATTTGGAAAACATTTCCTCAAAATGTCTTTATCACAATGTTTTAAGGTCGAAAATTTCACGTCACTAAGCAGTACAATATTCCATCTTCAATGTGTCCTAAATTAATGTTCGCATCAGGGCTAAGTTTGTAGGGGTAGGTAGGTAGTAGGTTTACTTAGGCGTAGCATAAGCCCCAGATCAAGGTAGGGCAGCTTATTCCTTGAATTACTCTGCTCTGATTACCAATTTTAACCCTTAGTGCTGTTGTATGTGTGTATGTATCTACTGTTTTCATGAGTGGAAACGCGTTTAAGCCATTCTCCGACCCAATATCAATCACCTTTAATTCAATTTTCAGCTATGCGACTTCGGTTTGGCGAAGCAACTGAACATCACTGTCGAGATTGCAAAGAAAACGATGGGCACCTGTGGTTATATGGCTCCGGAGCAAATTCTTAGAGGCAATATTACTCAGAAAAATGACATTTACAGCTTCGGGATTGTGATTTTAGAAGTACTAACTGGCTTGAAAGCAATTGTGAACGCCAACGGCGAAAGTATAAATATAAATGACTATATCAAAGAGAACTGCTCCGATGGTGATATTACTAGTGTTTTGGATGAAGCATGCACATGGACCAAGTATCAAGAAATTTATGAGCTCGCTCAGAATTGCCTGCTAGAAGACAAGGACGATAGACCATCGATAGATTATGTGTGTGATGCATTAAATCACATAAATAAATCAAAATAGGATTAGAGTAAGAGCCCAGACCCTCTGACCATCAGACATACGTTATTATTGTAAATGATGATATTTTTTTTACCACTAAGGAGGCACACAAGCATACGGCCCACCAAAAGGACCGGTGGTAACCGCACCGCATGAATGTGGGGCGTCAGGTACCTCTCATATAAACCTAGAATGCCAGCATATTTACTAAGTTGGTTGAACTTGACTATCTTATGTTGAATTCTAACGGTTATAGATAATAATCTTCACTGCCAGACACTCCACTGTAAATTTTTTTAAGTTTTTCATCAGTAGCAGGAAACATAGACGCTGGTTTGGCCATCGTGTTAAAACGACGAATGGATAATAAGAATACAGGCGAAAGTTTGGACTTTCCCCCTTAGAATAAAAGAATGAGCATTCAGCAATTATTAGGAGAATTAAGATAGTGTCACTCGGAACATTTTCAAAATTACTTAGTGAGGATTTTCATTGTTAATTAGCACTGGTACGTCCCAAAGTATTTTTTTCCTTTGTTTTGAACTTCAGTCCACGTCTGCTATTTCAATTGTGTCAAACAGAGTCGTAGTCGTAACTCAATATCAATTATACTAAAACTGTCAAATTGTACCGCAGCCCACGCGTCGGCTTTTTATTGAGCTACCATTACGATTCTGTTCGGACATAGTTGAAATAGCAGACTTGAGGTCCAGTTCGAAGCGGAATAAAAAAAAAATATTTTGGGACTTAACAGTAAATAAATAAATAAATAAATATTCACGGACATTTCACACAACGCTATCTGATCCCAAAGTAAGCTAGGAATAACCTGCTTGTGTTATGGGTATCAGACCACGGATATTAATACTTATATACTTTTAAATACATACATATTATACATAGAAACACCCAGACTCTTGAAACAAACATTTATGGGCCACACAAATATTTGTCTCCGGTGGGAATCGAACCCACGACCTCCAGCGCCGCAGGCGGTATCACTACCGACCGCGCCACAGAGGCAGTCGAACAGTTCTAATAAACAACCAAAATCCAACTCAAAATTAAGTAATTTTGAAAATATTCAAAGTGACAATTTCGTAATTCTCCTAACAATTATTTATTAGTTCAGTAATTAGGTGCGAATAAGGGGTTAGATGGAAAGCTTTCCGGGAGTTTTAATATTTGACAATGTATGTTATATTTTGGTGTGCTTTTACGAATTTAAACTTTGCCACCTCGTATCTTTGCTGCTATTGCCGCCATGTTGGATAAATTGGATAAACTGAACATTACTTTTTTGCAAATATCTCCTTTCCTGCTCATTCTACAATAAAAAAAAATAATCTAGAGAAAATCTTCTTTGCAACTTTTTTGTCAATATCTCTATAATATTGCCAATATTCAAAAATCTCGGAAAACTTACCAAAAAACTACCAAATGACTGGGATATAGATATTGGGAAAATGTCCAAACCTGTATTCTTTACGCGTACATGTGGCGAGCGCTAACATTATGATTATGCATTATTGATTGCGGGTCTTTTTCGCGTATACATTTCAAACTTCGCTCACCTCTCGACGTTTCGGATAGCCTTAACAATAATGTGTAGTGCAAGTCGTGTGAGTTTAAAAACCTTATTATGATAATGTCTGGCGAGCCTGGGCTCTAGAACCAAATAAATATCAGTCTGTTTTCAGAATATTAAGTTTCAGGCCCTTATTTCTACTAGTTAAGGAGTTAATATAAGTATAGCTGTACGTTGTATTTTATAGTTTGAACATGATAGTCACTTAAGTACCAACTTAGTAGGTATTTTGTGATACAATAATTGTAGGTATAAGTAATAGATATCCAAATACAAAACCTATCTAATAGGGCGCTAGATTATTATAGTAAGTTCAACTCATCTGTGCGCGCGGCCCTATGTGTGGGTAAACCTCGTATAAACACAGTGACTTCGTGTGCGTGACAAGAGGTACAGTGAAGTACAAAATACAAAAACACTCGTTTAACTAAAATAAAAAACTTAAGGGGTGAAATGTATGTTAAACATATTATAGATATTTCAACTCATCAGTGCGCGCGGCGCTATGTGTGCGTGCGCTTATAATTATACAGTTTTCATTTGTGTGGCAGTGATGCGGCCGTCTTCACAGAGTACATTTGTATATTATGAAATAGAGACGTAACTGACTTATTAACGACACCAGCGGTGCCAAGCAGTCTTTGCAGAAAACTCTCTGCGTGGCCGCGAATTAAAAATCATAATAGACAAAAAGCCTACAGCGTCATCTACCACGTTTTGAAGGCAACTCTTACGTTATAATGAAACGAAATTAAATATCATGACAAGTCTCAATGTAACTGCAACGTTGACATTCTGTGTAAGTTGGTTACATTAAAACACAGTGTTCTAAGTGATAATCCCATGGGTACAGTCGTTAAAGAAAATGTCTAGTCCTTCACGGAGAAAATGTTTAAGAAGTCAGGTAAATATTTTTGATGTGTCAATTCGATGTAATTAATATTTTTTATTACTACATATTATTATAAAACAAAGTCCCCGCCGCGTCTGTCTGTTCACGATAAACTTATAAACTACTGCATGGATTTTCATGCTGAGATCACCAATGATTCTTGAGAACGGTTTGCGTATAATATAATTTGCTGAGTTTGTATATACATTGACTAAAATAAATAACGATATTAGTTGGAGATGTCAGAAAAAAATAAGGTGTCTGGGAGCTTTTAACGAAAACGCTTTTTTTTTTTTTTTTTTTTTAACGTGAGGGAAAATCCTCGTAGGATGCTATGCCGGACTCTTACCGACTAAAAAACCTCACGTAACGCCCAACAGCCTATGGTTGAGAGCCCCGGGTAAGCCCTCAGGAAGGATGTCCCGTGACTCCCAACAGACTTACGGCCGCTAATGCGGCCTCGCCCAGGGGGTGGTTCGGGTGCAATCCCGCGTCTATGGGGGATTTCGGGTGTGACCCCGCTTCTAAGGGGGGGCGTGCGTGAGTGCTCACGTCACGCTGCCGTTATGGGCCTGCTTCTGTAAGGACGGTGAGCGGCCCTCTCACCGTCCTCAGACCCCCGGTCATGGAGGCCGATAGTCCTCGGCGAAGACACGTCGGCGGCGCCCAGGGCGCCGACTGCGGAACTCGGGTGGGAGAGTTCTCTCCCGCACCCGGCCCGCCGCCTCCTTCGCGAGCATGACCTGCTCGCAGAAAGAGGCGGCGCAGTCCCACTTACTCCCGCTGGAGAGCATGGCTCGCACCATGGCCTCAAGCGAGAGAGTGTCCACGCCCAGACCCACTACGAGGACCTGTCGCTGTTGTGCCCACGCCGTGCACTCCACCAGCGTGTGGAGCGCCGTGTCATCGCTGCGGTCCTCGCAGTGCTGACATTCGGCCGTGGTTTCCCGGTGTTTTCGCCACAGATACCTACCGAAGCTACCGTGCCCGGCAAGCATCTGTGTCAACCGGTAGGAGAGAGCACCGTGCCTAAACCCTTCGAGACATAACAAAATAATGTATGGTAGAATTGTCTAACTTATAAAGGCCTACAGAATAGTCAAAAAATGATAGAGCTCCAAATTCTAATGAAAAAAAAATTGAAATGCAGAGTTGGTCGATAGAAAAAAAACATTGCTTATACAGCAAATATGACAAAAATTGAACTGTTTGACTTGATTTAAAACGTAAAGAGATCATAATCTATACGTCTAAAAAAACTGTTGAGGGTCGAGAGTCTGTACATGGAAGATAATTAGAAAATTTTAACTGTAGGGCGTTCTCTAATCGATACTGAAGCCGAAAATGTAATTAAAAATTTTCATGTCTGTCTGTCTGTCTGTATCCCGAATAAGTATCACGCTGAAACTACTAAATTAATTTAAATGAAATTTGGTACAATCTGAGCTTAGGATCCGAAGAAGGTTCTGGGATACTTTTGATCCCGATATTTTGCGCGGTTCATTTGGGAGAGGGCAGGACAGTTTTACACGCTGCTTGATGAGTATGATGAAGAAATACCTCTCCTTTCGTGTGTACGAAAGGAGAGGTACATCTTAAGTGATGTAAACGAAGTTGCAAGGGTCAGTAGTTTGTTATAAGATTGATGACACACTTCAGCCATATGGCTTAAAAGTTCTTTGGCTACCACTGTATCATCCTGAACTAAACCCAATCGAAAAAGAATGGGGAATTTAAAAAAAAAAATGCTTCGCATAACATCGAACAAAATGTGATGGGAATAATGAAATTAATAAACGAACGTTTAGGTCAAATTGATGAAGAGATGTGGCGTAATACAAAGTAGAAGAATACTATGGACATTTTGATATGGAATTTGAATTTATAATTAACCTTATAGAGAGCAGCGAATCCTAAAATTCCTCAATTTTATTCTTTTAGCAGCACAACATATTAATATGTTTAACATACATTCCACCCCTTAAGTTTTATATTTTAGTTAAACAAGTGTTTTTGTATTTCGTACTTCACTGTACCTCTTGTCACGCACACGAAGTCACTGTGTTTATACGAGGTTTACCCACACATAGGGCCGCGCGCACAGATGAGTTGAACTTACTATAATATGTTTTGCTGCTAAAAGAATAAAATTGAGGAAATTTAGGATTCGCTGCTCTCTACAAGGTTAATTTTAAAAAATCAGATTCCATATCAAAATGTCCATAGTATTCTTCTTCTTTGTATTACGCCACATCTTTTCATCAATTTGACCTTAACGTTCGTTTATTAACCCTTAGAGCCCCTTCAACACACACAAAATTTATATCGAAAATCGGTAATCGCAAGCACCTACCTAAAAATGAAAAAAGTATTTTCCCATTTTCCAAAAACAAAATTTTTTCTCACTTACCAGACCAAATTTTACGATTCTGCAAACAGCAACCGGAATATTTTGTTTATTTTACTTTGTATAATAATAAATAATAATGAAAACACATTATTTATAATAAAAAAACAAAACACACACGCACACGCACTTGGTACACACGCACTCAACAAAAAAAACATTGATTACTCTACCACCACACCATGAGCTCTAAGGGTTAATTTCATTATTCCCATCACATTTTGTTCGATGCTATGCGAGGCATTATATATTTTTTTTATTCCCCCTACATTTTCGATTGGGTTTAGTTCAGGATGTTAAGGTGCCGCGGTGGTAGCCGAAGAACTTTTAAGCCATGTGGCTAAAGAATGTCATCAATCTTATTACAAACTAGATGACCCTTGCAACTTCGTTTGCGTCACATAAGGTGTACGAAAGGAGAGGTATTTCTTCATCAGACTCATCAAACAGCGTGTAAAACTGCCCTGCCCTCTCCCAAAGGAACCGTGCAAAATATCGGGATCAAAAGTATCCCAGAACCTTCTTCGGATCATAAGCTCAGATTGTACCAAGTTTCATTTAAATCAATTCAGTAGTTTCAGCGTGATACTTATTCGGGATACAGATATACAGACAGACGGACATGAAAATTTTCAATTACATTTTCGGCTTCAGTATGTATCGATTAGAGAACGCCCTCCAATTAAAATTTTCAAATTATCTTCCAATTGTACAGACTCTCGACCCTCCACAGTTTTTTTAGATTATAGAGTATAGAGTATGGTCTTTTTACTTTTTAAATCAAGTCATACAGTAAAATTATTGTCATATTTACTGTAGAAGCAATGTTTTTTCTGTCGACCATCATCTCTGCATTTCTATTTTTTTCTGCATTAGGATTTGGAGCTCTATCATTTTTCGACTATTCTGTAGGCCTTTATAAGTTACACAATTCTACCATACATTATTTTGTTATGACTCGAAGGGTTTAGGCAACGTTTTCGTTAAAAGCTCCCGTACACCTGATTTTTTTCCGACATCTCCAACTAATATCGTTATATTTTAGTCAATGTCAAAAAAAACTCACCAAATTATATACGCAAACCGTTCTCAAGAATCATTGGTGATCGCAGCATGAAAATCAATGCAGTAGTTTTTAAGTTTGTCGTGAAGAACTTTGTATTTGTATGTAGTGATAAAAAATATTAATTACATCGAATTGACACATCAAAAATATTTATCTGACTTCTTAAACATTTTCTCCGTGAAGAACTAGACATTTTCTTTAACGACTGTACCCATGGTATTATCACTTAGAACACTGTGTAATGGATTATAATGTAACCAACTTACACAGGATGTCAACATTGCAGTTACATTGAGAATTGTCATGATATTTAATTTTGTTTCATTATAACGTAAGAGTTGCCTTCAAAACGTGGTAGATGACGCTGTATGCTTTTTGTTTATTATAATTTTTATTTCGCGGCCTCGCAGAGAGTTTACTGCAAAGACTGCTTGGCACCGCTGGTGTCGTCAATAAGTCGAGTAACGTCTCTATCTCCTAATAAACAAATGTACTCTGTGAAGACGGCTGCGTCACTGGCACACAAATGAAAGCTGTATAATTACTAGCGCACGCACACATAGCGCCGCGCGCACTGATGAGTTGAACTTACTATACTGAATTTTTATATTTTTTTAACATACTATATGGAAAATTATATTTTAAATAATACTATACTCACACTGTTATATTAAGGTAATATAAGTGTAAATATAGGTAGTATTTTATAGTTTGAACTAGATAGTCACTAACATATATGTAACATACTAACATAGTAAGTATTTTGAAATACTATAAATATAATGATACCCCATAAGTCTATCTAATAGAGCGCTAGATTATTATTCAAAATTGTTATTTTCTTTACGTAGTTTATTTTAATAAACTAGCTGATGCGCGCGGCTTCGTCCGCGTGAACTTTGGTTTCCGTGTGAAGATTTTCCCGGGATAAAAAGCTTAGCTTAGCTTATGTGTTATTCCAGACTATACTCTATCTCTGTACCAAATTTCAGCCAGATTCATTTAGCCGTTAGAGCGTGATTGAGTAACAAACATCCAAACATCTTCACAAACTTTCACATTTATAATATCGCACATCCATATCTAAAGAGCTGCAACTCAAAAATAGCATTTTTTGAGATAAGCACACCACCGCATTCTTTATCCGAATACCTATCCACCAATAAAACAGACTTAATAATAAGTCCACTACTCGCTGCTAGATAGCACCAAGTGTCCCTTTAGTTACACGAGGGAGCCCCGCTCCCTTCCGCCAAAACAGACACATCGCTAGTTGCGGCCTAAACTACAAGCGAATTACACGGGTCCATCGTAAACAAAAGGGAATTATTTTAAGTTCTATCTGTACCGTTGAAATTTCAAGCACTATTTATTTTGAGTTGCCGACTTTTAGACGACTTTTAGACGTTTAGTTGCTCAGTAAGTAACTACGCATCTTGAGTTAAATCTGTATAGCTGGCAGGGTAAGTAAAAGTTTTAAGTTTATTTAGAGTTCTTTCCATACTGTTGCTACATTTTTGAATTTGTAGTTGTGTCCGTTTAGTTGAGTCATATTTTAAAGCGTTATATTTCTTTAAAAGGCCATTTAATTGAAACATTTTTGCTATTGGCGGTTAAAATCTTGTAATCTTATTATAATTTCATTTTTATAACTAGAATTTCTATAGCATTTTACTCAATTACTGCATTTTTTTTAGTTACGTCTCTTTAGTTGGATTTTGCCAAAATAATTTCGCAATATCGCTAATAACATCGAAAATGTTCTTTTGTTGACTCTTTTAATGCGATTTGATGCACACGACCCTATTAATGAGTAATAATAACATTTTTTTTACAGGTTAACAACGAAACGTGGTCAGTTTTTAGTCAATATGATAGAGGAAAGAGATAAAGAAAACTCTTCACCAATGCGCTGGAGGACGTCTTTAAGACGCTGGACTGGAAAGCATGGGCATCTCGCACCTTCAATTTGCCGGCGACATCGTCATAGTGGCGGAGACGCTGGAACAGTTTAGTGGAATGTTGCCCAGCCTAAACGTTGCGTCTCGACGTGTTGGTCTCGGCATGAACTTGGAGAAAACCAAGGCCATGTTTAATGAGCACGTCACGCCGCGCCTACGTCGAAGGATCGAGGCTTGAGGTTGTCCAGGAGTATACATATCTTGGGCACGTTATCACGTTAGACAAGGGCAATCTGGACAAGAAAATCGCTAGAAAGATCCGTTTGGGTTGAGCAGCGTTTTTTCAATGCGCCTATAGCATAGTGCGTGAAGACGAAAGTCTACAAACAAACAGTGCGTCCTACCAGCTATGACATACGATGCTAAGACGTGGACACTTACGGTGGGGCTAGTTTATGCCCTTAAAGTTGCACAGCGAGCTATGGAACGAGCCATACTTTACATACGTTTTTCGGCGGAGAGCCGGAGTGGTCTAAATAGCTCGCAGAATAAGCACATTAAAGTGGCATTGGGCTGGCCACATCTGTAGAAGAACCAACGACCAAATGGAGCAAACGGGTTCTAGTGTGAAGACCGCGACTCGGTAAATGTAGGGTAGGACGTCCACCCGCTAGATGGACTAATGACCTGATAAAGATTGCAGGCTGGGACTGGATGCGAAAGGCTCAAGACCGGGTACTGTGGCGTGAACTGGGAGAGGCCTATGTCCAGCAGTGGACTACTATAGGCTGCTTGATTGATGATTTTTAGTACATATTTTAGATATCTACTTACAGTTTATTCTTAAATGTAAATGATTTTTGATGTGCATATTAAATTGTTTTCCACAAAAAGCAAGTTTATAATATTTTTTTATTTTTAAGAAAAATATGTTTGTTGCTATATATTTTATAATTAAAAGGTACAAAAGTGACTTTCATTAGTTGTTTTAACCACTATCAATAATATATTTACACTTACTAAAGTTAACTAATCTTTTCTTCCTCATTGATCATCCAATATACTCCTATTGCTGACCTCAGATCACTCTATTAAATTGGACTAATTAAAAATAACACATAATGCTATTACGTTTTGAGTTTATAGTGTTCCGTCAAAAGAGAGTTAAGTACAAATTCAATTCACCAATATAGACTCAACTCAAAATAATATGACAAAACACACCTACCTTGTCAAGCAATAGGGCAATTACTCGAAAATTCCAATTTTCAGCCCCAAAACATGATTAAAATCAAAGAATCGTACAATTTTATTCAATCTTGCTGCGCACAGAAAACATAATTCTATACAGAACACTTCTACACTGCATAGGGGTCGAGCAATCAGTTTCTTGCATTTTCCCAAAAAAGTGCTTTTTTGAGTTATGCTCTCTTTAGATCTAGGTGTGCGATATTATAGTCAAAGACTTCTATATAAACTGAGGTAGACGCGCCGTACTCTAACAAACGAGATTTCAAAAGCAATCCTCAAACACACACATTACTAAGACTACACTCACTTATAAATATTTTTACGTAATTGTCACCACACACAATAGCAATATACGAATAGAAAAAGAGTAAAAGAGAAGGCGTATGGACTCCGATTGCAAGTCGAGTACCTACTCTCGAAGTTTTGACTTACAACAGTGCGAGCAACGCTACTAATTGGCGCAGTTTATAGGTTTCAAAAATCGGTGCGTAGGGCATGTCTACCTCAGTTTATATAGAAGTCTTTGATTATAGTAGGATAAGTATATGGGAAACCCTACTTTAGACTCACAGACATATAAGAATAAGCAGACGAAACATATTTTTCTAGTTATAGTTACGGAAGGAAGTATAGCTCTGTCCTTTTCATTTCTTCTAATTATTGTATAGCTATCTTTGTTTTCTGTGTAGCAACATCTAACTCATACTGACACAGAAATAGACTTTATTATACTCACTCTTTTAAACATAATAAGATAACTCAGGTACAACTTCAGATCAAAACGATAGTAACGACAACGTAATAATTTCAACTGGATCAGCGTTCTGTGGCCCAAATGTGATGAATGAATGATTGAACGCTAGATTGGTTCACAACCAATAATTTGCTATTGAACGCTAAAAAGACAAAATGTATTAGATTTACCATGCCCAATGTCAAAAATTATGAAACAAATATAACATTGAACAGTGACACCCTTCATCTTGTAGAATCAACCGTATTCTTGGGGATCACTTTAGATAGTAAATTACAGTGGACTGCCCAAATATCGTGTCTAGCAGCAAAACTCAGTTCGGCGGCTTTTGCCGTTACCAAGATCAGACAGCTCACTGATGTCCAAACAGCCAGGCTGGTTTATTTTAGTTATTTTCATAGCGTCATGTCTTACGGCATTTTGCTGTGGGGCAAGGCAGCAGATATACAAATAATTTTTGTACTTCAGAAAAGAGCTATACGTGCAATTTATAAATTAAATGCTCGAGAATCGCTTAAAGAGAAGTTTAAAGAAATAGGAATTTTAACGGTTGCATCGCAATACATATTTGAGAACATCATGTCTGTTAAAAAGAACATACATCTATATCTTAAGAACAGTGACGTACATTCAATAAATACTAGAAATAAGCATAAATTGATTGGAAAGGTTTTTCGATTACATAAGGTACACGACTCATTCGAAGGACTTGGTGTACGCCTATTCAATAAAATTCCTTTAAATATTATGAACCTTCCTTTATATAGATTCAAAAGGGAAATCAAGACACATCTTTTAAAAAGGGCATACTATACTATTGATGACTATTTTAATGATACAGAGACATGGACATGAGTTGCTTGCTCCTCACTTAATTAGGCGCGATTGTAAATGTCGCTTGTGTAGACAAAATTGTTGATCTTTATTGCATGACAAACGAATGTACTAAGACTATTTGAAAAGAGTGGCCGTGAGTTTTCTTGCCAGGTTCTTCCTCACAGGCTCTACCTATTGCTTTGCGAATCTGGCAGTAAATGTAAATGTAGAAGCAAAAATTTTGACGTTCATAAGTGTTACTTTGTAACCTAAATGAATAAAGATATTTTCATTTTCATTTTCATGTGCTATTACAATTGTGTCAGCTCACAGAATCGTAATCGTAGATCTAGCTACGAAAACTGTCAAATTGTACCGTCGGATACGACATCATTTATATTGAGCTACGATTACGATTCTATTCTGACACAATTGAAATATCAGACTTAGGCCTCTGGATGGATGGACAGAGTATTGAGAATTTGAGACACATACATACATACATAATTATGGTCACGCCTTTATCCCCGAAGGGGTAGGCAGAGGCATATTATATATGCCCACATTTCACCTTTGTATAATTTGTCCCACGTAATAGGTGGTGAGCCGTATGGCCGTGTTTAAATGGACAGGAAAGGAAAGGACAGGACAGGAAAAGGACAGATTTGAGACTAGCAAAAAATTCTAAATATCTATATGATGAGTTTATGTTAACCTAACCTATGTAACCTACTTTTATGTTAACTTTGCTTAGCGTTTCTTTACAAAATGTTATATAAAATACAATTTTAATTATAAATATTATACTAATATTAAATATTTTATGTATAAAAATAAATAACTATCAACTGTTATTCGGTTGCTTTATTATAACCCCGGGTCGAGGTATCGTGGTTTGGGTGTAGGTGTTGTGTTAAGCGTGCATTGTGTCTACCGCCAGTGTGCGCTTACATTTACCGCAAATTAGAGAGTAGGTACAGCGGGCCTAAAAAGGCAACATTGTATGTTTCATAATATGAAACATAAAATTCATATAATTTGAAATACAGAACATACAAAGCATACCAAACATTTTACGTTTCATATTATGAAACATACAATGTTGCCTTTTTAGGCCCTCAGATGGAAACCTACATACTAAATTCTCTGAGGCTGCGCACACATAGACACCGCTCACAGAGTTCACAAACACGAGGTCACAGATTTTCATAGTAGTTTTCGATAAGTACCTACCGATTTGTGCGCGAGTGTGCATAGCATATCTGCAATGTACTCGCGCACAAATCGGCACACCTGCGAGAGTAGGTGTGCCGATTCGTGTAGAGTAGAAAAAAAAAGTACATAGGTAGGTACATGAGATTGGGTTCTGTACCTTGTTATTTTGTGCATGTACACCGTATCCCAGGAGTTCCATGGAACAGTTATCTTGTTTCGTCGTATCCCAGCAAGTAGTTTCATTAGGGATGCCGTGCACACGTGTTTCTGTCATCTTACATTCCCGGGTTCTTCAAGCGGAGCGTAAGGAGGCACATCACAACTTGAAGACCACTGTCAGAAGTCTTACGGACTGTGCGAGTGGCCCCCAATCGCTAGATGCGCCACTGCTTTCCATCAGTGGCGACGTCAATTTGGCGAGCTTAATATAAAAAAATATGTAGGTCAGTTCTTAAGGATTTTTTGTGCCAATAATTGGCCCAATTTAGTTGGGGATATGCCCCTAGCTAGTATTGTGCCTAGATAGTGGCGCTGACGTCGCACTTTATCGTCAAAAACTAGTAGGCAAAGTTTCTATAATCGGCTATATTTTAGGGATTATTTGTTATGTAAATGTTTTTATATCTACAACATTATATCAATAGATGTTCACAACAAAATTGGCACAAAAAATCCTTAAGAACTGTTTGTGTGTATTCATTGGCCGTGCCGCCAATGTGCGACGGGTTCTCTACCTACTACTGTAGTGATTCGAAACCGCGAAAAATTAAACAATATACGTAATCAAGACTAGATAAACTTTTACTTAGATTACTGTTAAACTATCTTTGAAACAAAACTATGAAGCGCCAATCTCCTTTTTTATTGCATTAATCCGAAATAAAAAGTCTTCACTTGAACATTCCAGAGGGTCATTGAGATTGTCAAGTATATCTAATTGTTCTTTTGGGGAACACAGTTTCACTAAAGTTATGATCAAATGTTGAATTCTTAGCTTCATACTTTCTTCTTTAGAGATGTATAATAGTTTGATAAGTGCCGAAAGTGTCTTATGGTCTTCGGACAATTTCCATGCACACCAGCAGTGTGTCAGCCACATTTCGAAACACTGGAACAAAAGGGATAGATGTTATTAGGCATTAACAAAGAACCAGGAAAGACTGGGACAATAATGAGTCACAGTATCTTAATGTGAACTAAGTACAGGTGAACTACGTTTATAAGTCGCATCGACAAAATTCGCTTGCTCGGAAGAGAGCAAGCTAACGCCGATTAATTACGATTGCCAACGCTGTTGAAACACCGACTTTATTGCGTTACATTAAGATTGAAAATGCAATAAATCCGGAGAGTATGTAGTGCTTTCTCGCTCATTGTTCCTCATTGCACCGCGATGCTGCGGGCATCGAACATGGCGCGCAGGCGGCAACCAATAACAAAGAGCCATATTTGGCGCGTCTATGCGGAGTGTTGTGATTGGTTAAGATTTTTTAATACAGTTGCTCTAAAAGTGACGTAGATATTACAGGGACGTATAGCGTTCGGGATGTGGGCTATTACACACTCGTGCTTTTTCTTTACCTTTCCCGCACTCGTGCGTTTTCTTTCCCAACTGTCAAAATAATGTCTGTGATTCATGCAAATATTTCAAAAAAAGATACTAACTTGTTAATCAGATTAAAAGTAATTTTAATTAAAATTTAAACATAAATTTATATAAGTATCGGCCAAATTAAATTTATAAATTTAAAAAACCTTGGCTGTATGAAGTGCACTGCCATAGTCTCTGCTTAGGTAGGTATATATTCTTTTATTTTACGGTTGGCGCCATTTTGGATATTCAGGTTTATTGTGTTTTTATTATTTTATTAAATTGCTTAATTTTTTCGCAACTGTATTAAAAATAGCTGTTCAATACAACGTGTGAGACTGTTACTTAAACTCGTTCCGACTGCCTACCCTCGCCTTCGGCTCGGGTCTTAGACCATATAACACGGGACTAGCCTTTGCGAACCACCGCATACAAAAATATTCTGCCAGTTTTCATACAAATGAAGGGGGAAACACAAAGACATATAAAATTTCATTGCATTTAAAAATGTATTTATCGACAAACGCGTAATGGCTGTTGTGTGTTAATTGTTATTGTACAGTCAACTACAATGTAATGTACTAGTTTAATCATATAAAATGATGTACTGATGTACAGGCTTTTCATAAAGCCAAAAGACCAAATGGTCATGTGCAATGGCAGAAAACAATGCTTAAGTAAGGCGCATCCTGTGGTTAGATGATCTAAGGCTCGGGTCAACACCTGACGGAACTCGTTGTAATAACAGAAATCCCACACTTGTATCGAAAACTACTATTTCGCGCGTTTCAAATATGAGACTTCTGCGCAGGTACATCGGCGTACCTTATAAACGGTACTAGTGTAACTACTAAAATACATTATTTTAAGAGTGAATATTCCTCACATTTTGAGCTTGCTTAAACATGAATTGATCCTTTGGACAAATACTAAAATACGAAAAAAAAATTAAGGGGGGCTCCCATACAATATCTTCAGATTTTTTGCCGTTTTTGGTACAGAACCCTCCGTATGCGAGAAAGACTCGCACTTGGCCAAGTTTACCTCTTTGACATTACTTTTAAGTTAGTAGTAATATCAGTATTATGACACCTTAAGTAAAATTACTTACCTCTAAAACATGAGGCAGTAGTATTTCAGAAACACCTTCACTGCTGCATTGATCTATATTTTCACGAATAATCTCTTTAAATAACTTCTTTTTCATGCAATGGATACCATGCATCTCTATCACTTCAGTTAGAAAGTCAAAACAATCTACCTTTCTGTATAAATTGGATTCTGTGTACAAGTCCTCCACGGTCCTAGAAAATGTATTATCCAGTTTTTGATTCTGTAAATTAAAATACAAACATGTTAAAAAGAACAAATTATTACAAAAAAAAGTTTATCTAACCTCAAGAAACACTTGAGTGTAATTTTACAAGGAGCAAACCAATCACAAGCAGATCTTTAATATCAGATTGTAATACTGAAGGTAATATAGTATTACATTCAGATCGGTAACTCCCTGCCTCCCACTGAGCAAGCTTCCCCACCCCCGCTACTGCTGTCAATAAGTGGGAGGGTGTTTTACAGTGCTGCTTAACCTTAGTGGTCACACACACACATTCAAGCTCTGTACAAGCATCAAGTATTTATTAGTGTAGGTGAAAGACTTTAAAACGAATCATTTGTATGGACCTTCCACCCTGTGGTAATACAGCCTTTAGAAGGCAATAATGTTTATAAGTACTAGAGCTGATTGTGATCCTTAGACAGGTCAGATTAGCTTTACTAGTGACTCACAACATCCCATGACATTCTAGCAATATTATAACTAAAAGTTTGTAAAGATGTTAGATACTCTTACTTACTTAGGGATAGATTATAATCTGATCCCGGGAATTCCCAAGAAAAGCGGGAAGGTAAAACACAATTTACAGACTTAAATGTATCAAATTCTTATCTACATAGTACTTAATATCATAAATTTAGTAAATATCATAAAATTCGACTGCCTCTGTGGCGTAGTCGGTAGTGAAACCGCCTGCGGCGCTGGAGGTCGTGGATTCGATTCCCACCGGAGACCAATATTTGTGTGACCCATAAATGTTTGTCTCAAGAGTCTGGGTGTTTCTATGTATAATATATGTATGTATTTAAAAAGTATGTAAGTATTAATATCCGTGGTCTGATATCCATAACACAAGCAGGTTATTCCTAGCTTACTTTGGGATCAGACAGCGTTGTGTGAAACGTCCGAAAAAAAAAAAAAAAAGTGAAAGTTTGAGAAAATGTTTGTTACTTAACAGGCAGGCGGCTTGCTTGGCGCCTAGAGCCTAGTGGCTTGCATCCTGGCTACTTGCTAGGTTACACGGTGGCGCACTGAAAGGTGGTTTGCGTGGTGTGTCGCTAGCTTAGATCATCTAACCACAGGATGCGCCTTACTTAAGCATTGTTTTCTGCCATTGCACATGACCATTTGGTCTTTTGGCTTTATAAAAGCACTGTACATCAGTACATCATTTTATATGATTAAACTAGTACATTTCATTGTAGTTGACTGTTCAATAAAAATTAACACACAACAGCCATTACGCGTTTGTCGATTAATACATTTTTAGATGCAATGAAATTTTATATGTCTTTCGTGTTTCCCCCTTCACTTGTATGAAAACTGGCAGAATATTTTTGTATGCGGTGGTTCGCAAAGGCTAGTCCCGTGATATATGGTCTAAGGTCGCTAGGTGCCTTGATCACTTGCTTGTCCGCACGTTGACAAGATGTCACTTTCAAAAATATTGGGTTCATACATATGATCACGCTTTTTATCCACAAAGAGTAGACAGAGGCATATTAGATGCCCACATTTCACCTTTGAGATATTGTCCCACGTAATATGGACAGGCGCAGTTTGTGACTGCCAGCTGTTGAAATTTTTCAAGCCGCCTAAAATGGTCCTCAATTTGGCTTACTGCCCCGACTGCCATTTTACTGGCAACCGGGGCCAAGGGCTTTTCGAAGCATGGAAACGCTCACAAATAAATGTCACAAAGTGGCCACGAGACGGTCACCCATCCATGACCGGTCACAGTAAATGTTGCTTACTACAGTGTGATCGTCTACAGAACACTGAGTCCGCGGCGACACGAGCGCTTCATATTGGGTTCATGACATAAATAAGTCACGGTCAAGTCATGGGCATTTTTATGTTCTATACACATAAGCAATTGCATAATTATCACCAAAAAAGTTACGAAGATTTGCGTGTGACCAGAGAAACATTTCATCTACTTCTCAGTAAAATTAAAAGAAAATTAACTCATTCGGATACTCATTTTAGAAATAGCAAATCAGCCGAAGAACGACTAGTCGTTACATTGAGGTAAGTAAGTGAAACTTTAAATAGGTACATATTATTTTTATCTATGACTAGCTGTGCCCGCGACTTCGTCCGCCTGGAATGTAATGAAAAAAAAAATACTTTATTTAGTTTTTTTTTTTTATAAAATAAAAGAATTTTTCTAAAATAAAAGTAGCGTAAGTTACTCCTTATTACATAAGCTATCTGCCAGTGAAGTCCCGTCCAAATCGGTCCGGAACAAACAGACAGACAGACAAAATATATATTTTTTGGTATGTGTACCGTAAATATATTCATATGCATGCAGTATAAAGCGGTTATTTTAATATTACAAACAAACACTCCAATTTTATTTATTTGTATGTATGGATGCGATTAATATTTCGAATATTTTTTTCTTCTAAGTGCCTCGCGCCTGGCGACAAAAAACTAACATGTTTGTTTACATGGATACACGCTAAGCAGCTAACTAGGCGCCAAGCGCGCAGTGCGGCCGGTCGCGATCGCGAACATTCAAATACGTTCGTTTTACTAAGCTACTCGCTAGGTGACTCGCTAGGCTATAGGCGCCAAGCAAGCCGCCTGCCTGTGTGGACGTAACCTAAACGTTTGAATATATCTGAATGAAATTTAGTGCAGGGATAGATTATAGTCATTATAGTCTGGAATAACACAATGGACTTTGTATGCCAGGAATATGTTCTCATGGGAAGTGGGAATGGGAAATGAATACCACCCTGGGTGAAGTTGCCTCCATCATCTCTAGTCATTTAATATTAGAATGGAGAATTATGAAAATTACCTTCACATCAGATGGTAACTGTTTTAAGAGCTCCAGAAAGCATTCATATACAGCCTTAGTTACCTCCCCATCCTTTTCAGGCATATTTTTCTCGAGGGTCCTGTACACAATTTCGTAATAATTACCTTCTGCAAAAACTTCAGTGCTCTGAAAGATGTTTTAATAACATTAGCGCCACATCCAAAAATAACTACTATTTATTATCTGCTTATAATCTGGGTGCACAGTTTCAAATATAGCAGTTTTTTATAGACTCTCAACACAATCGCCTTTGCCCCACTTTCCCCTGGCATCTAGTTTCAGGCCTTATTAGACATGCCTAACGAGACCTCAAAAAACAAATGTCTCAGTAAAATTATTTTGAGTAAAGGACTTACTATAGATTGTAATACAGCTATACAGGATTCTAGGCCCTTAATTTTATTGGCATTATTAAAATCATCCATTAAAAGCAGAGCCGCAGGGAGTACAGTCAATGGATTTATTTTAATTTTATAATTCTGTAAAATAAAGAATTAATTATTAGCCTTCCATATATTAGGATAATATATTGTGCAATGTACCTAATTCATTTTTTTAAATAAAAAAAAAGTTGAAAAGCATGACAGAAGTGGTAGAATGATCCGAGTCATTATCAACCAAGTGTTGTTCCTCGTCTCTGAGTACTTCAAAATAAAAGCAGACCTCAAACTTACAAACTTTAATGATTTAGATCTTATTCCCAATGGGAAACAAATAAAACTCCAAAAACTTTTACATAAATACATACCATAATGTTTTTAATCAGCGAAAAGTATGCTTCAATAAGTCCTGGATATCTTTTAAAATCCTTCACTGTCAACTTTTTATGTAATTCTTGGATGCACTTATCGAATATTACCTGGCAGTCGAAAAGCTCTGTCTTCATTATTTCTTCTAATTTCACATGGTATTTGTTCATAAGCATTTGAGCTATTTTTCTTGGATAGTCTTTTTCTTGTATTTGCTTTGTATTCCAAGGTGCTTTACAATTCAACTCATAATATAATATTATTAGATTTGAGAGTGATGTAGAAGCCGAGTTCGACTGTTGTGTAAAATCTGCGGTTCCCAATAAAAATAGCAAATTTTCGAAACGATCATGTAGTGCATTATTTCGCAGTTGATATTCAACGTGAAACTCACTATCATAATATTCTTTCGAAAGTTTAGACAGTAAGCAGTTCTGAATACATTCCGATAGTTTTATAAAATTTTCTTCCATTTTACAATACGTACAATAAAAACTTCAAAAATCAAAACAAACAGATCAAACAATACAAACAGATCAAACAGAACATGTACACACTTATGTCAACTATGACAGTGACAGTCAATGAGCGAATCGTAGTTGTTGTTGCTTTGTTCGTCCAAAGGACAGGCGAAGGTATTTAAACAATTTTTACATATCTGGGGGTATGTAAAAATTGTTGGGCTTGGACTGTGCCAAGACGGAACAGTTTTCTAAGATAGAGTAAAGTTTTGGTTAAGATAGAGTAAAGGGGCGACCGATCAATTAACAATTGTCAAGCACGTAGAATTTCATGTGCACGTATACGTCGATGCACACACACATGCAAAGCAATCACGCACACTGAAGCAACTTCCATTCATATTTTACGTGATTGACAATTGCAAGGCATGATCGTCTCGGGAGCCTATTATAGTAGGCAGATGTATTAAAATGCAGTACGTGGGTGGGCAGCCCTATCGCTCGTTTACGCACCGCTCTCGGCTGTAGGCATTTATTTCTAAAATACGTTCGCGTAATCGCGTTATAATAATGAGTATTACCGTGACGGAAGATTAGTTAAAAATTCTAAATCTATGTAAAAAACTAACTTGTCTAAAAAGGCAAGGATGGCTGTACATAGAGGAGTGCTTGTCCCTACACATAAGCATGGTAGTGAAAGTTGGGTGTGGCAGGAGAAGCATGAAAGTAAAATTAATGCAGTGGAAATGAGAAGTTTGCGAAGTATAGCTGGAGTGACATTGATGGATAAAGTAAATAATAGTGTGATAAGGGAACATTGCGGCATGACAGAAGATGTAGTGACTAAGATAGAAAAAGGGATGCTCAGATGGTTTGGACATGTGGAGAGAATGGATGGAAATAGGCTGACGAAACAGATTTATGAGGCGAGAGTGAATGGGCAAACTGGTAGAGGTCGACCTCGGCATACTCAAGTCGATAAAATCGACAATCTTCTGAGAAAAGGCCAGGTCAAGAGTACCCTTAACCGAAGAGCATGTATGAAGACACTTATGAAAGTTGAAGAAGCGAAAGTTGTTTGCCAGGATCGTAGCAAGTGGAAAGCCATAGTCTCTGCCTACCCCGTTGGGAAACAGGCGTGATGTTATGTATGTATGTATGTATGTATGTAAAAAACACTGACCTAAAACACCAAATTAAATTAGACGAGGTATTAAAAACGTGCTCATTTTTAATCTGTTCACACTACAATCTCTGTCAAATTTACTTATGTCAAATGTCATGTTATGTCAAGTAAGTCAGGGTAGAAAAATTGAGGTGGTTTTCTGAATTTACAAATTACATAATTTTTCAGTAAATAAATACATTTTAGACGTCAAATTTAATGATTTAATATCAGACAAGATGATAAAGTAAGATTATATCAAGCATTGGCGCTCATGTCATGTGTTTATATAGGTTTAGTGAAAGTATTAATTTGGTTCTAAAAATCTTGTAGGTTTGGAATTAAAAGCGCTTTACTTGGCTCGGCTGTATACTACACGGTTGAAAAGGGTGTGTGGAAGGACAGTGCCACAACTACTGCTTTGTATGAGGAGCTTGAGCAGGGTCTATCGCCCTATGTTGGAGAATTAAAAAAACAAATACCCTATGAGGTTGGTACACATGTTTGACTATCTAAACTTTTCATAAGTTACAGAATATAGAGTCTATAGCATTAATTTGTTAATAGATCAATTTCTTTTGTTGGTCTTGCAATTTAATACAGGTATTTCACACTTAAGTTGCTGTGGTGGAGTAGAAAGTCTCATTACTGATAACAATCCCTACTATTCTAACAGATAAATGTGGAAATACCTGTCTGTCTAGTGTCTGATATGCTTCCACACCTTTTTATCCCAGTAGCAGTTCCTGGGGAATATCTCCACATATGCAGAGCCACAAGCAAATCAATAACTAATTTATGTAGTTTTCACTATGTGGAACTAATTAATTAATAAGCTGTATGTGTATTGCCTGTACATATTAATTTTAAAATTCACATTTCATTTCAGCTACCCTCTCTACCTACGAACGACAGATTTTCTTACTTATTCAAACACTACTGGAACACGGGTGTGAAGACCACATTTCGTTTCTTAATAGACCTGCCGTCACATACTAGTAATACAGCTAACAAAACCTATGAATTGATCGTCTCGACATTAGAAGCTGAAGACAAGAGTCAGCCAGCTAGTCAAGAAAGTAAATGAAAATATAGAAAATAGCAAATGCATTATATTTTGTCCTTCTGTGATTGGTATTGTTAAAATGTAAAATAAAACCTTGGGGTTCACATGATTGTTTTTTATTATATACTCAGCCTTATGCCTCAGAAGGCTATCTTATTTTAAGTTATGACTAGTCCCTTTGCTCCAACATCTATCCCTAATTAGGTCATATCCATATCCATCATTTGTTTGCATCAATCCTGGTTACCATTACAAACTACTCATCAAGATTGTTTTATCATCAATATCTCTTTACCTTCACTTCACCTTCCAGCTCAATTATCAGACCCTGGATACCATCTAAATACAAAGTACTCATTAATTATTCATTAATTACTTACCTTTATACTTATTTCTGTACTAGCGGACGTCACGCGATTTCACCCCCGTAGCTCCCGTTCCCGTGGGAATACGAGAATAAAATACAGCCTATGTTCACCAGGAATAGTGTAGCTTCAATGAATTTCTCAAATCGGTCCAGTAGTTTCGGAGCCTATTCAATGCAAACAAACAATCAAATCTTTTGTCTTTATAATCTAATCAATGCCACTTTTCGTTGTAATTTTATAACTCAAGAACGGGCTAACTTATCCAAACCAAATGTTTAGGCTTTGTTCGGACTATATAGTAGATGGTTTATGTGAAGTTTGCACAAAATTGGTCCAGCGGTACTTCATTTATCACGCAAACGAAGTTGCGCGGGTCAGCTAGTATTAGTATAGATTAGTCCGTAACCTTTCTTCAACAATAAATTTTAAAAAAATTAAGACAAAACAAAGTCCAGAGAGAGTCCAGTTCAGTTTTATTACAGGCTTCTGTTGACCACCTACCAGTTCTATCATCACGTCAGATCGCATCATAATATTGTATTGTCATACAAAATCCATGCCTTTATCTCTGACGTACTTATCACGTGCAAGATTCAGCCTCTTCGGAATCAGGGAAGTCTCAAATGACAAACAATGGACAGGTGAGGGTTAATGAAAGCTTGTAATAAAAATCAAGAAGATATTTGATAACAATTTTATATTATCAATATTGTTCCACAACAATAATTACATATTTTTATATTTATTTATACCTATTAACTTTATTATATGTTTTATATTAACACTGATACTCTCCCAATCGGTTTAAATAATAATTACAATAGGATATTGGACGCAATACTTATTTGCAACATTTTTAGACATTTTAGAGTACCTACGACAACGTTACGACTTACGATATTCTGATACTATGAGGTTTAAAGAAAAATAGACTTTAAGGGATAAGATTTAGGGTTTTGTTTGTTGGTCGGACCAAAAATATTTGTGTCATCCACAAATCTTTGTTTCAGAGTTTGGGTCTTTTTGTGTAGGTATATGTATTTAGCTTTTAATAACTTAATTTGGGCTAGGTGGCATTGTGTAAGCGTGTTCAATATTTTTATTTATGATGTTAAATTCATAATCCAAATGGATTTTCAATGAGAGTTAGGCTACTAGAGAGCTTTTACTATCTTATTAATTTGGTAACTGTAGTGTATGCGTCCTCCCTCCCGCTGACAAACAACACGGTCTCGTGGGCACAACTTCAATCACACGGGAGCCGTTACTAAAGTATATCCACCTTTTTAGCCCCTCTCTTTAAAATAGATTGCAGAGGGGCTTATGGCGAGACTTGTGCCTGTCGTCTGTGACTCTGTTGCATTAAACTACGTCACTAGGTCACGTGGATCATCTGTTCAAAGTTTGAAATAAAACAAAAATGACAACGTTAATCGGATTGAACTTTAGAGAGGGGCAGTCGGGTGAGACCGTCTTACGGCTTCTTGTTCTTAATTGAATTTCGACATTTTGTCTTGACACTGACCTTGCAATGGTTCGAAATAAATAGAGAAGCGACGCAAAGCGTACGAATGACAGCTACATCATCTGCACGCCGTCGTCAGCGCACGAAGCAGACCACAACAGTTTCATTTCCATAGTAACCATAGTGACGCGACCAAAGACTTCTATATAAAGAGGTAGACCTGCCCTACGCACCAATTTTTGAAGCGTATAAACTGAGCTAGTTAGCGCGGTTGCGCGCAGTTCGCGCTGACACTATGTCACTGTCGTATCTCCCACGATTTAACAACAAAAGTGTATTTTTAACGTGGAAAAGTACATAATTATCGTCATAAAAGTGCTTAAGACTTGGTAGTTTACGTAGGAGTACAAATTTATAATAAATAAATAAATAAATACTCACGGACATCTCACACAACGCTATCTGATCCCAAAGTAAGCTAGGAATAACCTGCTTGTGTGATGGGTATCAGACCACGGATATTAATACTTATATACTTTTAAATACATACATATTATACATAGAAACACCCAGACTCTTGAGACAAACATTTATGGGTCACACAAATATTTGTCTCCGGTGGGAATCGAACCCACGACCTCCAGCGCCGCAGGCGGTATCACTACCGACTGCGCCACCGAGGCAGTCAAAGTTACATTTATTTGGTAAGTACGCACAATTTATGCGTAATTAATTATTTTTCATCAATTTTATGATTTTTATTAATCGTATTAACCCACCAAATTGTACAGGCCTAACTAATCTGACGACCCCAATGCTTTTGTTGTACTTCGTTTTTTGACAGCATAATACTTGCTGAATATGCCAAGCGAGCGTCAAGGCACGGGGATTCCCCGAATAGTTATAGTTCTACGCAAGTACGGTTTGCAAGAAAATTCACATCAAATGTTAAAGTTCATGGTCTTCCTTTTATTTCTGACACTATGTTCGTTAGTAAAAAATAATCCTTATGTAAGAGTAATTATTTTTCCTCGTGTAGCGGATTCGATTCCCGGCTCAACCATGTAATTATTTAAAAATCTATGAATGCAGTTTAAGTTATTTTTTTAATTAAAATAATGTCTTCTTTCATTAAAATGTTCCATCTACAATATTTAAGGTACTTTCCCTCCATGTGGCATTGCCGTGGGACACCCTGTATAATAGTAGGGCAAATTATTAATGAGGCGACTAAAAACTTATTAGGCGACTAACTACCTACATGGTTCCAAAAAAAGTAACTTGGTAGTGATTAAATATTTTAGTATATTTTTGTAATAAGGTACAAAACGTAAGATTTATAAAAACCAAATAACGGCTGCCACTATAAGATAGTAAATATATTAAACAGGAAAAATGAAATAATATGCGAAGTATTAAAAATAATGACTTGGCAGCTAATATTAACAGTGGGATATCAAACATTTTATTATTAGTAACTATTGGCTTCCATATAAAAAAATCACTTACAGGTAGTATTTGCAAGCAGCTATAAAAATTAAAACGGGTCCAAATTTTAAGTATTAAGATATCAGAATATTTGTTTGTAGAATCGTAAAGTATTGAAAAAAGCGACAAATGCGTTGGTGCATAAAAGCAGAGCGTTCATTTAATCGAATTATTATTTGCGACAGCAACATTTGCGCTATTGATCAAAAAGTATAATGCTCATTTCATGTAATGTTCAGTTGGTGTAATATGTATTACATCGAATATTCAATTGGTATCATGCAATGTAGTGTAGAACGGTAGGGTTAGGTTAGGTTAGAACTGTGACCACAACAAGCACGAGGCGAGCGAACGTAGCGAGCATACCGCGGCAGCGGCCGCCGAGTGCCAGACAAAAAACAAAATATGAAAAAAAAAAAACAATGAAACCACTGTCAGTTCATTGACAATGAAAGGGCACTAATTATTATTAAAACCGAATAATAATAATATTATAGAACAATAATATTTTTTGCATGCCGCAATTTGCTTTATTTAGTCCTTATAAAATGTCGCAAAGAGTATGTTTTTTATGACCATGTGCATATTTTATTCTCATCTTAATTAATTTTATAAACAACCTCATTGTATAATATATAAAAGCCTATTTTCTACTTTATATTCGCCGCCAAGTTGTCGCCTAACAATAAATTCAGTTGCTTCACCAAAAAATCACTGCCAATTTAAATTTAAATAAAGCGTAGAACTCAATATAAAGCTGCTACTTTATAATTGAAATGCTATTTCACTGTAGCTGCCAACTTATTATTTTTCCGACCCGTTTTAATTATTTTTAAAATCCTAAATATGATTAGTTGGTCGCCGCGTTAAATACATGCCTAATAGTAGTAATAATTGCATTGATTTTTAAATAAACTAGGATTAGTCATTAATTTATATCTGAATAAATTTAATTATATGAAGATGACTGATTACTTATTAAATTGGGATTTTATTTAGCATAAACGATGTTCCTAAAAGTAAATTATTAGGCGATGGTTTTCCTTAAAAACGTATAGATATTATGTTTGTTGAACTATGGAATTGTTAAGGTACGAATAAACGGCGCGCAAACACGCGAGCCGAGCCTGACTCGGCTCGTGATTTAGCGCGCCACGCGCTGTTTAAACAACTACGCTCGGCGCGGCTCGGCAAATTTCGCACGATCCATCACTTGTCGCTTTTTTTCGACACGGATCAAAGGCGCGCGCGCCATCTTCGGCTCGGCTTGTGTTAATACGCGCCGTCTAAACAGACAGATGATCCAGCCGTTTTCGTTTATCCATATTGCAGAACTAACGAGCGGACAGCGCAGTTCAACAGCGAGATGTGTGCCGCATCTCCACGGACGGCTCGGCTCGCGTATGATCGTGCTACCCCGCGTCGTGTAAACGAGCAGGCTTGCGTCCGAATTAAGCCGAGCCGCGCCTACACGGATGGCGCGGCTCGCGTTGGCTCGTGTTATCACAGGCCGTTTAACCGCACCTTTAGACAAACTATTTTGAAAATAGTTATTCGTTCAGTAAAATAGTTCTGCAAACACCATTAAACAGTACATTTAATTTGATTTATTTGGTGTACATAATTAGTGTTCAAGTCAGTATTTTTAGTTTGACTTTGAAATATTTTGTTCGGAAAAGGGGAATATTCAGATATCGATTAAAATACATGCCTTAATTAAATAGGTATATAATCAGTTTTTTAAGTTTATATTTAAATATGAACATCATTGGTAAATTTTGCATTTTATACCTTTATACCTACTTAACATTTTTCTGCAGTCAGTACGTGTGATACAGAATCGTAAAACTTCGAGAGTATTCGGTGGTACTCGGCTTGTAATTGGAGTCCATACGCCTTCTCTTTTACTCTTGTTCTATTTGTATATTTCTATCGCCGTTACAATTACGTAAATATAGTTTATTTGTGAGTGTAGTTTTAGCAATGTGTGTGTATGAGGATTGATTTTATGCATTCGTTTCTTATAGTAGAGCGTATCTACCTAATTTTATATAGAAATCTTTGGACGCGACGTACGGCGTGACGTTGCACGCAGCCTCCGGCGTTTATAGGAGGCCTTAGACGTGTCGGCTAGTTTGTCCGTTAAGTGAGTGTGCAAGCCCGTGAATTACCCTACAATTGGATGGATACTACAATAGCCCATCACAGTTAGTTACAATCCTTCTATAGATATCCCTCAGAAAGGGGGGGGGGGACCAGAACTGGGAAAGTCCAGATGTCTCCCCTAGGGGATCGACTATTTTTGTTTACAGTCATATAAAAATATGAATGCCCTTGGAAGTGGTATCTAAGCCCAGGGCTTAGTCTAATTAGATTTTTTAAGCCTAAGAATATCACAATATTTACTCTTGAGAAATAACATCATAATGTGATTTCAGTTGCTGTAGATTCTTTGCCTTCGGTCAAGGCCCTTGATTCGTGGAGGAATGCAGCGTATGTTATTCCCTAGAACAAAATAAGATAGAAAGTTAATGTCATACATACATACATACATATGGTCACGCCTTTATCCCCGAAGAGGTAGGCAGAGGCATATTATATGCCCACACTTCACCTTTGTATAATTTGTCCCACGTAATAGGTGGTGAGCCGTATTGCCGTGTTTAAATGGACAGGCGCAGGACGTGACTGCCTGCTGTTGAAATAAAGCATTCAACTTAGCTTAACGACTGCCATTTTACTGACAACCGGGACCAACGGTTTAACGTGCCTTCCGAAGCACGGAAACGCTCAAATAAATGTCACAAAGTGATCACATGGATGGTCACCCATCCATGGACCGGCCATGGTGAAAGTTGGTTACTGCAGTAATCGTTTACAGAACACAGTTCGCGGGGCCACGAGCGCTTCATGTCATATTAATGTCATACATATAAGTATATTGCCACTCCTTATGCCCCCATAAACTAACAATGGTCCTTCGAGCCGGAATGCGGCCATGACGCCATTATAAATGTAATTATGTATAACTAGCCGATGTCACGGGGTTTTATCGTAGTTCCAGTTCCCGTGGGAATACGGGTAAAAAATATAGCCTACGGGTCCAGGGGATATAATATAGCTTCCCACCAGTGAAATAATTTTTCTGTTGAGTAGTTTCGAAGACTATTCATGGCATACAAAACATGACATAAACAATGAAATATTTTCTCTTTATAATATTAGTATAGAGCTATAGACTAGCGGACATCACGAGGTTCACCCGCGTTCCTGTTCCCTTAGGGGTACGGGAATATAATATAGCCTGTCACACAGTAAAAGAAATTTTCAAATCGATTCAGTAGTTCCAGAGCCTATTCAATGTTTACAAACAATAAAATCTTTCCTCTTTATTGGGTGTAACAAAATTGACTCTCCAAATTTCATCACGTGACGTGGCATCTCGGTTTACCACTGTTGACCGAAATTCATTTGATCATTTGACGTGTGACCGAAAAAACATTAGCCCATTCTATTAGAGAAAAGAGTTTTTATCGAACAAACATTCGGTATTTTTACTACTGATCGAATGAACGTTTGGCCGAAAAACAGTTGACTAAAGAATATTTTAACAGGGGCTGAATCAAAATGGCTAGGTTAGGTTAGGTTAGAACTGCGACCACAACGCACGAGCCGAGCGAGCGAAGCGAGCGTGCCGCGGCAGCGGCCGGCGAGTGCCAGAACCGAATTCTACTTATTTCGCTTTTGTTTGTTAAAATATTCTTTAGTCAACTGTTTTTCGGCCAAACGTTCATTCGATCAGTAGTAAAAATACCAAATGTTTATTCGATAAAAACTCTTTTGGTCAATTGTTCATTCGATCAGTAGTAGAATGACCTAATGTTTTTTCGGTCACACGTCAAATGATTAAATGAATTTCGGTCAAGAGTGGTAAACCCGTGGCATCTGTCAAGAAACATTACAAAAATGAAGAAAGAAAAATCACATGAATACTTTAACCGTACTTTAACCGTAAATACTAATATTATAAAGCTGAAGAGTTTGTTTGTTTGTTTGTATGGTTGAACGCTAGGATCTCAGGAACTACGGGTTGGATTTCAAAAATTCTTTTACAGTTTAATAGTCGATTTATTAAAGATGGCTATAGGCTATATAACATCACGCTAAGATGAATAGGGGCGAAGCAGCAATCAATAATGTTTCGAAAACGGGGAATATTTTTTACCGTCTGAGAGCTTCCGAGGCGTACGCTGCGTAAATAGTTAAAGATACGTAAAAACTGTGTATTACAGTATTGTATCTCTTAAAAAGTTCTAAAAAAAAGTCCGCGGCAGCATATGTCTATCTCTCAAGGTTCGCTCACAATTACCTAATTTGTCTGTTTCTTAAGGTTCGCTCACAATATTATAAAACTGAAGAGTTTGTTTGTCCCAGGATCTCCGAAACTACTGATTGCATATCGAAAATTATTTTACAGTTTAATAGTCCATTTATTGAGGATGGCTAATGGCAATATAAAATCTCGCTAATGCGAATAGGAGCGGAGCAACCATAAATAATGTTTCGAGAATGGGGCAAATTTCTTTCTTTTGAGACCTTCCACTGCGTACGCTGCGTAAATGGTTAAAGTTATCTGAAAATTTTGTATTACAAAAATGTTCCCCTTTAAAAGTTACAAAAAAATGTCTTTAACAGCATATGCCTATCTTTTAAGGTTCACTTACAATAACCCCTTTTAATAAATTTTGAAGTATGCGATACGCGACGGGAGTAGGTAAACGTAGTCGGCAGTGGCACAGCCCGCACAGCCGACAGATCATAGTGGTAGCCAATCAACTGAACGATTAAAACCGGCCAAGTGCGAGTCGGACATACATGAGTTCCGTACCAAAAAAATGACAGGTGGAAGTAAATGCAACGGGAAACATTATATCACTTTACATATTAATACCACACCTCTCTCCTTCTCAATCTCATGTGATGCAAACGAAGTTGTGCGGGTCAGCTCTAATGTTTATAAGCGACGCGACGGAACTAGGCGGGACGAGAGTAAATGCGACGGGAAACATTACATTACTCAAAATATTAATACCATACCTCTCTTTTTCTAACTCTCATGTGCCGCAAACAAAGTTGCGCGGGTCAGCTAGTCTTATATATTCATAGTTACTTGCAATTGAGTATTCACCCTGATTATATTCCAGTATGTGCTCGGACTGCAGAGATATAATGTGGGTAACAACTGTCCTGGCTGCTTGATTTTTTGTGGAATGAATTACAGAAGGCTTTGAATGTACCTTATCCCCGTCCTTTTCCTACCTCAACCCTTTCCTATCCACCAATCCTATTCCTACCTCATCTTCTTCCCATCCTTTCTCCGCCAAGCCAACGTTGCCGTGCGTATGTGCTGCGTGACTAGGGGCGAGTCTAGTATTAGCGTGCCAATTGCCCTGGGGCCGGGCGACCCCAGAAGAAGGCTAGCCTTACTTAGACATGCGGGGCTCTGTCTGGGTGGACTTTATTTTCCCTTGCTTTTCGTGGGAACGCAATGGACAAACCCAATAACAAAATCCGAAATGGCGGCGATGTGGTTCGCAACCCATCACGTCTCGTTTCCCATCGAGGCGAAAAGTGGACTTGGGATAGCCACTTTGCTACGTTGAATGTAAGAGGAGGTATAATAGACAAAATTGAGGAAGTATGCAAGATGATGAAAGAGAGACGACTCGATATTCTGTGCGTGAATGAGACAAAGAGGAAAGGATGTGACACCACCACACATGGACCCTACACTGCCTACTGGTTGGGTGTGCCTAAAACCAGTAAAGCGTGTCAGGGCGTTGGTGTAGTACTGTCTGCGAGAATGAATAAATGTGTCACAGAATATGAATGTGTAAGCCCAAGACTCCTTTGGTTGAGGCTGAAGGTTGGACTTACCCGCATCTTTGTTTTAGGAGTATATGCTCCACAAGATGCGCGGTGGTGCCGATCTTTACGAGACCAAAGTGAGAGGCAGGCATTTTGGGAGAGCATGAGTGATGTTTTGAGTAAGTGCAAAAAAAAGAGAGGATAGTAATGTTAGGCGAGTTTAATGGGTGGGTTGGAGTCAAGCGTGATGGGTATGAAAGAGTATTGGGAAAGTTTGGTGATGAGCGAGTGAATGAAAATGGAGAAAGTTTGCTTGAAGTATGTTTGGAGAAGAATCTTGTGGTGACTAACACCATGTTTCACCACAAAGATATCCACTTGGTTACGAGACAAGAAGGAAGTAAGAGGAGCATCATTGACTTTGTGATTGTTGACGCAAGGATGAGAAAGAAAGTACTAGACACTCGAGCCTACCGCGGTGCTGGGATTGACACAGACCACTTCTTGGTTGTCAGCCGAGTAAGAGGTCTGTTTCAGCGGTGGAGGCACCGTGTGCGTGAACCTGTTATACTATTTCCATTTCTTTATTTTCTCGATGACAGTTCTAATATGATAGTTTTAGTGTTGTGACCAAATAAGTAATGATATCGATCGAATATTGTATATTGCTCAAATATCGTATAATTTTCAGTACAATTCTATAGAACTAATAAGTAATATAGGCACAAATCATAGGAAACGCCGCTCGAAACAATAACCATCCCCCTGTTACGACAAATAAGACATATTTTCCCAGTTTTCGGCGTTAACATCCGCAGATGTTACTGCCGAAAACTGGGAAAAAATCTTGAGAAGAACCCAAAACATTATAGCGTGCGTTGCCGTCAGATTGGGAAATTCATGTGGCATTCGATAATATAGAAGTACAGGAACTTATAATAAACGTTGAAGAGAGCTCATCGAGTGACAGTGACGATTCATCAGATTTGATAAAAATAAATAAAAAGATTACCTGTCATTATAATTATTTCGTTTCATTGTCGAGTACCTACCAATACCTACTTATTATACAACCGCTTCGAAAATTTTAAATAAGTTGACATTATCAAGCAAAAATTAACACGTGTAACGTCTTGTAATGAAATATAATAATAGGACTTTATTATATTTCACTAGCTGACCCGACAGACGTTGTCCTGTCCTGTCTTAGAAATAAAAAAAATTATAAGATACATAAAATAACTAACAAAAATCGGTATTCCGAGTTCTGAGCACCCGGTCCCCTGTTCCCGTTCCCGATTTCCTGTTCCCGGTTTCGGATTGAGTTCCCGGTCTCTTGTTCCCATTCCCGGTTTCAGATTCTGGGTTACAACAGGTTTCCAGTTCAGAGTTCCCGGTTCCTGGTTTTAGATTACCGGGTTTCAGTTTCCCGTCAGTCTTTCTGTTTCCAGTAAGCTTACCGTCATACGCCATACTCACCAGACCTCGCGCCCACAGACTACTACTTTTTCCAGAATTTGGATAACTTCTTGGCGAGAAAGAAATTCAATACCCGAGAGGCAGTACAAAATGCCTTTGAAGAATTTGTAGCCTCCCGTGCAGCTGATTTCTTTAAGAAGGGCATCACACTGCCGCTGCGTTGGCAAAGATGCATTGATTGCATGGGTGATTACTTCGATTAATACAAATAGAAAATACGTTTATTTATTTTTTTATACACAACGGCAATTTCATAGGTAAAGACCTGATATTAGTTAGTAAATTAGTATCCGGCAGTAAGTAGTTTAGTTTTTTACTTTTGTAAAAAAATATCGGATCTGTTATCGTGTTATGTTTATCGATAGCTCAATCCCTATCAGTTTCTCAGAGTCAGGTATAACTTTGTACGTGCGTAAATGTCAATTTTTTATAAAATAATGCCTACATAATGTAAAAAGGACGCTCGTACAAGTTTTCACAGAAGCTGTCATCGAGCTGTCATCGAGAAAATAAAGAAATGGAACAACTATAGTGTACTAGAACGCATAAAAGTTGAGAATTTGCAAGAGATAGGTATAAAAGAGGAATTTGTGAGCAAACTAAACAAAAAGTTTGATAATTTAGATGAAGTATGTGAGATTGAAGAATTATGGAAGCCGATTAAGGAAGGACTCGTGGAAGTTGCGATTGAAGTGTGTGGTGTGAGCAAGAGAAGCCAAGGATGTAAGTTAAAAAGAATGACCGCGGAAGTTCTGAAAGCGTTGTCTGAGAAGAAGAAAGCATGGTTGGACTGGCTGGCCACAAAGGCCAATCAAAGAATGCAGAAGGCAACGGATGAGGATGTACGAATAGCCAACGATGAGTATAAAAGGTATAAGCGTGTGGCTAAAGAGGTGTTAGTAAGAAAGAAGGAGAATGATAGAGATGAATTTGACAAAAGGTTATCTGGTGACTTCCAACAGAATATAAAATTCTTTTGGAAGTTCATAAAAGCGGTGAGGAGTCCACAGACCACATCACCGCTTAATAAGATCAGAAACCAGGATGGAAGTTTTGTGGGAGGAGAAGAGTGTGTGCTAAAAATATGGAAGGAGTATTTTGAAAGTCTATTTGATAAAGAGGATACGCAAGTGCAAACTCATTTTTGTGAAATGAATGAAATCGGCAATGAAAACGACATTAGTATGGAAGAAATAGTGGAAGCATTAAATAGTATGAAACTAGGCAAGGCTGCTGGGATTGATAGGGTTTCCGTTGAGATGCTGAAAGCAGGACGTGGCGTGGTGATTGACCAGCTGTACCGCCTTTTTAATCTGTGCTGGAGGAGCGGCAGCGTACCGAAAGAATGGTCCAAAGCCGTCATTGTGCCGCTGTACAAAGGAAAAGGGTCGCAGCAAGAGTGCAAAAATTACCGCGGTATAAGCCTGCTCAGCATCGTCGGTAAACTGTATGCGAAAGTGTTGATAAAAAGAGTGATGAATGAAAGTGAAGGAAAAATGTGGGATGTTCAAGCAGGATTTATGAAAGGAAGGGGATGCACGGATCAGGTCTTCTCCTTACGATGCATAACAGAAAAAGTTTTGGCGAAAAGCCAAAAGGTATATTGCGTATTCGTAGATCTGGAGAAGGCCTATGACAAAGTGGTGAGGAATGAACTATGGTCAACATTGTCTTTGTACGGGGTGAGCAGCAGCTTGATACGAGCACTGAAATCTCTTTATGAGGGCTCGAGTGCTTGTGTCAGGATCAACGGAGCTTGCACGGACTTCTTTAACATAGAAAGGGGTGTGAGACAGGGTTGTGTAGCGTCACCGTGGCTGTTTAACCTGTACATGGACAGTTGTTTGAAAGAATTGCAAGAGAGTGCGTGCGGTATAAAACTGAACGAGCTGACCATCAAATGCCTCCTATATGCTGACGATCAGGTGATCTTAGCTGCATCGGCGGAGGAGTTGCAGTTGATGGTTAATATTATGCATGAGGCGCTGAAAGGTAGAGGAATGAAAGTGAATGTAAGTAAGACTAAAGTAATGGTTTTTGAAAGAGAGAAATGTATGACGAATTGCCCTATTATTATCGAAGGGCAAAGAGTGGAACAGGTAAAAGAATTTGTATACCTGGGTTCAAAATTTACGAGGGATGGAAAGTGTGACCAGGATATTGAGAGAAGAGTTTTGGCAGGAAATCGAGTGAATGGGGCGATTCATACCTTTATGAGCAGTCAAAACGTGTCTAAGAAGGCAAGAGTGGCTGTGCATAGGGGTGTGCTTATCCCCACACTTATGTATGGTAGTGAAAGTTGGGTGTGGCAGAAGAAGCATGAAAGTAAAATTAATGCCGTGGAAATGAGAAGTCTGCGAAGTATAGCTGGAGTGAAATTGATGGACAAAGAAAGGAATAGCGTGATTAGAAAACAATGTGGTATAACTGAAGATGTAGTGACAAAGATAGAAAAAGGGATGCTTAGATGGTTTGGACATGTTGAGAGGATGGATGAAAATAGACTGACTAAACAGATCTATAAGGCGAGAATGAATGGGCACGCTGGTAGGGGTCATCCTCGGCGTACGCATGGTAACCAAATTGATGACCTGCTGGAAAAAGGCCAGGTCAAGAGTACCCTTAACCGGCGAGCGTGTATGAAAGCACTTATGAAAGTAGAAGAAGCGAAAGTGGTATGCCAGGATCGTAGCAAGTGGAAAGCCATAGTCTCTGCCTACCCCGATGGGAAACAGGCGTGATGATATGTATGTATGTATGTAAATCCGTTTTAAAGGTCCTTTAAATTTTTATTTTCACCCTTTCCATCGCTACTGAGCGGCAGTAGAGAGCGACAACGACAGCCAGACGGGTGCTCCGTGTTTGTTTTGCCACGGCGACCATGTTACCTCGAATTGCCGCGGTAAAAAACGAATTCTTAATGTGCGACAAAAATTAAAAAAAAAAAAAAAATAATAACCCCCCTATTTTATTAAATATTTGTATTTGATATCCGATGCCAAGTCATCTCATGAAATTTGGAGAGGTAATTTTGTTACACCCAGTATAATATTAGTATAGATAGGTAACTGTGTGAAATAATTTAAAAAAAAAAGCATAAATTACCTGTTGCATAGCAGCTCTTACAAAGCCCTCATTAGCAGACACAGTGAGAGCTTTAATTCTATGTCCAAAATTAAAAATAATTTTAGATCTTAACCGGACATGTCCTCTTACTTTGAGATTTTTCCTGGGGTAATCATCTTCACCTATGAATTAAAAAAAAAACTTTAATATCATATAAAGAAAATTTGTCCCAAAAAACAATATTTGAATTAGAGGCCTTTATGTAGTTGTGCCTCATCAAAAATGTAATGTATGATCTCTTAACTTTTCGTAAACCCCACAACTGATTTACGAATGAGTCACTGTGTCACTGACTAGTGCAAATTTTATTTTATTTTAAAAATCCCATTTGCCCGGCCTTCGTAGCAAAGTGCCCAGTTAAATATTAATCTTTCCCTTTTGAGGCTGGCAAATCTATAGTAATAAAATATTAGATACACACCACCAAAATCATCTGGATAAACTGTGACAATTTCCTTCAATTCCTCTGTTCTTTTGGTTTCCATTGGTCCCCCCAAAGTTTGCACTATCTTTTCAAAGTCATCCCAAGCAGTCTTACAACAAACTAATGTCTTTCCTGAAAAGATATTTTATTGATCAGAATTTTTATCTGAATATATTCTATGAGGAAATAATTTAAGGATTTTAAAATGTGTACTAGTACTTGGGAAAGTTCCTGCCCTGTTGAATTTTGAGAATTTGTGCTTTTGCCAAAGATAATATAATAGTATTACATACAGAATAGGCCACTCCCTGCCCCTCACTGACCAAGCTTCCCCAGTCCCGCACCACAGCTGTCATTATAGTTGGCGGGTGTCGTGAGGGAACATTTGCTTAGCCTTATTGGTCACACGCACACATTCAAGAAGAAAATGAATCATTTGTATGGAGCAGAGCTCTAATGATTATGTTTTTTTTTTAAATTAATAGCCAATGACAATACCTTCAAACAATTTATCTAAAATAGGTTTAACTGGTCTCTCTGCTTCCCATGAACACTGTTCTGTTAAAACTTTTTGTTTAAACACATAATTGCAGTGTCCGTTGGTCATGTTGCTTACGACAGCCATCATTGTTGTCACATCTAAGTTGAGAGTATTGATCTCTGGGTGTTCCTCAAAGCATTGGGAAACCTCTTTCAGAGAGGTTTCATCACTGTAACAATAATTTGTAATGGTAAACCACAAAAAAAGCACTTAAACAACAAAAACAATGAACTGATTCTTATGAAATACCAGAACAAGACCAGATGAACATGGAACCGAATAAGAAAAATGATCATGCCAGTGTTTAGGTACTGCTCGTTCGCTCTAACTTTGCCGTTCGGCTCCATACTAAAGTCGAATTTTTGATTAGACGAAGTAAATTGACAGCAACTAATATCACTTCTTCTTATAATGTTGCGTATTTTCTATGACGAAGTGACATTAGCTACTGTTAATTTACTTCGTCTAATTAACAATTCGGGTATACGCCTCTACGCCAGCGGCAAAGTTAGAGCGAACGGGTAGTACATGTATATTACGGAAAACTATTAGCATTTGAAGCGAGAGCTTCAGTAAGCTCTTTACTAAAACGAATATCCAAAGCGACATTGATAGGATCTTACCAAATCTGGTTGGGCAGGGGAGGGAACATTGCTGACGGTGGAAGGCGATCGTATATGTGCATAGTAAGGTCTCTGAGTCTAGGAAAGCTTTCTCTATGGCATCAAAAGTTCAATTTTAGATATTTAATGTTCAATAACTTAGCTAGAAGAAACAAAATAGGTGCAATTATTGACACCAAGTTGCTGTAACTAGCCTAAGTAAATCTAGAGTCCAGACTTAGCTATAATGGAATTTACAATGTCTTACTTTTCATCATCATACAGAAGCTCATCATCACTGTCCTCACTATCCAATAAGTCCTCATCTTCCTCACTCACATGAGAGTTGGGTAATATGTCACCTTTGACTATTACACCAACTGCTTTTAATTTATTTGCGAGATTCTCTTCTATACCACTCATAAATTCAAATATAACCTGAAATAAAATATTAAAGCTTATTTTAGGCTCGGTATTGGGATTGATGCTGTCTACTCCTTCAGGGAAAGGGTGTGGCTTTCTTGTATAAGTCAAAAATGTATAGTTATTAAATGATGCAATAATACAGCAATATGAAATAATACATGCCTTAGGTGTTTGATACATGCAAGGGTACAGCTTAGCACAATCCAAGTAATCTTCAGCTTGATCCAAAATTGATCTTGCTCCATATGAAGCTTTGCCTACGCTAAGAGCAGACAATGATTTAGGATTTCTAGCTATAACTAAAAATGAGAAAAAAATTAAGGAAGATAAGACCAAACTTCAATAACATATTAAGTGGAAAGTTTAATTTGGAATTCAAATAAATTAATTATGTACCTTTTGTCCAAACTCTGCCTTCTTCACTAATTATGTCAATAACCAATTTAGACATGTCGTTAATGTGAAAAATTTTACTGACAGCGGTAACCCCAGGTCGCAAAGCGCATTCTACCATCGCTCCTAAGTGTCGGAGATTTGAACAAGACAATTGTTCTACTTTAATTTTTTTGGATGTTTGCAACTGAAAGAATAAAGCGTTTAATAATAAGTAAGCGTAATTTTACCGTTTTTGTAGTAAACTAAATAAGTCGTCTGCACTTACATACCTTTTTCAAAAATTCTATTTCCTGCTTTATTTTTCTTTGTAACTTCATTACCCCATCTATTTCATTGACTGATTCCAGTTTGTCGATTAAATTTTCGCCAAAGATAACTTTTTCTTTAACTAAGGACAGTAGTTCTTGAGGAGTTTCCATTTTAATTAATATTCGCTGTGTTCGCTGGCTTTACTTTTATTAAATTTTAAGCAAAATAAACGGACCGCATTCTTGTTGAAAGAATAAGATGTCACTAATGTCAGAGAATGTCACTTTCACCAGCTGATTGAATTCAATATCTTTTTATTTTCTGAATTTATATTTTGTAGCTTTGGCTTTGAGCTTTCGTCTAAAAACATTTATTATTTTTTCTTGGCATTAATTATTCTTATTGCAAGTCTTTGTTTTTTAGGTCATAATTATTGAAAGCCATAACCAAAAAATAGAATAGAAAAGTAGTCTTGTGTGTGTACAACTTAGACCATATAACACTGGTTAGACGTGGTTAGATGATCTAAGGTGTACAATCATAGGGATGTCGAATTGTAAACATGAAGAATTTTATTTTTCTAGATAAAGCTATAGGATTGTACAGTTTTTAAAACATTGCGTGGCGTACTTAGACCAATTTAATTTAACTGTTGCGCATCAAGGGCACCCGACACGGTCAATTGGGCATGACAAGTCTACGTGCTTGAGTCAAGTTATTGACCGTTTACCACGTAGACTTGACGCTATCATCAATAAATCTACGGTTTGATGGGAATTGAAGTAGAAAAGAGCGTATTAAAAAAAAAACGGCACTTGATGCACTTTCGATTGATGTGAACTGACGGGACTTGACAAGTTTTTATTTTTATTTTTTTTTTTAACGCGGAGACTGCATATTAGGCACTTCGCCGCCTTGTTTCGGGGGAGCAAGGCGGCTTTGTGTGGGACTCGCGGTCAACATGGTACCGTCCTACCCACTAAACCCCGCGGTGTTCCGCCTCGCCTTAACCGGGTCGCAGGATAGGCCGGTGGATAAATCACTGCGGCCCGGCAAAGGGTCGCCCCGTTACATCATCGGGACTCTCCACGGGGGGGCTTGATGGACTGCCCCCCCCCCTTAAATCCTAATGGAGTTGGAAGTGCTGATTCCGTCGGTCTGCTCTCGGATGCCCCTCTGTAAGCAGAGGGGGTAGAGAGCGGCCAAGCGCGGGGCGGGCGCTCAAAGCACCCCCGGAATGACAAGTTTTTATTTATTTTGCAATCGGAAAACTTCAAAACGTCAAATTCAAAAAAGTTGCGGAATCGATCAGCGTCCAAGAATGTATTCAATATTTTTTAGATAATAGTTTACCTATATATATTAGACGACCTGTTTGGTTCGGAGGCAAAAATACTGTCTTTTAATCAAGAGGTCGCGGCTTCGATCCAATATGGCCGCTGCGCCGTAATCACAAAATATCATGATGGGTATCGTTTAAGGGGATTTTTGGTATGCTGAGTACGAATCAGATGATAATTCTGCAATCCAATATGGCCGCCGCGCCGTCATCACAAAATTTCCTGATGGGTATCGTTTAAGGGGTTTTTTGGTATGCTGAGTACGAATTTCAGGTTAATATTGCATTCCAATATGGCCGCCGCACCACCGTTGTAAATTTTCATGTTGGTTATCGTATAACGAGATTTTTGGCATGCTGAGTACGAATTTCAGGTTAATTTTGCAATCCAAAATGGCTGCCGCGCCACCGTTGTAAAATTTCATGTTGGATACCGTATAAGGGGTTTTTTGGTATGCTGAGTACGAATTTTGGGTTAATTTTGCAATCCAAAAAGGCCGCCCCACCACCGTTGTAAATTTTCATGTTGGATATCGTTTATGGGGTTTTTTGGTATGCTGAGTACGAATTTCTGGTTAATATTGCAATCCAAAATGGCCGCCGTGCCACTGCTGTCAAATTTCATATTGGATATCATATAAGGGTTTTTTGGTATGCTAAGTACGAATTTCGGGTTAATTTTGCCATCCAAAATGGCTGCCGCGCCACCATTGTAAAATTTCATGTTGGATACCGTATAAGGGGTTTTTTGGTATGCTGAGTACGAATTTTGGGTTAATTTTGCAATCCAAAAAGGCCGCCGTGCCACTGTTGTGAAATTTCTTGTTGGATATCGTATAGAGGGTCTTTTGGTATGCTGAGTACGAATTTCAGGTTAATATTGCAATCCAATATGGCCGCCGCACCACCGTTGTAAAATTTCATGTTGGTTATCGTATAAGGAGGTTTTTGGTATGCTGAGTACGAATTTCAGGTAAATTTTGCAATCCAAAATGGCTGCCGTGCCACTGTTGAGAAATTTCATATTGGATATCGTATAAGGGGTTTTTTGGTATGCTGAGTACGAATTTTGGGTTAATTTTGCAAGTAAAAAAGGCCGCCGTGCCACTGTTGTGAAATTTTATGTTGGATACCGTTTAAGGGGTTTTTGGTATGCTGAGTACGAATTTCGGGTTAATTTTGCAATCCAAAATGGCCACCGTGCCACTGTTGTGAAATTTCATGTTGGATATCGTTTAAGGGGTTTTTTGGTATGCTGAGTACGAATTTCAGGTTAATTTTGCAATCCAATATGGCCACCGCGCCGTAATCACAAAATTTCATGATGGGTATCGTTTATGAGCTTTTTTAGGCTGAGTACTATTTTAATGTAATAATAATAATAATAACACTACCATAGTCAGTAGATATTTTTTCAACTAAAATATTTTTATTAAATTTTATTCATAAAACAGCGAATATTTACTATAAATATTTCAGAAAATCAAGAATAGAAGTAATAGAACCTATAATTTCAATATTCAATGGAAATACTATGGAAATTTTGGAAAAATACTACAATATTATAATGACATGACAGATGCAAATGTCAATTGAAAAATAACACGAAAATGGATACAAATTAAATGGAAAAATCATGTTGACTAGGGTCAAAAGCAGACAAAATGCACTCACACTATCCCCGGACTCGTCAGGCGGCTCCACTTCGCACCCTAAGGATACTGCTTTACCTGCCTGCGAAATGTCGAGCTCCACCAGTAGCAGTGACGAGTATTTCTCCCCACCGACGTCGCCACTACCTGTACGTCGGCAGGGGAGAGGCCGGCCGCCAGCTAGCTTGGGACCCCGAGGCCCACCGGCCTCGAATAGGGCCCCCGCTGCCGGTGGTAATGTGCACTGCATGAAGTGGAGTAAAGAAATTAATGAAAACGTCATGCGGGCATATTTTGCGGCTTCAGAGCTAGGTGCTAACCTCACTGCGTACCGTGGCCGTTTACTTTCTGTATTTCAGGAACTTGAACCAGCTGTCAACGTGTCAGCACAGCGATTATCGGATCAGGTGCGGGCTATCCAGCGTTGTAATAAGCTTGATAGTCCGACACTTGAGAGGCTACTACTTCGTCGCAAGTTGTGTGTACCTCGTCACAAATTCATACACCACCAGTTAGTACACCTGTAGTTGCTGAGGAAGTTGTTGATGATGAGACTATATCCGTCAGTACCCAATGTGAGAATCGTTTAAGGAGTGCTTTGGAAGATGCGATTGTGGAATATCGGTTTGCAAGTGCAGATTGTAGACCACGTCTTCCTCGTATGCCTATGCATAAAAGAAATCGGGCTCTGGTGTGTGCCCTGGATTCACTATTGCACCAATATCTGGACAATAGTGAAGATCTTAGTGATACGCACTCAATCCTGTACTGTGCGGCGGTTGCAGCTTGTCGAGTAGCTAAGGTTAAATTTTACACAAATGAAACTGCTACTCGACCTAGGTCTGCAAAACCTACTTGGCAGTGTAGGATTGAGAGGCGTATTTCCGAGGCCAGGGCACTCATCGGGAAACTTATATGTTTCAGTTCGGGTAATACCCGTCCGAAGGTGATGCGCTTTGTGAAAGAAGCGTTCTTTGGGACTAACATAAGTCCTCAAAGATACGCATCATGTGTCACAGAGCGCATCGATCTTCTGAAACAAAAGGTTTATGCATGGGCAAATCGTGTTAGACGCTACAAAGTGCGAGTAGATCGATTTAACCAGAATCGTATGTTCCAAAAAAACGAGAAGTGGGTTTACAGGAACTGGGAAACCCCATATCTTCCAGAGGTTAATGACGTAACTCTCCCAGATGATGATACTAGTAATGCATTTTGGAGGAACCTCTGTCTAAGACCTGTTGATCATACTGAGGGTGATTGGATGAGAGATGTTGAACGGTCATGTTAGAATATAACGGATATGGAACCAGTTTATATAGATGCAGAAGATGTTGCTTGTGCAGCTCGTTCGCTCCCGAATTGGAAATCAGCGGGACCGGGCGGACTGCATAATTTCTGGTTAAAATGGTTCCGCAGCTCACATGGCCGTTTAGCATCACAATTTCAATCATCCCTAGATATGGGTTCACTACCCGATTTTATGACTACTGGTTTAACTCACTTACTCTACAAATCTGGTAGTGCTACGGATCCCAAAAATTATAAACCCATTACATGTTTACCAACTGTCTATAGTCCAATCCTGCCCGAACTGGCAATAATGTAAACATGTCATGTTTTGACAAGCGTTCTCTAAGACAGATGAGTAGAAAAATATAGTATGACAAAACATTTTAAGCTATTGCATAGCTTCTATCGCGGGCCTTGCGTGGAGACCGAATCCAGAAATTGTGTCACGAAAACGAGTCACACTCTCGGCTACCTTCGGCCACGTTCGTGTATCTCGTCTCGCACTTCATAAATTTTTTGTTTACGTCAATTATGAACTCTGCAGTCGTTATATATTATTATATTGTGTCAAATAATCCAAAAATTGATGCTTGTACCCAGAATCGATCTTGCGCCTTCTGCGTACCGATCCGCGTCTTAACCACTCGACCAAAGTTGAATTAAGAGTGCTGGTCGAATTTAGAGTTCATAATGTGAAATGACAATTTCGATGCTGTCAATTACATTAGTTGCTGTCAATTTACTTCGTCTAAATAAAAATTCGACTATAGGTGTATAGGTATTCATCATCTATGTACAACAGTTAACTGTACTCGTATAATTTGTGTAAAAAGTGTTTTAAATATGAATAAACAAAGTGCAGTTATTAATGAAGAAAGTCACGAAAAATAGTGAAAGAAAATGAGTGAGTACCATGGAGCAAATATAAGAGGTGAGTACTCTATATACATACATTTTATTATTATTATCACCAATGCAGTATTATTTTTTGTTTTGTTAATTTATATATAATACTGCTATAAAGATAACCAAACCCGGGAGTACGTTCCCATGGGAAGCGGGAAGAAAATTTCACGCTGACGTAGCCGCGAGCGCCATCTATCTCATACCTATGTACTTTAAACGTGTCATAAAAGTCACAACAATACCATACATGCATATTTCAAAGAATGTCTATTATTACCATAAAATTTGTAAAAATAGTTTTTAAGAAGAAACCTATTGTTTTATCTTTTAACTAGCTGACCCTCGCAACTTTGTTTACGTCACACAAGGTCTATGAAATTAGAGGTATTTATTAATCATACTCATCAAGTAGCGTGTGAATCTGCCCTGTTTGCTTAATCAAAATAGAGCTTAATGGTTAAAGCTATTCCTCAGTATAGAATTTTCCTCAGTATAAACAATTTACATACAAACACCGGCGTGTTAGAATTTTACTACATGTATCAATGTAGTAGACGTAACGTGTATAAAATGACATCAATCAAATGTCATCAATATTCTGAAAAAGAAATTAAAAATAGAGTTCACAAACTCTTTTGAAAATACGTACTGTACCTACCTTAGAGGATCGTTATGAAGATTACAGGATAGTTAACAACCATCCATAGAAAATAGATGGTATAATGCTGAATACCGCAAAGAACAATCGGCGCGGCATAGAATGGGGCCTATACTGATATCCTGGAGGATTTAAATGATGCCGATGTCCTGTGCCTGCTGAGGCACACACACGCCGTCATGCATGTCTGCAGGACAACGTGCAGGACAACGAGCAGGATGAGGCAGCGAATGGCTGGACTGAAATTAAAATCGACAGACGCAAGAGATGTGGTGGAGGCACTAATTCACGTACCTCGGGAGTGTCGTGTCAGAAACTGATGGGATAGAAGAGTACCTTACATCATTTCGAGTCTCGCCAAGGCCAGAACAACCTTTACACAGCCGCGCCCCGTGGGCAGTTGCGAAAATGGACACGAAGAGTGAAACTCAAAACAAAGTAAACGTTAAAACTGTACTGCTAACTGCTATACGGATGCGAGACATGGAAGGTCACTAAAGACATTTCGCACCAGCTACCAGCTATAAGTCTTCGTCAAACGCTGCCTCCAATGAATCCTCGGTACATACGGGCCCGAGAACATCACGAACGTAAGACTATTGGAACGCTGCAGTGAGACCAACAGATCAAACGTCGGAAGTGTAGCTGCTGCGCTAGATTGGACACACGCTGCAAAGGGACCACGATCACATCATACCAAGGCAAGTCTTACTGAAACTACTGGTAGGGTTTCAAAAACTGTTCGATAGTAAGTAGGTACATTAATTGATAGTGGCTATAGGCTACATAACATAATGCTAAGATTCCTGCCTTTTGGCCTTTTGGACTTTAGTCCAAAAGTCCAAAAGTCCAAAAGACACGAAGAGTGAAACTCAAAACAAAGTAAACGTTAAAACTGTACTGCTAACTGCTATACGGATGCGAGACATGGAAGGTCACTAAAGACATTTCGCACCAGCTACCAGCTATAAGTCTTCGTCAAACGCTGCCTCCAATGGATCCTCGGTACATACGGGCCCGAGAACATCACGAACGTAAGACTATTGGAACGCTGCAGTGAGACCCCTATCCACCAACAGATCAAACGTCGGAAGTGTAGCTGCTGCGCTAGATTGGACACACGCTGCAAAGGGACCACGATCACATCATACCAAGGCAAGTCTTACTGAAACTACTGGTAGGGTTTCAAAAACTGTTCGATAGTAAGTAGGTACATTAATTGATAGTGGCTATAGGCTACATAACATAATGCTAAGATTCCTGCCTTTTGGCCTTTTGGACTTTAGTCCAAAAGTCCAAAAGTCCAAAAGTCCAAAAGTCCAAAAGTCCAAAAGTCCAAAAGTCCAAAAGTCCAAAAGTCCAAAAGTCCAAAAGTCCAAAAGTCCAAAAGTCCAATAGTACAAAAGTCCAATAGTACAAAAGTCCAAAAGGCCAAAAATCCAAAAGTCCAAAAGTCCAAAAGGCCAATAGGCCAAAAGTCCAAAAGCCCAAATGTCCACAGTCAAGTAGGTACTTGGTACTTTACTTTGTTGAACATATGCCTTAAAATCTTACTAATATTATAAATGCGAATGTTTGTGAGTGTGGATGTTTGTTACTCTTTCACGCTCAAACCGCTGAACGGATCGGGCTGAAATTTGGTAACAGAGATACATTATAGTCTGGAATAACACATAGGCTACCTTTTATCCCGGGAATAACTTCCCGCGGTAACAAATTTTACGCGGGCGAAGCTGCGGGCATCAGCTAGTATTCTTATATAGAAATAACTAGCTGACCCGCGCAACTTCGTTTGCGGCACATGAGAGTGAGAAAGAGAGAGGTATGGTTTAATATTTTGAGTAATATAATGTTTCCCGTCGCATTTACTCTCGTCGCGTCGCTTATATACATTAGAGCTGACCCGCACAACTTCGTTTGCTTCACTTGAGCGAGAAAGAGAGAGGTGTAGTATAAATATTTAAGGTGATATAATGTTTCCCTTCGCATTTACTCCCGTCGCGTCGCTTACATTCATTAGAGCTGACCCGCACAACTTCTTTTGCATGACATGAGAGTGGGAAGGAGAGAGGTGTGGCATTAATATGTAAAGTGATAGAATGTTTCCCGTCTCATTTACTTCCACCCGTCCTTTTTTTGATACAGAACTCATGTGTGTCCGACTCGCACTTGGCCAGTTTTTATCGTTCAGTTGATTGTCTACCACTGCAGACCACGTTTACTCCCATCGCGTCGCTCATACTTTAAATACTTATTAAAAGGGGTTATTGTAAGTGAACATATGCTGCTAAGGACATTTTTTTATAACTTTTGAAGGGAAATATTTTTGTAGTACACTATTTTCACTTAACGTTAACCATTTACGCAACGTACGCAATGGAAGCTCTCAAAAGAAATAAATTTTCCCCGTTCGCAAAACATTATTTATGGCGGCTCCGCTCCTATTCGTCTTAGCGTGATGTTATATCACAATTAGCCATCCTCATTAAATGGGCTATTAAACTAAAAAAATAATTACGAAATGCAACCAGTAGTTTCTGAGATCCTAGGCCAAACAAACTCTTCAGTTTTATAATATTGTGAGCGAACCCTAAGAAACAGACAAATTAGGTTATTGTAAGCGAACCTTAAAAGATAGACATATGCTGTCACGGACTTTTTTTTAGAACTTTTTAAGAGAAACAATATTGTAATACACAATTTTTACGTAACTTTAACCATTTACGCAGCGTACGCCTTGGAAGCTCTCAGACGGTAAAAAATATTCCCCGTTTTCGAAACATTCTTTATTACTGCTCCGCTCCTTTTCATCTTAGCGTGATGTTATATAACCTATAGCCATTCTCAATAAATGGACTATCAAACTGTAAAAGAATTATCGAAATCCAACCAGTAGTTCCTGAGATCCTAGCGTTCAAACAAACAAACAAACAAACAAACAAACAAACAAACAATCAAACAAACAAACTCTTCAGCTTTATAATATTAGTATGGATTATACTAGCATAGTCGGTAAAAAATGCTATGTAATAGCTTTACCGCGGCAGTCCCGAGTGCCACACGTCTCTTTTTTTTTTAATATCCTGAATAAGGTATTTTAAATGAAAATAAACCATCATATAGAAGTTATTTGGTGTCAAAATGATTGTAAAAACACTGTATGACTCTTGGATACTGGAATACTCAATTGCAAGTAACTATGGATTTATAGGATCAAATGTGTTTGTTTACATTTTTGCGCAAAGCTATTGAAATACAGTATATAAACTTTTAACATCCATTTTGAGAGTCAAAATTACTAAACACATAGAAAAACATTCGATAATATCAATCTCTCAAAATGGATGTAAAAGAGGGGCCCGTGGCACTAAGCAACTCCTTTTAATCGATATGACCATCAGCCAACAGGTGCGTCGTAATCGCAAAAATCTGGCAACATGTTGGATAGATTATAAGAAGGCCTTTGATACAGTGCCACATACATGGCTTCTGAAGGTACTTGAACTGTATAAAACTGATACAACTCTGTGTACTTTCTTGAGGGCATGTATGGGGCAGTGGAAAACAGTCCTTTGCTATCCAGGGTGTCGTCGGTTTTGCAATAATGGTGCACCAATTAGTATCAAGCGGGGAATATTTCAAGGGGACAGTCTGAGTCCGTTGTGGTTTTGTCTAGCTCTAAATCCTCTCAGTACTATGCTAGAGAGTTCTGGGTTAGGCTATTGGTTGCGCAAAGATGGTGGGGTTATATCGCACCTCCTTTACATGGATGACCTCAAATTATTTGCCCACACTAAATTGCAACTGATGGATTTACTGGGAGTAACAGAAACTTTCAGTAGAGCCATCAGGATGGAATTTGGGGTGGACAAGTGTGCAGTCATGCATGTTAAAAGAGGTGTGATAGTGGAATCTGATGGGGTAGAACTTTCAGATTCCACTAAGCTAAACTGTCTTTCTGCAACCGAAACTTACAAATATCTGGGTATATCACAAGCATTAGGAATTTCTGATACTGGCATGAAAGAGACATTACAGGAGCGTTTCTTTGGCCGCCTGAAAAAAGTAATAAAAAGACTTTTATCAGGCGGTAACAAGCTGCACGCCTTTAATGGGTGGGTCATGCCAGTCCTAATATACTCTTTTGGTATACTCAGATGGACTCAGACTGAACTCAATAAAATTGATAGAAGAGTAAGAACACTGTTGACTGCATTCCGGATGCATCATCCCCGATCATCTGTAATGAGGTACCTACAACCTCATTACAGATGATCGGGGAAATGTGGGGGTCGAGGCTTTTTAAATGCTAAGAACCTCCATAACCGCGAGGTATACAATCTTAGAGAATTCTTTCTGAAAACAGACACCAATATGCACCGTAATGTGGTCGCAGTGGACACGGGACTCACCCCGCTTGCTATGGGCAGAGAGAACTGGCGCAAACTGTAGTACTTAGTACTGAAGATCGCAAAGAGGTATGGAACAGCAAGCAGCTACATGGACGTTTTTATCGGGCCTTAAATGGACCTGACATTTATTTAAAAGCGTCCGTATCTTGGCTACAGTTCGGTAATCTTTTCGGAGAAACCGAAGGTTTTGTCTTTGCCATAACGGACGAAGTTGTTATGACGAAGAACTACCGGAAACATATTTTGAAGGATGGTACAATTGACATCTGTCGGGCATGTCATTGTCCCGGAGAATCACTTAGTGCGAGGCAGCATTTGCGTTTTTCCGCGGCGGTTTCTAACCTCAAAATGTCATCAAACTGTCAAAATCAATGAAATCAAGTCAATGTTTTGATATTTTGAGGTTAGAAACCGCCGCGATAACCGCAAGTGCGGCCTCGCCCTTAGACATATATAGTTTCTGGTTGTTCTCGTCTTGCCAATGGAGAATATTTGCACAGACATAACCAAGTGGCCAAGATTATACATCAGCAGCTGATATAGTGGTGATAGATCGATTGGAACGCCTCGCAATAATTATCGATATCAGCATTCCTCATGATGACAACCTCTTTAAAGCAGAAAATTAAAAAGAAATGAAATATTTGGATTTGGCTCATGAAGTTGTTGACATGTGGCATGTTGATTCGGCAATTATTGTTCCAATTATCGTTTCGGTCCACGGTTTGATGGCAAAGAGCCTCGATAACCATCTGAAGAGGCTCTCGTTAGACGGCTGGTTCAAGGGCCTGATACAGAAGGCAGTACTTCTTGACACGGCACGCATTTTGAGGAGGTTCCTGTCTCTGAAGCCCTAACCACCGGTAGCTTGGTCCCTGCACCCGATGCCGGTGGGACACTATTTTTTTATATTTTTAAATAGATTTTTATTTTTGTAAGCATTATTTATTTAAAAATGTAAGACAATATGTTAAGAATAAAAAATAAATGGAATAATAATAACAAATCTTTATTTTCAAGCAATATTAGAGACAGTTACAGATATTTTTAACTTACTCTACGGCTCATAGATACATACCTTAGGCAGCGCGATTGTGGCGCCTCTGGTGTTGCGAACCGCCATAGGCTGCCTTGACCACCGGTACATCTTGGGGGGCTGTATGCTTGTCTGCCACTCTAGTGGTATAAAAAAAAACCTTAATACTAAAAATACATATACATATAACTTAACCTAATTGACACGCACTGACGTCGACGTGTCGCGGGGCGGGGTGTCCCGTGTCAGCAGACGTCCTCTGAAGCGCCGATACTTCACCCCTCTCGGCCAGAAGTCAGCAGCCATGAAGGTGGTGATGCGGTCTGTAGTAGGAAGGTTTAATGTAATAGACCTTAATTTTACAATAAGGACCTTTTGTCATAGTATTTTCGCATTGCTAGTTTAGAAAGCCTAAACTTAATAAGCAAATTATTAAAATTTACTAGTTAGGCGAAAATGGTACTCAGCATTTCAAAAAATCCCTTTAACGATACTCATCATGAAATGTTGTGATTACGGCGCGGCGGCCATATTGGATTGCAAAATTAACCTGAAATTCGTACTCAGCATTCCAAAAAACCTCTTATACGATATCCAACATGAAATTTTACATCAGTGGCAAGGCGGCCATTTTGTATTGCAAAATTAACCCAAAATTCGTACTCAGCATACCAAAAAACCCCTTATACGATATCCAACATGAAATTTTACAACAGTGGCAAGGCGGCCATTTTGGATTGCAAAATAACCCAAAATTCGTACTCAGCATACCAAAAAACCCCTTATACGATATCCAACATGAAATTTTACAGCAGTGGCACGGTGGCCAATTGGGATTGCAAAATTAACCTGAAATTCGTACTCAGCATACCAAAAAACCCCTTATACGATATCCAACATGAAATTTTACAACAGTGGCAAGGCGGCCATTTCGGATTGCAAAATAACCCAAAATTCGTACTCAGCATACCAAAAAACCCCTTATACGATATCCAATATGAATTTTTACAACAGTGGCACGGCGGCCATTTTGGATTGCAAAATTAACCCAAAATTCGTACTCAGCATACCAAAACACCCCTTATACGGTATCCAATATGAAATTTTACAACGGTGGTGTGGCGGCCATCTTGGATTGCAAAATTAACCCAAAATTCGTACTCAGCATACCAAAAAGCCTCAGAAAAATATCCAACATGACATTATATCTGCTAAGTCACTAGGTCACGTGGATCATTTGTTCAAAGTTAGAAATAAAACAAAAATGACAACGTCAATCGGATTGAATACTTTAAACGTTTTAAATAGGGGCCGTCGGGTTACACTGGCTCACGGCTTCAACCTATCCAAAAAAAAATTGCGTGTACTTAGTGTACACACGTAAGAAGTGAAACTTCTTCATAAACTTAATTTTCACCTCACCTTAAATTAAGTCAAAAAGTCCAAAAGTCCAAAAGTCCAAAAGTCCAAAAGTCCAAAAGTCCAAAAGTCCAAAAGTCCAAAGTCCAAAGTCCAAAATGCCAAAAGTCCAAAAGTCCCAAAGTCCCAAAGTCCCAAGGTCTCAAGGTCCCAAAGTCCCAAAGTCCCAAAGTCCCAAAGTCCCAAAGTCCCAAAGTCCCAAAGTCCCAAAGTCCCAAAGTCCCAAAGTCCCAAAGTCCCAAAGGCCAAAAGTCCAAAGTCCCAAAGTCCCAAAGTCCCAAAGTCCCAAAGTCCCAAAGTCCCAAAGTCCCAAAGTCCCAAAGTCCCAAAGTCCCAAAGTCCCAAAGTTCCAAAGTCCCAAAGACCCAAAGTACCAAGGTCCCATCTAAAAGTTCAAAAGTCCCAAAGGCCAAAAGTCCAAAAGTCCCAAAGTGCCAAAGTCCCAAAGTCCCAAAGTCCCAAAGTCCCAAAGTCCCAAAGTCTAAAAGTCTAAAAGTCCAAAACTCCAAAAGTCCAAAAGTCCCAAAGACCCAAAGTACCAAGGTCCCTTCCAAAAGTCCAAAAGCCCAAAAGTCCAAAAGTCCCAAAGTCCCAAAGTTCCAAAGTCCCAAAGACCCAAAGTACCAAGATCCCATCCAAAAGTCCAAAAGTCCCAAAGTCCCAAAGGCCAAAAGTCCAAAAGTCCCAAAGCCCAAAAGTCCAAAAGTCCCAAAGTCCCAAAGTCCCAAAGTCCCAAAGTCCCAAAGTCCCAAAGTCCCAAAGTCCCAAAGTCCCAAAGTCCCAAAGTCCCAAAGTCCCAAAGTCCCAAAGTCCCAAAGTCCCAAAGTCCCAAAGTCCCAAAGTCCCAAAGTCCCAAAGTCCCAAAGTCCCAAAGTCCCAAAGTCCCAAAGTCCCAAAGTCCCAAAGTCCCAAAGTCCCAAAGTCCCAAAGTCCCAAAGTCCCAAAGTCCCAAAGTCCCAAAGTCCCAAAGTCCCAAAGTCCCAAAGTCCCAAAGTCCCAAAGTCCCAAAGTCCCAAAGTCCCAAAGTCCCAAAGTCCCAAAGTCCCAAAGTCCCAAAGTCTCAAAGTCCAAAAAGTCCAAAAGTCCAAAAGTCCAAAAGTCCAAAAGTCCAAAAGTCCAAAAGTCCAAAAGTCCAAAAGTCCAAAAGTCCAAAAGTCCAAAAGTCCAAAAGTCCAAAAGTCCAAAAGTCCAAAAGTCCAAAAGTCCAAAAGTCCAAAAGTCCAAAAGTCCAAAAGTCCAAAAGTCCAAAAGTCCAAAAGTCCAAAAGTCCAAAAGTCCAAAAGTCCAAAAGTCCAAAAGTCCAAAAGTCCAAAAGTCCAAAAGTCCAAAAGTCCAAAAGTCCAAAAGTCCAAAAGTCCAAAAGTCCAAAAGTCCAAAAGTCCCAAAGTCCCAAAGACCCAAAGTACCAAAGTACCAAGGTCCCATCCAAAAGTCCAAAAGTTCAAAAGTTCAAAAGTTCAAAAGTCCCAAAGTCTCAAAGTTCCAAAGTCCCAAAGACCCAAAGTACCAATGTCCCATCCAAAAGTCCAAAAGTCCAAAAGCCCAAAAGTCCAAAAGTCCAAAAACCCTTAAATGACATGCTATCCCTGGATAAAGTACTCTTAATTCGAATCCACCGTGGTGGGGAACAGAACAAAGATGGCGCGTAACCAAAAATCGTGACGTGACGTGACGTGACGCAAATTTTTTTCCAACGCCGATAAAGAAGTTTCACTTCAAAAAATTCCCAATAGCATTTGACATCTTAGGTCGTATGTCGACCTATTTTAAAATCCGGACCAGTGTGCGGCCGGCCAGCCGCAAATAAAAGTGCATTGATGTTACAAGTTGTATCAAAACATTACACACTAGCGGACGTCACGCGGTTTCAACCGCGTAGTTCCCGTTTCCGTGGGAATAGGTACGGGAATAAAATATGCCTATGCCTATGTTTACCGCAAAGAGTGTAGCTTCCCAACAGTGAAAGAATTTTTCAAAGTAGTTCCGGAGCCTATTCGATGCAAACAAACAAACAAACAATCAAATCTTTCCTCTTTATAATATTAGTAAAGATCGTATCATTACAAGGCGCGCATTGTAATGCTTCGTTCTCCTCCTTCACTGATATAACCTCGTCTTTTATCATTACAAGTTGCGCATTGCAATGCTCGGTTCTCCTCCATCACCGCTGTAATGTTACATTACACGCGAATGCTCCCGGTGAGGGACATACATCAGACAGGACAGGACAGAGGGTACATAAAACACGATCGCAAAATCACCGGTGAATTTCACCGTAGCTCAAGATTCCGCTCCGATGCAAACTACTAGCGAATAGGGCCAAAAGGCAAGTGTGCGAGCCACACTTGACGGCACCTTCAATGGGCGTCAAGTATCGTCAATTCATCCTTCAAGTGAGATCTCAATCACGTAAAGGCATGACAATAAAAATTGATCGTCTCGGGGGCCTCTCAAATAGCTCCCTACGCAGCTACGTGACCTGACCATTGATAAACCGACTTTTTTTATAAAAAAAATCGTTTTCCAATTTACCCGCCATCTCTAGTGATACTGATTCGTTACCGCTCTGTCACGTGACTGCAAGCTATGGCGACCAATAGGAGTCGAGTATCCTACTGGACAACCACCTCTCGGAGTATAAGTGTTCTGTGACAACCACACAATTTTGAGAAATGGCTGACGATAAAGAAGTTGAGAAAACTATTGCTGAAGACTTGGTCGTTACCAAGTATAAGTTAGCAGGACAAATTGTTAATCGTAAGTTCACATTAAATCGTTATAAAATGTTGAAATAGAGTACTTCACTATGAAATTACTAACAAACCAACCTACCATGGACGCGTGTCATCGCCATGCGGACTAGAATCCCAAGCTATTCCAAAAACTTTGTGAATTTTAATTAACCCGATCTTCGTACAATTTTTCAGGTGTTTTGGAACAGGTAATCGCTAAATGTGTACCTGATGCATCTGCCAGAGAAATATGTGAATATGGCGATAAGCTTTTATTAGACGAAACCTCTAAGGTATTCAAAAAGGAAAAGGACTCCAAGAAGGGCATAGCATTTTCAACATGCGTGTCTGTGAACAACTGTATATGCCACTTCTCACCTATCCCTAGCGAAAGTGATTATATCCTGAAATCAGGTGACTTGGCCAAGATGTAAGTAATTTCATGTAGGTACCTAATTTCATAAATTTATAAAATAGGGAAAGTCTTTTACTCTTTCTCCATAGTGAAAAGATAAACTACGATAGAGACACCTATTGAAGTCTTATGTACTTACTGTTCTCACAATCTTAACATTTATTTGGTCCTATGAAATCAAGTATGAGAATTAAGAGGTTATTTGTAATAATAACCTCTTAATTCTCATACTTGTATTAGTAACACTTAATATTTTCCTAAAAATAGGTCATGATTTTAGCGAGTACATTTATGAATATTGATGTATTAATTTTTTGCTTGTTTTGTTTGTTCAAGCTAAAGTATAATAATTTACATAAGAGGAAGCATGAGTCACCCAATTGAATTTAGTTCTTTGTTTCTAAATTCATAACTGGACAGTAAATAAAGAGAGATTTTTGGTCTCTGATTTATATTTTCTTTCGTATTAATCTAGACATACTATAAAATGATAGAAAAGTCAAAAAACTGTACATTGGAAATATTTAAAAAAGATACCCCCTGGGTGTTCAACATAAGATACCGAAGCTGAAAATATAGTTAGAAAAAAACTTTGTCTGTTTGCCTTGCTTTGTCTGGAAGGATCTTGAAAGTACTCAATGGATTTGATTCAAATTTTACACAAATATTTTGCATTATAACATAATTTTCACGCGTAAGTTGTCGCGGGCAACAGCTAGTTGTATAGTAAAGTTTCAATGGGACCACATCCAATTGGAACTTTACTTTAACTGCATATGATGGAAAGAATATTTATTACGGATGTTTATTACAAGATCATCTTTATCATATTGAGGTTGAACCCACCTTTACAACTGACTAATTTATCAGTGATATATGTAGTTTCAGTTGCATTATCAGTTAGATTTGATATACAAATTTATAATTATTTCCCAACACAATTTTTGTATCATTCTGAGACAGCATTGTCACACCCTTTCCGGCTAATAAAAATACTTCATATGTATGTACCGTCTGAAAAAAAAATGCTTCATATGTACCGTCTGAAAAAAAAAGCCACGTTGTTTAAAAAATATTTCCTTTACAGTGATCTTGGTGCTCACATAGATGGATTCATCGCAGTTGTTGCCCATACCGTTGTTGTTGGTGGAGGGGAAGTGTCTGGACGTGCTGCTGATGTCCTCCTCGCCGCACACAATGCTAGCGAAGCCGCCCTGAGGTTGTTACGGCCCAATAATGAGGTATTACATTTCTCAATTTAGAAAATCGCCATTGGTTAGTTTAAGTACTCATAATATAGAGATTAAGTACTCATAAGATATAGATTAAGTACTCATAAGATATAGATTAAGTACTCATAAGCTTGCACATGAAGCACATTCTCGCAGCAAATAATACTGTAGTCATGAAATTAAAATAATAGTGACCAATATTATTACTGTCACTGCTTACTATGGAAATCTCATTATGTCATTGTAATGTAATTTTGGGCTAGATAGTAGTAATTCAAATATGTTGCAGAACTATTTAAAAGTTTAAAAAATTCACATCACTAAAAGAAATATTATGGTTAGGTACTTATGGAGTCTTTCAAGACATTTACCTTTGTTCCAGAACTATGCAATAACAGAAGCCGTGCAGAAAATCAGTGCAGAGTTTGGCTGTAAACCCGTGGAAGGCATGCTTTCACACCAACTAAAGCAATTCCGCATTGACGGTGAGAAGAGCATTATCCAAAACCCTTCAGAAGCACAGCGTAAAGAACATGAAAAGGCTACCCTAGAGACTTATGAAGTTTATGCAATGGATGTACTTGTTTCTACCGGAGAAGGCATTGTAAGGGTTTATGATATTTTTTGTTTTGATATGATATTGCAAGACTAGCTTAAGCCTGCGGTTGTAACATGTAAAATTTTGTTACCATTGCTGCTTCCAACGGGAACATATTTCTGGGACTATAATTTATCACGGTACTAAATTTCAGCAAAAACCCTTCAGTCATTGAAGTGTGATTGAGTAACAAGCATTCAAACATCTTCACAAATTTTCTCTTTTATGATATTAGTAGGAAACGGTCACTTTCAGCAGAATTTTGTACACATACATACAGGTACACCGTTACCTCTGAAGGGGTAGGCAGAGGTATGCCTTTGCCTACCCACTACTAAGATACACCCACATTTTGCCTTATAGCTTTATGTCCCATGTAGTAGGTGGTGAGCCTATTGCCGTGTTGAAATGCAAGTTGTAATTTTTCAAGCTGCCCATAAGCCCTTAAATCTGGCTTAACAAGTGCCAATTTACTGACAATTGGGTTTCATATCGAGTTTTCCTTCTCTATGCAATGGATCTTTTTGCAAAAGTCAGAATTTTTAATACCTTATAATGAAGATGTTCTATCTTCATTATAAGGTCTTAAAAATTCTGACTTTTTTTTGTTGATGATGATTGATGTGCTGACCCTGAATTCTTTCCAGTCTGTGTTAGTACATTTTCTGGCAGTACTCAGGGAAAAGTAAACAATTAGTAGAGTTCTAACTGGAATATCCCATGATATTTTGGTTTAAATTTACTAACAAATCTTTTAGAATGAAATGATGGTTGTGAAATAATTGGTTACATTATAACAATAACAATATTACTATAATTACTTTAATATACATATTATAACATAATTGTATTATTTCAGGGTCGAGAGATGGACACAAGATGTACGATATACAAGAAAACTGATGAGGTTTATCAGTTAAAATTGAAAGCTTCAAGAATGTTCTACAGTGAGGTTAGTTATATTTTTATTGGCATTATGATCTTTCTTAAGACTTTTCAGCTTGGCAGAAAAGATTACAAATGTGCCACTGGAGGGAACAGGTCTCAGTTCTTAACAGCCAAATTTCCTTTCCTGAGGAATTGTGTCATTTCTCCCTTACAATAAATACATTTGTTGTAGTTATCCTTAACTGTGGTAGGCTATGATTGACAAATCGAGGGTGTGAGATGGGTTCCTCTCCTTCCCATCTTTTATTATGATTTTAAGATGGATTCCCGCCACGTAACGCCCGATTCCATTAGTAAGTTGAAAATCAGTTCATAAATGATAACCTGTTAAAAAGAACCACCAATCAGTATCCAGTTGCCAGTAAACATAAATAAACAAGAAAGCCGTGAGATCGTTCTCACCAGACTGCCCCTCCCTAAAACGTTTATTGTGAAAGTGAAAGTTCAATCCGATTTACATTGTCATTTTTGTTTTATTTCAAACTTTGAACAGATGATCCACGTGACCTAGTGACGTAGTTTAATGCAACAGAGTCACAGACTGCAGACAAAGTCTCGCCATAAGCCCCTCTGCACTCGATTTAATAGAGAGGGGCTAAAAACAGCAAACAAATTGTAGTACTAAATTAACTGACATAATGTGTTCTATTTCTAGTAAGTAATTCTGCAATGTAGTCTATCCTTTTCTCAATGTATGTGTGTTTGTATGAGTTGTCAAATTTAGATTATGAACAATAGGAACTGTTACAAGACTGATTAATATTGGTGCAATTTCCAGGTCCGCAATAAGCATGGTTCGATGCCATTCAATCTACGCAGCTTCGATAAGGAGACTAGTGCAAGACTGGGTGTCGTTGAGTGTGTCAACCACAAACTCATTGAGCCTTTCCAGGTAAGTTGATATATTATTAGGAAAAGATATTTAATTACATATACATAAGTTTAGTATATGTACTGTTAGTTGAAATAAGGTTAGAGATCGAGGCCCAGCGGTCCCAGCTCCACCAGGAAACCGTGGAGACATGGAAGGTGCGACTTGAGCAACCAAAGGGGGGATTCGCCACAATCGCGGCCGTCAGACCGGTCATGGACGAGTGGCTGGAGAGGAGACATGGTGCTCTCTCCTACCGGTTGTCACAGATACTTACCGGGCACGGTAGCTTCGGTAGGTATCTGTGGCGGAAACACCGGGAAACCACGGCCGAGTGTCCGCACTGCGAGGACCGCAGCGATGACACAGCGCTCCATACGCTAGTGGAGAGCACGGCGTGGTCAGGTCGAGTGGTGGATCTGGACGTGGACACTCTCGCTCGAGCACTTACTTTTAAAGATACACGCGTTCAAAGTTGACACTAAGCTTGACTTTTCGCAATATACAACGACGAAAACGGAAAATAGGTAATGTTTGACGCATCATATAAATAAGGGATATTTTTAAATGCACATCTGTTTAATTTTTCTGCACATTAGGTAACTCCACTAATTTACTGAACGCAAACCAGAAAATCAAATGCTGTGCAAAAAAACCAATTGATAAACTAAACATGTAAATTTTACACAAAACGAGAAAACAGTGACTTATTTAGTGTGCATAATTAGTGTGCAAGTCAGTATTTTTGGATTAACTTTGTAATATTTTGTTTGAAAAAAGGGAATAAACAGATATTGATTTAAATACATGCCTATAAATAATACTAACCGACTATTATGAGTTTAATCACTTGAAAGTAATCTAATATACCTTCAAGTAATTTATTTAAAGAACAATAATCAACTACCTGAACTTCGAAAAATTATTGAACGATGAATATTGGCCAACCGCCCCATACATTAGGATCCATAGCGTGGCGCACCATCAGGCTGGCGACGTCAACTTGGCGAGCTTAAGGTTTATCTAATACCAAAAGCCTTATCTTATACCATGTAATACAACATAATTTAATTACAGGTGCTGTATGAACGTCCAGGCGAGCTCGTGGCCCAGTTCAAATTCACAGTGCTGCTTTTGCCCAGTGGTACACACCGTATCACTGGCCTGCCTTTCGACAAGAGTCAGTGCAAGAGTGATCGGACTATTAAGGACCCCGAACTTAATGTTAGTATCTCATTAAATTGGTTGGCTAATCTGTACTAATGTTATGAAGAGGAGAGATCTGATTGATTGTTTGTTTGTATACATTGAATAGTGTAACAATTTGAAAAATTCTTTCACTGTTGGGAAGCTGCACTGTACTAACCCTGGGTGATACAGCCCATGTACTTTTGTTGAGACAAACGGGTTTTTAATCCTTGATGTAATGCGAGGGATGGTATATTTAAACTGTGGCATCATTGCTCCAAAATTGGATCAATATTTATGGCGAGGGATGGTATATTTAAAGTGTGGCATCATTGCTCCAAAATTGGATCAATTTTTATGGCGAGGGATGGTATATTTAAACTGTGGCATCATTGCTCCAAAATTGGATCATTTTTTATGCCATTCTCATAAACATTTGGTCAACGAAAATTTTCAAATGCTTAAGTAGTTACCTACATCCATCTAATCTGGTTTTATGACGTAGTCTGTGATATTTTTTTTAATATTTAACATTGTCCCTGTTATCTTTCAAAGCATACTGGCTATCGTATGATTTGAACAAGCACAGGGTATAAAATTGTAATGTTTTTGAGCTGATTTGTGTTTCATCACACTTCTGTTTGAACCATTACTACATTCATACTACTTTCCATCTAAATATCTTAACAGCTATGAAAGCAATATCCATTTACATTAATTTCTTAGATCAATTATTGGAGTAGGACTTTAGTTTTCAACATTTTCGGAAATATCTGCCTTTTAAGCCCTGAGCGTCTCTAAGGGCACCTAAACCGTATTTTTCTGTCAGTAAGCAGGTGTTGTAAATTTACAAGCCATTTTGACTTGCATTTCGAGGCTTCCCAGTAGATTCACTCTATACATACATACATACATATACTCACGCCTCTCTCCCTCCGGGGGAAGGCAGAGTCAACCTGCCATTTGCTTCTGCCCTTACATACTTCACTAGCTTCCTCTACATTTATTAAACCTTTCGTGCAAGCCCGCCGGTTTCGAGTACTTTTGAGCTGCCCTTTTTGCAATACATCGTTAATTTGATTGGTTTATGTTCTGCGAGGTCGACCTCGGCTTGCCTGTCCACTTACATGTGCCTTTCATTCTTGGTGTGTCACTCAATACTACTGTAAAAAAAATTCATAGTATACATTTTCCTAACAGGCACTCCTCAACTCATCCGCAAAATCAAACAAGAAGAAGAAAAAGAAATCTGGCGCTGAAGAACCAATGGAAGTAGAAACTGTTGCCTAACAAACTGATCAAAGGCCCGGGATATTGTAATAATGAAATCTACCAGCTTTCTCTAAACGTAACCTCCCAACACTCTCACAAGCCAGTACAGTAGTACCACGTTTATAAGTTACACCGATGTACCTGCGCAGAAGTCTCATATTCGAAACGCGCGAAAAAATCTTAACCAATAACAACGCGCCGCATAAACGCGCTAAACATGGCCCTTAGTTATTGGTAGCCGCCTGCGCGCCATGTTCGATGCCCGCAGCATCGCGGTGCAATGAGGAACAATGAGCGAGATAGCACTACTCTCTGGATTTATTGCATTTTCAATCTTAATGTAACGCAATAAAGTCGGTGTTTCAACAGCGTTGGCAATCGTTATTAATCCGCGTTAGCTTGCTCTCTTCTGAGCAGGCGAACTTTGTCGATGCGACTTATAAACGTGGTTCACCTGTACTAACAGGCTAGAAAAATATCACTATGAAAGTCTTAAAAAATTGAATTCAATTCAATATAAAGTACCGTAATAAAATACAAAGCAATAGATCAAACAAAATGTTCAAAATACCCGACAAACTTGAGATTTTTTGATCAGTTAAAAATAAACTCCGTCCCTTGTTTACATTTCGTCTAGTCTTCAAACTTTTAAGCTATAAGTATTACTGTAACAGCTGAAATTCTTGCCTTATTGCAATTTTAGTTTCCAGCGAAGTTAAAAAAAATAATGGTATTTTTTTAAATATCTAGTTTTATGAGATTTTGAGAGATTTCAGAATATGTTTGGTTTGGTCTACTACTTTGAGTTTTATTTATGTCTGTATCTATAAAAGTGATATTATAAAGAGCTATATAATAGTTTTTTATATGTGGGATTCTCAATAGAAATGCAAAGCATGCCTTTTATGTTGATCTAGCCATCAACTAACCACTCCCGTTCCCTATGGCTTAATAACTCTGTACATAATTATGACGACATTTTCCCTTGACTGAGGTGTTCTAAGATATTTTAAAGCCATTCCTTTTAAATGTTGTAGACATTTTTGAAATGCACAAAATTAATTAATTTTTCACTTCTAATACAAATTTATAATGAAGTTACAATTACATTTTTGATTGAAGTCTCGAAAACTGGTTTTGTGATTGTAAAAATATTGAATTATATAATTGTTTACATGAAGACTTCATATCTCTCAGGTTTACCTTTCTTGTCATATCCATTATGTAAGCTGCATGTTAACACAACCAGGATTTGTTTACAATTTAAACAATTCGATAGTTCAAACAAAGTCATTGGAACATCGATTGTTGAACTCAAGTTAAAAACCTTTAATATACTATCGAATTAAATTCTGCCCAAAAATAATGTAAAGGTAAACAGAAATAGTCCTTATTTCTGTAAATTTTGTTCTTTATATGGTTATAAATTAATTGCACTAGTAAAACAATGAAAATTTAATAAAAAAATCAATGTTGTAATATTTTTTATCTACTCTGATACTATAATACAAAGATTATAAAATTGAAATCAATACTATTATGACAAACATTACGCACAGGCCAAAAAAAAAGTTTTATTACGATACAGGTCTTGTATGGACACCTATATCATAATAAAACTTTTTAATCATTACGATACACCATAAACAATCTCCAGCTGAAAAATAAGTTTGAACCTCTACTTTAAAAAAAAATTATGTCTCCAGAGTAGCGAAAAATCCCAAATCTATGGTCTCCGCAGCCTAAAAAAAAAAAAGAAACACGCATGCGCAATCGATGTTTGCGCCTTGGCGCCAACATTTTACATTTAAATTAAACAAAGTTTGGTTTTGTTTGTAAAATAAATTAGTTTTTGTGTAAAAACATGTCTTAAAGCGAGGATGGTGGTAATTGTACACCACCAGACATTCTGGAAACTGCGTCAAACATGACCATGAACCTGTTACCGGCGAAATCAAGGAGCAACTATATATCACAACAAAATGAAATCAGGTATTATAGTATGAGAGTAGATAAAGTAGTGTATGACACTGTACATAACTTGGTCTTATAACACTCGTGTGATACTATAAAAAAACTCGCCTACGGCTCGTTTTTTTAAAACACACTCGTGTTATAAGAACCCTCATTATGCAACAGTGTCATAAACTACTATAATAAATCTTTTGTGTTGTGTTAATAGTAATACATGTTGAAGCTTAGAAATGTTTGTGTGTTTGTGGAGCAGACTATTATTAGGTAAAGTTGTAAAATAATGTGACACTGAGAAAGGAATAAATCAAAATGTGCCACCATTGTGGGCTGTTTTTTGTACATTTGTTTTTTATTTTCTTCTTCAATTAATCAAATTAGCCTATATCAGTCCACTGCTGCACATAGGCCTATCCCATATTTCGCCACAACCCACTGGCCTGCGCCTTGTCAATATAGTCAATCCCTGCAACCTTCTCGGCGTTCTCGGCGTTTTTTATTAAGATTGCAATATTAGTATTATTGCTCTTAAATGCGACTCCATAAAGTCGAAATTTCGAACATGGCGAGAGTTCAAATGTTGGTAAAAAAATAAAGTTTCTCCCAAAAGTTATCTAGTAAAAAATTCTCACTATAGGTAATGGTGGTAGGTGGTGAGGAAACCATATCAAATGGCAAATTAACAGTTTTAAAGCAAAAAAATATGACTGTACAATAGTGTACATATTGTCTGTCTGTTCCGGCTAATCTCCGTAACAGCATGTCCGATTTTAACGGCAGATTGTTGATGTTATAATATGATAGGCTTAAGCTACTCATCTCATTAACTTATATTCCGCTCTTTGGCAAGGAGCGGAACAACCAACTAATCACCCTTTCACCACAGTAATATACTTAATAGATAGAGATACCCTTCGGTTTACGTAATTATCTTGTGCGTTGTCAGTCTGTGGCATCGCGGTGGCCCAACGGGTAGACCAATTTTGATGCGGCTTCCAAAGCCGATGTTGTCACCGAGATGGTTCTTCTCCAACTTCGTGAAATAAGTACCCGAGAAGCATCAGTATCATTCAGGGCATCTACAAGAATTAAACTTGTCGAGTGTCGCACAATGGTCTCGTTTTGGAGAACATAAATATCGGTAAATGCAGGTGTACGCCAGGGGTGCCTTCTATCCCCTCCTCTTTCTTGTTCGTATGTTATACTTTATACTGCTCAATACCACAAAAACCAAAACTAGGGACTGTCTGATATCCTGGAGGATTTAGATTACGCTGATGACCCAAAGCGTATAATCGACATTAATCGACGATCCTCACATGCCGACATGCAAATCAAAGAGGACCAACCAAAGGTGTCAAGGCAGCGAAGACGGGACTGAAAATACACCTACAGCTACTAGTCTTCGACAACCGCTGCTTCCGCTGGAGCATCGGTATATTTTCGGCCCGAGAAAATTACAATGTAAAGATTATTATAACGCTGCAATAAGACTATCCACCAACAGGTGAAACGCCGGAAATGAGATGGATTCGACATACGCTACAAAGGGGTCATGAATGACCACATAACAAGTCAAGCCTTAAATTGGAACACCTAAGAAAAGGGTGGCGGGGTCCGAAACAGACTTAGAGACGGTACTCCGTCTCTAAGTCTGATGATACTTCATTAAAGAGGCCTTTTCACTGGCCTTTTGTACATGGTCTGCTCAACTGCTTTCTGCTGCAGACGTTTTGGCGCAAAGCAGACAAGGGTAGCGCTCCGTGGCATTGCCGTTGTTTATTTTTTCTCAACAATAATTGGGAAGCGTTAAAATGCAATTGCGACTTTTGGTTCCCGACAAAACATCCAAAATTCTCTTTAGAAAAATTATTCACCGCTTTTCTGAAGCAAGACTTACTTCGACTTAGGACTTGACTTTGACTGAGACTCAGAGGACGAGGACTTTGACTTAAGGGGTCCCGACACCCGAACTCCCGACACGGGTCAATATATTATTGAGTCAAGTCTTTTTGATGTTGTTTTAGTGTGCGTTATTTCTTTGCATGTGTGTGTGTGCATCGACGTGTATGTATGTACACCAATGTACACTGGATATTGACGAGGCATGACAATTGTTTTGAAAAATCGCGTCGTGTCGCTAGCCCATTAATAAGTCAAAGTCCCCAAACAGTGAAACTTTAAATATTTTTAGGAAACAAGATTTGGCATTATGCTATGGTCTAAATAACCAAATTAATTTTAAAGAAATCATATTACACTCCAGTCAATAGTGTCAGTGTCAAACTGTCAATTTCAGATGTTCCATGTTTTGTTTTGCATGGCAGTTTGTTTTGAATTGTCTGGATTTATTATTTTGCATTGTGATTTCATTAATATAAATAAAAGATTACCATAGAAATAGATTACATACCGTCTAATAGTTTATTATCTCGTGTTGTGACTATGGCCCTGGTTGATGCTGAAGTGATAGATACACAATTTATAGCTGAGAACGTAGGCTTTTTGGATAACTGTTTTGATAATTCTTTTATATTGCAAAGTTCTTTACAAGTGGTTAAAGATAATGCTGCCAACCAACATGATGACTCTTATAGAAGTAGCCAAAAAGTATGTAGAAGAATTACTAGCTTTTCACACAATACTACATTGTGTTTAATAAACCCTACACAAAATGTACCTGCTTGTCGGTCTGTAAACAATAGAAAACTAAAGGACTGGGGCCTACCACCAGAAATAGTCAGAAAATATGAAGAACGAGGCATTACAGAAATGTTTGAATGGCAGGTTAGTTGCTTGGGAAATCCTAAAGTTTTGTATGAATGCTGTAATTTAGTATATTCAGCCCCAACATCTGCAGGCAAGACACTTGTTGCAGAGATAATAACAATCAAAACGATCCTGGAGCGACAAAAGAAAGTAATTATTATCTTGCCATTTGTATCAATAGTTAGGGAGAAGATGTTCTATTTTCAAGATATATTATCAAGCTCGGGGATAAGAGTGGAAGGTTTTATGGGATCTCAGTCTCCACCTGGAGGACTACAGGCTGTTCATGTTGCTATTTGCACTATTGAAAAAGCAAATAGTTTAATAAACAAACTTCTGGATGAAGGCTCGATAGCAGAGTTGGGAGCTATCATTGTTGATGAGTTTCATTTACTTGGGGATCCTAGCCGCGGATACATTTTAGAACTTCTACTCACAAAGATAAAGTATGTATCAAATAAGTCAAATGATAATCGGATACAAATTGTTGGAATGTCGGCTACATTGCCGAATTTAGAAATACTTGCGGATTGGCTGAGTGCAGAGCTATTTGTTACTGATTTCAGACCAATACCTCTTGAAGAGTATTGTTTGGTTGGTAACAAGTATTATAATAAAGATGGCAAACATGTTGAAAGCTTAGACACAGCATTGACTGTAGAAGGTGATAGTGTATTGAATATTTGTTTGAATACTATCAAAGATGGTTGTTCAATATTAATATTTTGTATGACAAAGAATTGGTGTGAGAGTTTAGCTCAGTCTGTGGCTATGTCATTTTATAAATTAGGCTGTGAAGGAAGTGAAGCAGGCTCCATTTTAAGAACACAGCTTAAATCAGAGGCCATTACAGAAGTATTAGAGCAAATGAGAAATTGTCCCGTAGGGTTGGATCAGGTTCTTAAAAAAACACTATCATTTGGAGTTGCATATCATCATGCAGGTCTTACGTTTGATGAAAGGGATATCATTGAAGGTGGCTTTAAATCTGGAGCGATAAGAGTACTAATTGCTACTTCTACATTAAGCTCAGGAGTTAATTTGCCTGCAAGAAAAGTAATTATCAGATCACCTGTGTTTCAAAAACAGCCAATAAATATTTTAACTTATAAACAAATGATAGGAAGAGCAGGACGAATGGGTAAAGATAAAAAAGGTGAAAGTGTACTTATTTGCTCAGAGGCAGAGAAAAAAATTGGTTTTGAATTGATGATGGGTGCTCTAGCTCCAGTAAGGAGTTGTATTGAAACGGAAGACAAGTACATGAGAGCAGTGCTTGAAATGATAGCTAGTCAAGTATTATCTACAAAGGAACAGTTAGATTTATATTCAAAATGCACTTTACTGTATTATCAGCAAGAGGTATCAGCTACACAAAATTTTCTTTTGGACAACACTTTGGATGAGTTGAAGAATTATGAGTTAGTGAGAATTCAAAGTGAAGGTGATGAAGAGCATTATGTAGCAACACCTTTAGGAAAGGCCTGTTTGTCATCATCTATGGCTCCAAATGATGGCCTGTCCTTATTTTGTGAATTACAGAAAGCTCGCCAATGTCTGGTGCTGGAAACTGATCTGCATCTGATTTATCTGGTTACCCCATACAGCGTCAGTAGCCAGTGGGGGAATATGGACTGGTTGCATTTACTCACTCTTTGGGAATCACTTACTAAAGCAATGAAAAGAGTGGGAGAGTTAGTAGGTGTTCAAGAGAGCTTCATAATACGCTGCTTGAGAGGCAATAACAAGTCGAAAGACATTCAGAATAAAATGAATATTCATAAAAGGTAAGTAAATAGCAATTTCTCTATTTAAAATATTTTTTCATCCCTGTACTATAACGTCCTGCGATACATCCGAATGTAATTTGTTCAAGGTTTTACACAGCTCTGGCTTTGCAGGATTTGGTGAATGAAGTTCCTCTAGCAGAAGTTGCAGTGAAGTTCCAATGTGCTCGAGGTTTCCTGCAAAGTCTCCAACAGGGAGCAGCAACATTTGCTGGTAAGTACTTTGAGTCTACTTGTAAATTAGTCCCATTAGTTTTGAGCAAAGCAGGAACGTGCACTTCCGGTACTTGGTACTTACATCTGAGATGATGGCTTATAGACAGACATTCTCACCTAAACTGCATGACTGCGAGAACTGGTTCATCAAATAGGTTCTAGTAATGAATGTATTTAGCTGATCTCTTTGTGAGTAATGTCCCTTAATATTAACATTATTTTCTATATTTATAATAGTAGCATTCAATGACTCTGATGTTCCGAATTGGGATACGGTGTTAACGACTTCGATCGGGCTTCTTATGGATAAACATTTAATCATAAATTCATCTATTTTAGGAATGGTTACAGCCTTTTGTCGACAGTTAGGCTGGAAAAATATGGAACTGTTGATATCGCAATTCCAAGACCGTTTACACTTCGGCATTCACTCCGAACTATTAGAACTAATGAAATTGCCATCTTTAAATGGTGTAAGAGCCAGAACACTATTTGATTCTGGTTTCGAATCAATTTCTAGTATTGCTTCAGCAGACATACCTACGATTGAGAATATTCTTCATAAATCTATACCTTTACAAAGTGAAAAAGCCAGAGAAGGTGATGATACCGATGATATAAGAAAGCGTAATAAAATGAAAAGTGTTTGGATAACAGGCTACTGTGGTATGACTATAAAAGAAGCAGCTGAAAATCTTATAAGTGAAGCTAGAAAATATCTGTCCCTTGAAATCGGTGTTGTAGAAATTAAGTGGGATAATAAATCATCGCAAAAGTCGAAAACTCTCGATGAGCGAAATACTGATAATGTTTTACTATCATCAAGCCAAAAAGTGGTTAATCCATCTAAAACTAGTCTAATAGCTGCTGAGCAAAATATTTCAACTAAGACAAGCAACGAGTCTAAATTATTTGAAAGGGATAATGATGTGAATATCAATTTACAGGGAAGCCCTTCAGAATCTGTAATGAAATATAATGATAAATCTGTGATTCACCAAAAACCCGATGTAAAAGCATTGAAGGTACTTAGTCAGATTACCAAGAGTGATAAAAAGGAAAAGAAAATGAGTTTACTAGAAAATATTGTACACAAGAGACTTAGTGATAATTATTTAAAAAACAATAGCGTTGCTGATAAGGAATGTTCTCGTATTAATAATATTTCGAATGAAATTAATGACCAAAAAGTATCGCAAGTAAATTGTAACACTATTAAAAATGTTGATGAAGTAAGTAGCACTAGTGGCTACGGTTCCTTAGGAAAAGATGATATACTATGGGATTCTTTGAATTTTACGGAAACTGGGTTAGACAATGTAATAAATTTACGCACACCCGACAAAATGTCACCTAACATCAGTTTTAGTGAATTTGAAAATTCTATAGCACCAGCGAATGTTTCAGAAAATATAAATGCTTCAAAAAATAATCTATCTGCCAAAGATATAAGTCTGTTCTCATCAGAGGGGGACAATTCAAGTTTATTTGAAGAAAGTCTACCTTTAAATTTAATATCTAGTAAATATTTTGATAAAGCACCGACAACCACATTGTCTAAACAAGAAAATGCTTCAGATTATGTAAATATAAACTCTAACACTATTTTAAATGCCTTTAAAAGCAGTTTGGTTATCGAAGTCGATGATTCAGAGGAGGAAGAGGATATCAAGTTAATTTATGACGATGATGAGGTTATAGAATCCGATGGAGAATTGAATAAAGAAATAAATACTGAAGTACATAATAATAAAATAGAAGAAGAAAAAACCCCTTGTAAGCGTAGGCAAAGTATGACATCAGAAATTCAACCTGTAGTGAAGAAGAAAAAAGCAGATATCAGCGATTTTACCTTAAATATTGAAAGTATTTTAAAAGAAGTAAATGGTCATTATAGCCTTAAATTGACAAACACTTTATCAAAAACATTTTCCATCGAATTTAACAAATATAGACTGAATTGTTATTTATTAAAAGCCAGTGATATTATCAATAATATGGATGTGATTGAAGACATACAGATAACCTCTATTTATTTTAATTTGAATCATCATAAAGGAGTTAGCAATGAAGTAATTGGAAGTGATGTAATAGACAATCCTAAACATAAAACTACAGCTTCTAATGAAAAAGAACTTTCTCGAATAAAAGCTATAACAATATTCTTCGATAAAGATATCTGTGTATATTTAGATTTTACATCTGCAGTAGATAATATGAGAGAAATTAAGAATAAATTTGTATGTTGGTTGAAAAAGAAGCCAGCATTAAAGGTGCTATGTTCAAAATATGTGAATCTGAATATAAAACGGTGGCTTGACGTAGATATATCTAAACGTACAGGCAGTATAGATATTTCTTTATTAGAATGGCTTATTGATAGCACCGAAAAAAATCCGGATATTGAATATTTGGTAAGTAAATTGTTTAATATTTTGAAAGCATTCTCTTAATAACTGGTTTCTTATCCATATTTATAATTCACAGGCAAAAAGGTATGCTGGTTTTAATGTAACGAATATGTCATTTAAAATCGATGGACAACCGAAGAGATACAAAAATTTAGATACGGTTGAGCTTATGTGCATTAACACATATTGCATATGGAAGATTGCAGAAAATCAAGAAAAAACTCTTTTAGAAAACAATCCATCTTTGCGAAGTATTATTGGTAAGGTGACGTTCAACCATGCTTTAATTTATATGCTACGAACCGACCCGCGCAACTTCGTGAACGTTATAGCTCGGCTTTTCTGTACTACAGTATGGGGTTCTTCAAAAGGGGTTTTAGAAGGTTTTTACAGGGTCGGCAGCGCGAGTGTGGCGCCACTGGTGTTGCAAACGTATGTAGGCTACTGTGACCATATCTGGTGGAGGCAGCAACAGCGTAGTACTTTTTATAAAAATCTGCACAATTTTAATGATACCTTAAAATTAGAGAGAAAATTGAGATGAACTTATTTTTATTAAAAACGTTTGTGGTGGAAATTAATAAACTATATTATTTTTTAATAGCCCATGTACCTATTTAACAATAAGATCGAACAGAAATCAGAAATAGCGATTTTCCTTTAAACTACAGCGAACTTTACAAAAAAGGGAAGATTTTAAAAAAAAAGTATCTGTTTTTCTGTGACCGTTGTGTGAATCTGGATGAAATTGTAGTATGCTATAGTGGGCCACCTGTTCTAGCACACCCTGTATAATCTACGTATGTTATCCCTTCTTAAAGCGTATAATTATATTCAGATATCGAAAACGAAGTTTCTAAAATACTGGCGAACTGCGAATATTACGGAATTCTCACGGACAAGGAGCTCGCATCTCAACTTTTGATTGATGTCAGAAATTCCCAGGAAACTCTGCAAAAGAAGGCGTTCAAACTTTGCGGATATCAATTTAATTTTAATTCTTCCAAAGATGTTGCCAAGGTACTGTTTTCTTTTTAGTTGTTATTTGTTTTTTGAAGAATTCTATTACATATCTTTACACTTATTTATCAGACATACTTACTCTTTAAAATTGTTAAAAAGAAGCGATTTTAAACATTTTAGCAGCAGTTCGCTTGAATTGGCGCCTATCCGTTTCAATACTGCAATAGACTCATCGTCACAACACAACCTATTCGTGGGACAAAAAAATATAACTGTGAAATCATAGGGTACACCGGCGACTACCACCTTTTGGAAACGTCATGATTATGTATGTTCCATGACTGGTAAATATACGAGGACTATGAGAGTGGCCCCCAATCTCTAGATGTCACCATGATTTTCCATCAGGCGGTCGGTCACAACTTGGCGATTTTCATATAAAAAAACGTCTATCGCAATATCTATTCCTTTTTATCGGTCCAAGTCTCAGTAGCACTTACTCTTGATAGATGTCTTTACTGTATGACATTTATAAGTCGCAACTCAACTTTGGAAACCACTGCTCTAATAGATTTCCCCATTACAAATTAACGTATTTAGCGAAAACTTGCCAAAAAATTGAAGCAAAACAGACCTATTCCACAATGGGTTAGAATGCGCACTGGAAACACCATTCGATACAACGCCTAGAGGTGTCACTAGATGAACACTAAGCTCAAGCTGTAAGCTTGTAATGTTACCTTAATAAAGCAATAAACTCCTCGAAATTTAACACACAAATTATCATCAGGTTTTGGGCATATACAACGGGCGTAAAGTGAGCACAAAAAAGAGCGTATTAACTGCCCACAACAGTCCCTTATCCAGCATTGTCATATTTTGGAGGAAGCTTAACTCTATATTGACTAAAACGTTGTATCCGTTGACTGAAAAGGCCCGTATACATACTGCAGGGGATAGGTAAGTTGTTTGTTTGTATTCTTTGAACCGATTTTGGTGGCGGGTTGAATCAATAATGTTCAAAGGGTTTATTCGCTTTGATCGTGAATGAAGAGATATTTATTTTAGAATTTATTTGGAGAATCGTATATTCATTGAAAATTGGAAAAAGTGTTTTATTACGGTTACTTCTCCTTCTCAAATCCTCATGGATGCTATGCCTATCGACTAAAAGTAAGCGTGTCCTACCATCTACCTCCGGCTGGGTTACGTCTTCGAAAGTATTACCCCAGGGCTCCAGCCAGACACAGACTTTGTCTACTATCGCGGTCTCTTTTCGTGGGTTTAGGTCTTTATCACAGTTCTTGAGGTACATCTTTCAAGTCCAAGCTAGCCTCATCTGCAAGTCGTGTACCTGCTTACTTACGTTATGCTTCCTCCACATTACTCGCGAAGTTGAACGAAGTTGGACGAGTACGAATAGTGTAGAGTGGCACCTCGGCCTACTTCGTCAAAAATTTTCTTTGACTCAGGCAACTTCGCCTACTAACTTCGTTCAACTTCGCGAGTAATGTGGAGGAAGCATATGAGGTTATAGCCTATATAAAGACAAGAAACCTTGAATAAAACCAGTACAACACATCCGGACATTGTTCCACGTCCAGCAGTGGAATGAGAGAGACTGATTTGATTGCTCTAATAACGTTTACCCAAGGGACCAATTTTACACCGAGATTTACGACACAATTCAAGTTGATCAGCGCTGGTGCTGCCGGTCCCTAGAGGTTCCTAACACGCAAAAACTAAACAAATGTTCAAAGCAAATAATAAATGTTCGGCCTTCAGAATTCATAAGTGAAAACGTAGAATGAGAGCGGGCTTAATTCTAAATTCAGAAAAGTACCTACCTCGAAAACAGTTCTGTTAAAAAGAGTAATAATTTAGTACTTAGGTACTAACGTCTATGTTTTTATGTTTAAAAGAAACTCGGGATACAAATTACAAAAAATATTTTATTGTAGGTAACTTAAAGTAAAAGCCCCACTGAGAGCTAAGCTAAAACTAAAATATATCGATCAGTAGCTTTGCTAGCTAGCACGTTCGCCAGCGCGTAGTAGTTAGTCTGTAGTTCACAGTGCAGTTTTTTTAATCATTAAATCAGCCTATGGCAGTCCACGGCTCGTAGGCCTCTCCCAATTTATGCCGCAACATCCAGTCCCAGCCTGCGACCTTTTTCAGGTCGTGGTTTTTTTATATGACACAAAGTTATGCCTTAGCTTACTTACGTTAAAACTGGCGACATCTACTGATTTCGGTGGCTTTGCTGGCAACGCTAATGTAAATTGGCGGCTAATAAATTAAAATAAAATGATCCCAAAGCTGATGGCCCTACAATATAATGGGCTTGGAAACAAATGTGCTATTTACGAGCATGTCATTTCTTTACAAACCTTATACAATCGGTGTGCACTAGCTTCGTAGCGAAACTAAACGATTTTTTCACATATTATCGCTTTGCTGTTAGTGTGACTTGAGCTCAACATAGCCGTCTGGGGTGGGATTTGAACGGAGGTGTGGAGAGAATTAATTTAACTAAGAGCTCCCCGCAAACTGTTGTTTATTTTATCCGCAGAATAAATCCTTCGTACACAATGTTTACCTGTACGGGCCGCATCAGTATGCATGAACCAAACCTACAAAATGTGCCCCGCACTTTTTCAATTCCCGGCGAATATTTAACCCTAAATTCGGGTAAATGTGATGAAGTTGTGGAGTTCAACTGTAGGAATATATTCAGAGCAGAGAAGGGTTATGTGATGGTGTCGGCGGATTATTGTCAGTTGGAGATGAGGATTCTGACGCATTTTAGTAGAGATGCTGTGTTGATGAGGATTATGAATTCTGATGTGGATGTCTTCAAGTCTATTGCGTCTTCGTGGGGTGGTGTTCCTGAGGAAGAGGTAAGAATTTTATCTATCTTAACTTGCTAATATTATAAAGAGAAAAAAAATGATTGCTTCATTGAAATAGGCTCCGAAACTACGGAACCGATTTGAAAAATGATTTTACTATTTGGACATAGGCTATATTTTATTCCCGTATTTCCACGGAAACGGTAACTACGCTAGTTTATTTATAACTAGCTTATATTCTACAGCTTTGCCCGCAACGTACCTATGTCATACCCACTCATTACCTTTTATGTCTTTAAGTTCAATTAGAAAGGGATTTTACTGTATGACTGCGTTGTATTAATTATCTAGGAGTCACGCTTTCCTGTATGATTGTAATCCAATCATAAATATGTTATCACAGAATCACAGACATAAAAGTCTCGCGTTAAGTTGAAAGATTTTCATATGGGTTTCACCTAGACCCAGAGCTTCGACTGTAGGACCTATCAACTAATTACATTTAAGTAAGGATCCAAATATCGCAAAACTCTGTATAGACTTACATATTATAGCTCCATGTACGTACTGACTTTATTTTTTTTCATTATCAGGTAGACGACGACCTCAGGCAAAAAGCGAAGCAACTGTGCTACGGTATAATCTATGGCATGGGGAACAAAACACTAGCACAAGTCCTCGATGTAGCCGAAATTGAGGCCGCAGTGTTCATGGATACGTTCTATAAAACCTATCCATCTGTCAAACTGTATACTCAGGCTGTTGTAGAGGAATGTAGGAAGAATGGTTATATCGAAACTCTTACGAAACGCAGGAGATATTTGCCTGATATTCGGAGTAATTTTTCAGCTAAAAGAAGTGAGTAGTTTTATCTGATTTATGAATGTTGAATAACTTTAATTTTTACATTTCTGGAGCGGGTACTCCAAAAACGGTTGGAAATATGGAAAAGTGTTAAGTGCTTTCATTTTATCACAGAACACTTTGCTACAAACGCACCGTTTTCGGGATATTGGCAAATTGAGACCCTTGTCCTTCCCTCCGACTCGCCTCCTAGAAGTCGGGACTTTTAGTATGTCTTCTCCCTAAGTACCACGAATAAGTTTGTAAAGAAACCGCTCACGCACTGTACAACTATGTTGTTGACTTCTCGTCGTCGCTTAGTCTATGCCCAATGATATTTAAGTAAAGATATACTACCTTCATACAAAACAGCATTCAGTTATTGTTGAGTTATAATTTCACGTGCTTACCTATCGGTACCTATAAGATTTCATCTATGAATGCGATAGAGAATACAAAACATTCAAAACAGAGAGGGATAGCTATCTGTGTCGTTTTGCACACAGCAGCCGACCACAACACGACTTGCTTCGCTCGCAGCTATTAGCCGACTAAGTGGAATTATAACAATTGTGTGACTTTGTCCGCAACAGTTTTTGAGCGGTAATGCGATATCTACCTCTTTTTTACTATAACATCATTGGTCTATGCCACATTTTTTGTTTGAGAAATAAACAATTTTTCTCTCTACGGTTGTAACACCAGATTTGTACACACTAACTGATAATCCATGCAGTTTTTAATCCGATAGTACAGTTATTTAAATTGCAACGTAATTACTGGCGACTGGAAAAGAGTGACGGCGACTTTTTATTGCTAGATTTCTTTATCACAGATCCTACCTATTGCCTTGGGAATCTGGTTGTAAATGTTGAAAGCAATAATATTGACGTTCATGATTGTTTTCATGATTTTGATGATATTGATTTCTCAGGTGCAGCAGAACGTCAAGCAGTCAACACAACAATTCAAGGTTCCGCTGCAGACATAGCAAAAGCTGCTATGTGCTCCATTGACAACAAAACAGATACTATGGTGCCCAAACCTCGCCTCATTTTACAAATGCACGATGAATTAATTTATGAAGTGCCTCAACACTACAAGAAATCTTTTATAAAAATCATGAAAAATGTAATGGAGGAAACTGTGAAATTGAGGGTACCTTTGCCCGTGAAAGTGAAGTGTGGTGAAACGTGGGGTAGTTTGACTGAAGTGAAGTTGTAGTGAATCATGTGACCTATTTTTTTTGTATTTACATAATGTGGCGTTTGTTTATGTGAAGTTTATTTTGCCCATCCACTGCGCAGTGCGCAGTAGACACCTGTTATGGTTATATTTTCTCCTAAAAATGGAATAAGTTGACCTGGTATACTAGAACAAGTCGGGGTGCTTATTATAGGTACTCAGTTAATATTTCACTTAAGTCAAAACTCTGTGATATTTGTGCTGATTTTGTTATAATTTAGCCCACTTATTAAACGAATATTAAATAATATCCAACTTTTTTTTACTACGAAATTTAGCTCTTTATGTACAGAGCGACGTTACCTTTTCTTAAGAACATCTTCTTCTTTTTATTGAACGGAAACAACTTTGTAAATGGGTTAGAGATGAGGGGAAGTACCTGTTACCGTAAAAATGTGAGACCTGGAGGTCGGGAGCCCTGCGGGCCTAAAAAGGCAACATTGTATGTTTCATAAAATGAAACAAACAATTCAGACAATTTGAAATACAGAACATTCAAAGCATACCAAACATTTTGCGTTTCATAATATGAAACATACAATGTTGCCTTTTTAGGCCCTCAGGTCTTGGGAGTCCCGGGGTTATCCGTCCGAGGCGCGAAGACCTTCAGTGCGACTTTTACACGCTCAAGATGATCGCGATTGACACACGCGGTGTTTTTCTTTCATTTCCGGGTCTCACAGGCATACAGTGCAACTTGGACGTTATCATAGACCATGAAAATCCCCGGAGCTGAAATTGGCTAAGGTAAAAAGAGTAAAAGAAACTCTTTTTACCCGACTGCGTGACGAAAAAGAAAGGGTGGTCGGTGAAGCAAACGAGTTCTGTAGTGGAGACCGCTACTTGATACACGTGGGATAGGACGACCCCCCGCCAGATGAACCGACGACCTAAAAAAGTTCGCAGGGACTGACTGGATGTGTTTTCACTCTATATGTGTATATAGGTACGTAATGACACTCTAGTTTTCCTCGAAACAAAATGACTAAATGCATTAAGTTGAATAGATTCTGACATGAGTTCTGGAGTAGAAACTGCGCCTTATTTGGACATTACACAGCTTAATGGATCGTCGTCATAGAAAAGGCAACCGGAAAATACTGGTTGTGGAATTTGCAGGACCTTGTGTTGTGATGAAAATCTCTCTAAATTTTATCACAAATTAGACTTACGGATGGAAACCTACATACTTAATTCGCTGAGGCTACGCACACATACACAACTCATTCACAGACACGAGGTCAGGTCTACTGATTTGTGCGCGAGTGTGTGTAGCAGAGGGTAGGTGTGAAAAAAGTACATACCTACTACATACTAGTATATAAGTTATAGTATACTAGTAAGTATACTAGTACATAAGTTTTCCATCTGTACTATCTCTAATTTGTGATTTTATTCGCGGATTCCGTGTCGAACTTAATACTCGTGTGAACCACAAAATGTCACAAAACCTAAAGTAGGACGACCCACCGCCAGATAGACCTAAGACCTAAAGAAGGTCGCAGGGTGTGACTGAATGCGGAAGGTGCAGGACCGTATGTTGTGACGTAATTTGGTAGAGTAGAGGCCTACGTCCAGCAGTGGACTGATATAGGCTGATTTGATTGATTGATTAACAAATTATTTGTCTTGGATTTTGATGCTTTAGGAGGTCAATGGCACATCTTTTCTCTACTATTATAAAATTGTAAAATAGCTGTGACGGTACATTCAAGATAAATAAAATAACCGGCCAAGTGCGAGTCGGACTCCCGCACGGAGGGTTCCGTACCAAAAAACAACAAAAAGTCGTATTTGTTACCTTTTTCTTTTTATTTAACGAGAGGGAAAATCCTTAATGGATGATATGCCGGACTCCTACCGACTAAAAAACCCCACGTAACGGCCAACAGCCTATGGTTGGGAGCCTCGGGTAAGCTCTCGAAAGGATGACCCAGTAAAGGTCCATTTTGTTTTAATTCTATAGTGTTATATAACGCGCGTCTTTAGACAGTTTGCGTTGCTCTATAGTGTTATACAACGCGTGTCTTTAGACAGTTCGCGTTGCTCTATAGTGTTATACAACGCGCGTCTTTAGACAGTTCGCGTTGCTCTATAGTGTTATACAACGCGCGTCTTTAGACAGTTTGCGTTGCTCTATAGTGTTATACAACGCGTGTCTTTAGACAGTTCGCGTTGCTCTATAGTGTTATACAACGCGCGTCTTTAGACAGTTCGCGTTGCTCTATAGTGTTATACGACGCGCGTCTTTAGACAGTTCGCGTTGCTCTAAAGTGTTATACAACGCGTGTCTTTAGACAGTTCGCGTTGCTCTATAGTGTTAACTATCCTTGTATAGCTCCTTTACGGTAGGTACAGTACATATTTCAAAAAGAATTTGTGAACTCTATGTTTAATTTCTTCTTCAGAATATTAATGACATTTGAATGATGACATTATAAACACGATATCTACGTCTACAACATAAATTGTGTGTTTGTACGTAAATTGTTAATACTGGAGAAAAATCTAAAATATGGACTATTTGTTTACTATTTCCTATGAAATAGCTATCTTTGAAATATTACACCTACCTAAAGTAATCTGCTGAAAACGTTCACTTTAAAAAAAAAATATTTACGATAAAAGTAGAAAATAAGTTAGTATGTGACCCGTATAATGTTCAATCATGGCGACACGAAATTAATTTCATTGAACAACATTTGATTGTGCTAATACCTCCTAAAGTATTCATTTAATTTGCATGGTGTAAAGGGAATGACTGATCTTGATCAAATGTTCAAATTAACTAACGTATTTAAATTGGGAAGGAAACCTTATTACCGGATATATAAGACAAAATCGCGAAAAAACACGTTTGTTGTATGGGAGCCCCCCTTAAATATTATTATGTTTTTGTTTTTAGTATTTGTTGTTATAGCGGCAACAAAAACACATAATATGTGAAAATTTCAATTCTCTAGCTATCACCGTTCATGAGATACAGCCTCCTGACGGACAGACAGACAGACAGACAGACAGACGGACAGCGAAGTCTCATGAATAGGGTCCCGTTCTTTACCCTTTGGGTACGGAACCCTAAAAATAACTGGAATCGACTAATTTAGAGCGTCTGAATCCAAATCTATGATTTTTTTTCTTCGTGTCTGTTTATTTGTTTGTTTATTTGTTCGGGGTTGGAGCAAAATCCAGTGGCCTGATCAAAATTTTACTGTTACGATTTTGTAGGTATACAGGGTGAATTTTTGAAAAGGGCTTGGATGGCCAAATCCGAAACTATAAGGAATAGCGAAAAATGCTCAAAGGAGTCACGAGCCCGATTTTGATAAAACTTAAAACCTCATCATTAGATTTTTGAAAAACCAATAATCCTAGCCGGGAATCGAACCTGTTGATTTTGAAAAAAAAGACACACCCTTTATTATTACACCATACGATAGTGTCGCTGATAAGGATCAAATTCTGCGAAGTAATGATATACGGCAAATTTAAGGAAAGTCTAGAATTTTAATAGAATTCATACTTCATGTACCTAAATTTTGTATCATAATTTGTTTCGTTCAAATTCCCAGAATAGATCGTAACTATTCCGTGTTTTAAATCATGCTCAGAATGATTGTTTGGAGAATATTCTAAACGGAATCAATAATATTGAATGCAGTATGATCCTTGAGGTCTCGAATCCAGCTATGTTTTGAAAACAATAGTCTACATTTTGAACCATTAATCAGTTAACGTAAGAAAAATAAATTGTATTTTGTTAAAGATGAGCACTTTCCTTTAGTTTGCCGTATGTCATTACTTTCCAGAATAAGATCCTTAATAGCAACACTAACGTATAGTGTAATAATATAGGGTGTGTTTTTTTTGCAAAATCAATGTGTTCGATTCCCAGCTAGGATTTTTGGTTTTTCAAAAATCTAATGATGAGGTTTTAAGTTTCATCAAAATCGGGCTCGTGACTCCTTTGAGCATTTTTCGCTATTCCTTATAGTTTCGGATTTGGCCATCCAATCCCTTTTGAAAAATTCACCCTGTATATTAAACTTAGACCACGCTTTTTGTTTCATCAAAATCGGACCAGCGAAAGTGATAGTACAGCTTGAACTATGTTTCATGAGACGCCCTATACGTTTCAGAGGTCATAGTAGTCGATTGGTTATTGGTTATTATCACCTGGCGAACGAAGTCGCGGGCAAAAAGCTAGTGTAATATAATACGTATGTATCAATAATTATGTGCCTAGGTAAGCATGTCTTCAGAAATAATGTATAGTCATTAAAGCGCTTACGTTGTTATATCTAATTTGTTCAGTTAGCTACATAAAATAGCGTTATGTAAAAATACTTCCATTTTAGCCCCTCTCTATAAAATAAATTGCAGAGGGGCTTATGGCGAGACTTGTGTCTGTCGTCCGTGACTCTGTTGCATTAAATTACGTCACTAGGTCACGTGGATCATCTGTTCAAAGTTTGAAATAAAACAAAAATGACAACGTAAATCGGATTGAACTTTCACTTTCACAATAAACGTTAGAGGGGCAGTCGGGTGAGACCGACTCACGGCTTCTTGTTATTTCTTGTTTGCATACAAACACATCACGTGTGCGCATTTTTATTATAACTTCCTCAGAAAAACCATTCAAATAACATCCACACAATGCAGATAGCGAGTTCTTTAAATAAACAGCTGTTCTTGAAACTATTGCCAAAACAATTCTGTCCGAATGCCAAGTAAAGAATTGAATAGAATAATTTCTATACTAGTTTTGTGTGTAGAGGCCGTTTACTGAAATAATTTCTATACGTAACTTCTTATTCATTGACTAGTTACGACAGCTGACGCTAGTGTAGTGTAGTACGCTCGTGGCCCCGCGGACTCAGTGTTCTGTGAACGATCACTGCAGTAAGCAACTTTCACTATGGCCGGTCCATGGATGGGTGACCATCCATGTGATCACTTTGTGACATTTATTTGAGCGTTTCCGTGCTTCGGCAGGCACGTTAAGCCGTTGGTCCTGGTTGCCAGTAAAATGGCAGTCGTTAAGTTAAGTTGAAGACTTTATTTCAACAGCAGGCAGTCACAACCTGCGCCTGTCCATTTAAACACGGCAATACGGCTCACCACCTCCTATTACGTGGGACAAATTATACAAAGGTGAAATGTGGGCATATAATATGCCTCTGCCAAGCCCTTCGGGGATAAAGGCGTGAGCATTATGTATGTAGTTTCGTCAGCATCCTCAACGGAGCGTTAGTACCGGTTGCAACTGAAGTCCTCGTTTCGTAGATAGCTCTACTTTCTTACTTACTTACTACCTCGACTTCACACTGTTATCGGCATCAACATGACACCTACCTACGTATATTCACGCTAGTCTCCCATCGGGGTCTACGATTTTGCTCCATGTCTACGATCCTACTATAGGTAAAACTTTCACTTTTATATTCATACCGCAGCTGCGCCCGCGTAAAATTTGTTCCCGTTCCCGCTTCCCGTAGGAATTTTTTCCCGGGATAAAAAGTAGCCTATGTGTTATTCCAGACTATAATGTATCCCTGTACCTACCAAATTTCAGCCAGATCTGTTCAGCCGTTCGAGCGTGAAAGAGTAACAAACATCCACACTCACAAACTTTCGCATTTATAATATTAGTAAGAAGTGTATTCCTACGTGCTTTGATCTCTTCCAAGCAAAACCTTTACGTAGGTACCTGATAGAGGCAGTGTGTTTTTTAAATAAATTAAAAACAGAAAGTGGATGTAAAAAGTAGAAAATTTTGCATCCACTGGCTCAAAATACGTACTATATAATACGTACCTAATACGTAATACGTAAAATAAATACGTAAAATAAATACGTAGGTAATACGTAATAAGTCAATAGGTACCGATGCTTATAAAACATTTTTTATTGGTAATAAAATAAATAAAATAAATAAAATATTATTGTAAATGTCTTTTGACTTCATTTCACTGGTCAAGTTTGTAAAATATCAAAAGGTATTTTACAAACTTGGCTATTTTATATTTCCACACGAATAAAATCGGTTAAGTGCCAGTCGGACTCGCGCACAGAGGGTTCAGTGCCAAAATACGTCTTAAAATAACGTTTCTAAAATAAAAATAAAATAAAATTGATTCCCTTTGAAATTAAAAAAAAATTGAAGAATAATATTAGATAATTCAAGTTGTCGATACTTATGGTAAGCAAAAATATAATCAAGAATACACACAGTAATGGCGTAATGCTGGGAGCCTGGTACCTAACAGATAACTTTCACGTGTTATCAAATTCACAACCCCAATTGTATGCGTTAAGTGTATCGCTATGTTGCGCTACGAATGCGAGTTTTCCTCGCAGCGCCATCTGATTGCGCTTTTCACGGGTTTCCCCAGCTTTTCGTACAAGCGGTAGAGGGCGCGGGGAGTGCGCGCCCCCTGCGCAATCAATACTGCGCCCGCCGACCGCCGCGAAGCCTCGTTTGTCACCCTTCGCCTCGACAGCCGACGCCGACGTACCATCCTACATAAACGAACTATCATAATCCGCTCCCAGATGTTGTGTTAACTGCTAAAATGTGCGCGATGACTGGGCTTGTCGGTCGTCAGCGAAAAAAACAGATATCGCGCGTGTTCTCGTAGTGTAACGATGTTCTAAGTTTACGTTTCAAGAAATACAGCGAAAATGCATCTATATTTCGAGAGGAATATTACTGCGAAGTCCGACTGCCCAGTTCTGACTCTGGCGTGGATGGGCATGTCGCGCAGCGATGTGAGTATAAGATAGTAGTATCTGTATGTTCGTTGTGGAGGATTGCTTCAGAGTGACTCAATAGTTGCGACGATTTCGTAACTCATATCAAAAACTAATAATAGTACCAACATACAATTTCAAATATAGAATGTGAGTTTTTTAAATTTTTGCCACGTCATAATGACGTAGGCCGCCTGATGGAAAGCCATGGCCAATTGGCCATGTCTAGAGATCGAGCGCTACTATCAGAGTACAAAATCTATTTATTTAACTAGGTAGGTACTTAGAACTTTATTATTTTGCCACGTAGGCCTAGGCGTAAAGTATTTCGATTTAGGGAATACTTATGATGTAACAAGCATAAAGTGTTTAGTCCAAATACTGCTTTACTGCTACTGCTGAAAATTATAAATAGGTAGGAACCCAGGTAGGTACCTACGTACCTAATTTTGTTTTGTTTAGAAATAGACATCAAAACTAGTGTCCGACCGAAACTGGTTTTCCGGCCGAAACCGAAACCGAAACCGAACTTTCGGCCCCAGGGTCAGTTTCGGCCGAAACCGAAACCGAAACCGAAACTCACGTGTTCATATTGAAAAAATAAAAAAAACCAGCCAAGTGCGAGTCGGATTCCCGCACAGAGGTTTCGAAACATAAATTGAGCACAAAAGTTTCGTTTGTTGTGTGGATGTTTTTTTCTGATTTTAGTAGGTATTTTTTGTTATAGCAGCAACATAACTGGGTGAGGTGGTGGTGGCAGTGTCTCTTGACATCGCCAACGCTTTCAACACCTTGCCCTGGAGCTGCGTTTGCCGCGTGGACCTCCGTCGAATTGTCGGGGCCTATCTTTCCGAAAGGGCCATAACTTACCCGAGCTGGCTAGGGCTGGGTCGGCGAGATGTGTCGTTCGGTGTTCCATAGGGATCGGTCTTAGGACCGCTTTTGCGGAACATCGGTTACGATTGGGTGCTGCGTGATCTGTTGCTCGGTGTCGGCGTAACGTATTAGGTACGTGCGTAAAGTGTTACGACGTCACCCTCATTACAACGCGAGGAGCAACGCACCGAGACGCAGCCCTAAAGGCCACCTGCGGGATCCAGCTTACATATAGGGGGCGTCAGCATCGGCATTGAACTCTCGATGACGTATCTGGGGCTCTTACTATATAGCCGGTGGAACTTTGGATACCACTTCCGAAGTTTGGTCTCATAGCTGAGGAAGGGGGGCGTCACCCGCACTCCCGCGGTTGTTGCCCAATATCATGAGACCCAACGCTCCCTGCAGGAGACTGTACCTTGGAATAGTTCGAATACCCTGATGGCCAGCAATGCGGCTAGATTGTTTAGCCCACAGAAGGTGACGGCTGTCAGGGTGATAAGGGGATACCGCACGATCTCAGTTGAGGCGGCATGTCTTCTAGTCGGGACGGGAACACCCAAAAATTCCGAAATATGTTTTTCCGAATTTCAATATTCCGATGTTCAAAATTCCGAAGATTATAATTCCTAAGAAACAAAGCTCCGAATATTCAAAAGGACGATATTCATTTATCCGAAAGTCATAAGTACGAATTTTTATTTTTCCTAATTTCATTAGTACGAATAATCAAGAGACCGGACTGTTATTTTCCCGAAAAACATTATTCAGAATTTCAAATATCCGAAAATTCACTGTTTAAGTTTTTTTAATAAAGAACGGTCAAGTCTAACTAACGAAGATATTATTTCCAAGTGAGTGGAAGGCAAACGACAAAACAAAAAAAATAACCACGATGGCTAAGGCCGGAGCTCCGCTCCGCTTCGCTTTCGCCTTAGCCTTCTAACCTAACCTATCCGAGTCGAGGTGTTAACCATTATAAGTGAATGGTTAACACCCCGACTCAGAGTACCCCGATTTTTTTTGTTTTGTCGTTTGTCTTCCACTCACTTGGAAATAATATTTTCGGTAGTTAGACTTGACTATACTTTATTAAAAAAACGGGTGGAATCGGGAACATAAATAATAGTCTTTAATGATAAGTTTTCGAGTTAAAACAGGAACGGGTGTAAACGACATTCACCCTTCGTATTTATGATATTTCGGATTTTTGATAATCGGAGTTCTTGTTTATAATATGGCGGATTTTTAATGATTCGGAATTCAACGGTTCGGTTTCTTGAAATTCGGCATTCTGACAATCGGAATTGTAAACATTCGGAATTTTAAAATTATGACTTTTAATAAAAAGGATTTATGAAACATCGGATTTTTGACTTTCGGGACTTCGAATCATTCGGACTTATGAAATTCGGAATTCTGAAATTCGTGATTGTGACTTTCGGAATTAAGTTTTTCGTATTAATGTAGTGTACCCAGTCGGGACCCCTCTATAAGACCTGGCAGCGAGGGCCCTTGTGTCACTGTTCAAATGGCGCAAGGAGGCGGTCGAGCGAGGCTATATAGGCCTCTTCCTGTGAGCAGGTCATGCTCGTGAAAGAGACGGCGGGGAGGAAGCGGGAGAGAACTCTCCCATCCGAGTTCCACAGTCTGCGGCGGCGCCCCATACTATCAGCCTCCATGACTGGGGGCCTGAGGGCGGTGACGGGGCTGCTCACCGTCCTTACAGAAGCAGGCCTTAACAACTAAGCAAACCCCCAAGACGCGGCCGCAGTATGCATCATTCCGAGGGAGTAGAATACGGTGGTTTTTAGTCGGTAGGACTACTGTACAGTGAAAATTTTAGGCCTCTATCTGACACCGTTCCAGCGATACAACCTCGTGAATAATAGACAGACTGGGCCTCATGTCTCGGTAAAAGGGTCCCGCTTTAATCCCTCCGTGCGAGAGTTCGACTCGCACTTGGCCTTTTATTTTTTCAATGGGAGCAGGAAGTTCCCCCAAGTGCCATCAATCAACGGTATAAATCTTCTCAAGTGTTCATTTTAGAAATATCGCAACCTAAAGAAGAGTTTCTTTCTTTTACGTGTGGAATTACTCATAGATGCTATTGCGAACTCCTACCGACTAAAACCACACGGTGCTCTGCTCTGCTCTTGGCTGGTTTTGGTTACATTCAATTTTTTTACGTTTCTTTTTTATTTTTTATTTTTCTAGAATATAATAACTAAAACTGGACAAAAGTGAGCTGGACTAGCGCACGTAGGGTTCCGTACAAGAAAAGCGGCAAAAAATCACGTATGTTGTATGGGAGGCCGCCTTTAATATTATTAATTTGTCTATTTTTATTATTTGTCGCTTTAGCGGCAACAGAAATAATACATATAGAAATACATCATCGGTAAAAATTTTAACTGCCTAACTATCACGGTGCATGAGTTACAGCCTGCTGACAGACAGACAGACGACCAACGAAGTCAACGGAACCGACAACAAAGGGGTAGGGTTATGTAATGTCCTAGATTATCTTTTTAGGATTTCGTAAAAAATGTATTATTATAACTATTGATTGGAAGGTCCTTTGTAAATCTGTAAATCTTCGGTTAGTAACATATTAACTGGTTGTGCTGACCCCAACCACGTCACAAGCAGAGCCAGGCACTCAAAATTCATGAACACGTGAGTTTCGGCCCGGCCGAAAGTTTCGGCCCATTTTGGCCGAAACCGAATCTGCGGCCGAAACTCGATTTTTTGGCCGAAACTGGCCGAAACCGAAACCGAAACCGAAACTTCGGTCGGTCACTAATCAAAACGTTGAGAAGCGAGAACATTTAGCGCTATAGGAATACAAATCGTTAATTAACATAGGTATGTACCTACCTAACACAAAATAATACTCCAACCATAGATCTAATTAATGATTCATTTACCTACCAACGGCAAATTGTAATCTCTATAATAGTTATTTCGTCAACATTAACGAACAACATGATTTTAATAAACCTTTTAACAATAGGTATCTACTAGCCTAGGCCCTAGCCCATTGAAATTAAGAAATGCTATTCGTCTGCGTCTATAATGTTGATTTGGGTATGAGCTGGGCTTAAATAAGATCCATTTCTCTTAAAAATCTGTGAAGAATATTAAGGTGGACATAAAGATCTTTAAAAAAACCGACCTTCACCTAACCAGAATAGATTTTTTAAAATAAGTGGGTGGTAGTGGACAGGATCATTACTGTTCAGGACTTAATCCTGAACAGTAATGATCCCTTCCTATCCTAAACTTCATTCTGCTAATTTTATGTTAGCACAAGCTACAGTTATTTCAATTTCACTCTAAATAGGATCCATTTTCTTCCAGTGAATTTAACGAACTGCTACCTACCAATAAATTTTCAAAGATTTTAACAGTCTTTTCATTTTCAAGCATACTAATACTTCTTTATAAATAATATTCTTTGAATTTATACATTAATATCTTAAAAATAAAAAGCTATCAATGAATCAGCCTGCTGACGAATATAGGTACCTACCTACCTACAGTGATCGATGAATTAATTATGACAAAAAGCAAACTAGTAAAAATTCCCCGTATAACAGCCTCTCGCAGTCTGGGAAATCCCTACCATCAGGTGCTTGTGCTTGATAGTAGAATTTGGGTTAAAAAGTATTAAAATCTGAAAATCTCCCGTATTTATTAGAAAAATTCAATACCAACAATCAAAATATCGGTAGATTATTTTGCATACATCGCAAATCAATAGCACAGTATAGGTAGAGTAGGTAAGACTTTGAAGAAAGATTCAGACGAGGAAACTCCCTTCACTCTTTTTCATAATCGTATGCCTACCCAGCTATACAATGTCTTTATCGATAAGGGGGGATTTATCAATACATATAATAAAATCGTAACAGGTCGCTGTCTGTACATGGAAGATAAATAAGAAAAAATATTATAGGGGGGCTTTATGAACGCAATAGAACCCAAAACAATGATTTTTAGAATTTTTGTCTGTTTGTCTGTTTGTCTGTATGTCTGTATATCTGTATATCTGTTTGTCTGTACGGTTGTGCACGCTAATCTCAGTAACCGCTCAACCGATTGCAATGCGGTTTTTTTTATTGTGTTGAGGTTTGCTCCAGTTAACATTTAGCGTTTGTTTTATGTAAATCGGTTTAGAAATAAAAGAGTTATCACTTTTAAGAATCAGATATTTTGAAAATTTTAATTGTAGGGGTTTCTTTGAATGTGAGTGAACCTAAACTGGCGTGTTGGCTTAATCATAAAAGAGCTTAATGATTAAGACTATTTTTAAACAATTCAGTCCGCGCCGAAGGCGTGGACTGAATTGTTTTAAAATAGACTTAATCATTAAGCTCTTTTATGATTAAGCAAACAGGGCAGTTTCAGACGCTGCTTGATGAGTCTGTGAAGAAATACCTTTCCTTTCATACACCTTATGTGACGTAAACGAAGTTGCGGGCTCAGCTAGTATTCAAATAAAAGCTAATCTCTGTTCGTCCTTGAATTTTGTCTCCTTCGAGTAGGTAAAGGCACATACTTATACATCCTAAGCTCTACGCAACGACTTTGCGAAGTTGATGACGAGTTCATCAATACATATAATAAAATCGTAACAGGTCGCTGTCTGTACATGGAAGATAAATAAGAAAAAATATTATAGGGGGGCTTTATGAACGCAATAGAACCCAAAACAATGATTTTTAGAATTTTTGTCTGTTTGTCTGTTTGTCTGTATGTCTGTATATCTGTATATCTGTTTGTCTGTACGGTTGTGCACGCTAATCTCAGTAACCGCTCAACCGATTGCAATGCGGTTTTTTTTATTGTGTTGAGGTTTGCTCCAGTTAACATTTAGCGTTTGTTTTATGTAAATCGGTTTAGAAATAAAAGAGTTATCACTTTTAAGAATCAGATATTTTGAAAATTTTAATTGTAGGGGTTTCTTTGAATGTGAGTGAACCTAAACTGGCGTGTTGGCTTAATCATAAAAGAGCTTAATGATTAAGACTATTTTTAAACAATTCAGTCCGCGCCGAAGGCGTGGACTGAATTGTTTTAAAATAGACTTAATCATTAAGCTCTTTTATGATTAAGCAAACAGGGCAGTTTCAGACGCTGCTTGATGAGTCTGTGAAGAAATACCTTTCCTTTCATACACCTTATGTGACGTAAACGAAGTTGCGGGCTCAGCTAGTATTCAAATAAAAGCTAATCTCTGTTCGTCCTTGAATTTTGTCTCCTTCGAGTAGGTAAAGGCACATACTTATACATCCTAAGCTCTACGCAACGACTTTGCGAAGTTGATGACGAGTTCAATATTTATTCAGTGGCGAGATGAGTGCTTTGAAAAAATAAAGGAATGATCTAAATTCACTGTTGATTTCCTAAGACGTTTTTGTAGTCGGTAGGTTTTTTATTGGCTTGCTCTTGATTCTTGATAGACATTATTTTTATTCTAAAATAAATACAGCCTAGTCCGTTATTAAGGCTTCGTAGCAATGCTCTTAGCTCCCGCTACTTTCTGCAGCAGCTACTGAGCAACTTTTGTATAGCTGGTCTTTGAATAGGTGAACAGTGACCACGTCGTGATATTTTATTTCTAAGCATTTCCGTGCTTTGGAAGGCCGTTTGTCTCGGTAGTCAGCAACGGGTGTCGTTAACGTCAGGCGAAGGCCTTACGGGCCATTTGAAATTGAAATCGAAAGTTGGTATAAGTATATACGAACGGTGCGCTATGCAGCGAATCGCATGTCGAAAAAAGAAAGAGAAAAGAAAAAAAAATGGATTGTTTGTGGTTTCTTTATTGGGTTCATATTAATTTCGATAAATTCGTATAACTGTGCTGTTTACGTCCAGAGATGTTCTTGCTTGCTTTATCTGAAATCAAAAATAATAAACGTTATTCTCACAAAGGAGAAAAGCCGGTATTCTTTCACATGTCATAAGTACAACATAATGTTGGATCCAACATAGCGCACCGTTCGTATATATACCAACTTTCGATTTTAATTTCAAATGGCCCGTAAGGCCTATTAGTAAGAAATTATACTTTAACTAACTTATGCCCGCAGCTTCGCCCGCGTAAAATTTGTTCACATTACCGCTTCCCGGTGAGTTATCCTTGGTGAGTGCTCGTATAGCGACCCGGCTCAATTAGAACCATTGTCATCAACTGCACGAAGCACGAACCAGAATAGAAATATTTAGTCACATTTCACATCCAAATATAGACCAACTGTATTACTATTAAATAAACTAGAGCTGTATCTCGCGGTTTTACCCTTGACATATTTCTAAACCCCATAAATAATATAAATATATCTACTTACCTGTAATTTTATGATAATGCAAGGAAGCTTGCCCGATTAGTTGACATTTATTGTTATTGCTGCTCTCTTATCAGTCGTAGCGTGATGGTATATGCTTATAATTTACTAGCGGACGTCACGAGGTTTTACCCGCGTAGTTCCCGTTCCCGTGGGAATACGGGAATAAAATATAGCCTATTTTCACCGCAAAGAGTCTAACTTTCCAACAGTAAAAGAATTTTTCAGTTCGGTCCAGTAGCTCCGGAGCCTATTCGTTACAAACAAACAAACAAGAAAACAAACCTTTCTTCTTTATAATACTAGTATAGATTAAGGAAGGCTTAAATGGGCTATCGAACACTAAAAGAACTTTTCCATGCGAACCAGTGATTCGTGAGATAGGATAAGATGCGCTTTGAACCAAACAAACTCTTCAGCTTTATAAAAATAGTAAAAGTACGTGCGTCGTTATTGGAGCGTCTCGTTATAAAACGCTTAGGATTAAAACGCTGGAGCAAGTTAAATAGAGAATTAGAGATGATGTTTGAAACCTTAAAGGTATCCTGGGATATCCCTCCAAGGAGTAACCTGGGGCGCCCGGTGCTGGACGGAACGGGAAGTCTACACTCACAGAAATCTGAAAACAAAAAAAAACTTTTTCATTTTCAGAGAAACCAACTTTGATGGCCAATGAGTTTGCTAGCAGCGGCTGAGATAAGGTGTGATTGGTCTTTACTATTTCGATGATTGGTCGAATTGATTGCGTCTAGCAGGAGTGGGGCACAGCTGGCCACGCCGTGTCCCTATACATTTCCTTACTCAACAGCACACCTCCTCTTTTCTGATATCTGTGTCTACACTACATGTTGTCAGTCAGTTCGAGTCCGGCATAACCAAAGATTTCTATATAAAATGAGGTAGATACGCTCTACTATAAGAAACGATAGCATAAAAGCAATCCTCATACACACACATTGCTAAAACTACACTCACTCATAAACTATATTTACGTAATTGTAACTGTAATAGCAATATACAAATAGAACAAGAGTAAAAGAGAAGGCGTATGGACTCCAATTACAAGCCGAGTACCACCGAATACCCTCGAAGTTTTACGATTCTGTATCACACGTACTGACTGCAGAAAAATGTTAAGTAGGTATAAAGGTATAAAATGCAAAATTTACCAATGATGTTCATATTTAAATATAAACTTAAAAAACTGATTATAAACATACCTATTTAATTAAGGCATGTATTTTAATCGATATCTGAATATTCCCCTTTTCCGAACAAAATATTTCAAAGTCAAACTAAAAATACTGACTTGAACACTAATTATGTACACCAAATAAATCAAATTAAATGTACTGTTTAATGGTGTTTGCAGAACTATTTTACTGAACGAATAACTATTTTCTAAATAGTTTGTCTAACAATTCCATAGTTCAACAAACATAATATCTATACGTTTTTAAGGAAAACCATCGCCTAATTTACTTTTAGGAACATCGTTTATGCTAAATAAAATCCCAATTTAATAAGTAATCAGTCATCTTCATATAATTAAATTTAATTAAGGCCACAAGGAAGAGAGGAATGAAAAGAAATGTACACTAAATGTGTGTAATATTCTATAACCACTTTCAAGGCGGCTCTCACTAGTCATTTGAACAACAGAACTTATTATATTATTCAGGAATAAATTAATGACAAATCCTAGTTTATTTAAAAATCAATGCCATTATTACTACTTTTATATAGGGTGTCCCACGGCAATGCCACATGGAGGGAAAGTACCTTAAATATTGTAGATGGAACATTTTAATGAAAGAAGACATTATTTTAATTTAAAAAATAACTTAAACTGCATTCATAGATTGTTAAATAATAACATGGTTGAGCCGGGAATCGAATCCGCTACACGAGAAAAAATAATTACTCCGTAGCTTTATCATACCGATCGAAAGGCTTCATCTTAAGGATTATTTTTTGCTAACTAACATAGTGTCAGAAATAAAAGGAAGACCATGAATTTTAGGATTTTTTGATACAAAAGTCTCATACTGTTGAATATAAAGTCACACACTTTTGATTATTTTACTCCTTGTCAATCTTTTGATCTTGCTGTGGTGGATATTTATAATAATATGTCCAAGTTCTGTTCGTAACTCGTGGACATTTTCATTTCTTGTAAACTAAATTTAATATAGGCTGCGGTGACCACCGGTCCTTCTGGTGGACCGTATGCTTGTCTGCCACCTTATTGGTATAAAAAAAAATCATGTCATAACCCCATAAAAAATCTAACATTATTAGATCTGTGGATCTCGGCGGCCATCGTATTTGTCCCGATCCAGGGATGAAAGTCTTTATTGAGAACACCGGCGATGCCAGCTTTTCATTTTTCTGAACAAAATTTCACATCAAATGTTTAAATTCATGGTCTTCCTTTTATTTTTGACACTATGTTACTTTGCAAAAAAAATCCTTATGATGAAGCCTTTCGATCGGTTTGTTAAACCTACGGGGTGATTATTTTTTCTTGTGTAGCGGGTTCGATTCCCGGCTCAACCATGTAAGTATTTAAAAATCTATGAATGCAGTTTAAATTGTTTTTTAAATTAAAATAATGTTTTCTTTCAGTAAAATGTTCCATCTACAATATTTAAGTTACTTTCCCTCAATGTGACATAGCCGTAGGACACCCTGTATAGCATATTCTGGAATAGGAATTGGGTATCCAATCGCTTTCCGACCGCTCCAGTCTGACAAATTCATCCCATTTTTGCTGACGTAGTTGATCTTGAGGAAAGCTAATGGAAACAAAAAAAATGTAATAATATTCGTCAATGAATGATGTAATAATCTCATAAAAAGTTAAATTATACCTAATAATCTTAAAATAACCTGTGAAAGGTAACTGCATTTTGATGTGTAATTTTTACAAAATCTTAGTAGGTACATAAGATGGCATTAAATGACTGATTTGATCACAATCGTTGTAAGTACCTACCCAAAAAGTAAAACATAAATTAAATTTTGTTGCAAACCGTACTTGCGTAGAACTATAACTATTCGGGGAATCCCCGTGCTTTGACGCTCGTTTGGCATATTCAGCAAGTATTATGCTGTCAAAAAACGAAGTACAACAAAAGCATTGGGGTCGTCAGATTAGTTAGGCCTGTACAATTTGGTGGGTTAATACGATTAAGAATAATCATAAAATTGATGAAAAATAATTAATTACGCATAAATTGTGCGTAATTACCAAATAAATTTGTGCTCCTTCGTAAACTACCAAGTCTTAAGCACTTTTATGACGATAATTATGTACTTTTCCACGTTAAAAATACAGTTTTGTTGTTAAATCGTGGGAGATACGACAGTGACATAGTGTCAGCGCGAACTGGGCGCAACCGCGCTAACTAGCTCAGTTCATACGCTTCAAAAATTGGTGCGTAGGGCAGGTCTACCTCTTTATATAGAAGTCTTTGGGCATAACATCCTGGACGATTTCCCGTTAACAAAAGCCTTGAAGTAGGTAGAACTGGTTATGTCCGATTTAATTTTGTCATGTAACTTATGTTCGGATTATTCCCAGTTGTTCCGTTGAAGTAGTTCCGTGGCGGAACTAGTGAGACTTTTTTTCCCAGTTGTCCCGCGGAACAAAGCATCAATAATTCAGTTCTCATTAGTTCCGCGAAACAAAGCTCCTTGTGTACTTAAAATCTTATAAGCTCTGCATAATATAACTGCTCGTACTTCACCATTGAATAATGCACGTCACGTATCCCAAAAACTGAAGCTTCACATTTTATTCGGCACATTACACATAACCCTGTTTCGTTAATAAATACCTTTAATACGAGTACCAACCTGCGTAAGACCAGAGACATTGTAGAACTCCCTAATCATAGCATTTTAGGCCAGTAGCCCTCCTAGTGTTGAAAAACGTAGGTACATACAGGTGTAACATTGGAAACGGTCAGTATGGCCAAGTCTGTAAATATAAGAGATACAAATAATTGTTCTTAGGAACTATGTCATCGATTTTAGAGAAAATAAGAACTGCATACTTAGGACTCTACACACTTGTATTATACCTACTACCTACCTACAGTTACATACGTCACTAGAAATTAAACTGTTACGGAAGGTAATCAACAGGTAATGAGATTCCCTGCAAGCAGTGATGGGCAAAATGTAATTAGATTAACCGTTACAAATTATAATTACTTCGTAATGCCTAATTCAATTACTCTGTAACAGATTACTTGAGTAATTAATTACAATGAGTACTAGCAGTAACTAATTACTGAGTAATGGAATTACACGTTAATCTAATTACATTGCAACTAGTTACTCATTAATTCAATTAACCAACACACTTAATTACTAACTCTGTCCTGTGCTGTGGTTTCGTCGCGGTCCAACCAAGGAGTGAATCGATATTGATGCGGTTTTTTCATGTAAGTCAATGTGTCCAGGTTGGTACTCAGCTATAAAATTTGAAGACCATCAGCTCAATTCCTGAGTGACGAAGGAATTTCACGGAAATTCCCAAACGCTAATCACAAAATTTCATGATGGGTATCGTTTAAGGGGTTTTTGGTATGCTGAGTGCGAATCTCATGATAATTTTGCAATCCAATATGGCCGCCGCGCCGTAGTCACAAAATTTCATGATGGGTATCGTTTAAGGGGTTTTTTGGTATGCTGAGTGCGAATCACATGATAATTCTGCAATCCAATATGGCCGCCGCGCCGTAGTCACAAAATTTCATGATGGGTATCGTTTAAGGGGTTTTTTGGTATGCTGAGTACGAATCACATGATAATTTTGCAATCCAATATGGCCGCCGCGCCGTAGTCACAAAATTTCATGACGGGTATCGTTTAAAGGGTTTTTTGGTATGCTGAGTGCGAATCACATGATAATTCTGCAATCCAATATGGCCGCCGCGCCGTAGTCACAAAATTTCATGATGGGTATCGTTTAAGGGGTTTTTTGGAATGCTGAGTACGAATCACATGATAATTTTGCAATCCAATATGGCCGCCGCGCCGTAGTCACAAAATTTCATGATGGGTATCGTTTAAGGGGTTTTTCAATGTGCTTAGTACGAATCACATGATAATTTTGCAATCCAATATTGCCGCCGCGCCGTAGTCACAAAATTTCATGATGGGTATCGTTTAAGGGGTTTTTTGGTATGCTGAGTGCGAATCACATGATAATTTTGCAATCCAATATGGCCGCCGCGCCGTAGTCACAAAATTTCATGATGGGTATCGTTTAAGGGGTTTTTTGGTATGCTGAGTGCGAATCACATGATAATTCTGCAATCCAATATGGCCGCCGCGCCGTAGTCACAAAATTTCATAATGGGTATCGTTTAAGGGGTTTTTTGGTATGCTGAGTACGAATCACATGATAATTTTGCAATCCAATATGGCCGCCGCGCCGTAGTCACAAAATTTCATGATGGGTATCGTTTAAGGGGTTTTTCAATGTGCTTAGTACGAATCACATGATAATTTTGCAATCCAATATTGCCGCCGCGCCGTAGTCACAAAATTTCATGATGGGTATCGTTTAAGGGGTTTTTTGGTATGCTGAGTACGAATCACATGATGATTTTGCAATCCAATATGGCCGCCGCGCCGTAATCACAAAATTTCATGATGGGTATCGTTTAGGGGGTTTTTTGGTATGCTGAGTACGAATCACATGATAATTTTGCAATCCAATATGGCCGCCACGCCGTAATCACAAAATTTCATGATGGGTATCCTTTATGGGGTTTTTTGATATGCTGAGTACGAATCACATAATAAATTTGCAATCCAAAATGGCAGCCGCGTCATCACATCACAAAATTTCTTGATCGGTATAGTGGATGCATTGCGGTCCAAGCCCAAGGTATTGACCGATTTTGATGAATGTGTCCAGGATGTACTTAGCTATAAATTTTGAAGACCATCAGCTTAATTCCTGAGTGATCAAGGGCTTTTAAAATTCCCATGCGAGATTCATGATGAATGTGGTATTCTTTTACTTTTAAGAAATTTTCACGACATGGTAACCTGGTGCCTACTGCATCAAAATGTCTGCGGGATACCAACTCTTCAGGAAATTACATGTTGTTGTGAAAAGTCACAGAATCGAGGTTTTCATTAGATTTTTAGGGTTCCGTATCCAAAGGGTAAAAACGGGACCCTATTCTTGAGAATTTATCATCCGTTATCTGTCAGTCACAAGACTATTTCAGAAACATTAATAAGTAGCGAGTAGGAAACCTACATCCTCAGTTAAATTACAGGATATATTAAGATTTTTGGGCTTATTAGAACAGTCATAGGATCGGGGCTATAATAGGCTTTTAGGGGTTTCGTACCCCAAAAGGTAAAACCCGAAATTCGTACTCAGCATTCCAAAATACCCCTTATACGATACCCAACATGAACTTTTACAACGGCGGCGCGGCGGCCATATTGGATTGCTAAATTAAACCGAAATTCGTACTCAGCATACCAAAATACCCCTTATACGATACCCAACACGAACTTTTACAACAGTGGCGCGGCGGCTATATTGGATTGCTAAGTTAACGCGAAATTCGTACTCAGCGTACCAAACTACCCCATATACGATACCCAACTTGAAATTTTATAACGGCGGTGCGGTGACCATATTGGATTGCAAAATTAACCCGAAATTCGTACTCAGCATACCAAAATACCCCTTATACGATACCCAACATGAACTTTTACAACGATGGCGCGGCGGCCATATTGGATTGCTAAATTAACCCGAAATTCGTACTCAGCTTACCAAAATACCCCTTAAACGATGCCCAACATAAAATTTTATAACGATGGTGCGGCGGCCATATTGGATTGCTAAATGAACCCGAAATTCGTACTCAGCATACCAAAATACCCCTTATACGATACCCAACATGAACTTTTACAACGATGGCGCGGCGGCCATATTGGATTGCTAAATTAACCCGAAATTCGTACTCAGCATACCAAAATACCCCTTATACGATACCCAACATGAACTTTTACAACGGTGGCGCGGCGGCCATATTGGATTGCAAAATTAACCCGAAATTCGTACTCAGCATACCAAAATACCCCTTATACGATATCCAACATGAAATTTTATAACGGCGACGCGGTGACCATATTGGATTGCAAAATTAACCCGAAATTCGTACTCAGCATACCAAAATACCCCTTATACGATACCCAACATGAACTTTTACAACGATGGCGCGGCGGCCATATTGGATTGCTAAATTAACCCGAAATTCGTACTCAGCATACCAAAATACCCCTTATACGATACCCAACATGAACTTTTACAACGATGGAGCGGCGGCCATATTGGATTGCTAAATTAACCCGAAATTCGTACTCAGCATACCAAAATACCCCTTATACGATACCCAACATGAACTTTTACAACGGTGGCGCGGCGGCCATATTGGATTGCAAAATTAACCCGAAATTCGTACTCAGCATACCAAAATACCCCTTATACGATATCCAACATGAAATTTTATAACGGCGGCGCGGTGACCATATTGGATTGCAAAATTAACCCGAAATTCGTACTCAGCATACCAAAATACCCCTTATACGATACCCAACATGAACTTTTACAACGATGGCGCGGCGGCCATATTGGATTGCTAAATTAACCCGAAATTCGTACTCAGCATACCAAAATACCCCTTATACGATACCCAACATGAACTTTTACAACGGCGGCGCGGCGGCAATATCGGATTGCTAAATTAAACCGAAATTCGTACTCAGCATACCAAAATACCCCTTATACGATACCCAACATGAACTTTTACAACAGTGGCGCGGCGGCCATATTGGATTGCTAAATTAACGCGAAATTCGTACTCAGCGTACCAAAATACCCCATATACGATACCCAACTTGAAATTTTATAACGGCGGCGCGGTGACCATATTGGATTGCTAAATTAACCCGAAATTCGTACTCAGCATACCAAAATACCCCTTATACGATACCCAACATGAACTTTTACAACGGCGGCGCGGCGGCCATATTGGATTGCCGGCTGTGGTGAATGAATGATAATTACAAAGTAATGAATTACAAAGTAACTAGTTATAAAGTAATCTAATTACTTTGCAACTAGTTACTTAGTAACTAATTAACCGGAACATCCAAAGTATTTAAATTACAAAGTAATTAATTACTGAGTAATTAGATTACATTGTAACTTAATTACATTGTAATTCAATTATTAATTGAATTACTTTTGTAATTAATTACGCCCATCACTGCCTGCAAGTTATGAATCTATGGTTACGTGAAAGGGCGGGGGCAGCCGGGGATGCTAGGCTACAGATGCTCTACTGGCTGAGTAAGCGTTAGCGCCGTCCGCACCGGCTGCTCTCAGGACTTCGCTGCAGCAGAAGGACCGGTGAGATGCTCTTGGTTACTTGCTACTTGATTCTGAACAATTTGTTTACTTCCTACGTCAAATATCTGAGCTACACTACAATAGACACTGCTTGCAAGAGTGCGCCCGCGAGCTATGGATAGATAGAGCTGCAGATTTCAGACATGTAGCAGACAAATCTAGAGGGTAGGATCACTCTAAAACCTGTCAAGTGCGAGTCGGAGTCGCGCACAGACGATTCCTTACCAAAAACGACAGTGGGGTCTCAGCAATAACACAGTATAAAGAGAAAAAAGTCTGTCGAGTGTGGTAATAGGATCCGCTGTTAGTAGACGTTCGCGAAAAACGTGTAGGCACTAAGCCGGTACCAGACACGTTACGTAAGACAGCCTCAATCGGACTTTTTACCGCAGTTTTATTTAAAGCCTTTATAATTCTGAAACATTATGTCACCCTTAAATGTGTTCTGCCCTGGAGATATCCTTCCGAGTAGGTAACCGTGTGGTTTTAGCCAGAAGGAGTACGACATAACGTCCATTAAGATTTCCACACGTAAAACAAAAAGCTGTGAGACGGTCTCACCCAACTGCCCCTCTGTGAAAGTGAAAGTTCACTCCGATTGGCGTTGTCATTTTTGTTTTATTTCAAACTTTGAACAGATGATCCACGTGACATAGTGACTTAATATAATGCAACATAGTCACAGACTACAGACAAAGTCTCGCCATAAGCCCCTCTGCAAGCTATTTTATAGAGAGGGGCTAAAATGTGTCTAGCCTATAAAATTGCCTTAGTACTTAGGTATACTTTACTGGATTATAAATATCTTATTTTTATCGTAGGTCTCTGCAAACGATCACTGCGTCAATTTCGATCAATTCTGAAAGATGAGAGACTGTACAAACCGATTTATTAATTAGGTGCTTTACCCAACTATATCAAAGAGAATTAAGTTCTTTAACTAGAAGTTTTGGGCGGGCGCATTCTTGCAGGCAGTGTCTATTGTAGCTCAGATATTTGACGAAGAAAGTAAAGAAATTGTTCAGAATCAAGTAGCAAGTAACCAAGAGCATCTCACCGGTCCTGCTGCTGTAGCGGAGTCCTGAGAGCAGCCAGTGCGGACGGCGCTAACGCGTACTCAGCCTGTAGAGCATCTGAAGCATCCCCGGCTGCCCCCGCACTTTCACGTAACCATAACTTGCAGGGAATTTCATTATCTTTTTTTTTACCGTGATGGAAAATCCTCATGGATGCTATGCCGGACCCCTACCGACTAAAAAACCTCACGTAACGCCCAACAGCCTATGGTTGGGAGCCCCGGGTAAGCCCTCGGAAGGATGTCCCACCAGGACTCAAAACAAGACCTCAGTCAGACCCGGGATCGAACTCAAGTCAAATATTTTTTGCGCAACTGTAACCATCTAGCAAACGTACGCGACGGAAACTCTCAAAAGAAATGAAATATCCTAGTGTAACGTAACGGGCGTCAAGGGTGTCGGTGTGGACTTCCCAAGTCCCGTGTTACAATAGTTTGATTTGTAAAAGAAGATTACCTGGATAACAGCAGCCGGAGATACAGTGGACCTTTTAGGTTAAGGGCCGTGTTGTCTGGCTAGTAAACCCCTGTTGCAGTGAGTTCGTGAAAGAAAAACCAGTGTATATTATTATCACCACGTTTAATGGTCTACAATACAAAAACCATAGGCCTTGTGGTATATCAAACGCACTACTTAGCCTATATATATATAGCAGGATGTACCAGTATTACTCCAGTTAGAATACTTATATCTACACACACTTTACTTACTTGCTATAAACTTATATCAGATCTATTGACCTGGCCGGCTCTTGCGCCGATGCGATGAAATTATTTCATTTGACACAATTAACTAAACATCACCTTGTGACGTGGCTAACAAAATATACTTTAATCTAGCGACCTAGAGATGGATCCATTCTGGTTAACATTATTATAATCTATGATTTAAAGGCTAAATAAATCTAGTTACATTCTCGGATCGTTATGCAGCCTCCTGAAGGTGAACTACGTTGTTAAACTGTCGGTGGACTATCGCGTAGGCACCGCTAACCAACGAGATGCAGTAATCAACCTCGCGTATGGATGTATAAGAAGAATCCTGGTGGCCCTCCTTGGTGCCAAGTAGTGAAAAAGAAATGCACGTGGCGTAAAAAAGAGAATAAAAAATGCCGGTGCGAGAACCGGTTACCGCTACAAAGCCGGGCTCGTCAGCGGCGCGCAGTCCCGTCTGTGGATCACGCGTCCCACGCTGATGGGTTCACGGGGAAGAATTCCTCCGTGTTGGGATTCCGCCAAGGGACGGACAGGTATTCCCAGCAATAATAGGTAGGTACTCCAAAGACCCGCTACAACAAAAGTTACGCGTCATTAGCAATCAGCACGCACTTCACAGACCGCGATTATTACAAGGTCTATCTAGCTTATAAATACCTTTTTGCGGGTCCTGTGATGGTACGAATTGCTCTTGAAGAGACACCTTACGGGTCTTCTCGCTCGAGAGAAAAAAATGCCGACTGCCTCCATCTTTGCTTTTCGTCTCTTCCCCTTCCCACCAAGCCAAACCCGCTTGGTCAGTTACATCTACGGTCCGTTTCATTTCACTCATCCCTCACGTTCCGTTCGTGACTTTTATTCCTCCACCTCTCATACGCCATACACGATTAGGGCTTTATCGCATTAACGCCATGTCATTAACTGAAGCTAAAACTATCCTGTACATTAACCATCCTATCCTCTTAAGCGAATATTTTATCCACTATTTGACATAATGTTCTACGTTACGCGGAACGTGAATTCTGGTGTGACCACTCCGAAATTGATCCGCTCGTAAACTATATATAAATTATCATTAGTTCCAAATCTGTTTACTAATTTAATATACCTATTATTTATTCTAATCTAGATTTATTGTACACTAAATAAAACTATTTTTTTTTTATGTTCTTTTTTTTTATTCCTAAACTATTTCGTTGACAAGGATCAGTCATTGTCACTGTCAAAATGACAATATCAGATTCACGACGTCTAACCTATGTGTATGTGTAGTATTGTGACTGGATGTAAACACGGAATAAAACGACAGAAAGATATCGAGTTTAATATCTTTGTGTTAATGTGCTTAATGTATGAAATCCTCGTTATCACGAGACAAAAAGAGAGTATTATACTAGAACGTATGGATAATGTGTTGGTGAGTATTGCAGAGTGTTACAATACCCCCTTTCTCGGGAAAAGAGGTAAACCGACAGGTTTACCGAAAGAAACAGCCGGGGTAACCGGGAAAAAGTGGTTACTTAACCGACTCCAAAAAGGATTAAAAAAATACCGAGAAATAAAAGAATAAAACTTCAGAACGCTGCTAGCAATAGTTATTCTTCTGACTGCCCTTTAGAATGATCACAGCTGGATAGGTATTCCTTTCAAAACGCGTACTTCACTCTTCCATACCTCACACAGTATTTCATATTTATCTATGTACATTCATTCGTCATCCTTTCCATATTAATAATAATTATAATAATACATATAATAATATTTAAAGCTTATTTTCCACCTATCATTCAGTCATGCACTTATCCTTCCCTTTCTTATTTGCTCCTATCATTCCATAATTATTTACATGCTGTCATTCATCAGTCTTATATTCTGTAAGAGTTTTTCATACTTTGGCCAATCGTACTGTCGGTCAATCATTTGACTGTCAAGAAAAACAACTTTTTTGCTCATGCGTTGTTAAGTATCATATCATATAAACATTAACTGTAAGAATAAGAACACAATGTAAAAACACAAACGGCAAAGCAATTATTAATTGCATACATTAGTTTCGATAAATGCTTGCCTAGCCCTACGATCAAAAAAAAATCTTGGGTTCGGAGTAAATACCACTAGACAAGCAACAATATCGGACAGGGTGTGTAAATAATTTAATCTACACGCAAGATGTCCTTTACATGAAATTTACCAACAGATCCTGACGATAACTCGCGTAGCTCATACACTACATCTGACAACCTCCTTTCAACCGTGCACTTCACAAATTTCGGCGCCAGCTTGGCGGAGAAATACTTCGCTGCGTTAGATTGTACGAAGTTCCTTCGCCAGACCACATCGCCTATTTTCGCTGTGAAGTGTCGTCGTCTTAGGTTATAATGTTGTGAATTTTTCTGGTACGCCTGAGTTAATGCATCTACTACCTTGTCAAAAATTTTTCCCAATTCCAACAACGATGATGCCGCTGCGCTTCTATCGCCTATGGTCAGATCATCAGCTGATGTTGGTAAATCCCTAAGAATTGAATGGAATTGACCGTCAGTGACTATTTCACGACCGGTGGCTAAGAAGTACGGTGTGTATCCCGTTGCTAGGTTCACCGTGCTATTCAGTGATAGCTGAATTTGCTGAAGGTATTTGGACCAATTACGTTGATCTTGTTCAACTAGTATGGATAAACAGACTTCAGCGGTTTTGTTATACCGTTCGACTGTATTCGCTTGCGGTGCATAATGCGCCGTATAGAAAATTCGAGGGATAGAATATCCATCGCAAAATGATTTAAACGATTTGCTTTTAAATATGGTAGCGTTGTCACAAATAAGAATCGCGGGGGTTCCCCATTTCAAGATCAATTCCTTTTCCAAAAATGAAGTGACCGTTTGAGTGGTTGCAGTACGGAGGGGGTGAAGCCATACAAATTTTGAGAAAACGTCTACAACTGACAGAATGTATATATGACCCGAATATGCTTTAGGTAATGGGCCTATAATATCTATTGACAACGTGTGCATCGGAACGTCCACCTCCTTTTGATTTGTCATGAGTCCGTGAGGTGGTGAATTTGAGTGTTTATATGCTTTACACTTGTCACACCGTGTGACAAATTCCTTAACATTTTCAAACATATTTGGCCAATAATAATGTTCCCTAATTTTCAAATACGTTTTTTGAACTCCTGGGTGTACACTACAGAAGGAGTCATGGTTTTCCTTGATGCATTCATCGACCAGCTCTTTAGGAATTACTAACCTCCAATTGTTTTTTGAAGTACAAGAGCCACCTTTGCAAAATCTAAACAAATTGTTGCCTAGGATCTGAAAATTTTTGAAACGAGTAGGCATAGTTTTACAGCCGTTATACATCTTCTTATACCACTCATCAGAAGTTGAAGAAAGTTCTTGATTGAAAGTAATAGCATCGACCGAAATTCGGGATAGTGCATCTGGTACGACATTAAGCTTACCTGCCTTATGGCAAATGTCAAAATTAAAAGTGGATATCTGCATTGCCCATCTGGCCAACCTGCCTGAGGGGTTATTTAAAGACTTAAGCCACTTTAAACTCATATGGTCAGTGATGACCGTGAACTTAGTACCTTCTATGTAAGCACGAAAATGATTTATGGAATCCACTACCGCGAGCAGTTCACGCTCTGTTGTACTGTAATTTCTCTCAGGTTTTGCCAGTAAACGTGAAAAGAAAGCCACAGGACGCTCGATTCCATCTATGTCCTGCGTCAAAACACTACCAATGCCTACGGATGATGCGTCGCAATGAAGCACGAAAGGTTTCGAAAATTCTGGCGACGCCAAAACTGGAGCTGTTATTAAAGCATTTTTAAGGGTATTGAAAGAATCCTCAGCTGCTTCGGACCATTGGATGCCGTCACTGCCTTTCTTCTTACCTACCAACGCTGTCATAGGTGCTATGATGGTGGAAAAATCCTTAACAAACCTACGATAGTATGAACATAGACCTATAAATCCTCGTAGCTGCTTGGCAGTTTTAGGCTGTGGGAAATTCTGAATGCTGCTCAGCTTCTCTGGGTCAGTGCGCAAACCTTGTGTATTGATGATGTATCCCAAGTATCTAAGCTCTCCTTTGCAAAATTCGCACTTTTTTAAGTTGATAGTGAGACCAGCGTCACTAAGCGACTTCTTTACAGCAGCAAGTATCTCCATATGTTCAGAAAATGACTCTGTGGCAATCAGAAGATCGTCCAGATAACAAAAAACTTTTCCGTCAAATTTGTGCAGAAATAGCGAATCAACTAGCCTTTGCATTTCAGCTCCCGCATTGGATAATCCGAATGGCATTCTTTTAAAATGAAAAAGACCTCTATTAGGGACTACGAAAGCTGTTTTCTCACAAGAAGTACCTTTGCCGTCTATTCCATCCTGACTTGACAAACTGACCTGCCAAAAACTCGATGATAAATCAATTGAACTAAGATAATGTGCTCCTCGCAGATTGTCCAAAATCGAATTTATATAAGGAAGTGGGTACGAGTCTTTAACCGTGACATCATTGAGCTTACGCGCGTCGAGGCAGAATCTCCATGATCCATCTTTCTTTGGGATCATGACAACCGGGTTGGACCATGGTGACCTCGACGGTTCGATGACATCGAGCCTCAACATCTCGTCCACCTCCCTATTCAATGCTGTCAACTTAGCAGGCGATAAAGGGTAATATCTTTGTTTAATAGGCTCTCCCTGTGTAATAATTTTATGTGTAACGATATGCGTTTTCCCTAAACCTTTTTTTTCTGATGAAATTGACTCAAAGTCATTCATTACTTTTTGTAGATGTTTGGCTTGTTGAGATGTTAGATCATCTCTGGGTATTAAAGCTTTCACCTCACACAACGCACTGCAAGCACTATAACTTGTGGAGTTGCCTCTCCTCACGACATCTCCAAACTTAAAAATGTCCACTAGACCAAATGCATCAGCGAAATCCATACCGCACAAGATTTCGTGATGTATGTCAGGGCAAACTAAAAAATTAAAGTGGGCAGTTATCCCATTACAAGTTATTGGCAAAGACATTATGCCAATGACTTTAATTTGTGATAAATCCGCTAAAAATACTGCTGGCACGACTGAAGCATCCCTAGCATGTAATGTCCATCCAAGTCTTTGAAAATATCGATGCTTATTCGCACCTAAAACTGATAAATGTGCCCCAGGATCGAGCAATGCTTCGAAATTACGGTCCTTTATTGTGAATTTAACAAACAACCGATTATCCCCTACGAATGACGATATTTCAGGCGAAGAGACTGTTTGTGTGTGTAACGACTTGCTCGGGGGCCCCATCAGTTTTTTTTATTAAGTGTCTGTGTAGTAGACTGCGAGCGCAAGCCTGTGTTACATTGGGTGCAGTTCCTAATCGTCACCCTCTTAGCACCGCACTTGAAACATATTATGCCTGGTATTGACCTACACACCTTATAACTATGGCCGACTTTTTTACATTTAAGGCAAGTAATAGGTGAGCCGCGCCTGTCAGGTAATTTGCCGACGCTGACTGCATTGAGTTCGCGCTTGCCAACCGGTTTAGATTGACATAAAACACCAGAATAAGCCTCATAATTCTTGGACACGTTGACCAATTGGTCAAAGGTAGTAATATCATTGATGGCTAATAGTTGGGCGTATGTAGGTAGCAAATTGTGTTTTATAATTTCAAGTAGGTTGTCGCTTGTAATAGGATATGTTAGTCTATTGTTTAAATCCTGGATATCTAAAATAAAGAATGATACAGACTGACCTAGCTTCTGCTTTTTTTCACGAATTTGTCTCTCTATGTTGTAGTTGTAATCCTTTGATTGAAAGAATTTTCGAAATTCAACGCAAATATCAAACCAAGAGTTAATTTTATGTTGGATTGTTCTATGAAACTTGAGTGCGGTGTCAGATAACAGTTCTGAAAAACCTCTTACTAATGTTGTATCGTCAATCTGTCGTGCGATACGTGTTTCATTAACCCTAAGGAGGAAGTCGTCAATATCTGACTCTCCGTTATACTTGAGTTTAAGGGAAGCTAAATTCAATGATTTGTAGTACACATGCGCACTGGGGGGCGGTGCAACTACTTGTGTTATACCATTACCTTGGTTCATGTTGTCAAAAATTTCGCTAGTTTTAATGGGGAATGTCTTATGTGCGTGTGCTATCGGTTCTTGTGCCACGTATTTCTCTTGTGTGTTGCTGTGAGAGGCAGCATAATGGGTGGTCGTATTAGAGACTATGGATGTCGTAAACGTTTCGGGAGCCAAAGATGAAGTCCGGTTCACGTTGACTCGGGGACGTGTATTTACGGTATCCATAGGTATGTGTACCTCTAAAGGTCGTGTATACGGGCTAGAAGTTACCTGCATAACGTTCCGACTATGCACCGGTGAAGCAAATTCACTTGCATCAGTATCTGGAGTTTTTGACATTTTTTATAAATAAGTTCTTAATATCTAGTTTGTATTTAGCCTAAAATGCTCTAGTAGTAGTAGTAGTAATGGTATAATCACTGTAGCAATGCCACAGACACAATAACAACAAAGTTATGTTTCAAAAGTATGTTCGTAAAAATTACTATGAAAAAATTCAATTTTGTTAATAAAAACAAAACCTGCAACTATTTAGTCCTGATCCTTGTGTATTTAAGCTCTAAAGGGTGTACAAGATCAGATAAAACTATAAAAACAACCAATATGTTGATATTTAAAAAGTTGATTTTTGTCGGGAGAACGATAAGACAAAAAAACTCAAATTTGCTCACAAAACCGAAAATTGACACAAGACTTTATCTGGTCCTAGTGTTTATCAATGCAGAATGGTGCACCGAATCAGATAGAAGTTTAAAAATCACCAATCTGTTAATACTTAAAAAGTTGATTTTTGCCGGGATGAGAACAACAACTCATAAAACACAAATTTGTTCACAAAAACAAAATTTGCACATATTTTGGTTTGGTTTCTTACTGTCATTAACTCTAAGCAGTGTAAGCAATTATATTAAACACTTAAACCATCCAGATGTCAATATTTAAAAAATGTTGTTAGTTCTGGATGAAACTTTTGTTAAAGAAAAAAAAACTTAAATTTGCATAAAAAAGTCAAAATTTACACATTTTGTGGTCTGGTCTTCACGGATATGAATTCTTAATAGGGTGAGTGACCAGATTCAATATCTATAAACCATCATCAACCATATCAACCATAAAATTTTGACATATTCCTGAGGGAACGGTGAAGTATGAACTATTAATTTTCTTAAAGTAAAGCTACTGCTTTCAAGCCTAGATACAACAATAAAAATTGTATCCCTCAAAAGATAAACACAAAGGAAATTCCCCCCCGAAGCTCAATTGCAACAATGGTTACCAACTAATTTCAATTGAATTCAGGCGCTGTACATGCAGCACTTTAATAGGTAATCACAATAAAATAAAGTTCGGGCGCCATGTAACGTAACGGGCGTCAAGGGTGTCGGTGTGGACTTCCCAAGTCCCGTGTTACAATAGTTTGATTTGTAAAAGAAGATTACCTGGATAACAGCAGCCGGAGATACAGTGGACCTTTTAGGTTAAGGGCCGTGTTGTCTGGCTAGTAAACCCCTGTTGCAGTGAGTTCGTGAAAGAAAAACCAGTGTATATTATTATCACCACGTTTAATGGTCTACAATACAAAAACCATAGGCCTTGTGGTATATCAAACGCACTACTTAGCCTATATATATATAGCAGGATGTACCAGTATTACTCCAGTTAGAATACTTATATCTACACACACTTTACTTACTTGCTATAAACTTATATCAGATCTATTGACCTGGCCGGCTCTTGCGCCGATGCGATGAAATTATTTCATTTGACACAATTAACTAAACATCACCTTGTGACGTGGCTAACAAAATATACTTTAATCTAGCGACCTAGAGATGGATCCATTCTGGTTAACATTATTATAATCTATGATTTAAAGGCTAAATAAATCTAGTTACATTCTCGGATCGTTATGCAGCCTCCTGAAGGTGAACTACGTTGTTAAACTGTCGGTGGACTATCGCGTAGGCACCGCTAACCAACGAGATGCAGTAATCAACCTCGCGTATGGATGTATAAGAAGAATCCTGGTGGCCCTCCTTGGTGCCAAGTAGTGAAAAAGAAATGCACGTGGCGTAAAAAAGAGAATAAAAAATGCCGGTGCGAGAACCGGTTACCGCTACAAAGCCGGGCTCGTCAGCGGCGCGCAGTCCCGTCTGTGGATCACGCGTCCCACGCTGATGGGTTCACGGGGAAGAATTCCTCCGTGTTGGGATTCCGCCAAGGGACGGACAGGTATTCCCAGCAATAATAGGTAGGTACTCCAAAGACCCGCTACAACAAAAGTTACGCGTCATTAGCAATCAGCACGCACTTCACAGACCGCGATTATTACAAGGTCTATCTAGCTTATAAATACCTTTTTGCGGGTCCTGTGATGGTACGAATTGCTCTTGAAGAGACACCTTACGGGTCTTCTCGCTCGAGAGAAAAAAATGCCGACTGCCTCCATCTTTGCTTTTCGTCTCTTCCCCTTCCCACCAAGCCAAACCCGCTTGGTCAGTTACATCTACGGTCCGTTTCATTTCACTCATCCCTCACGTTCCGTTCGTGACTTTTATTCCTCCACCTCTCATACGCCATACACGATTAGGGCTTTATCGCATTAACGCCATGTCATTAACTGAAGCTAAAACTATCCTGTACATTAACCATCCTATCCTCTTAAGCGAATATTTTATCCACTATTTGACATAATGTTCTACGTTACGCGGAACGTGAATTCTGGTGTGACCACTCCGAAATTGATCCGCTCGTAAACTATATATAAATTATCATTAGTTCCAAATCTGTTTACTAATTTAATATACCTATTATTTATTCTAATCTAGATTTATTGTACACTAAATAAAACTATTTTTTTTTTATGTTCTTTTTTTTTATTCCTAAACTATTTCGTTGACAAGGATCAGTCATTGTCACTGTCAAAATGACAATGTCAGATTCACGACGTCTAACCTATGTGTATGTGTAGTATTGTGACTGGATGTAAACACGGAATAAAACGACAGAAAGATATCGAGTTTAATATCTTTGTGTTAATGTGCTTAATGTATGAAATCCTCGTTATCACGAGACAAAAAGAGAGTATTATACTAGAACGTATGGATAATGTGTTGGTGAGTATTGCAGAGTGTTACACTAGTTTTCGAAAAATGTTTCGTTGCTGCTCAGCTCTTATTCGCCTTAGCGTGATGTTATATATTTTGGTATTTTTGAAAAATGGACATTCTTTTAAGGAACTTTTGAAATTCAACTAGCAGTCTCTTAGATTCTAGAGTTCAAACAACTAAACAAACAAACAAACTCTTTAGCTTAAAAATAATCTATACTATATATACTATAATATTATAAAGAGGTAAAGTTTGTGTGTTTGTATATTTGTTAAATTGTAAGGGGTAATCTCGGGATCTACTGGACCGATTTTAAAAATTCTTTCACCAATAGAAAGCTACGTTATTGTGGAGTGTCATAGGCTATATAGAATCACGCTACAACGAATAGGAGCGGAGCAGTAATAGTAAATGTTTCAAAAACGGGCGAAAAGTTATTCCTTTTGAGAGCTTCGTTGCGTGTGCTGCGTGACTAATATTATTTAACCGACTTAAAACAAAGAGGAGGTTACTCAATTTAACCGTTTTCTTTTAATTTTTTTTTTATGTTTTTTCGCGCAGAACTCCGTCGTTTATAGACCGATTTGAAAATTATTTTTTTGTTCGAAAATAGATACTTCCCAGGTGGTCCTATTTTAAGGAAGCCAGGATCTGATTATGGCATCCTGAAGAAATCGAAAGGAACTTTTAAAAATTATAGAGGCGTCTGTAATTTTTTTTATTAAGGGCCTTAAAGTAGTGCAACTTAATGAAGGTCTGGAGTCGATCTGATGATGGAGACGATAGACAGTAGAGAGAATTCCCTAACGAAATACAGCAGTTACTTTGTGTTTGGGTTTGATTAATTTGTACTGTCGAGAACTTTACACCTAGATAGAAAGATTTTCAGTCCACACGACATTAAAAATTGTGAAAAAAAAAATTAACAAGAAATAAACCGACTTCAAACAAAACTAAAAACTGAAAAATAAAATTTACTTAGCACAAAGTTAGTATATTCTGATTTATCAGATATCTATATCTATACTAATATTATAAAGAGGTAAAGTTTGTGTGTTTGTATATTTGTTAAATTGTAAGGGGTAATCTCGGGATCTACTGAACCGATTTTAAAAATTCTTTCACCAATAGAAAGCTACGTTATTGTGGATTGTCATAGGCTATATAACATCATGCTACAACGAATAGGAGCGGAGCAGTAATAGTAAATGTTTCAAAAACGGGGGAAAAGTTATTCCTTTTGAGAGCTTCGTTGCGTGTGCTGCGTGACTAATATTATTTAACCGACTTCAAAAAAGGAGAAGGTTACTCAATTCAACCGTTTTTTTTATATTTGTTTGCGCAGAACTCCGTCGTTTATGGACCGATTTGATTTTTTTTTTTCGTTCGAAAATAGATAATCCCAAGGTGGTCCCATTTTAAGGAAGCCAGGATCTGATTATGGCATCCTTGAGAAATCGAAGGGAACTTTTAAAAAATGTAGGGCATCTAGGGCGTTTGTAGTCTTTTTTACTCACGCAAGCCCCCCCCCCCCCCCCTTAGAAGCGGGATCACACCCGAAACCCCCCAAAGACGCGGGTTAGCACCTGAACCACCCCCTGGGCGAGGCGGCGGAGGCGGCCGTAGGTCTGTTGGGAGTCCTGGGACATCCTTCCGAGGGCTTACCCGGGGTTCACAACCATAGGCTGTTGGGCGTTACGTGAGGTTTTTTAGTCGGTAAGAGTCCGGCATAAAATCCATGAGGATTTTCCCCCACGTAAAAAAAAAACTTAATGAAGGTCTGGAGTCGATCTAATGATGGAGACGAAAGACAGTAGAGAGAATTCCCTAACGATATACAGCAGTTACTTTGTGTTTGGGCTTGATTAATTTGTACTGTCGAGAACTTTACACCTAGATAGATAGATTTTCAGTACACACGACATTAAAAATTGTGAAAAAAAAAATTAACAATAAAGAAACCGACTTCAAACAAAACTAAAAACTGAAAAATAAAATTTACTTAGCACAAAGTTAGTATATTCTGATTTATCAGATATCTATACTAATATTATAAAGAGGTAAAGTTTGTGTGTTTGTATATTTGTTAAATTGTAAGGGGTAATCTCGGGATCTACTGAACCGATTTTTAAAATTCTTTCACCAATAGAAAGCTACGTTTATGTGGAATGTCATAGGCTATTTAAGATCACGCTACAACGAATAGGAGCGGAGCAGTAATAGTAAATGTTTCAAAAACGAGGGAATAGTTATTCCTTTTGAGAACTTCGTTGCGTGTGCTGCGTGACTAATATTATTTAACCGACTTCAAACAAGGAGGACTCAATTCAACCGTTTTTCTTTAAATTTTTTTTATGGTTTTTCGCGCAGAACTCCGTCGTTTATAGACCGATTTGAAAATTTTTTTTTCGTTTCCAAAATAGATACTCCCAAGGTGGTCGGTCCCATTTTAAGGAAGCCAGGATCAGATTATGGCATCCTGGAGAAATCGAAAGGCACTTTTAAAAATTGTAGGGGCATCTAGGGCGTTTGTAATTTTTTTTATTAAGGGCCTTAAAGTAGTAGAACTTAATGAAGGCCTGGAGTCGATCTGATGATGGAGACGATAGACAGTAAAGAGAATTCCCTAACGATATACAGCAGTTACTTTGTGTTTGGGTTTGATTAATTTGTACTGTCGAGAACTTTACACCTAGATAGATAGATTTTCAGTCCACAGGACACTAAAAATATTGAAAAAAAAAATTGAACAAAAAAGAAACCGACTTCAAACAAAACTAAAAACTGAAAAGTAAAATTTACTTAGCACAAAGTTAGTATATTCTGATTTATCAGATAACATTAAATATAATACTGAAGTCAGTGCCAATATGACTATGAGAGAGATTAATAATGTCTACCTAAGCCTACATAGTTTTACTGGGCACTGATTTCAGTATTATATTCAATGATATCTGATAAATCAGAATATACTAACTTTGTGCTAAGTAAATTTTTTAAGAAGTACCTAAAGTTTGTGTGTTTGTATATCTCTTAAATAAATTGTAAGGGGTAATCTTAGGATCTACCGAACCGATTTTAAAAATTCTTTCACCAATAGAAAGCTACGTTACTGTGCAGTGTCATAGGCATCACGCTACAACGAATAGGAGCTGAGCAGTAATAGTAAATGTTTCAAAAACATTGGAAAAGTTATTCCTTTTGAGAGCTTCGTTGCGTGTGCTGCGTAAATATTTATAGTTATGTAAAAAAATGTACCAACTACAAAATTGTTTCTCTTAAAAAAGTTCCAAAAAAAAATGCGCGATAGCATGACTGTGTCTAACTTTGGGTTGGTGCACAATAACCATTTTAATGGCAATCAATTTTTTCTATAATAATGCCACGGATACCTCTTTCGTAAACGAAATTGTTCTTAAAAATAATGCGACGGGAATACACGCGACGACAAACCTTTCTCTCTCTCTCTCACGTAGTATTGAATATTAACGACGAGACGCTACGGGATTAAACGTAACGTAACGGGAGTAAATGCGACGGGAACAGGTAATACTCTCTCTTATGTGGCGCAAACGAAGTTGCGCGGGTCAGCTAGTCATTAAATATAATACTGAAGTCAGTGCCAATAATGAGAGAGATTAATAATGTCTACCTAAGCCTACATAGTTTTACTGGGCACCGATTTCAGTATAATATTCAATGATATCTCATAAATCAGAATATACTAACTTTGTGCTAAGTAAATTTTTAAAGAAGTAAAGTTTGTGTGTTTGTATATTTGTTAAATTGTAAGGGGTAACCTCGGGATCTACTGAACCGATTTTAAAAATTCTTTCACCAATAGAAAGCTACTTTATTGAGGAGTGTCATAGGCTATATAACATCACGCTACAACGAATAGGAGCGGAGCAGTAATAGTAAATGTTTCAAAAACGTTGGAGAAGTTATTCCTTTTGAGAGCTTCGTTGCGTGTGCTGCGTAAATATTTATAGTTATGTAAAAATTATGTACCTACTACAAAACTGTTTCTCTTAAAAAGTTCTACAAAAATTGCGCGATAGCATGTGTCTATCTTTGGGTTGGTGCACAATAACCATTTAAATGGCAATCAGTTTTTTTCTACAATAATGCCACGGGATACTTCTTTTATAAACGAAATTGTTCTTAAAAATAATGCGACAGGAATACACGCGACGACAAACCTTTCTCCCTCTCTCTCTCACGTAGTATTGAATACGCCTAAGACGCTACGGGAGTAAACGCAAGGTGACGGGAGTAAATGCGACGGGAACGAGTAATACTCTCTCTTATGTGGCGCAAACGAAGTTGCGCGGGTCAGCTAGTAGTATAATATATATAATTAAGTCATTTATTTAGGAAACTCTTAATAAAGTTAGATGCATTTACTACGTCAAACAATGTTAGCATGCTGTATATTTTTACTCTACTGTATACTGTGGCATGAGAGTTCACTGCCGCTGCCGTCGCGCGGTGTGAGGGGCGAGGGGAGCGCCAAATGCCTACTTGTGCGCTATAACCGCCCCTTAAACAGCTCTCTCCAGAAGGTAGTGTATATTCTACACGTTATGTCATTCAACAACAGTGACTATGGAATTTCATTAGCTTATTTTATTAAACCTGTTGATTACCTTCCGTAACAGATTAATTTCTAGTGACGTATGTAACTGTAGGTAGGTAGTAGGTACAAGTGTGTAGAGTACCTAGTAATTGCGCGTCGACGTCTGGATTAATGGATGGGGGACGTTCGCTCACGTAATATCCAGCTAATTGCCAATTTGGAGTCCCATCTCTGGTCTACCGGCGTCCGTCAGGACGACTTTGTATCAGAGCTGTTAATTGCTCGCACTGACTTGCAAAGTGAATATCCGTATCTCTTAAATAATATCAAGTAATATTATTTAAGAGACTAGTTTTTTTTATACCATACATACATACATACATATGGTCACGCCTTTATCCCCGAAGGGGTCGGCAGAGGCATATTATATGCCCACATTTCACCTTTGTATAATTTGTCCCACGTAATAGGTGGTGAGCCGTATTGCCGTGTTTAATAGGACAGGTGCAGGTTGTGACTGCCTGCTGGTGAAATAAAGCCTTCAACTTAGCTTAACGACTGCCATTTTACTAGCAACCGGGACCAACGGCTTAACGTGCCTTCCGAAGCACGGAAACGCTCAAATAAATGTCAGAAAGTGATCACATGGATGGTCACCCTTATATGGACCGGCCATAGTGAAAGTTACTTACTGCAGTGATCGTTTACAGAACACTGAGTCCGCGGGGCCACGAGCGCTTCTTTTTATACCAAGACTGTGCTAAGTAGACTTGCATACGATTCAACTTACGGAAAGCAGTCATGGTCATGGTAGGTAGCATATGAAATTATGAACCACAGAAATCTGATTTTCTGATATCTGTGATGTGAACGTTTGCAACTCCAGAGGCGCTATACTGTCCTGGGGCATCCTTCCGAGGTCTTACCCGGGTCTCCTAACCGTATGCTGTTAGCAGGACACGTGAGGTTTTTTAGTCGGTAGAAGTCCATAACATCCATGAGGATATTCCCTCACGTAAAGAAAAAAAAAGAGGCGCTATACTCGTGCACGCGTGCGTCCCTGTAATTTTTTTTGATTTTTTAAAACCCTGTACTGTAGGCGTTTGGGAAAACCGAGGCAGAGATCATTCCGCAATCTCCGACGTAAATATAACAAACGTTTCTACTAATCCCACTACTTGGAACGTGATTTTATTTCAAATGCCGTTAACCCGTGTCCGTGGTTTATTAATTTTCATCAATTTTTACTTCTTGTCAACTTAAATATTTATGGGTATATTGTACGCGGTCCCGGCTATTTCCTTCAATTTTTAAGGTTCCGTACCCACAGAGAAAAACGAAATCCTACTGAGATTTTCCCAAATAGTAATAGTCGAAGTCTCAGTACCTATTAGGGTCTCGTTACTTTTTTACAGCCTTATTGAGTAGGGTAGGGTTCCGCAACTTTAAAATACTCGTTTTTAGGCAACGATGTATTGTAATTAGACACGTCATGCATGCTTTCAAAAACAGCAGATCTTTTATAAATTTATAAAAAGAATTTAATAAATTATCTGTGGTAGCATGTATGGCGAATATGAGGCAATTGCATCACTTTCACACACATTGTGCAGTGTCGGTTTGTACGAAAAATTCTAAATCTATGGTATATACATCACTGTTTTTAGGTAGGTAAGTATTGCAGCTAGGCGGTACTTTACGAATATTTCCAAATTCAAGTAGACGTTCTTTTTCATAATGTTTTTGATGACATAGCCACACTTAGAGTTCATTTTGCATTTGTATCCATCTACATAATTCTAATCCTACTAACGAAGCATTGTTCTACAAATGTTCGTGACCTAACTTCTCAGCCGCCTGCCTCTAAGAGATTAGAACGACTAACAGATTTGGAATAACAGTCTGAATATGTGACGAAATGGATTATGTTGGGGACACTAGACTCTTACCTATGTAAAGGAATGCTCATTTATTTTATGCTGACAGATTTTTGTACATTGAACTACAAAGTCTTTTTTCTAAAGTTAAAGCATAGACACACCTACTAAACGCCAACATTAAGGCTAGTTTTAAAGTCGAGCTGACCGCACGCTGACCGTTCGGCGCTGATAGCCGAAATGTATGACGCTGACCGTCAGCGCTGACGAACGTACGCGCTTTAGTAAAAGGCCAAGTATGTACTCTTTTGAATATTAGTATTTCGATTTCGGGTATTTTGGGCTAATGCATTTTAAGTAAAGGCATTCTGACTTCTGGTATTGTAGTATATAACCGAAAAACTCGCCGCTGTGGGCAGCGCTGTACGCAAGGCTGTTTTTTAGAGAATAGCACTGCTGATAGCTACGCGTTATTCTAAAACGCTTCCTACAAGTTCATACATTTTGGCTGTCAGCGCCGATGGTCAGCGTGCGGTCAGCGCGCCACTAAAACCAGCCTAACCAGTTTTATTTCAATGTGGCGAGCGTAGTGACATGTTGAAATGAGACACAAGTTGTGGCTTGTGGCCACTTGTTGTTAATTTTTTTTAGCTACCGGCAGTAGGCAGATCAGATTGTCGCGAATTATGTGGTTTTAGTTTTTGGTTATGGAAACCTAAAAAAAGCCTTTACATACAGTTTCAGGACTTAGCGTAGAGTAAGCAAAGACTTCTATATAAACTGAGGTAGACATGCCCTACGCACCGATTTTTGAAACCTATAAACTGAGCTAATTAGCTGCGTTTGCGCACTGTAGTGAGTCAAAACTTCGAAAGTAGGTGCTCGACTTGCAATCGGAGTCCATACGCCTTCTCTTTTACTCTTTTTCTATTCGTATATTGCTATTGTGTGTGGTGACAATTACGTAAAAAATATTTATAAGTGAGTGTAGTCTTATTAATGTGTGTATTTGAGGATTGCTTTTGAAATCTCGTTTGTACGGCGCGTCTACCTCAGTTTATATATAGAAGTCTTTGAGAGTAAGTTGCTTTCGAACATAATGACAGTTTACGGAACACTTGGATAATGGGACTATGAACGCCTTTATCCCCGAAGGAGTAGGCAGAGGCAGGTATACGCCCACATTTCACCTTATAGTTTTATGTCCCACGTGTTGAGTTCCCACGGTGTTGAGCCTATTGCCGTTTTAAATGGACAGGGAAAGGACGTGACGACCCGCAGTTGAAATTTTTCAAGCCGCCATAATTAGGCCTTCAACTTGGCTTAACGATTGTCATCTTATTGAGAACCAGGTTTCATTTCGAGTTTTCTTTCTCTAAATATCAATAGCATGATAAATTTAATCCTTCTAATATTATAAATGTGAAAGTTTGTGTACCTAGATGTTTGGATGTTTAGATGTTTGGATGTTTGTTACTCAATCACGGTCTTAACGGCTGAACGTATTGGGCTGAAATTTAGTACGGATCGCCGTACTAAATTTCAGCCCAATCCGTTCAGCCGTAGCCTATGTGTTACACATAGGCTACTTTTCATCCCGGGAATATGTTCCCACGGGAAGCGGGAACGGGTACCGAAATTAGATGAAGCCGCGAGCATCATCTAGTATATCTAAATAAAATCCTATCCAAAGATTAGGTACTTTACTTTCACAATAGACGATTCGATTACGTACCCTAGCCTAGAGTAAAAAAAATTCGTGTAGCAAAAAGTTTTGATAACTTTTCTAAAGTTAAATCCACCGCTTATAACAATGGAAACAATCTCTTGCTCATTCAAGTGAACTATTGTAGGTAGGTATCCTCAGATTTTTTTTTCTGAAAAAAAAAATGCAAGTACGTAAGTGTATATTACAAACGATTCTTTTCTTCGATTCGAAGTCAAGAAACACTGGAAAGTAATTCATAAGGCAAACACTAAACTAACCTCAAGCGTTTCTCGAGAATTCAGTAAAGGTATCATTTTGTAATGCCATAATGATTCAGTATTCGCAAAACTCTTCTGCTTACCAACTTCCGAAATGTTTGTTTAGATTTCTTGTTCTCTGAGAATGGCTTCCAATTTGCTGGATGTTGCTATGGTTTTCAATCACGCGGTAGATAGGTCTCATTTAGGCATTCTGAACTTTAGCAGACCAAGAAAACTATTGCCGTATGATTTGAAATCAAATTGTAAAACATCTGATTCAGCCTGCTGGTTCACAGCACTCAAATTTGCGATCAGCTTTTCACACTTTCGATAGCAGTTAACATCGCAGTCTAAAACAAACGACAAATATTTTCGCGTGCCTTTGAGGCTTTGGGGGTGTATTTTAAAAAGTTTTTAAGCATGCAACATTTAGCATGCTGATTCACCAGCAGTTGGTGTAGTTCAATGCTGTTATTAGACGACACTGTCGAAGCGTTGAGTGGCCTTCCAAGGTTTGCCTACAGTCTGTTGATCAAATGCGTGCAGGTAAAGCTAGAAGGGTGTAAAATTTCTTGCACATAGATTAGATATGAGTGTATTATATTCAACAAGTCAACAACCTCTGTTATCTTTAAAAAATGCCAGCTCAGTAATGAACGTGAGGACAATGAAACAGAGATTATCTCTGTTGTAGAATACAACGGCAAACTCAAGCTCAAAAAAACATTTATTTCGCATCCCATCCCATACATAGGCAGTTGCGACACGTCAATGAATACAAAGCAAATAGTACCACCTGTTCGGAACTCGGCCCGCTTGAGAAGAACTGGCAAGAAACTCGGCGGGCTATCTTTTTGTGCACTACATATTTACAATGAGTACTATAAACTAAAACTCCAGCAGTAGAGCAAGCAGATCATTTCTAGGCTTCCTTATCAATCAAATAATCGTCCACTGTATAGTGGCCCTTGCAGAACCATTTACTTTTTATACACTTTTTGAACTTAATTAAGGGCATACTTTTTATTTCATTTGGAAGCCTGTTGTAATAACGTATACAGTTACCCAGGAAAGAATTACTGACTTTGTTCACTAATCGATGATTATTTGTTGGATAAGGGACCCTGGAAATGACCTGCTCTGTTGGATTCTCAAAAAAATGTTAAAATGCGTTTTTAGATTCTTTAAAATTGTAAATAGAGCAAAAAAAGAATAACCCGCTGAGTTTCTTGCCAGTTCTTCTCAGGTGGGTCGCGTTGTGAACTGGTGGTAGAGTTTTTGTTTTATATTCTGGACGTTTTACAAGCGCATCTGTATAATGCCTAAGTGAAATAGATAAAATTTTGATTTTAGAACCTTCGAGAGAGTCAAGAGGGCTGGCTGGCCATCGGCAACGCGAGGGGCATGGTCAGCATTACCTTTACTGCGTCCCACGCCCGGACTACTGACCAGCCGTCGAGAACAAATTACAACTTACGGGGACACAAAGCTGGGGTAAGTAGCCAATCAATCAACTCAGCCTATAGCAGTCCACTGCTGGACGTAGGCCTCTCGCAGTTCACGACACAGTACACGGTTCTATGCCTTTCGCATCCAGCCCCAGCCTGCGACTTTTACCAGGTCGTCGGAAGATTATATGTTTATTATGTTATCCTGTGGCCACAGTATTTTTAAAAATGGGTCGTCTATTTCTTAAAAACCGTTACCGTAAAGTAATCTCTTTAGAAAAGTGCCTACTTTGGTTAAAAAATTGCAAGCTAGTATATAGATACCTACTCTACCTACCAGGTCAAATCAAAATGCTGACTTAGCGCTGCAAAATTTTGCCTTCCTTGAAATAAATACAATGGTAAATAGGAGGCCGTGGGTAGGCCTAACGACCTTGACCATACAAAACACGCGTCCTTCAGGCTAGGAAATGTAGCATTTTATAGCTTATTTTAGTTGTAACAAGCTAATACTTATACTTATTCAAAATCGAAGAAAACCAATTTATAGGTGTATATTTTCTTTATATGTTGGCATATTTTTTCTTTCGCGTCTATAAAAATTGAAGTCCTAAAATGCATTCATCTAAAAATTTGGGGGTGACTCTACGATCGTTTTACACATTATGTATAATTAATATACAATTTACAACAAAACCATATTTTGACACACATCTTGTAGATTAACAATCTATTTTTGGCTGTAATTTTCCGTCTACTTATGCAGACAAAAAACGCTTTCATTTGCACCTCTTTTTCGTCATTTTCTAAAGCAGTCCCCTTAAGTGGGTACATATACTTGCCGCCAAATAAGAGTTACAAATCTAAGGTAAATCTTTCGCTGTATATTGTTGTACACTAGCGGATGGCACGCGGTTTCACCAGCGTAGCTCCCGTTCCCGTGGGAATTAAATATAGCCTATGTTACTCAGGTTGAATATAGCTGTCCAATGTTGAAAGAATTTTTGTAATCGGCACAGTCATTTTTGAGTTTATTCATTACAAACATGCACACACACAAAAATACAAATTTCTCCTCTTTACTTATAACATTTTTGTGTAGGTAGATGAGATACTGAGGTACCTACAGACCTGGTAACTGAATGATGCCTTTTTGCGGTAGAGCCTATTTATTTCAACTCTGTTACAAAATACGCTTGTAACTGGTACTGGTAGTTCTTCTATACTAATATTATAAAGAGGAAAGATTTGTTTTTTGTTTGTTTGTTTGTTTGTAACGAATAGGCTCCGGAACTACTGGACCGATTTGAAAAATTCTTTAACTGTTGGGAAGCTACACTCTTTGCGGTGAACATAGGCTATATTTTATTCCCGTATTCCCACGGGAACGGGAACTACGCGGATGAAACCGCGCGACGTCAGCTAGTAACCTATAAACCTTGTCCCCTGAATTGAATATACACTTGACCTGTTAATTCTGCCTTTCAAGCTCTGAGCTGGAGCTCGAGTAGATTTAAAAAATCTACTCGAGCTGTGTGTGTGTTTTTTTTCGGTAAGTGAGTGACGTTTCACTATATCTATATTCTAACCCCCTTATTCATAATCGTTTATTAAACCTATTTTAGTTAAAACACACTTTAAGTCTATTGCTATCTCTAACCAATGACAGAGTATGGTTAGAGACAGCAATAGACTTAAAATGTGTTTTAACTAAAATAGGTTTAATAAACGATTATGAATAAGGGGGTAAGTCTATATTTTAACTTTTTAATTTCATCGACTCATTTGCAATGTCAAAATAACGTCACTTTTAGACATGAAAATAACAACGCTTGGGCCGATTGTGCGCTTGCTCCGCGCTCTCGCTTGCACGCTCGGTTCACTTGGAACGCGACACATTTTTGTGCGTGCAGCCGGCGCGGCGGCGTTCATCGATTTGTAAGACATCATCACGTCAAAGTCTAAGCATTTTCAATGTTTTTTAAAAAGTTTGTCTTCTGTACACACAAATTTTTCTACAAAAGCTTTTTATAAAGTTTTTTTATTCGACTTCGTTACAAAATTATTTTTGAAATGCCGGCGATTGATAGAAGATACTAATTACACAGGCCTGCAAAATGAGGGTCATAACTTCCTCTCTGGAATTTGATAGCTGATTCTAGGGTATTTTGGTGCGCTGATTACGAATATGTACTTAGTTTTTCTGCATCACCTCCAGATTTTTCAAAAAAGGAACAGAAAGAAAATAGAGAAAAAGACCCAAGTTTTCTCATAAAAAATATATATTTAAAAAAGTACATTACTTTTAACTTTAAAAACGACCAAAATATAATAACAACTTGTAACTAGTCTAAATTACATGTAAATTTTATTTGTTGAACCTGGACCTTTTTTCCTGGAACCTTCGGTTGTGCGATTTTCGGTTAAAATTCCAGTTTGCATCGTCGCGCTTCAATAACCAACAATAGTCCGCCATCATCCTAGTATTCCATGTTCCTTGATACCAGACTTCAAGCTCTTTCAAATCTCGGTAAAATCTTTCGCCTTGTTCTTCGCCAACGGCTCCTAGATTTTCTGGGAAGTAATCAATGTGCGAATTTAGGAAATGAAGTTTAGTGCTCGTTTATGTCCCTTTTATTATTAAAATTGTATCTAGTTATGTCACAACAACAACAGTAGCAATTTTTATCATGGTTGTTAGCCTCTCTTCGTAGCATAGGCGAAACGATTTTGAATCTATTTTTCTGTCCTTTTGACCACTGGCGAAGTTCTAATAAACAAGTCGTACAAAGTTTATGAGGTGTCCAAGTTTTGTCTTTGGTTAATTAAAACGTCTCCATAATAACTTTTGTAAATATTTTTCACAAAGTCAGTAATGCTGTTTCGTTGTTTTATCACCATAAAATTCCCGCAAATATTACAAAAACAATTTGGAGAATTTAAACATCTTCGCGATGACATTTTAAAGTTCATGTTGCAAGATGCGCACTTCAACTGTTAATTTTCTAAATAAGTGCGGGTACTTAATAAAAAAAAGCCTTTTGGATTATCTTTATTACACCCTTTTTTAATAACATTTACAACAATTAGGTAATATTACTACTAGGTAATATTTTTTATTATTTTATTACTAAATTAAGTCAAATTACCCGTTTTCAACATGGTTAATGCGGATTACTTTTACTTTTTATGTAGTAATCATCAAATTACTGATTTTCATTAATTTCTATGTCCCCTTACACGAATTAAATGCAATAAAAATTAAGCTGAAGTATTTTAATGACGTTTTATAAATTTCTAAAGGTAGACGCTCAGACATTTTGGAGCTAAATCTTAAATATTCAATATCAAAAAATCCTGACGTGATGGATTTTTTTTATTATTTTTCTCGTAATCAGCACATCAGAAACTATAGAAAATGTTACTCAGATTTCAAAGAGGAAAACCATTGCAGACCTGTGTTATTTTTTAATTACGTTGTTTATTACATCTTTGCCCAAGCTTGACAAATAAAACACGAAGCCTCGTATCTTAACAAGTTACTGTCTAATTACGTCGTAATGTTGTAGGAAAATGTAGCAAACGGGCTTGTAGGAGTCTTTGTTAAAGACGCTCTTTGTGAATTTATTATTGTAGAGAATACTGACGGTGAAGCCTTGAGGCGTCCTAAAGATAAGATATAGTCAGAAGAAACATGTCAAAAAGAATTAAATAAACTAAATTATGTCTTGTGTAGCCTCCGTTAAAACAGGCTATAACTAGATAAGTTACATTCGATCAACAATACCACTATTGTTCCCACTGAAAAGGAGAAACCTCCACCTGTGAAAAACAACCGGCCCAATTACCTACTGGGACCCCGGGAGCCTGGGACCTGGAAGAATTAGCCTAACTACAGAACTTCGACATCGCCAATTGATAGTCAGATGGTAGTCGCTTCATGGAAAATAAAAGTTAGCGGCATCGCAAAAGATTCGGTGAATGATGATGTGTACGGAATGGATGCGCTTGTAGCACCATTTTCTTTTTGTTCTGTTAGAGAATGTTCACATTAACTTAGGTACTCTATGGTCAGTTCTATGTTCTAACTGCTTTATGATAGGTGACTAACAAGCATTCCCGTGCTTTGAAAAGTCCTGGTTGAAGGTTTTATGTGGGTTACAAAAAATAAACAAGTGGTAAAATATAAGCATACATTATATCTCTCTTGCACGCTCGGCTCAGGTGTAACGTGACACCTTTTCGTGCGTGCAGCCGGTGTTCATCGATTTTTAAGACATTATCACGTATAATGTTAAAACGGCGGAATAGTCGGCGAATGTTAGATCCCTAACCCAGAAAGTCAAGCCCATTTTAGCAACTGAAACATCATATAAAAATTCTCTCCAACGTCACGCTTTATCTCCTTGAAATATCGCTGGCTCGTGAAACAGGAGGCTTACAGCAATTATCCCTCGAGTACCTACGAACAGCAATAACATTCTATTAACTCGACGTTACAAACGTCCTCGTAATCTGCTCAGTTTTAGTACTTTATGGCACCCGAGCGGCTGGATGTGTCTGTGTGGTGTTATTTACAGTATACCTATGTATGTGTTTGACTAACTTCTTATAAAGAGGAAAGATTTGATTGTTTGTTTGTTTGCATTGTTGCATGACTCCGAAACTACTGAACCGATTGGAAAAATTATATCACTGTTCGAAAGGTGAACATAGGCTATATTTTATTCCCTTGAATCCCACGGGACCGGGCAATACGCGGGTGTAAGCGCTTGACGTCCGCTAGTGTGACATACAAAACTGGTAAGGCCTGGACGGGGAGGCAGGAATATTCGTGGTTGAAGGGTAATAATTATAGTTCTGAAATTAATCGTTACCTACTTTTTTGAAGTAAAACTTCTATAGGCGCGACTAGGGAGTATAAACTCAGATTTTTTCTGACAGAAGTAACGCTTACTATTTGAATTTTGAATAGCGGAAACCTAGTTTTCGCTATTCAAAATTCGAATGAATGATATTATATAACCTTGGATGCCGTCAATGGCAAAGAAGTTTTACTTCAAGCGCGCGTAAAGGTTACACGCACACTTTGCGCACTTTTTTTTTACGTGAGGAAAATCCTACATAGATGCTATGCCGGACTCCTACCGACTAAAAACCTCACGTATCCTGCCTAACAGGCAACAGCTTGGGAGCCCCGGGTAAGCCCTCGGATGGATACCCGAGGACATCGTTACCTAGGTTCCAGTCCAATCTTTCAAGAGATAGCAGCTTGATCAGGCATAAGTCTTGAGCTTTGTAATATATACGATCTCAGTTAATCAAATTTCCCATTGTATCTAACTTTAAAATCTTCTGTATTTCGGTCGATTTGTTTAGGGTCGGCAGCGCGAGTGTGGCACCTCGGTGTTGCAAACGTTCATAGGCTGCGGTGACCACCGGTCCTTCTGGTGGGCCGTATGCTTGTCTGCCACCTTAGTGGTATAAAAAAAAATCTGTACCTTGTTATTTTGTAGTTAGTACAATAAAGCATATATCTATCTATCTATCAAACAAATCAGCCTATCTACATTCACTGCCGGACGTAGGTCTTTCAAATTTAATTTATTTTGGGAGGGTGATTGACTGCACTGGGCAGAAGGGTTGTTACAGTGATTTGTTTCGAGTTTTCCTTCACGTCGCGTCGCCATGGCCTCGTCCGTCAGTCAACCAGACCCTTTCAGACCAATTCAATTTTTGTAGTAAAACTTCTTTAGGCGCGACTAGGGAGTAACTCAGATTCTTTTTCTGACGGAAGTAATGCTTACTATTAGAATTTTGAATAGCGGAAACTACACTAAGTATACAGACTAGGTATGTGTAGTTTGCGCTATTCAAAATTCAAATGAATGATATCTATTAATATAACATTTGAATAATCTTTGTAAAACACATGAATAATAAATTAATATAATTAAAAAATGTCAGTGATATATGCCGCCAATGGCAAAGAAGTTTTACTTCAATCGCGCGTAAAGGTTACACGCACACACTTTTTTTCATAATTCAAAACATTTCACATATTTCACAAACATTTCAATGTGATTCAACATACCTAAAGGAAAATAGAAATTTAAGAAAGTAATTTTCAGGTTTCTTTGCAGTTGATAAAGAGAAGATTACAGATACACTTTGATTATTTAATTTATGCTCATAATATGTCTCATACATACATACATACATATGGTCACGCCTTTATCCCCGAAGGGGTAGGCAGAGGCATATTATATGCCCACATTTCACCGTTGTATAATTAGTCCCACGTAATAGGTGGTGAGCCGTATTGCCGTGTTTAAATGGACAGGCGCAGGTTGTGACTGTCTGCTGTTGAAATAAAGCCTTCAACTTAGCTTAACGACTGCAATTTTACTGGCAACCGGGACCAACGGCTTAACGTGCCTTCCGAAGCACGGAAACGCTCAAATAAATGTCACAAAGTGATCACATGGACGGTCACCCATCCATGGACCGGCCATAGTGAAAGTTGCTTACTGCAGTGATCGTTTACAGAACACTGAGTCCGCGGGGCCACGAGCGCTTCATCTAATATGTCTCAAAGAATAAAAACTCACTTGAGACTTTACCGAGTTTGAGCTCGGATGTAACATTACTGGTCTTGGTCATTGCTATAGAAAGATACTGATTTACAAAACTTACAGTAATGGGAATAAGGGCGGGACTGTTCTCAAAACGTCTCACTCGAGAGAAACTTGAAATAAGTAGGTAAGTAAAGGGTTTCATGACACTAGTAGGTTGGTTTGTAGGTTTCGATTAATTTCAAGTTTTTCTTCTGTTTACAAACACCTTGAATAAATAAATATTTACGGACATTTCGTTTGATTAAAATTTTTTTATTCATTATATTATATATGATTATTAAGACATTTAGTTTGATTAAAATAGATGACTATTTTAATAAATTATATTATATAACAATTGATACCGTCAATGGACAAGAAGTTTTACTTCAATCGCGCGTAAAGGTTACACGCACACACTTTTACACGCAACTTGAAAAGTTCAACAGCAAGTAGGTACATCTTTTTTTTTCTTTTTTAACGTGAGGGAAAATCCATCATGAATACTATGCCGGACTCCTACCGACTAAAAAACCTCACGTAACGCCCAACAGCCTATGGTTGGGAGCCCCGGGTATGCCCTCGGAAGGATGTCCCAGGACTCACAACAGACCCACGGCCGCCACGGCGGCCTCGCTCAGGGGGGTGGTTCGGGTGCTATCCCGCGTCTTTGGGGGGATCAGCAAGTAGGTACCTACTAATAATATCACTAAACACCTATTAACAAGGGCTGCAATATAATTGCGAGAAGAGTATGCTCTGCTCTGCCTGTACCTTCAGTGAGTAGTATTATGAATGTATAAATTCTATGAACTTATTTCCTGCCCTGCCATCTCCATGTTTTTCGTTCCTCAGCATCCCTCGCAGAATAACAAATTAATGGATATTGCAAATTATATACCGGTATCTGAATAAACAGAAGCGTTTAAGTCTCCCCAATCTCATTAAATCTTTTCTCTGGAGTTAAACAGGCGTTTGAGAAAACGTTAATTAAGCCGACTGGTTTACGAGAGATTACGTGAGCGATTCTCGACAATATTACTCGAATTCGTAGACGTGAATTTACTGGTAGAATGTCATTTGTCTGATATTTAGAAACGGCTAAAGATGAGACATAAGACTAAATATATTTCACCAGTAAACTTTCGGTCTACACTTTCAATTCTAAAGATTGAGTATCGGTGCCCAGTTATGTATTACATATTTATTGGTGTTCTAGTAACACCCGCGGCTTTACCCGCGTGATGGAGTTTTCCTGTATGCCGTACGCCGACTCCCACGGGAACTTAATTGTGCATTTCAACATGTAAACTACCTGTACTGCTCGTTCGCTCTAAGTTTGCCGCTTGGCTCCATATTGAAGTCGAATTTTTAATTAGACGAAGTAAATTGACAGCAACTAATGTCACTCTTCATACAATGTTGCTTATTTTCTATGACGAAGTGACATTAGCTACTGTCAATTTACTTCGTCTACTTAAAAATTCCCCCCTTTCCCAACCGACCACCTGAGTTATCCACCTGGTTGGTCAGTTAGGAATAAAAGTTCCTTACCACCCACCCCCCCTCTACGCCAGCGGCAAATTTAGAGCGAACGGGTAGTATATGAAATGGTTCAGATTATATAAACTTAAACTTGGTATTAATGTAGATGTAAAGTTGTAAACCTTTTTGTTTAGGGTTCCGTACCCAAAAGGTAAAAAAACGGGACCTAATTACCGAGACTCCGCTGTCAGTTCCTTACTCACCAGACTGTAGTTAGGTACCTAATTTTTAATATTCACGGACATTTCACACGACGCTAAGAATCTTTTTTTTTTAACGTGAGGGAAAATCCTCAAGGATGTTACGCCGGACTCCTACCGACTAAAAAACCTCACGTAACGCCCAACAGCCTATGGTTGTGAGCCCCGGGTAAGCTCTCGGAAGGATGTCCCAGGACACGCTAAGTAGGTATCTGATTCCAAAGTAAGCTAGGAAAAACCTGCTTGTGTTATGGGTATCAGACCACGGATATGAATACTTATGTACTTTTAAATAGAAACATAGAAACACCCAGACTCTTGAGACAAACATTTATGGGTCACACAAATATTTGTCTCCGGTGCGGTGGGAATCAAACCCACGACCTCCAGCGCCGCAGGCGGTATCACTAGAATCACTACCGACTGCGCCACAGAGGCAGTCGAAATATATTTTATGAACCGTGATAGCTACAGTTGAAATTTTCACTGATGATTTTTGTTGACACATAGAATAGAAGGTACCTACGTGATGGTACCTATGACATAGGTACCTACCTATCAAAAACAGCAAAAAAAATTTACGGTGGGAGCTCCCATACAAAAAAACTTAATTTTTTTGCAGTTTTTTGTTACGGAACCCTCCTCCGACTCGCACCTAGCCGGTTTCATTTTTGTATCGAATATCATTCAAGTGTATGATATAATATTCAGCCAATATGTCGGAATCTGAGCAGCTATGACGTTGAACAGACGGCCTTTATGTAATTTGCGAAGTAGGCTGTTCTTCAAAGATATCATGACGACCCGTCCTTGGAGGCCATATTGTTTTCTATTTGTTTAGGTTTATGTAAGGAAATTCGTCCGCCATTGTGCTCGGTGTTGGCGGTTTTTCTTTGGGAATAAATTTTGTGTTGATTTAGGTGCCAAGGTTTTGAGGACACCTACTGCTTACATAATAAAATAAGTAGGTATTCGTGGTTGGTGCCCACTGTAGTGCATAAGTCTCATCCAAGTATTGAACAAACCATATTTTGGGATATTTTTGACTTGTTTTTTAGGATTCCGAACCCAAAGGGTAAAAACGAGACCCTATTCATGAGACTTCGCTGTTCGTCTGTCTGTGTGTCTGTCTGTCAGTCACGAGGTAGTATCTCTGGAACCGTGATAGCTAGAGAGCTGAAATTTTTATAGATGATGTGTATTTCTGTTGCTGCCGTAACAACAAATACTAAAACCGAAAAAAAATAATTAAGGGAGCCCCCTTACAACAACCCCATACAACAAACGTGTTTTTTTACCGTTTTTTGGTACGGAACTCTCTGTGCTCGAGTCCGACTCGCACTTGGCCCGTTTTTCCTTTCAAGAGCCTCGGAGAATAACTTCGTTCGTGAACTACAATAGTTATAGATAGAATTTCAGGCTGCTTTTATCTAAGTTTATGTAAATAAGTATAATCATACCTATATCCTCGAAGGGGTAGGCAGAGGCATTATAATCATCCCACTCCGAGTAACATGTAAGTCTGTGTCCACATTTCACAAGTTGTATTTTTGAAGTGAAACTTCTTTATCGGCGCGCGTTGGAAAAAAATTTGCGTCACGTCACGTCACGTCACGATTTTTGGTTACGCGCCATCTTTGTTCTGTTCCTCACCACGGTGGATTCGAATTAAGAGTACTTTATCCAGGGATAGCATGTCATTTAAGGGTTTTTGGACTTTTTGACTTTTGGGCTTTTGGACTTTTGGACTTTTGGATGGGACATTGGTACTTTGGGTCTTTGGGACTTTGGAACTTTGAGACTTTGGGACTTTTGAACTTTTGAACTTTTGAACTTTTGAACTTTTGAACTTTTGGACTTTTGGACTTTTGGACTTTTGGATGGGACCTTGGTACTTTGGGTCTTTGGGACTTTGGAACTTTGGGACTTTGGGACTTTGGGACTTTGGGACTTTGGGACTTTGGGACTTTGGGACTTTGGGACTTTGGGACTTTGGGACTTTGGGACTTTGGGACTTTGGGACTTTGGGACTTTGGGACTTTGGGAGTTTGGGACTTTGGGAGTTTGGGAGTTTGGGAGTTTGGGAGTTTGGGAGTTTGGGACTTTGGGACTTTGGGACTTTGGGACTTTGGGACTTTGGGACTTTGGGACTTTGGGACTTTGGGACTTTGGGACTTTGGGACTTTGGGACTTTGGGACTTTGGGACTTTGGGACTTTGGGACTTTGGGACTTTGGGACTTTGGGACTTTGGGACTTTGGGACTTTGGGACTTTGGGACTTTGGGACTTTGGGACTTTGGGACTTTGGGACTTTGGGACTTTGGGACTTTGGGACTTTGGGACTTTGGGACTTTGGGACTTTGGGACTTTGGGACTTTGGGACTTTGGGACTTTGGGACTTTGGGACTTTGGGACTTTGGGACTTTGTGACTTTTGGACTTTTGGCCTTTGGGACTTTTGGACTTTTAGATGGGACCTTGGTACTTTGGGTCTTTGGGACTTTGGAACTTTGGGACTTTGGGACTTTGGGACTTTTGGACTTTTGGCCTTTGGGACTTTGGGACTTTGGGACTTTGGGACTTTGGAACTTTGGGACTTTGGGACTTTGGGACTTTGGGACTTTGGGATTTTGGGACCTTGAGACCTTGGGACTTTGGGACTTTTGGACTTTTGGCCTTTTGGACTTTTGGACTTTGGACTTTGGACTTTTGGACTTTTGGACTTTTGGACTTTTGGACTTTTGGACTTTTGGACTTTTGGACTTTTGTACTTTTGTACTTTTTGACTTAATTTAAGGTGAGGTGAAAATTAAGTTTATGAAGAAGTTTCACTTCTTACGTGTGTACACTAAGTACACGCAATTTTTTTTATATAATGAACGCTCATAATAATAAATGCGATTGAAAACAACTCGTGTCTGTCTGTAATTCTTTCACGCCTGAACTACTGAACTATGGTGACGAATATGATGTTTGATGTGGAATAGAAATAGACCAGAACTTGGGAAAGAAAATTTATCCCGAAAAAAAGTGTTAAAATGGAGGATGATGTAATTGATTATGGAATTTCATCAGAAACTGTATTTCTGATAAAGTGCTTTTACACTTTATCGGAAATACCTACCCAAATACTTGTTTTCAGCGTTCCGTGTAGGTTACTACCACAGCACTTTTTATTACAAAGGTTAGGTACCTAAAAGAAAAACGCTGCCCAAAGTTATAGTTGCAAGCCTTCGATCAACAATATACTTACTGTAAGTATCTACCTATATTGTTGATCGAAGTTGCAAGCGCACAAAGTCACGGTAGTTACTAGTAGTAGGTAGTCTGTTGCTGTAATGTAAACATACACTGTTTAAAGTTTCAAACCCGATTCAACCCCCAAAGAAGCGGGATAACCCGAACACTCAGGCGAGGCCACGGTGGTAGCCAAAGTTTGCTGCAACGTGTCCGAAACGTCGGTGTATCTAAGTTAAAAGTATTTCGCGTGAAGTCCAGAGTTCTATAACTATGAGCCAAATGTTGCCCCGAATCCTGGGACTTCTATTTATTTACTTAACAGTTTATGGTTACTTAAAAGTTTAAAACGTTTGTGGTACATACATATCTACTTATATTATTACTAACTGATGCCCGCAGCTTCGCCCGCGTAAAATTTGTTCCCGCGGGAACTTATTCCCGGGATTAAACATAGCCTGTGTGTTATTCCAGGCTATAATGTATCTCTATACCAAATTTCAGTCCGATCCGTTCAGCGGTTTGAGCGTGAAAGAGTAACAAACATCCACACTCACAAACTTTCGCATTTATAATATTAGTAAGATATACAGATGTAAGGAGGAAAAAGATACAATGGCTTACAAACAAATAAGTAGGTAAGTAAGTACTTACATAAGTAGGTACATGCTACCTGTTCGCTCTAAGTTTGCCGCTGCCGCTGGCGTAGAGGCTGGTGTATAGGCGTAGACTCACGTAGTATGGGAGGCGAACGGCAAACTTAGATCGAACGGGCAGAACTTTACCACGGCCGAGTGTCAGCACTGCGAGGACCGCAGCAATGACGCAGCGCTCCATACGGTGAGAGGGTCGCTCACCGTCCTTACACAAGCAGGCCCATGACAACAGCGTGACGTGAGGAAATCACGCACGCCCCCCCCCCCTTAGAAGCGGGATCACACCCGAAACCCCCCAAAGACGCGGGATAGCACCCGAACCACCCCTCTCGGTGAGGCCGCAGTGGCGGCCGTGGGTCTGTTGGGAGCCCTGGGACATCCTTCCGAGGGCTTACCCGGGCTCCCAAACATAGGCTGTTGGGCGTTACGTGAGGTTTTTAAGTCGGTAGGAGTCTTAGTACCTTCTTAGTAGGTATCCATGAGGATTTTCCCTCACGTTAAAAAAAAACGGGCAGTACTTAGGTAGGTACTTATTTGTAGTAGGTGAAATGTGGGCATAATATAATATGCCTTTGCCTACCCCTTCGGGGATAAAAGACGTGATCATAATATGTATGTATGTATGTATGTTACATAAGTACGTACCGGCCATAGCCACACACACACACACACCGCCTTTGACTTGGGATGGGACAAAAACTAATATCTACCTATTGTAATGTGGGCGTATACAATGCCACTGCTTACCCCTTCAGGGATAAAGACGTGACTAACAGGTATTATGATAATGATATGTATTGTAAGAATATGATAGATGTAAATAATACTTAGGTACTTGATATTTAGGACCATCGATATAGAATGATAATATATATAACTCTATGTTTAGGACAATAAATGATGAAATTAGAAGTTAAGTAGAAAGGGGAAATCCCCGCAACCTCAGGGATTCCTACACGTTGTAAAAAAAAAAGCATTAACTGGTTTTTCGTAAATAGTTGTGCAATAAATACACGTGTAGATATTTTGCACAAAATTGCCATCACTCTAAAGTTTTGAGTTCAATAAATTCTGCTAACACGTTCAAGTGTCACATTTCATCAGACCATTTCTCTTTGTTGCGTCAGACATATGGCCATGTTGTTTAAGGTCATCGTGTTTGAATCTTCATCGTGCAAACCCTGCAAGACAAAAAATACCTTATGCTCTCGAAATCCCATGAATTGACAATACTTAGGCTTTATTACAGGTGTATCCTTAACTAATAAATCCTTAAAAATAAAAGGAATAGAAAGTACATACCTACATAAGCCCTTTTTGTACGTGAGGGAACATCCTCATGGATGCTATGCCGCACTTCTACCGACTAAAAAACCTCACGTATCCTGCCTAACAGCCTACGGTTGGGAAGCCCGGGAAAAGCCCTCGGTAGGATACCCCAGGACTCCCAACAAACCTACGGCTACCACTGCGGCCTCACCGAGGGGGGGAGTTCGGGTGCTATCCCGCGCCTTTGGGGGGTTTTCGGTTATTATCCCGCTTCTTAGGGGGGGCGTATGTTAATTTCTCACATCACGCTGTCGTCTAGGGCCTGCTTCAGCACTCAATGGACAGGCTGTTTAAAAGTGCTCTTGAAAATTTTCAAAATCAAAGTGGTCACCTATCCGAAAGCCAGCCATAGCAAAAGCTGCACTGAGCCAGCAGGGCTGCGGCTGCGTTCCAGTAAGATGTAGTTGTTAATAAGCCAAGTTGTAGGTAGGTAATCCTTTATGAGCAGCTTGAAATTTTCAATAGCAGGCAGGCAGCACCTGCGCGTGTCCATATCAACGCGGCAATGCGGTTCATCACCTATTAACTGTACATGAGAAAATTTCTAAAAAGTGAAATGTGGGCGTATAATTCGGGGATGAAAGGCGTGATCTCAGAATTTTTGTGAGGGCTACCACCCATTTTGCATTACACCATACACCCAGAGCTAGAGTTTAAAAAAAAATCCGTTTTCTTACTTTCTTCTTTCCGGAAATTCTCTTTAGTTCCTTGGGGCACCCTTTCGAAGGTTTACCCTGGACTCCTGGCCGTAGTATTGCAGGGTACCAGCCATAAGGAGTTCGGCATGGCAAGAGGATTTCCTCACGTAAAAAAAGAAATACACTTCGATACGGTCGGTGCTAAGATCGGTCACCGTTTGTGGTATTTCCATTTATAAGCATTTTCATTTCAAACAACAAAATTTTCATAGGCTACGGTTAGACTTTCAATGGGCTTAGCTTTTTAGTAGTATCAAAAACTTTTTGCTGACGAATTACTGTGACGAATTAATTAAAAAAGAATTAATGCCCAGTCTATCGCATTTTGTTTATTAGGAAGAAACCCAGACGATGTTACTCAAACCTAAAATAACTCCTGCCTAACGTTCAGTTTACGAGCGTGAATATAAAACATATTATTTAAAATTAATTCAAATAGGTATCAAATTGATGTTACAGAACAATAACACAGTAGATATAGTGTAACAACAAAAAATACACCTTTACATATACAGGCTGTTGTTTTAATGACATCGGTCGAAACATTTTTATCGTCTGAGCAATATAACCTTAAATTACGTTGCACTCGCTTTGTACACTGGAGTTCTCCAAAACGTCAACTGTTTTTTTTTTCAAGGTATTCGGTACCCTGAACCACGCGAGAGAGTTTTTATTGCCAGTTTCTAATTTTATCACTGGCCCTGGGCCTTGAAGCCTTGCATAGCTGGCAATAAATTTGGAAACAATAATCTAAAAGAAATGTTTCTTTATGATCTATAAATTTATATAATTAAAGATATTTTGATTTCAAGAGCATTGACGTCGTGTTTCTCAAGTATTTAGGGCCTTGCCTTGACATCGTGTTCGATAACAACGCCGGGCGCTGGAATTTCGTAGAGATTCCAGTAATTTTAGTTTGAGGGACATTTTATTTTTATTTTTACACATCGTAATTTAGCCCAAACTAAACTAATGAGATTGTGCTATGGCTATAGTAGTGCATACTTATAAAATTCTATATAAATAAGTACCTACTACATAATATTATACACAGAAACTACCCAAATTCCGTAACAAACATTTGCGTATATCAAGCAATATGATTCTTCCAGCGGGACTAAGTGGGACCGCCTCTTTCTGCGAGCAGGTCATGCTCGTGAAAGAGGCGGCGCGGGCGGGGCGGGAACGGGAGACCACTCTCGCTCCCGAGTTCCGACGTGTCTTTGCCGAAGACTATCGGCTTCCATGACCGGGTTCCTGAGGAACGGTGAGATGGCTGCTCATCGTCCTTACAGAAGCAGGCCCATGATGGCAGCGTGACGTAAGAAATTCACACACGCCCCCCCCCCCTGAGGAGCGGGATAACACCCGAAACCCCCCAAAGACGCGGGATAGCACCCGCACCACCCCCTAGGCGAGGCCGCAGTGGCGACCGTGGGTCTGTTGGGAGTCCTGGGACATCCTTCCGAGGGCTTACCCGGGGCTCCCGGTAGCACGATAATAAAGGGAAGGTTTATATTACCTGAACTAGTTGTAACGGAGAAATGACGAACTACTCAGGGAAAGGGATGTAGGATATCTAGAAGGCACCCTAATACGCTCCAGCTAATTGGTAAAGTGCTCTGCTTTACAACGTGTTATTAGAGTTCACACGTGATTGGCTTCCAAACGAGGCATTGTCAAGCAGCAGTAAATCTTTCATTTTCATAAATATACATATATGTAATTATGTCAATATTTATATATGTAGCAATACACCACGTGTCTATTACTTTAGTAGGTAATTACACACACCAATTGGTCCGCAACGGTTAATCTACAGATTTGTGCTATAGAAAGATAAGAAAATAACTTCTAAGGAAGTTTTTTTTAATGCAAAACAGTTTTTCTTTCAGAGGATTATAGTATTTTGAAAGATAGAGTCATGTTTTTAAACTAAATGTATAGGTACCTATATAGATTAAAATTAAAACAGGCTGTATAGTATTGAACACGACTCTATATTTGCAAAAAGACACACTAAGTAACGTTCGCATAGTCAGCATCTCATGTAAATTTCTGCCAATTCATATAAACGGTGCCAATGTTTATATTTTACTATAAAAATGATGTCCACCTAGTTATTTGCTAGTTGCCATTGTACAGTTAGCAACTCATTACATAAAGTACTTGTTTTAAAATTAATTAAAAATGAAAACGCTGTACATTTGTGGCCTACTCTTGTTAATTTCAAGTACTTTTGCTTTTAAATCTGACTACGAATACCATCAAGACACAGACGCCTGGTTTAAACTGCAGAATGTCGCAGCAAATTGGCAGCAAGCATTTTTCCGGTGTCACCACGAAGGTGCTGTCCTTGCGTCTCCAACTAGTGAAGATATGCTAAGCGCCATGAGAACAATCATTCAATACAACGGCAACAGGGATGCGTTCTTCATCGGCACTCACTCCAAGTTCTCTGCAGGACAATTCGTATCTGTAGAAGGCGTTCCTTTAGACAACATGCCAGTCAAGGACATGCTGCGAGAACTTAACACAGAAGAAGGACAATGTTTGGTAACGGACGGTATTTATATCAGCGTGGAATCCTGCATGAAGTCACTCCCATACATTTGCTACAAAAAGAAAATGCCGAGTCAAAACATGACGGAGTGTGGAACATTTGATGAAGAATATCATATAGAAGCGAGCACTGGCAGCTGTTACAAAGTGCACAAAGATCTTCGTACTTGGTCAGAAGCAAATTCCATGTGCGTCTCTGAAGGTGGTCACTTGGCCATTCTGAACGACGCCAAAGAAGCTGACATTGTGCATAATATGATTACAGAAGGTATGTCAAACTCGACAGAATTCAACTCCATGTTCATAGGCCTACGGGATTGGGATGGAAATGGTACCTGGTTTAGTATCCATGCCGAACCTATGCAACGACTGTATAGCAACTGGAACACCAATCAGCCAGAGAATTCGTATGAATATGAGCAATTCTGTGGAGTCATGGTCCGCACAGGCGAGATTGATAAGGCTGTATGTGATAAGTTTTCAGGTTTCGTGTGCGAAAAGGATCCTCGAAATATTCGTTTTGTTGCTGAAAATCAAGCTATAGTGATGTAAAAAGTATGTAGCATGAAGTGTAATGCAGTTAAATAAATATATTTATTCTGTGATAATAAACAGGTATCTTATTTGTTGTGTCAATAAAGTTGGATAATTTATAAAGAGCCTTCTTATTTCTTTGTTAAATCTACTTGAGCACTTCTATTTTGGTTTCCCTGTAAGGGCAAGTCGAGTAAAGGATGTTTGGTAGGTATTCCCAAGGCTACTAAGAGCAGATGCTAGGTGACTCCACAACTTGCTGTCTATAGCCAACAGTAGGTACTACCCGTTCGCTCTAATTTTGCCGCTGGCGTAGAGGCGTATACCGGATATTTTAATTAGACGAAGTAAATTGACAGTAGCTAATGTCTCTTCGTCACAGAAAATAAGCAACATTGTATGAAGAAGTGACATTAGTTGCTGTCAATTGACTTCGGCTAATTAAAAATTCGACTTTAGTATGGAGGCGAGCGGCAAACTAAGAGCGAACGGGCAGTAGTCTGAAAGCTCTCCGATTCAGTCTCGAACAACGCGTGTGGGAAGGAGGTGCCACGCGCCACTCAGTGAAGAGTATAGTCTACGCCAGAACCGAAAGATTTGAAAGGTGGTTTTTGTGTTGAACCACAGACCCTTGGAACACTCTACCAGCGCGGATCCTGAAGAGGAACATCATTGGGTTGTGAACTTTATGGGCGCTTTCCAGAGCCTGTGAACTATGACATTATAGCCCCCAATTCGCTAGATCTCGCCATGGCCCTACATCAGGCGGGCGGGCGTTTTCATTCAGGTTTCAGGAGCTAAGTGAATCAAATTTCATAGTATTTGATCAAGTACCTACGTACCTACCTAACAGCGGCGAAGGCTGAATATTTTCAAAAGGTAAGCCGGTGAAAAAAATATTATCCAGTTGGTCACACCTATAGTGTAGGTATTTTGCGTATTTATTAAATGGTGGCGCGCGGCGGTGTAATGCCTTTTGTGTTTTGTTTGCCACCTGTACTATACTCGTAAGATTCATGTAGGTACTTAATTTAAAACAATGTCTTACGTGCATGATAAATTGGCTTATATAAAATTATCATAAATTATCTACTGATGACTAAAAAGATATTCAAAACACTAACCATGTTTTGAAATTATTCTACTTATCTCTGCAAGCTCGTACCTACCTATTTCAATTTGTCTCGATTGAAGTTAATTGAAAATAATTCATAAATTTGGGACTTAGACGCGAATTAGGTATAGGTACTTCTAATGTTTTTAATAATATGCATGTACTAACTAATGCCCGCAGTTTCGCCCGCGTAAAATTAGTTCCCGTGGGAAGTTACTCCCGGGATAAAAAGTAGCCTATGTGTTATTCCAGACTATAATGGATATCTGTATCAAATTTCAGCCCGATCCGTTCTGCCGTTCGAGCCTGAAAGAGTAACAAACATTCACATTCACACTCACAAACTTTCACATTTATAATACTAGTAAGATTTCAAGTACCTATAGAGTATTAAAAACAGCGATATTTTACAAAACAAAATTGAAATGAAAACATACTTCTTATCTATTTTTTTCAAAAATATCTGACAAGATGATTCTATGGAACAAAACTGCTTTATTATGTTACTAGCTGAGCCCGCAACTTCGTTTACGGCACATAAGGTGTATGAAAGGAAAGGTATTTCTTCATCAGAGTCATCAAGCAGCGTCTGAAACTGCCCTGTTTGCTTAATCATAAAAGAGCTTAATGATTAATTCTATTTTAAAACAATTCAGTCCACGCCTTCGGCGCGGACTGAATTGTTTAAAAATAGTCTTAATCATTAAGTCAATAAATAGTCTTAAATTAAATCTCTTTTATGATTAAGCCAACACGCCAGTTTAGGTTCACTCACATTCAAAGAAACCCCTACATTTAAAATTTTCAAAATATCTGATTCTTAAAAGTGTTAGGTATAACTCTTTTATTTCTAAACCGATTTACATAAAACAAACGCTAAATGTTAACTGGAGCAAACCTCAACACAATAAAAAAAACCGCATTGCAATCGGTTGAGCGGTTACTGAGATTAGCGTGCACAACCGTACAGACAAACAGATATACAGACATACAGACATACAGATAAACAGACAAAAATTCTAAAAATCATTGTTTTGGGTTCTATTGCGTTCATAAAGCCCCCCTATAATATTTTTTCTTATTTATCTTCCATGTACAGACAGCGACCTGTTACGATTTTATTATATGTATTGATTGATAAACTATTAATGAAACATTCAGCCAAAATAAAGATTATTAGGTATCCCAAGCCATTGGTATCCCATCACTAGCGTATTCTGAGATACTTGATAAATATAAAAAATGACCTTTATTTTTATCGAACCCGTAATACCGAAGGCCTACGTCCATCAGTGAGCATTGTATGTGACTCCAAAACAATAATCCCACAATAATTAAGTAGGTAATTTATAATGTACTTCTTACCACAAAACACAATTTTACACACTTTCACGATGTATTTAATACTTGGAATAGATAATTAACTAAAAAACAGCAACATCTTAGAAACTACATATAAACAATGTTTGATTTGATTCGCGGGAAACGCATGTGAAATGAAGTAATAACAACCCATCAAATTAAAAACACAGTTCGCTGGAAAACGTTTTGACGTGCGTTAGGTGCATTTAAATTGGTCGAGTCGTCAAGGCCAGCCGCCCCGCCAGCGACAATCAAAACAAAGAAATACGTTGTCCTTTTCTATTAATGACTGTCTCGCTTATAAACCACGAGTTGGTCGGCTTCCTAGACGCGAAAATCCGCGAATCAAATCTTCAAAAAATGTGAGAGAAAAGGACGCATATACTGGGTATAACAAAATTACCTATCCAAATTTCGTCACGTGACGTGGCATCAGTCAAGAAACATTACAAAAATGAAGAAAAAAAATCACATGAATACTTTAACCGTAAAGCCGTTTTAAAGGTCCTATTTTATCCTATTTTCACCCTTTCTATCGCTACTGAGCGGCAGTAGAAAGCGACAACGACAGCCAGACGGGTGCTCTGTGTTTGTTTTGCCACGACGACCATGTTACCTCGTGTTGCCGCGGTAAAAATGAATTCTTAATGTGCGAAAAAAAAAATTAAAAAAAATTAAAAAATTTACCCCCCTTTTTTATTAAATATTTGTATTTGATTTCCGATGCCAAGTCATCTCATGAAATTTGGAGAGGTAATTTTGTTACACCCAGTATATATTTGCGTAGTACTAACGAAAGAGACACAAAATGATCAGAAAGCCGGGCTTATCGTGATGTCAGAGATAGGGTCTTTGAACTTTGAGATTTAAATTGATTTCTATGACTTTTGTAGCAGACGAAAATGCCGACTTACCATGTAAATTTGCATATATTTTTATATTTAAATGAGTGTTGGAGAATATATTATTGTGTTTATTAGTTATGAGTAAATATTATATGTCACTGCCAGATCTGAAAAGGGAAGCCACAAGGAATGGGCTTGTATGGACAATTCGCCACTGCTACCTAACCTACTTTATTTAATTCGTTTCCCGCCCTACCATTCATTAGATGTTAAGGGGCGCGTCCCTAAAATGCACAAAAAGGCATTTAGGATTTTGGAAATATTCAAGAACTCACTTCATTAAATGACACTAAAATGGAACCTTAATGTCTTAACAGATGAGACTACATTAGCACCGTGTACTATTTAGAAAATAATTATTTACTTGCGAAAAAACCTCTAAAAATCATCGAAATTTACCTTTGTCAATTTGATTACTCCTGCTATTTCGATGATTTTTAATAATTTTGAGCGGTGTTTTTTCTAATGTAAGTAATTATTTTGTAAAAAGCACAAGGTGTTAGTGTAGTCTCATCTATTAAGAATTTAAGGTTCCATTTTAGTTTCATTTAATGAAGTGAGTTCTTGAATATTTCCAAAATCCTAAGTGCATTTTTTGCGGACGCGCCATAATCTAAAAATAATTTAGCTATAAAAAATGCCTCAATAACGTTTGACCTTCTTGTGGTAATGCATACAGTATTTTTTGTAAAACTGGCCAAGTGGGAGTCGGACGCACACAGAGGGTTCCGTGCCAATAAAAGACAAAAAATCACATTTCTTGTATGGAAGCCCCCATAATTCCCCTTTTACTCTGATATTATAGGATATTGTTGTTATAGCGGCAACAGAAATACATCATCTGTGAAAATTTCAGCTCTCTAGCTATGTGTCACGGTTCATGAGATACAAGCTCGTGACTAGTCGTGACGTACAGACAGACGGATGACGAATCTCATGAATAGGGTCCCGTTTTTACGCCTTGGGCATGGAACCCTAAAAAGTAGAATTTATAAAAGAACCCATTAAATATTTGGCAAAAAAAAGCGCTCGTGGCTTCTGTAAAGGATCACTGCAGTAAGCAACTTTCACTATGGCCGGTCCTTGGATGGGTGACCATCCACATGACCACTTTGGGACATTTATTTGAGCGTTTCCGTGCTTCGGAAGGCACGTTAAACCGTTGGTCCCGGTTGCCAGTAAAATGACAGTCGTTAGCTAAGTTGAAGGCCTTTATAGGCGGCTTGAAAAATTTCAAAAGCGGGCAGTCACAACCTGCGCCTGTCTATTTCAACACGGCAATACGGCTCACCACCTATTACGTGGGACAAATTCTAAAAAGGTGAAATGTAGGCATATAATATGCCTACCCCTTCGGGGATAAAGGCGTGAACATATGTATGTATGTAAAACAATTGTAGGTTCCTTTTTAGCGTTCCGTAGCAAAAGACTAAAAACGAGACCTAATTACCAAGACTTCATTGCTAGTCCGTTCGTCTGTCCCCAAGCTGTATCTATCTCATGAACCGCGATAGCTAGACAGTTGAAACTTTCACTGTAGCCGCTATAACAATATTATACTACAACCGAAACTAAATAATATTCAAGGGGGCTCCCACACAACAAATGTGTTTTTTGGCGAGTATTTTGGTACGGCACCCTCCGTGCACGCGTCCAATTCGCATTGGCTTATAAAATTATTCTTTAAATTACTTAGTATCTTCTGCAAATTAAAATTACACATTGGCACTTAGGAAAGAGATGGTGGATCTATTTCTTAAGTTACGTAGCGAAGCATAATAAAAAAAATAGTGTGGAACATTCATACACAACGTTATCTACCCTAACCTAAGCTAATAAGCTTGTGATATACGATCGAAACAACTAATAAACATACTTATGTATTTCTAAATATTAGAAGTTAATTTAGTCCATTAATTCCCAGGTGATCCTCGTGAAATGGAACGAACCACATCAGAAGTTGGCTTCATGCGACAGCAGCGGCATGATCCAGGTGTGGATCAAGTACGAAGGTCGATGGACCGTGGAGCTGATCAACGATAGAAGTACCCCCGTCACGCACTTCTCTTGGTCCCCTGATGGGAGAATGGCGCTTATTTGTTACCAGGTTTGTTGAAAAGTTATATATTTTGTTTGTTCAAAAAGAAATAATATCCTGTTTTCGTAACTATACATACTATACTATACTATCTTCACGCCAAATCTCTTGCGGGGTAGGCAGAAAGAACCGAGCGCCACACGGCACGGTCCATACACACCTCACTCGCCTCTTCAACTTTCATTTTTCTTTTCATGCATGCACGTCGGTTCCTACGGCTCTTGACACCACCCTCCACTAACACATGATTAATTTGGTCGTGGTAGGTGTGTCGTGGCCTTCCCCGACTCCTACGTCCATCCACTTTCGCGTTGTATATCTGTTTTGTCATTCTTTCATCTCCCATTCGTTCCACATGCCCGAACCATCGTAGCATGCCCTTCCTTACTTTAACACCGACACTCTCTTTCAGACCAACTCTCTTTCTTACATCTTCATTCCGAACGCGATCTGCGAGCGTTACTCCGCAGATTTTGCGTAGCGCGCGCATCTCGACCGCGTTTATTCTACTTTCATGCGTTTTCTGCCATACCCAACTCTCGCTTCCATACGTTAGCGTAGGTATCAGCACCGCATTGTGTACTGCGAGCTGGGCCTTTTGACTTAAGGCCTTGGTACCTAAAAGTTTGCCTAACGCTCCATTCACACTATTTCCCGCAGTTACCCTCTTTTCTACATCAGCGGTGTACCGTCCATCCCTGCTAAATGCACATCCAAGATATACAAACTCATCCACCTGTTCCAGCACTACATCATTTACAGTTATCCTGGCATTCGTTCTGTCCTCTTCTCTTTCGAATACCAACCATCACTTTCGTTTTAGACGCGTTCAAATGTAAGCCTCTCATTAGACAATCATCTTTCATCGTTGTGACTAGTGACTGTAGTTCTGATGGCGATTCGGCTATGAGCACGGCATCATCTGCATACAGCTAACAGTTCACAAGTAAGTCACCCATTCGCAATCCAACATTCATCGATCTTACTCTCTTAAGACAATCGTCCAGGTACAGGACAAACAGCAGAGCCGACAGCACGCAACCCTGTCTGACGCCAATGTTGACGTCAAACCAGGGAGACAGGCTGCCGCCCACCCGCACACATGCCGTACATCCCACATATGTAGACTGCACAGCACGAAGCAGCGCACCATCAATCCCGTATCCTGGCAATATATCCCAGAGATCCTTTCGTACAACTCTGTCAAATGCTTTCTCCATGTCCACAAAACCGCAGAAAGCCTTCCGGCCTACAGCAAGCTGCTTCTCTACAATGTTGCGGAGCGAGAAAACTTGCTCTATACATCCCCTTCCATTTCGGAAACCACCCTGCGCCTCCCACAGTAATCCGTCAGATTCCACCCTCATTCTCCTTTCAATAATTTTGCCATACACTTTAGCTGCTATACTGATCAAACTGATGGCCCTATAGTTGGCGCACTCCATACGTGAGCCCTTGCCTTTATACAAGGGCACGACGATAGCACGCCTCCAGTCCATTGGGACCCTTCCAGTCATCTAGCATAGATTGCTCAATGACCAGAAGGCGTCCCGGACGCAAGGACCACCTAATTTGATCATTTCAGCAGATATCCTATCAATTCCCGCAGACTTTCCATTTTTCAAGCTTCGTATCGACCATTCAATCTCTTCCAAAGTAATATCTCCGCTTGATGCTTGCACCGCAAGATCAGTCATCGCCTCCCTCGCAGTGCCCGCATCCGGGAGATATTCATACATTTCTCCAAAGTACTCATTCCACCGCTCTAACACCTCTAAGGGGTCCGCAAGAATGTCCCCAGCTTTACTCTTTATCTTATCCATTCTGGAAACTAACGAACAGCTCCGAGACTTCTTGACCTCCCTCCAAAAGAGTTTGGTATTCGTCTCGAAGTTCCTCGTCAGCTTCTCTTCCGCAATCATATTTATTCTTTCACGCTTCTCTTTCACTAAAGCTTTGGCTTCATTCTTGCAGAGGCGGTAAATTTCTTTCTTCGTGTCTTTCATCATTCAGTTGCAAAAATGAGACATAATCCAACCACGCTTTCTTCTTTCTTGCTACGCAGGATTGAACTTCTGCATCCCACCAGGCATCACCTTTCGAATGTTCATGTCTCTTTGCACTCCCACATGCTTCTTTTGCACTATCCACTATACTTTCTTTCATAATATTCCAGCATTCATCCACATCTAAGTCGGAAAGGCTCGCGTTTGCAAGCCTTTCACTGACTAAGCCAACATACATACTCCTTACGCTTTCATCTTCCAGTTTTTCACTCTTTATCCTTTCATAGTCTCCGAAAGGGACACGCACTCGCCAGTGCCTCCACTTCTTGAAAAGACCAACAAACCGGCTTACCACCAGGTAGTGATCAGTTTCAAGAGTGGGGCCTCTGTAGGCTCTTGTATCCCTTATAGCCTGTCGAAGACGATTGTCTATCAAAATCAAATCAATCACACTTTTTTCTTCCTTCCGTCTCCATGTATACGTGTGGATATCTTTGTGACGGAATAAACTGTTCGCCACAAGGAGGTCTCGTTCCAAGCATACGTCTAAGATTGACTTACCAGCATCATTCGCTCTCTTATCTCCATACGGACCAAGGACAGCATCGAAGCCATCTCGCTTGGTCCCCACCCATCCATTCAAATCACCACACATGATCAACATTTCGTCACTACTTAGTTATAAAACAAGAGAAAAAAATCGTTTTCGTATGTGGATACGCAAACTTTACTTACGAACGTGCATGGAAGGGTTTAAAATAAGTTCATAAATGGAGGTTATCTTGTCGGTCCAATTTTGAATGCTGAATCAATCAAGTCAGCTCATCACTGTTGGATGGAGGTCTCTCCCAATCCGCGCCACAACACACGGTCTGTGTCCAGTCTCAGCAGTGGACGTCTTTACCTTACGTTTGCAGGTCGCGGTCCCCACTTCAGAACTTAATTGCTCTATCAGCCTTCGGTTCTTCTGCAGATGTAGGTACCTACTCGTAGATTTCTGTAAAATAGGTACCCCTAATATATGGATTTTTGACCCTCGGGGAGTCTTAGGAGTTATTATTGAGGTAGTACTTATAGACTGAAATTCCTCCTTTAGAAATCCTGTGCTTCAGTAAAGGAATCTCAATGACTATACAGGAGGATACTTATTCAGGATAGAGACAGACAGACATGAAAAATTTAAATTACATTTTCGGCTTCAGTATCGTTTAGAGAATGCCCTACAATTAAAATTTTCAAATTAACTTCCATGTACAGACTCTCGACCCTCTACAGCATTGGTTTTCAAAGTGGGGGGGGGGGGGCACGCCCCACTGGGGAGGCGCGAAGACATGTAGATACAGGGGGGCGCGGTTAGATCACAGTGATAGACAGTCTTAATAAAATAAGCAATTCTTTTGCGGGCAATTGTATTCGAATGTACAATACATTGCCGACAGCCATAACAGGTTTGTCAGTTAATAAATTTAAAAAACTAGTAAAACTTAAATTGTGCCACAAAGCTTATTATAGCATTAAAGACTTTCTAGAAGACAAGACTGCCTGGCAGTGACACGAATTGCTCCTTTCTACATTTAAAAAAAAACTGTATTAGATACTAAGATGAATAAGAGGAACCGGACTGAGTTTCTTGGGGTGTTCTTCTCAGTCTGTAGCATTTCCGAACCCCCGGTAGAGTCACAAAAATTTTGACAAACCTAAATAATTTTTTTAAAAATTTCAAAGGGAATAAATTTTATTTTATTTTATTTATTTATTTATGTGACATCACAAGAGCAAGCTATGGAAATTTTGAAAAGATGCATAAGATACAATTTTGGATTAAATATCTCAAATCTTATACCTTTTTATTAATATTCATGAGGAGCATTGTTTTCAATAATAAAAACCAAGTTTCGAAGCAAACTAGATTTCGCTTGTAATCTACGTTGTGCAATTTTTTCATCTATATTAAATTCAGAATCGGGAATCTTGTCAAAATAATGCAAGCACATCCGTCTTTTTGTAAGAAGTGACCTTTTGTAAGTCTGACCGTGAATCGCTGGCATCAGGATAATAAGAGGGTAACGCACGATCTCCGTCGAGGCTGCATGTCTCCTACCTGGGAACCCTCCATGGGACCTGGAAGTGAGGGCCCTGGAGGAGGGTTCCCAGGACCCTATTCAATAAACCGTTGTCCGTCTGTCTGCCTTTCCGTCACGAGGTTGTATTTCAGGCACCTCGATAGCTAGAGCGCTAAAATTTTCACATAATAATGTATTTCTGTTACAAATACTAAAATCAGTAAAATAATAATTACTGTTATTTTATTTCAAAATTTTTTGGCGAGCCCACTTGCTGTTCCCTGGGCTGAGGGGAGGCGTGGGCATATTAATTTTAACAGTAGGGAGGCGTGATACCAATAAGTTTGGGAATCCCTGCTCTACAGTTTTATTATATGTATAGACTAGGCTAGCTGACCCTGGCAACTTCGTTTACGTCACATAAGGTCTAAGCAAGGAGAGGTATTTCTTCATCACACTCCTAGGAGCGTTTAAAACTGCACTGTTTGCGTAATCATGAAAGAGCTTAAATATAAGCTCTTTTATGATTAAGCCAACACGCCAGTTCAGATTTACACTCACATTCAAAGGAACCCTTAAATTCTAGGTTTTGCGAAAGTTGAGAAGACTCTAAGTCCTGAACTACTTAAGTTAAGTCCATTCTAAAACAATTCAGTCTACGCCTTCGGCGCGGACTGAATTGTTTTAGAATGAACTTAATCTTTAAGCTCTTTTATGATTAAGCAAACAGGGCAGTTTTATACGCTCCCATGAGTCTGTTTAAAAAATACCTGTCCTTTTATACACCTTATGTGGCGTAAACGAAGTTGCGCGGGTCAGCTAGTTAAATCTAAAATTGAAGTCCATATAAGAACCACGTCGTTATCTCTCATAGTTTCACACTTCTCCCTACTGACCCATTTGGCTTGATCATCCTGTATATTATTTCCTATTTGATTTTGAAACCTTAGGATACATATTATAATTATGTATATCGTTCCAGAACAGTGTTCGTTAGTGTGTTACGTTAACAAATTGGATTGAAGCCAATATTTGAGGTGACATTCAATCAAACACTTTACGTAACAATCGTTTTATGGAATAAAATAGTATCTTATGTTACGTCAATAGTCGATTCACGATACCTTCGTCACATTTTCCATTCAAAATCTGTTTAAGTAGGTACCTACCTAAGTGCTAACTCGGTTTTATAGCATAAATGCTGTGCAACCCTGGTTCCCCTGACGTAGGTACTTTGTCGCTCGTCCGTCACTCTCGTTGCACCTTGCACCTCATACCTTCATTCCTCATTGTGTTGCCATTCTTTTCCACCCCGTTGGATAATAGCGTGATGATGACATATTCCTAGATTCCAATATTTAGGCAGAGGCTACACGACCATAATTCTATCGTTAGTATTTGGTTCCACAAACACCGTGCTCAAGCTGAATCACCAAATTTCTTGATTTCTTTTATGCTAATGTTGGCAAGAAATCCTCAACCGATACGTCTTTTTGTCGAAACTTTAGCAAAATAACAATACGGAGGGTACAATCCCATTTATTATAAAACAGTACGAAAACTACGGTCACAGACGTCGGGCAGATGAAATCTCTTTGTGTAGATTGATGGACAATTTTCCACGACTTATGAGCCCTTTAATATTTTCGTCCCTGTTCTTGATTTGTTTTGCAAGTTGTGTACATTTTTCGTTTCATTGTTTACAGAAATCGTAATATGATTTGGGAAACAGTGAACCACTATAACAATTAAATTGTTAGAATAGGAAGGTACCTAGCCCCTTTAAAGGCATTTTGCTTCTTGAAAACGTAGATATACAAAATTATGTACTATAACGTAGGACTTTAATGACGCATCTTTCTCACAAAATTGGCTCATTTGATAATGCGCCTATAATATCTAGCGCGAAATATGACATTTCTTCCTATGACAATTCTTTACGAGGTTATCAATAATGTACTGGTGGTCGTGAGGCGATTTTCTTGACCAATAATTAGGTATTTTGTTTTATTCCCCGTGTGGCAATGTGAAATGTCGTAATAGTCCATTGCGTAGAGAAGGAAACTCGAAATTAAACCCGGTTGTAAGTAAAATGACAATCGTTAAGCCAAGTTGAAGGCCTTTTATGGGCGGCTTGAAAAATTTCAACCGCGGGTCGACACCAATCACGACGCCTTTCCACTTCAACACGGCAATAGGCTCACCACCTATTACTTGGCGTGACTATAGATATGTATGTAATTATGTATTTATGTTGATACACATAAGTACTTATGTAAATATTTTTGTAAGTGGATACAATATTATTAGGTAGTAGCTTCAAAGGTAGTAATAAAATTAGGTTTCCAAAATACTTAAAGGTAAAATACTTACCTAAACAATTTATATATTTTGACGTGACAAACGCCATTGAGTACCTATGGTGCCACCTGCTTGAAATTAACGCGTTGAATTAATAAGGCGGTAAGTGTTCCTTCGCTGTTATTCTAAAAGCATGTCGTTGTCATCGCCTCCGTAAGCTCTCAAGGTACCTGAGAGCTTTTGGTATTTTGGTGCTTCTTCGTGAAAACCTGTTTTAGATGTCTATTAAGTAGGTTAAGTGTTGTTTCTTTGGAACACTTTTGTTCAGAATGATCCGTTGCTATATTAATAACTAGTGGACATCACGCTGTTTCACCCGGGGGAATACGGGAATAAAATATAGCCTATGTTCACCGCAAAGAGTGTAGCTTTCCAACAGTGAAAGAATTTTTCAAATCGGTCCAGTTGTTCAGGACCCTATTCGATGCAAACAAACAAACAATGAAATCTTTTCTCTTTGTCTTATCTCTTATAAATAAAAATTAATCGCAAAATGTGTTGGTAAGCGCATAACTTCAGAACGGGTGGACCGATTTCACTAATTCTTTTTTTGTTGTGTAAGGTATTGTCAGGAGAAGGTTCTTATGGAAGAAAAAATATTGTATTCCCACGGGCACGGGAACTACGCGGGTGAAACCGCGTGATGTCCTCTAGTATTGGTATAGATATATTTTACCTAATTAGTTCTTCTTATCTAATCTTGTCCTTCCATTCTCTTGATGGAAAACGTAGGTAAATGTGACGTGAACACCAAAGTATGATTGTTCACTGCCTGAACCACCTTATAAGATGAATGACATCGAGACATAGACAGATCAATGCTTATCTCATCACACAAAGAAACTTGTCCTAAGTGAAAATTGAACCTACGACCTTCACAACGTTCGTTCTGCGTGCTATTTGCCTCATCCACTGCCTGTCCCCATTCGCTACCTCTTTTTGTAATCCCTGCGTGGTCCCGTTCCTGTTACACTCGTAGCTTGCAAACGGTTTTATCGAAACTTGATACGTCATATTGACCATAATGTAGGAGAGGTGTTAGCACACCGAACGGCACAAGAGGCAATTCACACGATGTTGTGTTTAAACTATAGTCATTTACGGCTAGTTTACCTTGTCCTACACAACTAACGCTACCCATCTGCTCCACAGGACGGCTTTGTGCTAGTGGGTTCGGTGGCCGGCCAACGCTACTGGTCATCCATGCTCTCTCTGGACGCTCACATCACCTGCGGCTGCTGGACGCCCGACAACAAGCAGGTTTACCTCGGTACAGCATCAGCTCAGCTGGTTGTCATGGACGCGCATGGAGCTATGGTCTCACAGGTAAGAAACATCTAGATATATATTACGGTACTTACATCAGGTAAGACGGTATGCTTATTGAACATTTCAGTAGTCCTTACAATAAAATCGGCCCCAGCTAATCCTTCTTCAAAATACGATCAACAATAGGCAGTAGCGCAAAATTGAGCATAAGGTTTCATCAATCAAATCAGTCCGCTACTGAACGTAGGCATTTCGCAGTTTTCGCCGTATTGAGGTCTTGCAGCAACTCGTCTTACTAGTGCAGTGTGTGCACCACAAGTAGGTATTTGGTAGCGTTTCTGGACGCCCACATCACCTGTGGCTGCTGGGCGCCGGAAACCAAGCAAGTCTGCCTCGGCACCGCATCAGCTCAGCTGGTTATTATGGACGCACATGGAGCTATGGTCTCACAGGTTCGTCTATACCTAGATTACGGAAACCACGCACTATCAGTTGATGGTTGATCTTTTCTGTTGTTCCTACGACAAAAACCGGCCTCAGCCATTCCCTCTTCAAAATATGACTCACATTATTGGTGCACAATTTTTTGCCGTAGGTCACTCTCGTAAGCCACGTAGTCGGTCATTCTCACGAAATGGTGTTCTTCGTATAATTTCCGTCACGATTTTTATTTTTTATGAAATTCTATAAACTAGTAATTTAATTGAAAGAACACGTCATTCTTTACGAATTGGTATATTGGGCACTGCATTTAATTTCCGTCACGATTTTTATTTTTTATGAAATTCTATAAACTAGTAATTTAATTGAAAGAACACGTCATTCTTTACGAATTGGTATATTGGGCACTGCATTTAAACACTCGGTCTTACTACATAAAATAATTTAAACACTGGTCTACCATGTGTTTAGTTAGACACTTCTAAAAAGATAAACATATGTCGACCATGTGTTTAAGTTTCGCTACCACAAAACCGTATTTAGCGTGTGTCTAACAAGATAACGTTTATCTCAATCAGTTCTTTTCACATAGGCAACACTGCTCATCGTTCGTATAGGCACAGATTACTAAATAGTTACTACGTAACAGATACATCACTCCCATACAAAAGCGACAATACCTACGCTATATTAGCCTACAAAATTTTAATAATAATACCTGCTGCTCAGAACGAGAAGAATTGTACCTTAAACACGCGCTCATAGCGTCGAGACTGTGTTGCCCGCTGTGTGAGTGACGTCATCGTAAGAATGCGCTAGGGTTGAACCTATAATGATTGTTGTAATAAAACAAATGTTACGAATCAACCATGTTTTAATACGCTTTTAGTAGGCCGACGTGTATGTAACTAACAATGTAATGGAATATAAGGAAAAAAATTATGAATGGTTTAAAAAAACCCTAGAAAAACACGCTTTCATAAATGCACGTAAAAACTAAAAATAAATTATGAATCACAGTAGGTAGGTATACCTATATACTTATATTGTTTATCTTATGCCTACCCATAACTAAAATAACAAAGAAATCTAAATTTAACTGACATTACCTTTAGCGTAAGTACCGGCTATTCACCTATCTCACCCGGCCATCCTACCTTACTATGTTACACACACATACATATAGTCACGCGTAGATCTCCGAAGGGGAAGGCAGAGGCATATTAGATGCCCACATTTCATTTTTTTTATAGTTTGTACCAAGTACAGGTTGTGACCCTCTGCTGTTTAAATTTTTCAAACCGCCTAAAAAGGCCTTCAACTTGGCTGACTGCTATTTTATTGGCAACCGGGACCAACGGCCTAACGTGCCTTCCGAAGCACGGAAACGCTCAAATAAAGGTCACATGAATGGTCACCCATCCAAGAACTGGCCATAGTGAAAGTTGCTTACTACAGTGATCGATTACAGAACACTGAGTCCCCGGGGCCACGAGCGCTTCGACTACCTATAAAACCTATTTACCTACAAATTCTATAAAACATTGAATTGTCTATAAAAAACAACAATTTTATAATACCTGACTCAAATAACTCCTTAATTTACGATTTACATACTTATCACCTACCTACTTATGTTCAAACAAATAAATGGTAAAAACATTCAAATTGATAAGATTTAAAATATAACTTTCTTCGTCTCTCGGCAATTTAAAAAACGACAAATTTTCTTTTGTTTTTGTGCTATTACACCCATCCACTGCACAATAATTACGTGGTTTCGGTATTTCGAAGCGTAAGCGCGGGAAACGTGCGGTGCGGTGCGATGCGAGCGCTCAGTCGGGCGTCCGGCAGCCCTCTGCCAGTTGTATCCCCAGGGAGATGCCGAGCGGTAGGTACATAGCGCGCGATTTTGAGTGAGTGACGGAGGCCTGGTATAGGTTCGTTCTTTTCTGTTTCGTTATATTCAAAAATAAATAAATTTAATGACATTATTTGTCTTTTACTTAGTTTCCTTTTCTTTCTACCTTTCAAAAATACAAATTAGATCGATTTTAATTGAACATTAAATACAAAATGTAAGTAATATCAATAATTTTGAATAAAATAACAATATAATAGCCGAGTGCAGGATGAAACGGAACGTGTTGTGTCACTCGGTGTTGTCAAATTGTTTGTCTGTTTTTTGAGTGGGGTTTGAACAATGATGTATAATTACTATAGATACGTTATCAACACTCCGAAAATGACAAGACGAAAGGAAGGTGGGTATTTAACCTGACTTCTGTTTAGTACGGACCAACAAGTGTCGCGACTGTACGCTTAGCGAAAGTTCTACTATCAGTGTTTTATATTCTGTTAGTAAAGAAAACTCGTGAAAAAAATACCTTCCTGGATTTTCAGACAGTTAAATAATAACACCGCAACTGTAAAATATAAAAAATTGTCTTTGACATCAGAAATATATTTTTAATTTTCTCAACACCGGTCCTGCCACTTAAGGTAATGAATGAACTACAGAGTACCTAATCACTACGAAAGAATAGTTACTAGCGGGAACCACTCACGACTAACTTCCCGTTCAATACAATTGTGCTGTATTTGAAAGCCGTGCCGTGATGTTCCTGCATGACGTGTCTAATTATTGTATTATATCATTGGGTTTGAAATAATAAAGAGCACTACAATTCGAATTTAAAGTGTCAAATGTGTGATTTAAACACGCGCTAAACTATCAGCTCCGTGTGCCTAAAGTGATGTCTAACTTAAGACGTGTCTAAATACGAAATCAGCGTTAAGCGCTATTTTGTGGTAGAACTTTTTCTTAAACACGTGTTCAGCACATGTTTAATTTTTTTGTAGTAAGACGGTTTTTATTTATGGAGTAATATATTTTTGAGGGTGACGGAAATTAGGTATGCGTTGACAGAAATTAGAAAATTAAACAATAGGTCATAATTTATTTTATTTACGTAATAAATAATTTAAATACATATAATAAAATGATAGAAAAGTCAAAACTATACATTGGAAATATTAAATAAAAAATACTCGCTGGGTGTTCAATAAAAGATACCGAAGCCGAAATATAGTTAGATTTTTTTTGTCTGTCTGTTTGTCTGTTTGCTTTGCTTTGTCCGGAAGGATCTCGAAAAGTACTCAATAGATTTGATTCAAATTTTGCACAAACATTAACTAGAGGTAGGGTCTTCAAATAGGCTATATATTATCACGCTACATATCCTAGGGACTAAGCAGAGGGCAATTAAATTGGCATTATAACATAATTTTCACGCGTACGATGTCGCGGGCAACAGCTAGTCTGAAAATAATCGAGTTTATTGTTCAAAAATATACATTTAGAATTATAATTTTGTTCGGCGGGTATGTACCTAGCTACCTACGAACAATTAAGAACTGATAGAAACAATGATTACAGGGAGTTTTATAATTTCGGTCACTTTTTGTGTGACGGAAATGTGTGATGGAAATTAGGGAAAATGGGTTTTTTTTAATTTCAAAAATAATTAGAACTTATTTTTGACTAATATTTCTTTTCATACATAAAAGATATATATAATTACGTAAGAATTGTTTGATTGATAGTTATTTCGAGCAAGAAGTCATTAATTAAATGAGCGAACAGAAATTAGAAGACTTGTTGACCATGCGAAGGGAAATTAGGTTCTTACCTCACTGACCCGCCCGGAGAACATATAGTACTCGTGAAAGTTCGCTAGATGTCTGTGGCACTACTAACGCTTGCCGTACATGCGATAGGGATGGGTATAATTTACGTAACTGGGGTTGTGTTCACGAATTTTTAGTGGGTGACAGAAATTAGGTATAACCAAAGGACAAACATATTTTACGTTGTAACTAAATAAATAGCCACGTTAACGTAATTATATTTTTAGTATAGCTAGCTTAATCTGCCTAATTTATAAATAAAGGATAATAAATGTATAAATCAAAGCTTGTCTTGCACTTTTTAGGCTCAGAAAGTATTATGCTGGGTTCAGGACAGTGAACGGAAATTAGGAGAATCAGTCAAAAACAATTATTCTGAGGTATTTTTGTACCAAAGCAGATGTATATAATATCATTCCTTATTAGATAATTGCTAAAACTAGCCCCCAGAAAAAGAATTAATCCCAAAAATTCATAAATTAAGTAGATAACTGAATGGACGTTCAAAAATCTCACTCCCTGAGAATGACCCGTGTGTGGTAGTGGTACAGCGACAAGGCTAATCATTTTCCCCGTATTGGAAAAGTTGGGGAGTGTCTACGACTGCGGATTTGATTAATGAATACATGGGGTAGCGTGTAGCGTCTCTGGCCGCCGACATCACCTGTGGCTGCTGAATGTCGGACAACAAACAGGTTTACCTCGCCTGGTGTTCATGGGTCGTAAATTTGTCTATTTTCATTGCAAACGAACGAAAAAAAAAAAATTCATTTAAACCGAGATTCCTATGGGTATATTACAAGATGAAATTAAAGAAAGTGAAGATATGCTTCAGATTCGTTTTCATCAAAAGAAATCGCTCACGCGTTTCTGGAATTTTTAGGATCGTTCTGTCTTAGTATGGAAATACTCAAGTGTATAGAACAAGTGTAGCCAGTGTATACTTGTGTAAAAAACACATATGGAGATAAAAGTTGGTTACATTTATATGCCACAACAGAGAGACAAAACCTGTCACGTTAATTAAGCTACGAACCGCAACCAACTGCGCCCTTCGCTCCCCTCGCTTTATATTTGTGCTACGAGATCATGGCTCTTGACCTCGCTGGCTCTCAGCGTAAAAATAACCACCACCAGCCTCTACTGAAAATGTTTTACCTAAACAATATACCTACAGTCGGTCTAACGAATAAAGTTCGGATTTTATTTACATAGATTTTTTTCTCCACATAAAATTTCACAAACTCTATGCTTTAGTGGTGAGTTTAGTGTAACGAGCTGTGCAGCTAAGATTTTGTTCTTTATTTTCGACTAGCTGAACCCGCAACTTCGTTTACGTCACATAAGGTGTATGAAAGGAGAGGAATTTCTTCAGCGGACTCATCAAGCAGCGTGTGAAACTGCCCTGTTTGCTTAATCATAAAAGAGCTTAAAGATTAAGTCCTTCGGCGCGGAATGAATTGTTTTAAAATAGACTTAATCTTTAAGCTCTTACATGATTAAGCCAACACGCCGGTTTAGATTTACCCTTTTTTAGATTCTTATGTCTATGTACAATTCTTTAAAGTGATATAACTTTTTGATTTATAAACCGATTGACATAAAATAGACAGTAAATGTTAATTGGAGCAAACCTCAACACAATAAAGAAAACCGCATTGCAATCGGTTAAGCGGTTAGGTACTAAGATTAGCGTGCACAAAGGTACAGACAAACAGACATACAGACAAACAGACAAAAATTTTAAAAATCATTGTTTTGGGTTCTATTGCGTTCATAAAGCCCCCCTATAATATTTTTTCTTATTTATCTTCCATGTACAGACAGCGACCTGTTCCCCCGGAAGACTCAGACGACTTCTGGGATTCAGGTCTCCCATCCAGGGACTTCTGCGCTGCCTAAATCAGCACCGCATAAATCGGCACCGCCTAAACCAGCGCCTACACTTCCCAAGACGGCAGCTAAACCCACACCTAGTGTGGCGCAAGTATTGGCGGCAATGGAAAGACGCCTCGCTGTTTTGGAGGATCGAGCGTACCGTCCACCGCTAAAACACACGTCAGATTATGCGAACGTGGTTGGAGGTGCACCCGTCTCCAACGGAAAGGCATCCACGTCTCCGATAACGAAGCTGACTGAGACGAGGGGGCAAGGTGTTGCCCCCTCTACTACAGGCACCGCTCCCATTACCTCCGGATATCACAACATAGAAGAGGGTTGGCAGGTAGCGGGAGCCAAGAAAAAGGCAAAAGCCGCCAAAAAGGCGGCTAAAATGGCTGCCAAAGCTGCCGCGGCGAAAGCGTCGTCGAAGAAACTCCGCGCCCCGCGATCTACAGCCGTCGTGCTAACGGTCACGACGGAGGGCGTGAGGAGAGGCGTGGAGTACGCCGAGGTGCTTAAGAAGGTGAAAGCCTCTATCGACCTCAAAGCCCTCGAAATTACAGGTGGACTCCGGTGCAAAACAACTCGCACTGGAGCTCGCCTGCTTGAGGTTTCCGGTTCCTCCAGCGCCCCCAAGGCCGACGCCCTGGCAGCCAAACTAAGGGAGACGCTAGATGCTGCTGACGTCAGCGTCACCAGACCCAACAAATGCGCTAGCATGCGCATCTCGGGACTAGATGACGCGGCCTCGACGGAGCAGTAATCACCGCCGTAGTGGAGGCGAGCGGCTGCCCCCGTGAACAGGTGAGAGCTGGAGAAATCCGCGTCGGCCGCACCGGTCGCAGGACCGCGATCGTCAGCTGCCCCGTCGTAGCGGCCCAAAAACTAGCATTTGGACGGAACCTTCTCATTGGAGGTTTCTTGAGGGCGCAGGTGAAGCTCCTGCAGGCCCGCGAAACCAGGTGCTACCGGTGCCTGGTTGTAGGTCATGTGGGGGTGCAGTGCACAGCGGAAGTTACCGTGGGGGACCGGTGCTTCCGCTGTAGTCAACCCGGTCACAAGGCCAGTTCGTGTGTTGCCCCGCCGCACTGCTTCAAGTGCGTAGCGGAAGCTAAAACGGCGGACCACCGGGCGGGCAGCAAGGACTGCGCTGCCTCGAAACCAAGGCCCCGTCATCCTGCACGGGGTAGTGACAAGGGTGCTATCCAGGAACGGCCACGTTCGCAGCGGGATGCGGAAATGGACGTCCATTAATGGATCCACATATCCGCATCCTGCAGGTGAATCTGAACCACTGCGCCGCTGCTCAGGATCTTCTGTACCAGAGCATCGCGCAGTGGTCCATAAATGTGGCCGTTATCGCTGAACCGTACTGGGTCCACCCAGGAAGCCCAGTGGACCTGGACGGAAAGGCGACTTTCTTTGGGGGAACCGCCGTGGACACCGCGCGCCTTGTAATAATTGCAAGGGGTCGAGGTTGCGTCGCGGCGGATTATAATGGAGTAGCTGTCGTGGCCGTTTATATCTCGCCGAACCTCGACCAGCATCAGTTTGAGCTTTGGCTCCCTGAGCTGGACGTCGTTCTTGCCGCTTGCCGTCCTCGCCCTGTTCTGGTCCTGGGAGACTTCAACGCTTGGTCTCAGGCTTGGGGATCCCGGGAAACCATTGGCAGAGGACGAAGTTTGGAAGACTGGGTCACTACACGTGGCCTAGAAATTCTAAACCGGGGGAACGTCGCAACCTGGGTGCGGGGAGGGCTCAGTTCGGTCGTAGACGTATCGTTTGCGACCCCTGATCTCGCCCGCCGCGTCCAGGGCTGGCGTGTGGTGGAGGAGGAGGAGACGTTATCTGATCACAGACATATTCGGTTCGACCTCGCCTCTCCACCCGATCTACCGCCGGCTATCGCAAATCCCCCGGAACCGCGTTGGGCGCTTAAACACCTCAACCGGGAGGCTCTCCTGGAGGCAGCCGTCGTGCAGGCCTGGATTCCGGCGGAAAACAGGCCTGTCGATGTTGATGCAGAGGCGGAGTGGTTCAGGAGAGCTATGTCGCAAATCTGCGACGCTGCGATGCCTGTGGTAAGGCCCGGACCGGTAAGGAGGCAGGTGTGCTGGTGGTCTCCGGAGATCGCACAGTTGCGTGCCACTTGCGTGTCCGCGCGCCGTCGATACACCAGATTCCGCCGGAGGCGTCGCCGTCCAGATAATGCGGCAGCCCGAGAGACGGAGCTATATGAATCTTACAAGGGGGCCAAGAGGACCCTCCAGAGAGCCATAAAAGAGGCCAAAAAATCGGCCCGGGAAGAGCTTCTGGAGACTCTGGAACAGAACCCATGGGGGCGTCCGTACCTCATGGTTAGAGGTAAGCTTCGCCCTAGGGCGCCCCCACTGACCCAGAGCCTCCAACCAGAGCAGCTGGAGAGAGTTCTGGGCACCTTGTTCCCATTGAGAGCGGAGGAACGTGTTCCTCCGCATATGGCTCCGTCTTTGGCGCCTGACGTGGATAGCGGCGAGAACGACGTGCCCGAAGTCACCGAGGGTGAGCTAGGGGCAGCTGTGCTGCGGCGCAAATCCCGCAAGAGCACGGCCCCCGGAACCGACGGCATTCCAGGCCGAGCGTGGGTCCTGGCTCTCGAAGAACTTGGGCCCCGACTAATAAGGCTCCTTAGCGCATGCCTCGAAAAAGGCCAGTTGCCCAAGATGTGGAAAACGGGGAAATTGGTCCTGATCCGAAAGGCGGGGCGGCCGGCGAACTCACCATCTGGGTACCGGCCGATCGTGCTGCTCGACGAGGTATGTAAGCTCTTTGAGCGTATCATTGCTGAGCGCCTCGTCGGGCATCTCACACGTGTGGGGCCAGATCTGGCGGATAACCAATTCGGTTTCCGTCGGGGGCGCTCCACTGTGGACGCGATCATGCGTGTCAGGAGCCTGGCGGTGGAAGCTACATCGCGGGGCGAGGTGGTGATGGCGGTGTCTCTTGACATCGCCAACGCCTTCAACACCTTGCCCTGGAGCTGCGTTAGGGAGGCGCTCATTTATCACAGAGTGCCTCTCTACCTCCGTCGCATTGTCGGGGCTTATTTGTTCGAGAGAGCCATAGCTTACCCAAGTTGGCTAGGGCCGGGGCGGCGAGACGTGTCGTGCGGTGTTCCACAGGGGTCGGTCTTAGGTCCGCTCCTGTGGAACATCGGCTTCGATTGGGTACTTCGCGGTTCGTTGCTCAGAGGTGTCGGCGTAACGTGCTACGCCGACGATACCCTCGTTACGGCGCGTGGTGCAACGCACCGAGAAGCAGCCCTAAAGGCCACGGCAGGGGTTGCTCAAGTCGTGGGGCGAATACGGCGGCTGGGTCTGGAGGTGGCCCTTCACAAATCAAAAGCCCTGTGCTTCCACGGGCCTCGGAAGGGGCCGCCGACAGGATCTAGCATACAAGTAGGGGGCGTTAGCATCGGCATCGAGCCCTCAATGAAGTACCTGGGGCTTGTACTCGATAGCCGATGGAACTTCGAACACCACTTTCGAAGTTTGGTCCCAAAGCTGAGAGGGGCAACAGCTGCACTTTCGCGGTTGTTGCCCAACATAAGGGGACCCAACGCTCCCTGCAGGAGACTATACCTCGGGATCGTGCGGAGTATGGCCCTATACGGGGCGCCTATATGGGCAGAAACCCTGACGGCCCGCAATGTGGCTAGACTACATAGCCCGCTGAAGGCAATGGCCGTCAGGGTGATTAGAGGGTACCGCACGATCTCTATCGAGGCGGCATGTCTTCTAGCCGGGACCCCTCCATGGGAACTGGAAGCGTTGGAGAGCCCTTGCGTTGCTTTATCAGTGGCGCAAGGAGGCGCTGGAGCGGGACCACAGGCCTGAGTCTAGAGAAATAGAGGCTCAGCGATCCCTGCTCCGCCAGGAGCTCATGGAAACATGGAAGTTACGACTTGAGCAACCAAAATGGGGGCTCACCACTATTGAGGCGGTAAAGCCGGTCATGGAGGAGTGGCTGGAGAGACGTCATGGTAGCCTCACCTATCGGGTGTCACAGATGCTTACCGGACACGGGTGTTTCGGTAAGTATCTGTGGCGCATACATAGGGAGGTAACACCCGAGTGTCAGCACTGCGATGACTGCAGCGAGGACACGGCGCTGCATACTCTGGTGGAGTGCTCAGCATGGGCGCTACAGCGCCGAGACCTCGTTGTGGGCCTGGGCGTCGACGTTCTCACACTGGAGACCATGGTGAAAGCTATGGTCTCTAGCGGAAGCATGTGGGATGCCGCTGCATCTTTTTGCGAGCAAGTTATGCTTCAAAAAGAGGTGGCGGGGAGGGACCGTGAGAGGGTTCTCCCTCCCGAGTTCCGCAGTCGGCGGCGAGGTCGTCGCAGGCTGCTATACGCCCAAGACTACCGACCTCCATGACCGGGGGCCTGAGAACGGTGGGCTGTCTGCTCGCCGTTCGTTCAGAAGCAGGCCAAGACGATGGCGAATATCTCTTTGCCCCTCATAGTGGTGATAGTGGTGGGACAGTACCCAATGCCCCCCCCCCCCCTTCCCCTAGTAGCGGGTTAACACCCGAACCAACTACCCAGACGCGGGATAGCACCCGAACCCCATAGGCGAGGTTGAAGTGTTCGCCGAAGTCTGCCGAGAGCCCTGGGACATCCTTCCGAGGGCTTACCCGGGACTCCCGGCCGTAGACAGTTGTAGGGCATCGTGTGGTTTTGGTCGGTAGGAGTCCGGCATAGCATCCATGTAGGATTTCCACACGTAAAAAAAAAAAAAAAAAAAAAGACAGCGACCTGTTACGATTTTATTATATGTATGGATATTTGGTTGGGAATGATTGACGTCAACCCCGAGGTCAGCGATTGCACCCCATGAAAGAAAGAAAGAAATTATTTTTATTCACTATTCGTCTTCGAGATACATTTAACTTTAACTATAGAGAGAATTTTAAGGTAAAATAAAATTACGATAATTTTATTTTACCTTAAAATTCTGCCATCCCTCAAGCGTGCCGATAAGGTTGACTAAGGAATCCGTATATTTTGTGAGGTAATCTTCAGGCACCAAAAGCTTTACTTTTGAGATAAAAAAGTTAAAAAAACTGGGTTCTGAAATTTCTGTAGGTTTAGCTTGTAGCTAAAAAAGTATAGCTTTAAGCTCAAAGCTACAAAGACTAGAACTTCAGATGTCAATCAAGGTTGATCTAATCCAATGTAATCAAACTCTAAATGATGGTCTACATTCTCGTTCAAATCTTGCCGTAAATATTCAGGTCACAAAAGCCGCAAATGTATGCCGGCTTGTTTGCAGAGAGAAAACAATGCCTTTTGCATCTAGGAATTACAGCATGCTTTTTAGAAAAGTGTAGGTACTGTAAAGTAAAAAGTGCTCTACGGTTATGTTCGCTTTTATTTAAATAAATATGGACCAAAACCAAGTGTCCCGTACTTATAAGACATTCTGAAGTAGGTACCTATTGGGTACAAAATTTCAAGAACTTTATTTATCCACTGCAGGTCCAACTTGTAGCTGAAGGAGGCATCAGATCAATGGCCTGGTCATGTAAATCCCCGAATTCTGAGGACGAGTCTGACGAAGAAAACGAGGGCTACCTACTAGCCGTTTCACTAGAAAACGGGGAGATTGTATTGTTACGAGGGCATGATGACGTCAGCCCTGTGAGGATAAACACGGGGCTGAGAGGCGACACTGTGGCTATGGAATGGGCTGACACCATGCAACTCTTGGCTGTAGCTGGAACACTGGCAGGTGAGAGACCTCTTTATTGTATCTTTTTAATGTGAAACCTCTTTTGGCTCAGTGTGAATTGGTTTTTATTTTTTACTAGCTGACCCTCGCAACTTCGTTTACGTCACACATGGTGTATGAAAGGAGGTGTATTTCTTCATCAGACTCATCAAGCAGCGTATGAAACTGCCCTGTCTGTCAGTTGTAATTACAACTGAAAAACCATTTTATCTTTCATCCCCTCTCCCGCAGGAACCGCGCAAAACTTCGGGATCAAAAGTATCCTAAAACCTTCCTCGGACTATAAGCTCGGAATGTACTAAGTATCATTCAAATCGGTTCAGTAGTTTCGGCGTGATACTTATTCGGGATACAGACTGACATACAGACAGACATGAAAGGTTTACATTACCTACATTTTCAGCTTCAGTATCGATTAGAGAACGCCCTCCAATCAAAATTTTCAAAATATCTTCCATGTACAGACTCTCGACCCTCTACAGTTTTATTGTATGTATAGATAGATGAAACAAAAAAGTTCGTATTTGCTTTTGGCTCGGTGTGAAACTAAAATGTCCGTATTTTAATAAACAAACCGGTTTAGACCAGTTGTACCTACCTACCTACCTGCGGTTCTCGCTACTTCGAACTCCCGTACCTATAGTTAACAACCAACACCTCTAATTCCCCTCCTTTAAATTAGTTTTCAAATAATCCTACAGGATTTACAAAATCGGACCTATTTGTTGACATTTAGGATTTCCTATATCATTAGTAGGTACCTTTACTCCTGGATCTAGTTATTAGGTAATTTTGCTAGGTAAGTATGGCCATCCAAAATTTTTAAGAAGGGTTAGTAGGGACATATCTAGTTCCTGAAATTATTCGAAACATCCAACCTCCCAATCTTTACCTCTCATAATATTAGTATAGATACCCACCTAGTTGGTATACGAGTATTGGGAAAGGTATTTTCTATAAACTTGATAAATGATCGTTAAATCGAGTCTATTCTATAACCGGTGTTGATAAACGACTCGGTTGTAATAATTTGTATAGGGCTGGAGCTTTTCAAAGCTTTCCATCTGGCAATGTTGCCATGGAGCTTTGATTTGTGTCCTCTCCTGTCGTCAAATAGCTATTGAATGATAGGTACCTAATACAACATTCTTTATATCAAACCCATAGGATAATCTATTCTATTTTGTACAGAATGCTTTTTCAAACTTGGTTTTAGCCCCTCTCTATAAAATAGAGTGCAGAGGGGCTTATGGCGAGACTTTGTCTTTAGCTGTGACTCTGTCGCATTAAAACTACGTCTCTAGGTCACGTGGATCATCTGTTCAAAGTTTGAAACAAAACAAAAATGACAACGTCAATCGGATTGAACTTTCACTTTCACAATAAACGTGTTAAAGAGGTGCAGTCTGGTGAAAACGATCTCACGGCTTCCTTGTTGATACTAGAGTAAATAGCTTCACCAATACCTAGTAGGTAAGTAGTTGGTGTTCTCTATAATTTTTATTTGTTTTCTGTGATGAAAACTCTATGGTTTGATATTATTTTGCAGATCCCCGAGACGATTTATCCAACACGCCTCCGTTCAAGAACGTCGTCAAGTTCTTCTCAGAAACAGGAGTTCTCATCTACACGGTTCTTATACCTCATACAGAGGTAAGAGACATTTTAATATCTGTAATTGTCCTAATGTATCATAAAGTAACTACCTAATAGGTACCTTTAATCTCATAAGACACCAATAAAATAACTAGGTACCAAATCATGAAGTTGATAGCTAACACTTGTCCATTCAAAGGTTGCCTGGAAGAAATTGCATTTAGCGATGAGGCCGCCCGTTGTAGATTTTAAAACATGTATCTGTTACGGCTTTTTTTTTTTTTTTTTTTTAACGTGAGGGAAAATCCTCGTAGGATGCTATGCCGGACTCTTACCGACTAAAAAACCTCACGTAACGCCCAACAGCCTATGGTTGAGAGCCCCGGGTAAGCCCTCAGGAAGGATGTCCCGTGACTCCCAACAGACCTACGGCCGCCAATGCGGCCTCGCCCAGGGGGTGGTTCGGGTGCAATCCCGCGTCTATGGGGGGTTTCGGGTGTGACCCCGCTTCTAAGGGGGGGCGTGCGTGAGTGCTCACGTCACGCTGCCGTCATGGGCCTGCTTCTGTAAGGACGGTGAGCGGCCCTCTCACCGTCCTCAGACCCCCGGTCATGGAGGCCGATAGTCCTCGGCGAAGACACGTCGGCGGCGCCCAGGGCGCCGACTGCGGAACTCGGGTGGGATATCTGTTACGGCTAATACCCGAAGTGCGGCTGCACCTAGTTTTAGCCGGTTAGAACTAGGTGTAGCCACTTACTCTTGGTTAAACCTAGTACGAGCCGATTGTTTTCGGGTAAAACTAGGTCTAGCCTTCATCATGCCGGCTACAACTAGGTCCAGCCATTCCCTGTTGGATAAAACTAGATGACTCACCTCGACTTGGATAGGTTAGGTTAGAAGGCTAAGGCCGGAGCGAAGCGTAGCGGAGCTCCCGCCTTAGCATTCGTGGTTATTTTTTTTTTATAACCATTCAACACCATCGAATACATTTATAGCCGTTTCGTTTCGGTTAATGTGCACATTTACCGGCTAAAGATGGAATATGCCGACGCAAACTAACATGTTATCGAACTTTAGCTGCTTCTGGAAGATAAACCTAAGTTTAGCCGGCTAATCTTAAGTTTATGTTCACACCTACCTTTAGCCGTAACATATATATAGGCTTGGCGGGACACGCATCTAAGTTTTAACCCACAGGGATTGTCTGGACCTAGTTCTAGCCGGAATAATATCAGATAGACCTAGTTTTATCCAACAGGGAATGGCCGAACCTAGTTGTAGCCGGCATGATGAAGGCTAGACCTAGTTTTACCCGAAAACAATCGGCTCGTACTAGGTTTAACCAAGAGTAAGTGGCTACACCTAGTTCTAACCGGCTGAAACTAGGTGCAGCCGCACTTCGGGTATTAGCCGTAACATATCCATCTATTTCGTATTCATGTAATTCTTAATGGGTGGATGGTGGTGATATTCTACTAGCTTTTGCCCGCGACTTTGCTTCGCAAGGTGATTTTGACTAATAACCAGACTGCTTTGACCCGTTTAATGCATAGGACTTCTAGTATAACATAGGTCTAGCTGTAGTATTTCCGCTGAACCGATTGTGATGAAACATACAACAATATTAACGGCTGGGATTATGGATGATTATTAGATTAGCTGCTGCTGTGGCACTGCACGTGACTCGTGTAGAATGCTGACGTAGCGAGCGTATCGTGATCGAAAGAATGAATGAATAATCAGTTTGTTCTACATACACTACAATAGTTTTCAAATACATAGAATACAATATTGGTATTTCGCTTACAAGGTAATACCTACGTTGAACTATGAAGAATAATGATAAACAGAGCTGGTTTTCAGCTGACAACTTTACTTACGCTTGACGTAGCAAATGTAGAGTGCTTACGTAGCACAACCGTAGCGTCCTCAGGTACCTACGAGTAGCAAATTTATGGAAATCGAAAGTATTGAACTACCTAATGAAAACAGTTTGGAGACGTTTTATTCTTCAAAGCCCACGTCACAATATACTGATCAAATACGTAGGTATGGCAAAATTTTAGATCTGCATATTGTGTGATATTGTGCCCACGTGTGGTTGAAAGAAAAAAATGAAAGAAAAATCTTTTATTTCACACAAATAAGAATTTCAATAACAATAATTATTATTATTATTAAGAACTAAAATGTACATCCTTAAAACTAAAACACACTATTCTATTGCCGCACACTCTGTGAAATAACGGCCGCATCTCAGCATGTATCATTCATCTGATCTCCGATTGATCTCAAATTCTAAAACAATATTTCTGCCTACTACGATCTCGTATATCGTTTTTTTTTTCATTTCAGGCTCGAGTATCATCCCTAACGTGGGGTCACGGAGGTCGGCGTCTATTCGTTGGGGTCGGCACAGCGGTGTGCACCGCGCGAGTGTGGCACGTCGTGGCGCCTCTGCAACTGTTGGCGCAAGTGCGAGCCGCCCAAGCTCTGACAGACCCTCGACTGGCTTCAAAACTACCACTGCCGTCGGTACTACAACCGGATATGTCGAATTTTTTTACACTGACTATACGGGTGGGTACACAACTATGCAATAAGTAGGTATACCCCGATAACGATGGGAATCAGGACGGAATGCTACATGTTTCTTAATCGAGGATGTTGTAAGACTAAGGGGAACACTTTCGCTAATTGCGTAGAGAAAGAAATCTCGAACTGAAACCCGGTTGTCTGTAAAAAAAATGGCAGTCGTTAAGCCAGGTTGAGGGCCTTATGAGCGGCGTGAGGGTTATTAACTGTAGGTCGTCACAACATGCGCTTATCCGTTTTAACGCAATGGGCTCACCGCCTATTACGTGGGACATAAAACTATAAGGTGAAATGTGGGTGTATACTAATATGCCTCGGCCTAGCCGTTCGGGAATAAAGACGTACTATATGTATGTATGTAGTGACCTAGTCTCTATCACGAATACATTTAAACTTTATTTAGAGCAGGGTATGTTATCTGAATACAAGCAATTTTTATAACGGGCTACAAACTGACTGATTAACTAGATTTTATGTACCTACTACAAAACAGAAATCAAATAATCGGCCCCACCTAATAATTTTAGAAGTGTAATGCCTCCTTTTTTTATTATACCACTAGAGTGGCAGACAAGCATACGGCCCCACCAGATGTACCGGTGGTCACCGCAGCCTATGGACGCTTGCAACACCAGAGGCGCCACAATCGCGCTGCCGACCCTGTAAAAACCTTCTAAGTCCCCTTTTGAAGAACCCCATACTGTAGGCGTTTGGGAAAACCGAAGCTACTTTATCAAGCGCTAGCAAAACAGGTTCAGGATTTTGGTTAGAGTTGGTATCTTTCTCTTCGACATGAACTCGTCTGTTGGTCAGCATGCCAACAAAGCCCCTGTGATTTCCATAGGTACATCAGGTTTTCTGGGTACAGCCGGAAAATAAGAAAAGATAATTCAGGGCATTGGGTGCCCAAGCCAACCTGGCTTGGGCACCCAATGCCCGTAAAAAATCTTTTCATTTCTAGAGCTCCGTGCCAGAACCACAAGAAATAAGGCGGTTCGTGTTGAGACCTCCTTTCACCAACGTCCGCATCCAGTGCACCATGCTGCGCCACGACGATGACGAGAACTGCGCGTACACTCTGTACCTAGAACACCTGGGAGGACTCATCCCGCTGCTGAAGGGACGCAGGATCAGCAAGATTCGACACGAATTCGTTATATTCGATCGGCAGGACGCAGGTGAGTGGAAACATTACTGGTTGATGTTTGGTTAGAATACAGAGGGTATTTGCACAAATTAATAAGGTTACATACTTGTTTTTTTCTCAAAACCTACCCTCGACTTCAAAACCTACCTTCTTCCAACCCTTCGACCAAGTAATCTATATATATAAAAATCAATGCCACTTTTCGTTGTAATTTTATAACTCAAGAACGGGCTCACCTATCCAAACCAAATGTTTAGACTTTATTCGGACTGTTTAGTAGATGGTTTATGTGGAGTTTGCACGAAATCGGTCGAGCGATTCTTCATTTATCACGCAAACGAAGTTGCGCGGGTCAGCTAGTATAGTATAGAAATAGATAGTTAAAGTGAGTGCGCTCACTTAGTCGTAGTCGGCGTTGATGTTCCGAAGGTGAAACCCGTGTCAAGATAAGACATTTTACGCAAGATGCCTTCCTGTGCGTTTCCGAAGTGTAAAAACACTACCCTTAATTCGAAAAAAGAATGTATGTTGTGTGCATGTCGTGTCGTTGCTACAATATCTTTGTGTGTGAACTAGTTTCACTTTTTGAGTTCGTAATGTATGACGTGGGCCCGTCTATACTAATTACTTGGTCGAAGTTCCAACCAGTACTTTTGTGGTATTTTAAGTAAATTACAAATTTGTAGCCACATTCAGAGATTTAGAGAGGGTGGGATCTTTCTGCCCCTCAATCTCTGAATGTGTACTCTTGATAGTGTTCATGGGGTTGCCAGCTGTATGTAACACAGTCATGTCATTTCCTGTTCCTCTTTAAGAACATGGGTAAGGTCAAGGGTTGGAGAAGTTCAATATAAAACCGACACTACAATTCGCCAGTTTTCATAGCTACGGTTACGCTGTTCTGGTTCCTGATAGAGTTCTAAACAAAATGATCCCTCTCTTTATTGACCTCGACTGCCTCGTTGGTCTAGAGGTCGTAAACTGCGACTGCGGATCACGAGGTCATGGGTTCGATTTCCACCGGACACAAAAATTTGTGTGATCCAAAAATACTAGTCTGGAGAGTCTGGGTGTTCCTATGTAGGTATGTATTTACAAAAAAAAGTATAACTGTGTTTTGATAGATTTTAAAGGTACAAGTGGTCCCATACCCATTACACAAGCAGGTTAATCCTAGCTTACTTATGGAGCAGACGACGTTATGTAAAATGTCCGTGAATATTTATTTACTAGCTGTTGCCCGTGACTTCGTACGCGTGAAAATTGTGTTATGTTATAATGCCATAATATAATATTCTAACAAGACAATAATAGTTCAACGTATCACACGGGCAGACTAGAAAAATGATAATACTTGTTCTATGCTTTAAATAGCAAAGTATAAATATTTGAACACTAGACAAGCAAGTTTTCACTATCTCGGCTTAGGCTAAAACCACAACATGTAGGTATACTGAATTTCGAAGCTCAGCCACTAAGCCAACTTTGTGGACGTTAAGCAGGGCCTGATTTGCCCATAAGCTAACTAAGCTGAAGCTTAGGGCGCCAGGATCAAGGGGGCGCCTGGCGTTGGGCTCGGCGCAGGTATGTGACTTACGGTGCTCCCAAAAAGGAGCACACAAAACATCTAGCAATTTTTAACAGATTGTAACAACTCCTAACAACATGTTTAAAATTGTTAGTTAACATTTTGTTACACCAAAGTATATAATAATATTTGGTAATTTAGTGAAAATACAAATTAAATACGTGCGTTAAAAATAAATTCCTGCGCCCATCTCCCTGGCAGCGTGGTAGTGTAAATACGACAGCTCCACTCGTGTCGCGTTCAAGGCACCCAGGAACCAAAGTGAATGGGTGTCCAGCTTTTTGGCCGGTAGAAGCATAGGTTCTGAATGCATGGCTATAAACGCTGGAGTACCACAAGGCTCAGTGTTGTCCTCCACTCTGTTTCTGCTGCATATCAATGAGATGTTGTCTATTGACGGCATTCATTGTTATACGGACGACAGTACGGGCGACACTTGTTACACGGGCCGCACCAGTATCTCTCGGGCTGCAGTGGAAGACAGCTGTGAACAACTTGTGTTTGAAATCGAGACTACTCGCAATAGAGTGTCTGATTGGGAAAAACAAAATCTTGTTCAATTCAACCCTACTAAGACACAAGTTTGTGTATTTACCGCAAAGAAAACCCAATTTACTGTAGCGCCATAATTTCAGGGCACAACTCTCTCCTACTCTGACAGTACAGGTATCCCTGGTGTTGACAAGCTGGCGTCCAAGCCGCCCGGTGTGCTCAACAGGTCGCGGCGGTACTTACTGCGGCGCAAACACTGCTTCTGTTTAAGTCGCAAGAGCGGCCGCACATGGAGTACAGCTGCCACTGCTGGGTGGGGGCACCAGAATATCAGAATGAATTGACTGAATTCTTCCGTTCGACTCGGTGCAGAGGCGAGCCATGAAGTGGTCAACGATCCCATGCTTGCAGGTGGTGTGGAACCTCTTCGCGACAGGAGAGACTTTGCCTTGTTGTGCGTGACCACCGGTACATCTGGTGGGCCGTATGCTTGTCTGCCACTTCGGTGGCATAAAAAAAGTGTGAGACGGTGAAACCGGTCATGGAGGAGTGGCTGGAAAGGCACCATCGCACCAATATTACTGACGATTTAATTAACCCCGCCGAAAAACGAGAAGTGTTTTAAGTTTGACCTGTGTATCGGTGTGTGTGTCTGTCTGTGGCATCGTAGCAGCCCAACAGATGAGCCAATTTTGCGGTTTTCTATGCTCGAAAGCCAATTTGCCGAGGCCATCCCCAGCACATCGGCTTTCGAACCGTTCTTAGCTATAAATTTTGCATTCATCAGCTCACTTCCTGAGTTATGAAGGGATTTGACTAAGATTCGCTGGTTCGATTTTTCGGAAACTGTATGTACCGAGGTACTTTTAGGTACTTTGATGGTATTTTTATCTCGCTTTTTACTGGCTGATGCGTCAAGACATAACTTCATAAGAAGTCTCAGAATCGGGTTTTATTTTATTTTCAAATTAACAAAGAATAACGATTAGGAACTTAGGATCAGCTTACGTAGTCTCTTTTGTAGGTAGGACTTAAATTATTTGCAGCTGGGGGCGCATATTCATAGCTAGCCTAGGGCGCGCGGAACCCTAAATGAGGCCCTGACGTTAAGTCTTAAAATGTACTACAAATTGCAACAAAGCTGATAAATTGTACGTTGCTCCGTTGGTTTTGAAGCAAAACGTACATGCCTACTACTATACGAACGAATTACTCGGCTAGGTAAAATTTTCAGTAGTAATTTAGAGGTTTATTTAGTTTGTATCAACCTCATATTCTAATATTATTGAAATTTATTGTGACCTTTATCTCTTGAAAACCCGATGGCTGATGGAGAAGAATTGATGGAAAGCAAGCTTAGGAGCAAATATTGAGACTCGACTTTTAATTAAAGAAGCGCTCGTGGCCGCGCGGACTCAGTGTTCTGTAAACGATCACTGCAGTAAGCAACTTTCACTATGGCCGGTCCATGGATGGGTGACCATTTGTGTGATCACTTTGTGACATTTATTTGAGCGTTTCCGTGCTTCGGAAGGCACGTTAAGCCGTTGGTCCCGGTTGCCAGTAAAATGGCAGTCGTTAAGCTAAGTTGAAGGCTTTATTTAACAGCAGGCAGTCACAACCTGCGCCTGTCCATTTAAACACGGCAATACGGCTCACCACCTATTACGTGGGACAAATTATACAAAGGTGAAATGTGGGCATATAATATGCCTCTGCCTACCCCTTCGGGGATAAAGGCGTGAACATATGATGATGATGATTGATTGCTTTCTGCTTAGCCCTTAGGATATTATTTGAAGACCCTACCCCTAGTTAATAATTAGTGCAAAATTGAAATAGTACTTTTCGAGATCCTTCCGGACAAAGCAAAGCAAAGAGACAAACAGAGAAAATTTTTTTTAACTATTTTTTCTGCTTCGGTTTCTTATGTTGAACACCCAGCGAGATATTTTTTTTTAAATATTTCCAATGTACTGTTTTGACCTTTCTATCATTTTATTATATGTAAGTATAGATTATTTCTATTGTCCCATACAGTGAAAGGTATAGTCAGTCCCGGCGAGGTCCGTGCCAGCAGCAGCACAAGCAGCAGCAGTAGTGGAACAGGGAGTTCGTCGAGCGGGGGCACTCAATCCCCCCGCGCCCCCTTCTCACCCCGCCCCGCTCGACGGGTCGCCTATGTGCAGGCGTTTACCTCGTCATCTGATACTGAACGGGAGGAAGGTATGATATACCGTCTGTATTAGGTACTTCTTATCGTCAAATGTTTATGAAGGTCAGTTGGCAGTCCCTTCATGAAAATAATTAAAGTTCATCCGCATCGCAGTTTGACTGGAAAGCCGACCCGAAATGGGTTGAAAAAAAAAATCATATTGAAATACCAAAACTTTTCATTTACATCCATATCAGTGGCATCGAGCGGCAGGCGCGTTAAGTCGCTTTTATGACTAACTAGCGGACGTCACGCGGTTTCACCCGCGTAGCTCCCGTTCCCGTGGGAATACGGGAATAAATTATAGCCTATGTTCACCGGAAAGAGTGTAGCTACCCAACAGAGAAAGAACTTTTCAAATCGGTCCAGTAGTTTCGGAGCCTATTCGATGCAAACAAACAAACAAACAATCAAATGTTTCCTCTTTATAATATTTTATGACTAACAACTGTCAAAATGTTAAACATAATTATTATTGTTTATCAGTTTATACGTCGTAACTTGTAATGGACATAATACGGATCATTTGATTATTCAATCACTGTCAATATAGACTATACTTACATCTTTTTAAGGTCCTTCGAGCCGGATATCAGTAATATTTGAAAAAAAATGCTGAATTATTTCATTATAATATAACAGATACGTTTCGTCATGTAGGTTGCTCAGGTTCGCCGCGAATGCAGAGACGTAAAAGAGCTCGGCAGAGACGAAAGGCGAGAATTGCCGCTGAGAAAGAAGACACGCCTCCAAGCGATCTTGCGTATATAGACTCTTTACCTGAGGTATGGACGACCATTGTACATTTGAGAGCAACTTGGCATTGAACTATTTAGTAATATCAATTTAATATCGGCCCATACGTTTTGGTTAGATTTCAATTTTATTTCGAAATTATCTTTTCGCCATGACCTCGTTCGTTAGTGAGCTGGTGAATCATTTGCAGGTGCTGGCTTGGTCATTAAAGGTACCGCTAGAGTCGCATTGTACCCATATAAACAAGTTGTATATTACAAGTTGTCAAGTATACAGTTAGATACTATAATTGATGAACTTGTTAGACTTTTGAATTACTTTTCCACCATGTGTCTTTTCACTTGATAATTTTGTACGATTAAGTAGAGAAATCGACCACCTTAATTAATTATTTGGATCACATATTTAACTACATCTTTGTTGCAGGATGATCATTTATTAGAGATAACATCCAATGTATGGGGAACTAGATATAAACTACACGGTTTAGCCAAAGATATACCCGCCAATTTAGGTCAAATTATGTATAAAACATCTTTATTACATCTCCAACCGAGGCAGATGAGTCTTATGATAGCAGACCTTCGGCACGACTGCCCTTTGGGGCCAGACCCGAATTTTAATCCTCACGTGTTCTCCGAAGACGAGGAGGATTTCCAGTCTAGCGACAACAACGATTCTGCTTCTCACACTAACAATAATATTAGAAAGAACTTAAACGAAAGAATGACCAACACAAACAATATAAATCAAAATGAGAATACCACATTTAATAATAACAATAATTCTAAAGGACCTACCCTGGCAAGAGCGGAATCATACGATGAGTTCGACGTTGGTAGTAATGATATTATAAATAACATCCCAGAAAGTGTTTGCTCTACGCCACTAAGGCATCAGACTCAACCCACGGAGAGGAGAGTCAGCAACACGTCCGGAGTACCCAATCGGCACGCGATATCGCCCTTAAGATGTGAGAATTCAGTTCCTACGTTACAGTCGCCCAAAAATGCCGTCGCACCGACAGATATTATCTTTGAAAGACCTTCGCCACAAACTGTGTCGTGCGGAGGTCGCGGTGATTTCTGCAGGGGCCGAACCGACTATGGCATTCGTGGCGACAACGTCTCTCTCAAAGGGAACATATCTAATCTCGAACAATCTTTCAGTCTAAAATTAAGTATGGAGCCCGGCAGACAGGTCACCATTAAAAAATGCGACAATCATATAACCGACAACTGCCTCTCGAAGTTACGGAAGAACATTTGCAGCAGAGGCGAACCCGCCTCGTACGATATGAACACGAGAATACTCAAAGCGCTCTGTAACAAGGGCTACGAACAAGAGGTGCAGCAGGACGCTCCGAGCAAACGGGGGGACGCATCGAAACAACCTCAGAAGGCTGTGTGTATGGACGAGGAGAACCCGGCTGACATTATCAACGTCAACTTACCCGCGACCTCCACGGAGAGGGGTCGAGAGAGGAGGGTGCAGCGGACCACGACCGTGGTGCCCATCAGCCCCATGTGCGCCACCGTGCCGGTGTACGACTCCATGACGCGCAGCTGCAGCGTCGGGTACCTCGACCTCGTGGCGCCGCCCGACCGCGCCGCGCCGCCCCCGGACCCGCCCCGGAAACCGACGCTCCCGAACAACAAACGCCACAGGAAGCTGAGACGGCACGCGCGCACCGAACTCAAGCAGGCGGAAAACGGTAAAACGCCCCGGCTAAACGGGTGCGGAAAAACCAGGAGTCTCGACTCGAACGAAACGTCACCGACGGGGGAAGGGAGCGAAAGGTGGCCGAGGACGGAGACGGTGGCACCGAAAGCGGGCTCAACCTCGGCGAACTCCGGCGAGCGGCGGACCGGCGGGGAGAACGACAGCGGGCCGGCGGGCGAGGAGAGCACGCGGCGGTCCCGGCGCGACTACCCCGTGTGCACGCGCTGCCGCCTCGTGTCGCCCAACGACCGGCGCGCGCCCGCGGACGCGCGCCGCTACGTGTGCGCCGCGTGCGCGCCGCCGCCCGCGCGCTCCCCGGCGCCGCCGCCGCCCGACCCGCCGCGCGCCGTCTCCGACTACAGCAAGTATTATAGTTAGTACATGTAGATGCTTTTTGCTCCCCGCCCCGACCGAGACACCCAGTACTTCTACGGCCAGTGTCCAGGTGACGACTCGACGGCTTTCTCCCTTTGCAGAGAGAGGTGGACGCTTCCTTCCGCCCCTTCGACCTGCACGCATTCGACGATTCACTTTCGTCGAAGTCAGAGTTCACGGAGCGACAGAGCTCGCTCGACTCGCGGTCCGCGGGGCGCTAGGCCTCGCACTCGCAGACCGGTCGCCTAGAACTACCCACCGCCCGCTCGCCGACACGGACGCGGGTAGCTTTGTACCACGCTTGAACGCACCCGGGCTCTCTCTATCCTCCAGCGAACCGCTTCCAACGATCGCACAAGGCTTTGTAGACGCGGCACGGAATTACAATGAAAAGTAGTAATCAGTTTAGCCGTTAAGGAAATGTGTAGTGATTAGATTCGTTCGGGCAGGTTCACTGGAGCAGCTCGCGCTCCGGCTGCTGGCGTCGCGCTCGTCCCGCAGCGCGGCGCGCACCCCAGCGGGCGGGGGCGGGGGCGGGGGCGAGCGCGCCAGCAGCTCTGCGCCGCCGTCGCCGCACCCCTCGCGCTCGCATCACGGCAGTCCCACGCCCGCCGCCTCACCCGCGCGAGAGCCGCGGACTCCTCGCCGACAACGATTTTCTTCCGCCTCGCCGATAAGGTCAGTACCGAACGGCGATACGAGCCCGACAATATTGCCCAGCTGAAAAATTTGTCCGTGGCCGTGAGGCTTTATTTTGGAACTGAAAATAATCGGTAACTAGTATGCATTCGTGTGTTTTGCAGGCAACTCCTGAATTCCCCGCTCCTAAATCGAAGAAGAAACAAAAAACCGTCCGAGAGTTCAGACGAGGAGATATCCTCGACGTACAGCGAAGTTATTAACAGCATTAACTACAAAGATCTCGAGAGCTTCCAGAAAGCGAAACTTAGGAATAAGGTATTGTCATTACCGTTGTAAGTGATGTAACAGTAACAGCGAGCAATGTTTAATTTGTCAGTATTTACGTGAAACTTTCGAAAAATGGAACTTACAGAGAAATTCGATTTGATCGTCCAAAGAGCAAGAAGTTCACCACCTTCACCATTGCTTTATCGGAGAAATAAACTTCCCGTGGACCCACCAGTGGGTTGTAGGAATAGGAACTAGGGTAAATGGGGGTTCAGTATAGTAATTTGGTACCGTCGAGACCCCTTATTTCGCCTGGGTTTTGACACTTTTTTCATCATATCTTTTTATTTTGAAAGTATTTTAAATTGACTTGAGTAAAAAACGATTTTACTTAACACAGGCTATTACTTTAGACGATGTAAGTATCGAATATCATTATAATTAGGCTACAAATTGACTCTAAAGGTCATAGGCGAAGTTTCGGTCTTTTTCCTAACTTCGCCTACGGTATATTACGGGGTCTTATGAAGCTTATGTTTGTTGTCAACTAGGCTATTAAATTTAGAATCCGAAAAAAGAAATATTAACCTTACCCGGAACGCAATAAAGACACAATTTCTTTAAAAAATGTATAGTAGGCGAAATTTGGAAGCGATTTGAAGATGTTCCATACAATTGATCTAACTTTGATAGGGTTGTCACAATTCTTGGTAACTTGCCTTACTGTGAAAAAGGTGATTAATGAATTAAGAAAATAATTGTTATAAAAAATAATCATCTACAATAAAAAATGAAGTCACTTAGTCAATAGTACCCACAATTTGCTCATCAGATAACCAAGTTGAGAATCCTGTATCTCTCAGAAAAGGTATTTCCATTGAATTTTACGAAAAATTCATCGGAGATGGTTGGTTTTTCAAAGTCCCAACCTAAGAAATTCTCACTGCGTCATTTGCATTCATAGCACAACAGAATTCACAATACCTATATGATTTTAAACTAATATGGTCATTACTATACATTTTATTACTAATAACGTGATTTTAGAATTGACAACCCTACGGGTAGGCGAAGATTGGTAACAATGTGACCGTCACTACCACATAGGCAGCATTTTATGCCATTTTGAGCTCAAATTGTACGCTAGATAAAAAATATTTACGTTATATTACAGCCAAATAAATGTATGTTGTAGTCAAATAAAATGTTTAACATTCCACTGCCTACAACACTGCTTAAATACTAAATTTTCTACACCGACCAAAAAACGTAGTACATTTTCCAACACAAAAAAAGCTTTTGTAATGAACATAGGTAAGTTAGTCGCAATTTAGCTGAAGAATCTTGCTATGGATAAAATATACTTGCTCATGAGCAGTTTTATGCGAGGTTTAATCAATAGGTTTCTTGGTAATTTTGAATTTTGTGAAATCAGGCGAAATTTGGTAACCTAGGCGACATTAGGGGTCTCGACGGTACAGATTCACTATGATCCACGTAAGTAGGTTTATTACGCATTGTTTCATCATGAGCTTTTTATACACAGTTAATACGCGCGGGCACAATGAGTGCCGCCACGACTACGTCTGGTAGTCCCGAAACTCGCAGCGGCATCACTCGGCGCCAGCTGCTGATGCACAACAAGGCGCCGCTGTGGAACGAGTCCAGCCAGGTGTATCAGCTCGACTTCGGGGGTCGAGTCTCTATCGAGTCTGCTAAAAACTTCCAAGTGGAGTACCTTGGGAAACCGGTGGGTTGCTGTTATTTTTAAACGGATATGTGATTTTCTGTTTATGTATGGTAGGTATGTGGCCAATTGCCTCTAAAGCTGCTGATCCCATGTTAATAAGGCAACTTATAATTTAGCAATAGGCTCACCACTTATTACGTGAGACAAAAGTATAGGTAAAATTTTGGCTTATGCTATGCCTCTGCCTACCGTTTTGGGGATAAAGGCGTGATTTTATGTATCAGCTGAAATGTGTATTCCATTTTATAACAAAAGTTTCACATTAGTTTCTGCAGATAGGTACTAAAACTTTCCTGAACAAGGATGAGTAAGCTGTCTTTAAGGAATTAGTGAACGATCTTCGCTATGGCTCATTGGTCCTTCGAGCCGGATCATAACTAAACCCCACTCTCACCGTTTATCAATTCGGTAATTTAAGGTTAGCTTAAGCTCTAATTTTATATAGGTCTTTAATCCCATTTACGTTAAAGACCACAAGCCAAATAGTCTAACAATGTCTCAAAAGCGATACAAATGAAACGTTTCACATTTTAGGTAATGCAGTTTGGCCGTATCAACGACAACACTTACTCATTGGACTACCAGGTCCCATTCACAGCGCTACAGGCCTTCGCCGTAGCCCTCGCTAACGTGACGCAGCGCCTGAAGTAAACGACTCCATCCCACCCATCGATAGTACAACGCGACTATAGCAGAATACTGCCATTCAGTACATATCTAATATAACCTTGATCTGTTTGTAATCATAAGTTGTCTACTTTTCTTGTGTTGTGACGCACAGCTGTTGGTAGTGTAAGTATTATATTTAGATCCTGTAATAGAGATTTTGCTTCAGTACAAATCGGATGGCCGCGATTCAATGGTTTATGTTCAGATGTTGTACGTAATACATATTTGATGTTACGCCACATATCCAATGCGATGTAATATTCATAGCGCGATGCAGGTTTAGTAGCATCTGATTACTGCAGCCGACTAATAGATGGTGCTGTAAATTTGATGTGAAATTATAACCTGTAGTTTAGGTGTATAATATTGTTTTTTATATCCGTAAGCTACTACCGTCTCTCTAAGCAATATTATTTCAATTTTACTTTGACTTTCACAATGTGAGTCGTACGTGTTGTCGTACGTCAAGATCAATATACAGTGTCTTCCACAGACTACACATGTCATATTGTAAGAGAAAGAGTTCGTCACAGAACCTAAAATCCTGAATCCTCACTGACGCCGACAGCCCGATTCACAGTGAAAGTCAAGACTACGATTGAAATAATATCGCTTTATGGGATCGTCTCCACGAGCTCGTCTGGTCATGGAAAACATGCCACGACCATAATATCGCCATACAATACCATGTATAGGAATACTCGGTATAATATCCATGTTAGTACGAGTGGTTAGTCCCCTAAGAGATGGTACTAACCCTTAGCTGTAATTAGTTCAAAACTCCACCACGGCAGTATTCTCAGGCATTATTTTCACCACCAAATGCTCAGTTACATAAACACTCCATAGTTTAAGCGTAGGCGTAGCAAGTATCTGAAACTCGCCCATCCATAATTTTATACACAGCGTAGATAGGATAGATAGCTTTGTAAACTTTCAAATTCGTAATGTTAATGCCAAAAACGAATTCAATGGAACCATCCTTATGGTAAAATATTGTCTTTGTAAAGGATATTTTTAGTAACGATGTCTAGTACAAGTTTTCACATACATGTAACGTAATTTCTTCTATAATAGAATCGAGGATTGTGACGAGTCTGTAAGCCTAAGGCTACCTACAATATACCTATACTTACCTACATTACTTATTTATTTATAGACGGCATTTCTTATGATTTTTCTCAGCCTAATACGAATAGCAGAATATGTCCGTAAAACAGCAAGTGACGAAAAAGTCTGAATTCTATGTGGGATCGGATTCTATGGTGGTTCTAAGTTTGCCAGGAGAAACAGTTTAACTTAGTCAAATTTTAGTTTGCATTTTCTACTTAAAGGTAAGGAGATACGTATATTGTTTGAGGACAATCTATTATGAGGACTCTCTTGTAAGAGTAGGGTGTATCACAGAATTGAAGCAGTACCGAATAGAAAGTATGTGTCGAGTTAGATAGATGTTGTTATTCTTCTCTAAGCAAATTGGCCATTGTCTAGATTATATTTTGTATAATATCATAGGTGTACTTAAATTTCCTTTATTATACGTTACAAATTTGAATTAGTCAACAAGATATTTTTAAAATATAAAGTCCCAGTCACATACACGGCAGTTCAACATAAAGTTCTTGGTTAATATCTCTCTACAATCAGATTCTCAAATACTCTGTAGATGTAGCTTCTTGTTGAGGAAATGTCATACGTAACCATCAATCACACAACCAATACACACACATATTATTGCTTATTTTGTAAAAAAAACTTTTCTGTCCAATACCCGAGATATCCAACCGCTGCCGCGGCACACTCGCTTGGCTCGTGCGTTGTTAACACTGTTCTAGAGATTAAATGAGAATAGAACAATTGGTTGTGTTTTCGATGTAAGCACGTTTCAATTATAACGAATTCTGTGCTGAGCCTTTCCATAACCAAATATTAAAACAATAGTCCCTAACTTAAATGGTTTGCCACACAGGCTGCATTCTACGGCCTTTGGGCGGGTCAATTTGAACGTAACTCGCCTTATGTATATAAGAAGTGCCAGTGTGCCAAATCCTTTAGATGTTATTTTATAAAGCCTTGATTACACGGAGCGAGTTTACAAGCCGCTAGTTGAGTTTAAAAGCTAGCGAGTTATAATGGCAAAAGAAGATTGTAAAAAAGCTCGTTGACACGAAGCGAGTTTACAATCTACTCGTCATTAAGGCTAAAATTATTAGATTCTATGTACAATTATATGTATTTATTTTTCTGCATACGTTTACCTATAGCAAATTTAACGTGCAAAATGAGATCTCTGACTATTATCGTAATGTTATTGTGTGTTTCTATTTAAATAAAATTGTTGTCAATGTACTTATATTGAATTGATATTAGGTAGGTATAGGTAAGTACTACTTACATTTTATAAATATTTTGTGAATTTTATTTATTATGTTAATATTTGCAGAAGATACCTTTATGTGAAATGAACTAATTTTGACATTATCTGTTTTTGATCTTAAAAATTTGTGTTGTACTTTAAGGAACGTTTTTGCACTTATTTTTATGTTGATCTAAATTTACATATCTATCGTTAATTAATAGATTAAAAAAAATGTTATGTTCAACTTCATTTCAAGACTGCACACCGTATATTTTGGTACCTATTTTTACTATATGAGCTACGGACCGGGTTCCGTCGTAAGCACTGCACAACTGCTTGGGGTTGAGCTGCGATCTGAGTTAAGGGAGTACAAAGTACGAGTATATAGGTAGGAGGCCTGCTATTCTACTTTTTCTGACTTTTCTTAAACGATTTTAAAAGTTAACAAGATAACTCATTAGCGGAATCCACACTGAACGTAAAGTCATAAGCTGGGTCCACACTGAACGATAAGGCATTATTCGAGTCCACACTAGACGATCCACCTTATGTCCGCGATTCAGAACCACGGGCCTTCGCGGCGATTCTCCACCATACTACTTGAGTCCCTACTTCCATTCCAATTAAACGAATCAACAATTTTATTTCAAAACCGTAGAACTTTTTAGTTGGTCCGATAGGAATAAAACGGATCAACTAGTTTCTTCACTTTACAACTTACGTAGAGGAAAATTGACTAGTGAAATGTCAGGTCTCATATTTAGAAACGGTTATTTATGCATGTTATTGTACTATTCCTGAATTTTATAGAACTATCTCGAAAGTCAGCCGGGTCTACACTGAACGATAACTCATTAGACTGCTTCGGTGGCGCATTAAGTAACCGCCTGCCGCGCTGAGGTCCTAGGTTCGATTCCCGGGTCGGGCCAATTATTTGTGTGGTCAACAAATATTTGTCTTGGAGTTTGGTGTTTTATGTATAATATGTATTTATTTAGAAATATATAAGTATTATGTCTATCAGTCGTCTAGATCCCATAGCACAAGCTTATATTAGCTTAATTTGGACTAGGTGACGTTGTGTGAGAATGTTCCCAAATATATAAAATAAATTTGCCAGTTCCACACTGAATGTTAAGTCATTAGCTGGGTCCACACTGAACGATCAGGCATTAGTCGATCCACACTCAAAACCAGGCCTTTGCTAACAACTGGATTCTCGACCATACTTCGAAAATTTACTGGTAAATTGTCATTTGCCTCACATTTTAGAAACTGCTAAACAAGAGACAAAGATCATTTCAGCAGTAAATATTTGTCTACGCTTTCAAGTTGTACGATCGAATATTGGCGCTCTGAATCGTAATAGGTACCTAGGTAGGTTGATCCAGATTTTTCCGTTCAGATGATCCGTTCTAAGCTATCCACTATGATCTACGCAGACAGATCTGGATGAGTATGGTATATCAGAGCTTTCCATAATGACTGATCGCGCGATGCAATACTTGCCCACATAGCGCGCGTTTTCAATCCGACCGTACTATCGTACGTCTTATAATAGCGTCCTGTGTGAACACGACTATTAGCAGTGTGCAAAGTTTACGCGGCAATCGGTTAGCAGCCAAATATAACGTCTTTAATTTAAATGCCAATAATGTTAAGTAGAATAATTAAGAAGTTAGATTTGTTTTTGTTGCTCAACTATTCCTTTTTTGATATTCAGATGTTGTGGTGTTGTATAGTTAAATATAGAGGCATAAATATGCTTCTTAGCAATTTTTGTGTTGCCAATGTTAGAATATAAATACTGAATACCCTGTTTTTTGTTGAATATAAATTGTTTTTTACAGTAGTTATGAAGTGTATTTTGTTGGTAAATTTAGATGTATGTTTTATTGCAGAATAACTGTTGTTCGGAAGCTTTTTATTCCATAATTAACTTGTCCGTTGTACATACTCTAGTGACACAGTGTAAATAAAATATTCTCCAAATAAATATGTAATTTTATTGAACAATAACTCGTTAACTGTGTAAATCACTTATATTGGCGATCCGCACGGACCGGGTAGGCTATCAACTCATACGTAGAATAGAATCCGAACTGCAGGGTTGATAGTCTTCAGAGAATATGCTAACTTGTGTAACTTGACAATAAAACCATTTATACTCTGTCAAATATAGCTTGATCTCTGTGACAGATATATTAACGTAAACAAAATTGACTTTAATTTCAAAGGCATAAAGTTGTTATTTACAGTTTGCACCTCTGTGTTATCACTCTCTGCATTTCAACCACAATGGCTTTATGCCGTTGACATAAAGTCTATTCTTGTTTACGTTTGTAGAACTGTCACAGAGATCAAGCTATATTTTACAGAGTATAGCTAGGCTACATATACATTACAATATCCCAAAAAATCAAAATATCAACCTTCACCGTTCAGATTAGCAACGTCTCTAAAAACTATCGACATTACAGATCGGTTTTTATTCTAAGGCGCAGTTTCCACGAGCGAGAGATTCGAGACGAGATTATCGTCGTGCTACATATTTCAGAACTCTCTCGTCGCGATAATATCTCCGTGTGTACAACACGGCGGAAATATCTGCAAATCTGGCTTCCCCGCACCTGACCCCGTTTTCGCCTATTTAGTATAACCCGCACGCGATTGAATGTTAGATATGGTATTTGACAAGATTCCGCACATTCTCGTTGCACGCGGATTATCCCGTACAGTTTACAGTTTCACGAGCCAGGTTCGCAGATATTTCCGACGTGTTGTAGACACGTTTACTTAGAAATATGCGGCACGAAGATTATATCGTCGCGATTCTCTCGCCCGTGGATACAGCCCCTAAGAAAGTCGTTATATACAGTCATGTTCACTCACTGACCCTATAGAGGGTGAAGCAAATGCTAGTCACTTTCACTGCCACTCTTCCCTGGAACGTAATCATCATCGTCTTCGTCTGAAATGTCCAGGTCGTCCAGGTCTTGGAAGAGGGACTCGTCGACTTTGACTGCATCTCCTGTAAATATGGGAAACAATATTTTAAAAAGAATACTGGTACCGTAATTTCTAAGGATCTCACGAAATTCGACTGAGGATCAGTCGAATTAAAGTTTTTGTAAGATCCTAGTTTCTTCAGAGCCAGGTAAGAATAATATCGACTTGAATTGAATTGACTGTCTCGGTAACGCATTCGGTAATGATACCGCCTCGGCAGGCGGTATCATTACCGAATGCTGCTGCAAACCGAACGCTGTGGCCCCGGCTTCGATTCCCGGGTCGGTTTAAATATTTGTGTGATCCACACATGTTTTTTTCGGAGTTAGTGTGTTTTCTATGTATAATATGTATGTATTTAGAAATATATAAGTATGTCTATCAGATGTCTAGATCCTATAGCACAAGCTTATAGTAGCTTAATTTGGGCTAGATGATGTTGGGTGTGAATGTCCACAAATATTATATTAATATAATACACAGTATAAATAAAATTAAGGTCGATTGCCCTGTAAAAATTATTTTATATTTTTATACCACTAGGGTGGCAGACAAGCATATGGCCAACCAGTTTAGTCGATTGATCCGAGCCCTTGATTCAGCAGTTCATAAGCAGATTTCATTAATACTCACCATCATCAAGGAATTTGAGATCAGATTCATTGAGTGTTGTATCCCTTAAGAACAGTTCTTTGCCAGTCAATTTGTTTTTATCCTTAATTTCTCTTTCCCGCTTGGCTGGGATACCCATTTCAATCTCAAACTGCTTTCTCCATACCAAGAATGATTCTACTGTAACTCTGGTGCCTTCAAACCTTTTCTATAAATAAAAAGAAAACATATTTTGTTTGGAAACAATTTTGTATCAGTTTTATAAAGTAGTTCCTTCCTTCCCACTACCTACAATACAATTTTTCTTTACTAATATTATAAAGAGGAAAAATTTGATTGTTTGTTTGTTTGCATCAAATAGGCTCCGAAACTATTGGACCGATATGAAAAATTCTTTCACTGTTGGGAAGCTATAATCTTTGCTTTGAACATGGGCTATATTTTATTCCCCTATTCCTACGGGAACGGGAATTACGCGGGTGAAACCACGTGACATCCGCTAGTTGTAGATAAAAGAAAAGCCCAATGTCTTCTCTATCAGCATATTAATAATATCCTTGGTTCTCAGTCCCTCATATCTTGATTATTTCCTTATTTTTATGATCTTGAGAAAAATGTATGAAGTAGGTGCAATGGAGTCCTTTAGATCTTTGAGATCAAAGCCAGCCTCACCTTTAAGTGGTGCACCTGCTGACTAGCAGACAAGGTTATGGCGAAGTCAAGTTCTTGAAACAAAACCCCTTTTTTTACATGAGGGAAAATATGCCGGACTCCTACAAACTATAAACCCTCACATATCCCACCTAACAGCCTACGGTTGGGAGTCTCGGGTAAGCCCTCGGAAGGCTACGCCAGGGCTTTGAAACAAAACCTACCTTCCTAACATGGAACAGCCAGGCCTATCACCCTTGGTTTCATTAATTGTTATAAAGTATACAATACTCTGCTGAATACTAGTTGCCAGTTTTCCCAAAAGAAAATAAGAAAATCAGGTCGCCTGGCTGACTGCACTCAGAAATTAGAGGTTTCACTAAGGAAATTACAAGAATAAAGCAGTGGCTTACCATTTCAGCTTCTTCCTCAGCCTTCTTCTTAGCATATATTTGTTCCTCTCTTTCTTTCTTAATGCAGTCCCATTTTTCATTTAGCCACTCTTGTCCGGCGGACACTAATGTGAATACCACTACCATTCCTAGGTTTTCTTTTGCCTATAAAGTAGAAAACTAAAATTAAATTTTGACAATATAAAAGAGTAAATATTTAGGCATTTGAAATAATTATTGTGTGATGCCACAACACATGGTCTTGCACCTTCCGCATCCAGTCCCAGCCTGCAAGCATTTCCAGATTGTCGGTCCATCTGGCAGGTGAACATCCTACCCTGTGTTTGCCAAATTTTGTGTGTTGAGAGAGGCTTACGTCCAGGAGTGGACTGCCACAGGCTAATTAGACTGATTGTGTGATGAAAGCGCAGTGGGTAATGCCTCAAGACTTTTGAACAAGAAGTTGTAGGGCAAGCAAACGGACAAAGCAATTATGCACAGATATTATCATGCTATATCAGGTCCTATGAAGGCTTCCAAGGTAGTTCACAAGCTCCTTTACAGTACAAGAAGAATGATATAACTTAATAAAGTGTGTGTGCCTAAAGACATGTTAATCAAAGTTGTATAGATTTACACTCCTGCATTTCTATAATAATAATAATAATAAGCCTTTATTTTAGAAATCATTACATGCATTATTAGATGAATATTATTAACATTACAATAAATTCAATTACATTATCATTACAATATGTTTTAAAATTAAAATTAATTAGGCTATGTCCTTTTTCTCATTGCTAACATCATTATTGAATAACATTTAAATAGAATTGACATTCATCATTACATAATTTAAATTCATTATATTGTGTCCCTAATTTCTAATTGTCTGTTGACAAAGGCCTCCTCAAGCTGCATTTCTACCATTAGGTGAAGTTTACCTCATGTGTAATTCACCTTCAGTCTCGCAAGGATCATCTAAGCCATTTGGGACTTACAGTGTTACTACCAAATAGTGTAGATGCACGCACCACACATATTTATTATAGAATCCATGGAAATAAAAAACTTAAAGCCTTACCTGTTCTATTAAATGTTCAAGTAATTTATCCTTAACTACATCATCAAAATTTTCTTCATTTTCTATTTCTATAATTGGCACCTCATCAGGGTACTTAGCTGTGTATGTGAAGACCAGAAGACATGAAAGACCTTCTCCATCATCAAAGCCTTCAGATTTTATTGGTATACTGAATTTGTGGTAGGGCTCTGTATCAATGACTACAACAAAACAAAGATTAGAATTAGTAGACAACATTAGTACCTGCTTATTCTTAATTTATATCACTATTATATTACTCAATTTGACTGGCCTCGTGGTTAGTGGGCCTGACTACGGATTCAGAAGTTCGTGGTTTGTGTAATGAGCACATTGATTTGTGTGTTTGGGTGTAATTTATTTATCTACTAGATGAAGCTCACTGCTTCGCCAGCGTGAAATTCGGTACCCATTCCCGCTTCCCGTGGGTACATTTTCTCAGGATGAAAAGTAGCCAATGTGTTTTTCCAGCATATAAGCTACCTCTATACCAAATTTCAGCGTAATCCATTCAGCTTTTAGAGCGTGATTGAGTAACAAACATCCAAACATCTAAACATCCAAATATCCAAACATCTTCACAAATTTTCACATTTATAAAATTAGTAGGAAGAAAGATAATATGTGTGTGTTTAGAAATATAGAATTATCCCATAGAACAAGCTTATGTTAGCTTAATTTGGGCTAGATGATGTTGTGTGAGCATGTCCACAAATATTTATTTATTTATTTATTCTGAGTATTTTTACAAGTATATTATTATTGCTTTAATCAACTTATAACTTGACTGGTATTTTTTGTCAGAATATACAGCGGTAATACCTTTAATCCAAATAATGATTGTAGAAAACAGTATTTCGGTGTGAACTTACTCTGCATATCTCCATAGTAAATGGAATCCAAGGCTTCCACCTCACTCGTTTGCTCGTAATGGTAATCCATGATTTCTTTAATATATTACTTTTATAATCTCTTCTCTTACTCACAATCTTACATACACATTATTTTAATAATAATTCTATAATATTTTATTTATAACCTCGATCAACACTTGGACAAGACAAGGCAAATAATCTGACATGACAGTTAAATGACTGACACCATCTGTCATTATTATGCTAGACCATATAACACGGGACTAGCCTTTGCGAACCACCGCATACAAAAATATTCTGCCAGTTTTCATACAAGTGAAGGGGGAAACACAAAGACATATAAAATTTCATTGCATTTAAAAATGTATTAATCGACAAACGCGTAATGGCTGTTGTGTGTTAATTGTTATTGTACAGTCAACTACAATGTAATGTACTAGTTTAATCATATAAAATGATGTACTGATGTACAGGCTTTTCATAAAGCCAAAAGACCAAATGGTCATGTGCAATGGCAGAAAACAATGCTTAAGTAAGGCGCATCCTGTGGTTAGATGATCTAAGTTTTTAGCAACTTTTTTATAAATTTTTATGGAGAAAAAAAAAGAATACGACAAATCGGAGCCGGCGTTTTGTCAAGGTCTTTTTTTTTCTCCATCAAAATGACATTAGGTATTATTATTAGCATTTTTGTTTACTTTTGTGACTTTTGTAAAATATGATTTCGTAGAACTGGACCATAACTATTGTTTGCAGAGATAAGCCAGGCCCAGGTGCTTCGCTCAATTTAGATTATTTGTGGCGTAATGGCACATCAACATTATAAGTATTCTAGTTCGTTCCGAAGCCATTCGGCTTTTACCTTAATGCACACCAGAGCCGTTCTGAGTGTGTCTCGAAAGTGGTACAATTTTCTAAGAAATCTGCAATTCTCCACGACTGACCCAGTGCGAATTTATAAAACAGCTGTGACCATGACAGATTTAAAATGTCAGATCAGTGACACAGACACTCATCTGTCGTTCGTTCTGTCCTGTTCTGTCCCTGTCCGCTAAACAAACAGTTTTGGCAAGCAAAGCAGAGCAATAATAGGGATGATCGATGTTACAAAAACATCGATGTTGACATCGATGCTAACATCGAAGCCGGAATATCGATGTCCGATAAACATCGAAAGAAAAACATCGATATACCTAAACATCGATGTTTTGGGCACTTTTGGGTAGCAAATTAAAAAAAAATATTCTATTCTACTCAATAATATATTTGTTAATTTTCACTGTCAGTTAATCGAAAATATTAAATTTAAGGTTAGTGATGAATTTAAAGTGAATGACACTCTCGCCCGGACTATTTGGTCGCGCTACTATAACTCCCAAACGGCTTGGTGTATTCTTGCAATACATACATACATATAGTCACGCCTTTATCCCCGAAGGGGTAGGCAGAGTACAGGCCTTCATTTCACCTTATAGTTTATGTCCCACGTAAAAGGTGGTGAGCCTATTGCCGTGTTAAAATGGAAAGGCGCAGGTCCCCGCAGTTGAAATTTTTCAAGCCGCCCATAAGGCCTTCAACTTGGCTTAACGATTGTCATTTTACTGACAACCGAGTTTCATTTCGAGTTTTCCTTCTCTACGCAATGGATCTTTTTGCGAAAGAGTTCCATTAGTCGCCTCTTACGACACCCTCGGAATGTATTGGGGTGGTGACATTTTGTACTCTTACCCGTCGCAACTCGCAACACGGGACCCTGTCGCCACACGGGGTTATCCTTGCGATGAAGATTTATTATTATTGGGAAATGTCTGAGGGTCATCAGATGCATAGGATACAAAAACAGGTCAATCTAGGTCTTATAAAAGATAACAGCGAAAATAGTCGATGGATCATGTTCAGTGATGAAATTGGAAGAGACATGGGGTCAAAATTAAATTTTTGTACACAGGGGCAGTCCTTTATAAATCACTGCATGCCTTCTTCATCCTATACACAAATAATGAAGTCCATATGTAGTTATAAATTTCAACAGAAAGACAATCTGGTCATTTTCATAGGAAACAGGATAGGTATAACCAAACAAAAACTTATTAAATATTATAATAAATTAAACTCCTTAGATTTAAATAATATTATTATTTACACACTGCCTTACTGTAAGCTTATGCCAGCTGCAGAAAATAGGATTAGATACCATTTAAATTTGTCATTGGACACAATAACATGTCATAATATAAAGTTTCATATAATTGACACTAACACTATTGTTAGAAAAAATTATTATTTTTATTTGACTAAAGGAAAGCATAAGCTTCTGGATTATTTTAAAAGACAGGTAGCAATGTCGCTACATTATTTTATAGATATGTTAGCCAAAAATCTGGCTATACCTGCTCCTTTTGAGCAAAAAATTGACATTGATATTAGAACCCTGGATAGCTGTTTATATCCAAGTAATTTAAATTAGTATATAAGACAAAAGAGCAACGTTCTTGCACTAAACTTGACACAATGTATAAATCAAGGAATGTTAAATCTAGCCATTTAGTTCTACAACAGCCACATCAAAATTTTATATCTGATTGCTCTCAGGCCGTTGAATCTATTAATCTTAAATATAATACTTTAAGCCTGGTGCACCAAAATGTTGAAGGCCTGATTGGTGGAAAAGAGTTGGAATTGGAATTGTACATGGACTTGAATGGCATTGATATTTTTTGTGTAACAGAACATTGGTTAAGGCCTTATCAAGTCATGTTCAATTTCAAAAATCACCGGGTTGCTAGCTCGTTCTGTAGAATAAAATATAAACGGGGAGGCTCTTTCATTATTATTAATAAGTCAATAAAGTGTAAAGAACGTAAAGACATAGTAGACCTCTCTGTTGAACGAGTTATTGAGATAGCCAGTATAGAGTTTGAGCGGTTCATTGTAATAAGCGTATACAGTCCCCCGGATGCTCCATATGCACAGTTCGAAGAGAAACTTGAAGAAGCATTGTTTAAATGCCAAAGTACAAAAAAAACCGTCCTATTTTGTGGGGACTTCAATGTAGACATTTTAGAAACTGCACGGGAACCTTTACAGAGAGAGAAAATGTTAAATTTGTTCAAGTCATTTGGTTTGTATAATATATTTTTGGAACCTACTCGTATAACTGCAACTAGTGCTACTTGTATTGATAATATTTTTACTAATATAAATCCCATTAAAAAATGTATACTGGACCCTGTAAAATCAGATCATCGTGGCCAGTCTGTTTCTTATCTGAGAAATAGTAGGGAAACTAAGAAGATTATTAGTTTTGTCCCGGTTAACACACATCGCTTGGAAACCTTTAGAAGAAACTTAGTCAAGAAAATAACAGAATTGCCTGATTACATTAGCGTAGAAGAATCCTACTCTGATTTATTTAATTTGATACATACTGTGTTTGGGAAAATCTTTACCCCGAAAACATTATCAATCGGAGACAGTTCTGCTTTCAGTGACTGGGCTACACCCGGAATTTATAAAAGTCGCCATAAACTATATGAACTGTATTCTGAAAAATCATATAATTTCAACCCAGAGTTTCAGGAATATGTTAAGAAATACTCAAAGATATTTAAGCAAGCCTGTACCTTAGCCCAGGGGTCGGCAAGGCGCGGCTCGCGAGCCGCATGCGGCTCTTTGGGTGTAGACCTGCGGCTCTTCAGTTACATACATAATTATCATATTATATACTAGCTGAACCCGCAACTTCGTTTACGTCACATAAGGTGTATGAAAGGAGAGGTATTTCTTCAGCAGACTCATCAACCAGCGTGTGAAACTGCCCTGTTTGCTTAATCATAAAAAAGCATAAAGATTAAGTCAAGTACAATACCCTTAATCATTAAGCTCCTTTATGATTAAGTCAACACGCCAGTTTAGATTTATCAATTTTTAGATTCACATGTCTATACCTATACAATTCTTTAAAGTGATATAACTTTTTTATTTATAATCCGATTGACATGAAATAAACACTAAATGTTAAGTGGAGCAAACCTCGACACAATAAATCAAACCGCATTGCAATCGGTTAAGTGGTTACTGAGGTTAGCGTGCACAACCGTACAGACAAACAGATATACAGACAAACAGACAAAAAATCTAAAAATCATTGTTTTGGGTTCTATTGCGTTTATAAAGCCCCCCTATAATATTTTTTCTTATTTATCTTCCATGTACACACAGCGACTTGTTACGATTTTATTATATGTATTGATATTGATATTAATTGATGATTGATTTTCAAGAACATTATCACCCTTTCATTTTCAAAAATACCACAGAAGTCTTACTAGTAGTTAAACAAGCAAACTCGCCTAATGGTGGTGTGCTGCGTTTGAAAGCGTTATATGGAGCACCATTTTCTTTCTAATAGCCGGCTACCGGTAAAATCTACCGACCCAATGCTTTGGTGCGTCAAAATGGCAAACAACCATCTTCGGAAGATATTGAAAGCTGGCGTGTTAGAGCGCGCAATGATCTCATTCATAGATGGCGCACCAGGCTAGAGCTCGGCGGTAAGCATTGAGCTCGTCTCTACCATCTTATTTATTCTGAGGTCCTGGGTAGAAAAGCGGCACTGACATACCTACCACCTCACACAGCTTCTCACGGGGCACTGATATTTTAGTAAATACCTGCACGATGTGGTAGGCATTGAGCCTGAGGCAACGTACCCACTGCGAGGACGGCGCCGTGGATAAAGCGCTGCACACCCTCGCTTTTTGTACGGAGTGAAGTGGCGAGCGTACCGCACTAAGGGTCCTAAGTTGGCCCGGTCGCGTCGCTGTCTGTTATAGTTTACGCTTTGTTAGACAGCGAAGAAAATTGGTTCGACTGTTGTTTTGACGTCAACGGCAATAAGAAAAGCGCTGCGGGTGCCAGAGCGGGGTGGCCTAACACTTCCAGTATACCAACCTCGCACGCGTGGCCGACGATGGAAGCGGACAGCCGTGAGACTGACTAAGACGCACCCCTCGTGTTCAGGCGTCGCGGCAGTGAAGTTTCGGTGGGTAATATTTAGACCCCCAGAGTCGAGACTGTAGCAGTTAGCTGTTGTACGCTTGCCTTCCCTGTGACCCAACAATAGTGACAAGAAGGAACATCCCAGGGTTTTAGTGGGAGAAGCCCACATAATCACTCAGATTTTTTTAATTGTGGAAATTCTCCAAAACCACCCTGTGACTTACCATCTGCCTATGGCCGTAAGTCCTGGAGACGCCCTTAGAAGAATGTTCTCAGAACTTCCGACAGACTTGGTTTGTCTCTATAGCAGACTTTCCCCCCAGTCTAGTCTATCCCACTTCTTATGGGGGGGGGGGGGATCGTGGGATCACGAAAGATTTTGTGGCTCTTTAAAAATGTTGTAATTTAAAATTGTCATTTCTGGCTCTTCCGACTCAAAAGGTTGCCGACCCCTGCCTTAGCCAAGTCTAATTTTATTAGAAATAAAATTTATGATTCTGCGAATGTAATTAAAACTACTTGGAACATTATCAATGCGGAATGTGGTAGGTGTACAACGAATGAAAGAAAGTTTCATTTAAATATAAACAATCGCCACGTATCGGGGGATTTGGAAGTGGCGACCGAGTTTGAAAAATTTTTCAGTAATGTTCCAATAGAGATAACTGACACTCTCCAGTCGTCTTCCACCTCCGCCGAGCTATTATTAGCAGAATCTGTAGCTGCCTGTGAAGGCGCGTTCGAATTCACCGTTGTCAACTGCAACGACATCATAAAAGCTTTTAGATCTATTAATGTTAAAAAAACCGCTGACCTTTGGGGGTTATCAGTAAAATCCATATCAAGTATTATAGATGTCATTGCCCCCCACTTGGCAGCTGTGTTTAACGATTGCGTCTCTAGTGGTGTATTTCCTGATTTGATGAAACACAGTAAAGTTATACCACTATTCAAGGCTGGCACCGCTTCAGATTCGGGTAATTTCAGACCTATCTCGGTGTTGCCGACCTTGAGCAAGATATTTGAAAAATTGATACTAGAGCAGATGCTGATCTATTTTAACAGTCACAAATTATTTCATGAGAAACAATTTGGCTTCACTAAAGGACGTTCGACTACCGATGCTGGTGTAGAGTTATTGAAATGTATTTGTGACGCCTGGGAGGATAAACAAGATGCAATTGGTGTGTTTTGTGATCTGTCTAAGGCATTTGATTGCGTCCAACATAAAACATTAATCAGGAAATTACACCATTATGGCATAAGAAGCAAGGCTCTCGACCTTCTGACTTCATATTTGAACAATAGAATTCAGCGGGTCGATGTTAATGGTACACGCTCAGAGGGATCTGTAGTTACTATGGGCGTCCCGCAGGGTTCAATACTCGGACCATTTTTATTCCTTATATATTTTAATGACCTACCCTTTTACGTGGGGGACAACAACAGGATTGTTTTGTTTGCGGATGATACTTCTTTGATTTTCAAAGTTAAAAGACAAATAGATAACTATGACGATGTCAACAACGCAATCTTGAAAGTGGTTCATTGGTTTAACACTAGTGACCGACCGAAGTTTCGGTTTCGGTTTCGGTTTCGGCCAGTTTCAGCCAAAAAATCGAGTTTCGGCCGCAGTTTCGGTTTCGGCTAAAATGGGCCGAAACTTTCGGCCGGGCCGAAACTTTCGGCCGGGCCGAAACTCACGTGTTCATGAATTTTGAGAGCCTAGCTCTGCTTGTGACGTTATTAGGGTCAGCCCAACCAGTTAATATGTTACTAACTGAAGATTTACAGATTTACAAAGGACTTCCAATCAATAGTCATAATAATACAATTTTTACGGAATCCTAAAAAGGTCACCTAGGACATTATATAACCCTACCCCTTTGTTGTCGGTTCCGTTGACTTCGTTGGTCGTCTGTCTGTATGTCAGCAGACTCATGCAACGTGATAGTTAGGCAGTTTAAATTTTACAGATGATGTATTTCTATTGCTGCTATAGCTACAAAAAATAATAATGATATACAAATTAATAATATTAAAGGGGGTCTTCCAAACAACATACGTGATTTTTTGCTGATTTTCTTGTACGGAACCCTACGCGCGCTAGTCCGGCTCACTGTTGTCCAGTTTTAGTTATATACTTCTAGAATGTAAACAAAACCAGCCAAGAGCTAGTAGCAGGGCACCGTGTGGCTTTAGTCGTGGAAGTTCGCAATAGCATCCATGAGTAATTCCATACGTAAAAGAAAGAAACTCATCTTTAGGTGGAGATATTTCTAAAATGAACACTTGAAAAGATTTATACCGTTGATTGATACAGTTAATTGATGGCACTTGGTGGAGCTTGCTGCACCTATTGAAAAAATAACCAGCCAAGTGCGAGCCTAACTCACACACGGAGGGGTTAAAGCCTGTTAACGAGACATGAGGCCTAGCCGTCTGTCTGTCTATTAGTCACGAGGTTGTATCGCTGGAACCGTGCCAGATATAGGCCTAAAATTTTCTCTGTACAGTAGTCCTAACGACTAAAAAACCACGCGTATCCTGCCTAACAGCCTACGGATGGAAGCTCCGAGTATGCCCTCGGAATGGTGCCTACTGCAGCTGCGTCTTTGGGGGGTTGTTCAGTTGTTAACCCGCTTCTTGAGCGGGGCGTGGATGAATCTCTCACGTCATGCTATCGTCTAAGGCCTGCTTCTGTTAAGCCATGCCGCCTCAACTGAGATCGTGCGGTATCTCCTTATCACCCTGACAGTCGTCACCTTCTGCGGGCTAAGCAATCTAGCCGCATTGCTGGCCATTATTATCTCCGCTCATACGGGGGCCCCGTATTGGGCCATGCTCGGCACGATTCCAAGGTACAGTCTCCTGCAGGGAGCGTTGGGTCTCCTGATATTGGGCAACAACCGCGAGAGTGCGGCTGATGCCCCCTCCCTCAGCTATGGGACCAAACTTCGGAAGTGGAATCCGAAGTTCCACCGGCTATCGAGTACGAGCACCAGATACGTCATCGAGAGCTCGATGCCGATGCTGACGCCCCCTATATGTAAGCTGGATCCCGCAGGTGCCCTTAGGGCTGCGTCTCGGTGTGTTGCTCCTCGCGCTGTAATGAGGGTGTCGTCGTAACACGTTACGCCAACACCTCTGAGCAACGGACCACGCAGCACCCAATCGTAACCGATGTTCCACAGAAGCGGTCCTAAGACCGATCCCTATGGAACACTGAACGACACATCTCGCGGACCCAGCCCTAGCCAGCTCGGGTAAGTTATGGCCCTCTCGGAAAGATAGGCCCGAGAATTCGACGGAGGTATGGAGGCATTCCACGGTAAATAAGCGCCTCCTAAACGCAGCTCCAGGGCAAGGTGCTGAAAGCGTTGGCGATGTCAAGAGACACTGCCACCACCACCTCACCCTGTTCTGATGCCGATAACAAAAAATATCTACTAAAATCAGAAAAAGCATCCACACAATTTTTGTGCCCAATTTTTCCGAATCCGACTCGCACTTGGCTGTTTTTTTTTTTTCAATATGAACACGTGAGTTTCGGTTTCGGTTTCGGTTTCGGCCGAAACTGATCCTGGGGCCGAAAGTTCGGTTTCGGTTTCGGTTTCGGCCGGAAAACCAGTTTCGGTCGGACACTATTTAACATTAACAATCTTAAACTAAATGATAATAAAACTAAATGTATTAAATTTACCTTGCCTAATGTAGCACAGTCAGAAACCAATGTTCAACTTAATGGTCGAGAGTTGGAACTTGTGGAACAAACCACATTCCTAGGGTTAACGGTTGATGCTGGTTTACAATGGGGTCCACATATTGTAAAACTAGCTAGTAGATTAAGTTCAGCAGCATTTGCTGTACAAAAAATAAGGGACTTGACTGATGTAGATACGGCTAGAATAGTTTATTTCAGTTACTTTCACAGTATAATGTCTTATGGTATTCTACTGTGGGGCAATGCTGCAGATATAAATAAAATTTTTATTTTACAAAAGCGGGCCATAAGAGCTATATATGGACTAGGTCCAAGGGTCTCTCTGCGCGAAAAATTCAAAGAGGTTAATATTCTTACTGTAGCATCACAATATATTTTTGAAAACCTTATGTATGTACAAAGAAATCTACATAGTTTCGCTAAGTTAAGTGATAGACACAATGTCAACACTAGAAATAAAAATAACCTTGCTGTTTTTCATAGCAGATTGCACAAAACCAGCAATTCTTTCATGGGTAACTGTATACGCTTTTACAACAGGCTTCCAGACGAAATTAAAAGTATGTCCCTTAATAAGTTTAAAAGATCTGTTAAAAGTAAATTGAACTGCAGGGGCTACTATACAATCAATGATTATTTGTTGGATAAGGAAGCCTGGAAATGACCTGCTCTGCTGGATTCTCAAAAAAATTGTTAAAATGCCTAGTTTTTAGATTCTTAAAATTGTAAATAGAGCAAAAAAAAGAACAACCCGCTGAGTTTCTTGCCAGTTCTTCTCAGGTGGGTCGCGTTGTGAACTGGTGGTAGAGTTTTTGTTTTGTATTCTGGACGTTTTGCAAGCGCATCTGTATAATGTCTATGTGAAATAAATATATTTTTGATTTGATTTGATTTGAGGAAGGTTCTTGGCCACTTCCGGTCCAAGTGGGTGTAAATTGCTTCACATCCGCTAATGGCAGAAATGCAGGAGTGTAAATAGCTTCATGCCATGTTCTTGACCAATATTTTATACGAAACACCACTTTTGAAACATCTTCGCATAAAAAACGAACTTACCTAAAATTCGCGCAAGTATTGCATAAATCGATAGTTTCGATTTTTTTTCCCGTAACATCGATGTATCTATGTTTTTCTCATAACATCGATGTGTCGATGTTTTTCTCTTAACATCGATGTTTCGATGTTATCGAAGACAAAACATCGATGTTAAAATATCGATATTTTCCAGCAAAACACCGATGTTCCTTCAACATCGATGAATATCGAGCATCCCTAAGCAATAACAACAATCAGTCTCGTTTATACACAGTCATTTATAAAGCATACACAGAGAGAATATTATATGCATTTGTTATAATGGACAGTCCAGATTTGCTCCCAGACTATAGTCTCGATTCCGACACAAATTCTGGGTGAGATTTTCACATTAATATTTTTACTGCGTTTTTACTTTTATTTACTTCTACATACACAACTTAACTAGGTTTTTATTGACTGAAATTAATTTTTAGGAAAGTGTCCAGCGTTGTCACCAAAAGTGAAGATTTGGCAGAACTACAAGAACAAGTAATTCAAAATTTTCAGAAGCCCAATGTACCCAACATTAATGTGCCAGAGAAAATTATAATATGTTTGGATGTATGTTATAATAATCAAAATTCACTGTACCAATTAAGTGATGGCACTACATTCACTCCTATGAATATGATGAAAAGAGTACTTGACTTTTTCTTGCACTCAAAAACAGCTATCAACAAAAAAACGGAGTATGCCCTAGTGGTCCTCAAGGAGTTGGAGCCATATTGGGTACAGAATTTTACAAGTAACCTGAAAGAAGTAATTAATTCCATAGATTATGTCAATCCAGAAGAATGTAATGTAGAAACTTTTGATTTTGGGAATCTATTTCAGTTGATTAAGCAAAAGGTTGATATACCAGATTTTGTAGATGGAGAGTGTATAATGCCTCCTTCTAATGTAGTGCGTATGATAGTTTTGTATGGGAGATCAAATTGTATTCCCGTAATACCCCAAAACGATCCTTATATCACTTTCTTGAAGGGCCAGCTGTATTTTTACATAGACATATTGCTAGCACATGAAGAAGATTGCGCACAATACAAGTGTGTGGAGATTTATGATGCACTACAGGATTTAGATAATGGATATTCATATGTATTTGAAGTTCTGAGAAATGCTACTAAGATTCACGACTACACTGCAAAACTACTTGCACATCCATTACAAAGGCCTTTGCAGAAAAATACTGATTATTCCTTTGGTTCTAGCTATTAAGAAGAATAAAAATATACTCATTGTTATACTTGTATTGTTATTTTAAGATTTTGAACTATGTTAACTGATCATAAATTTTAAATATGGAAAAAGAATTGGTTTTGAGCAGGATTCGAACCTGCATACCGTGCAGATGCCTCAACCACTGTCCACCGAAACCTACTCGGAAACACTTTTCTCAAGTGTAATTCATTTTTTAAGTTTTATCTCTTCTACAAAGCTAAGTAGGTACCTACTCGCCTACTAAAGATTCAAAAACCAACGCAACCCCGCCCACCGATTGTCATACGGCGCGGGCGGCAGGCGCCACCTATAGACATTCCCATGGAAGGCTCTCAGAATATGCCTTTATAGCAAAATGTCTACTAGGACAATGTATCTTTCGCAAAAGTAACTAACCACAACACATTTACGGATATTTAAAAACTGGATAAGTATAGTGGCAACAGAAATACATCACATCATCTATGAAAAATTCAGTTCTCTAGCTATCACGGTTCTTGAGATACCGCCTCGTGACGGACAAACAGCGGTCTCATAAATAGCATCCCATTTTTACACTTTGCTTACGAAAACCTAAAAACTGTAAAATACATTTTTTCTATAAGAATTTCATGTCTGGATTTTTTCAGAATTTTCTATGTAAATGTGTGGTACTCATTGAGTTATAATGTAAGACGTAGTAATATTAGTTCAATGGTTGTATTGGTATATTTCTTGAGTAGGTATAGTATAAGCCCTGGAGCAGATGCCTCAGTCCGCTCGCAGGGACGCACGAGTGTTGCGATGCGGACTATTCTCTTCGGCTCCTTAGATGGCGCGGAGTCCATAATCAACGGAGTGACCGCAGCGATTTATCGACCAGACTCTGTTAAGGCATGGCGGAACCCCACGGGGTATAGGTCGTAGGACGTCGATGGTCCCTCTCCCCGGGCCGTGAGTAGTACTACAGGAAGCCGCTCTGAAGTGAAGTGCTTCCACGTGAAGTCAGTGACATATGTGCAAGGTTGTTACAAACACTTCATTGCGAATTCGTCGACAAGAGTGGCACAAGCAAATAAGTCCATCAAGCCATTACTACGCATACTTACTAGCATGTCTGTCGCCCCTTTCAAATAAGGTTATTCTCCAAACACTTCAGCTAGTTAAAATTCGAGTTGAACTAAATGGAACAGACTGAGGTTTTAAAAAAAATAAACAACAAAGCTCCTTTTGTGATATTTATTTCAGCTCTTAAAAGGGATTATGAATGGTATAAAAGAAAAATACTAAGGCTATTTTATTACACAATACACAAATATTTATTATGTACTTTTGTAGTTGATCAATAGTTCTGAATCCCCATGTTTATTATCTTTCATACTTATTTACATTTTGAACACACGGAAATTAATTTTATTTTGAATTGATAATCTTTATGTGATGATGGCAATGGCGTTGCTTTTATGATACATCTCACAATCATAATAAATTCAATAGCTAGATGATGCTATACAATTCCATTCATTATGGCCTAGCAACTTTCGAGAGTGCTGCGAAAATTGAATGACATACTGAAATTGGTAAAACTGATGAGGCAGGCCTGAGGCACGAGTGATTATAGTCCGTTAATAGTGGCCCCTTAGACAAGTGGCACAAGCGTAAACAGCAAACGAAAGGATAAAATATATCGACCTATTACACTCAAGCTTGTGATGTCGGCGACGAGCTTGTGTGTGATTGGTCGATATATTCTATCCTTTCGTTTGCGATTTACGCTTGTGCCACTTGTCTAAGGGGGCTGGTGTTGCAAATCAAAGGTTGCCTGAAAAAAATTGCACTTGGTCGCACATCGTACATTTCAAAACTTGTTTTCCATATTACTGATTTGGTGTAAAATAAGGTTTATTGCTAATCTATTGTAATACATATTGCAATATCGCAGCAGCTTCGCCTGTTGCTATAGTCCATGATGCAAGATTTTCTACATTTTAGCACAGCCAACATTTTACTATGTATTTACCAACATATCTGATTGAGTTAGGACATAGAATGCTGGAACATACAGATGCCAAAGATTTAACAGAATTTCGGCCTTTGAATAGTCATTCAAGCACCAATCAGTCACATGTATCTTTCTTGATACGAATTGCTTTTTTAAATTGTTTATTGCCATTTGGATATAGAGTCCATAAAGTCTTGAATTGCTTTATAGTTTTCAGTATTGCCAGCGATTTGGTTTGAGCAAAATTAGTAGCAGTATTTTTATTTTACATTCAAATTATAAGTAAATCTCATCTTAGTGACTGATAATACACTAAAGCAGTAAAATATCACACGCTTTCGTTTATTTGTCACAAACTTAGCATAGCAAACAAATTTTTGTTTATTTTATTGTTTACAAAATAAAACAGGAAACTCGCCAAGCTATACACAAGTAAAACATATAAAAATAAATGTAACATGTAAACAATTCATAAAAATAGTTATATTTACAACGATTGGTAATTATACCTAAAGCGAATTTTATATAATCACTTATACAAGTGAGGTTTCCTGTATGATTCTAATTAATATAAGTGTTACCATCAAAAAATGTATTAAGTAGTTATAATATTCAAAAATTAGACAGTCCAATCTATCAAATAATCAGTATATTTCTTTTGGAGTTTTTTAAGCGTTGTTCAATTTGATAACTGCAGTGCACCTGCCAAATTACATAATTATATGTATCTTCAGAGATCAGTTTTACTTAATTCACCGGCTGTGAAGATCTAAATTAATATCGTTATTACCATGAAGCTGCAACATTGCATCAATAGATTACATGATTCAGTTTTTAATATCCTATTATCACTATCCGCCTAACATATTTAGACTGTTTAAAAAATTAAATAAAGCTTGTATTACATTGATAATACGTGATGTTCACTCAATCAATCAACGTAAGATTTCACACTCATCAGTCACAAACATTTCATATTACAGTTATAGTTTATAGATAATAATATAATTACATCTGAGATCCTAGGGGGTGTAACAACACTATCGATGCCTAAGATTTGACACTGGTTAAATTTACGAACGAAATAAATAGCTTCACGTATCAGTCTCAATATTTTAAAACTATTTACAATATCGTAATAAATTCGTCCGTCCCTTCGATAAATAAACTAAGAGAGGAACGAAATCTTCAAAGTTTCACAGTCAGTCGCGCCCACAACACAGTTCACACGGAATGATAGTTTTCACTTACAGTATATTATGCCAATAGTTTGTTATACCAGTAAAGGGAACCAATAAAGCTTAGAACTTTTTCAGCTTTTTACCTAATACGAAACGTCACAGACGTCTTTACGCCACACTCTGAAGATCAAACACATCCACACTCCGAGACAATCTGGGTAACTCCTTTTTTCTATTTTAATATTTAAAAACACGTTGTACAAAAAATGAAACTTTTCGAAAGAGTCTGGCGTCTGAAATTTTCTTAATTTGGCTCTGTTTTTTACAATAATGTTTCGTTAGTAGTAAAATGTCGAATGAAAATTAGTTCACGAATTAGAACCAGCGTATACTTGGCGAAATTTAGAAGACAACCAATTTACACTCAACCTTAATACCATACAAGAAGATTGAAAGTACTATGCGCCTATAAAACCCGACTAGATGAAAGATAGTATGAGTAACATCAAGCTAAACATTTATTGTGAGGCAACTCACTGGGGAGTTTGATTTTAATGAAATCTAAAAGCTATAATTGCAGATTATAGTTTAATAGATTTAACCACTGTGTCGCTGTGGGTTTTCAGATAGATTAAACATAAAATATACATTATATTTATTCAATAAATATAATATTATATTTGTTTGTCATAGTATTTCCAACCTCATTCAATTAAATGTAAAGTTTAGTTCAGTTTCATCCCCGTGTATGTAAGGTCTGACAACTTTCAATTTTATAAAAATAAAAAGCGTAAATTAAAATACACTAGTCATAATTATGACATGAGATTCGAAAAAAAAAACATGGTCAGTAATTTTTTTTGCGTTTTCAAGACGTATGGTCGAGGATTGGCGGTTAGGTATGTGCTAGCTAAAGTGAAACTTCTTTTGAGTCGCTGTGAATTGGAAAAAGTGGAAGAAAAAAGAGACAACTATAAATCTGTCTTACATAGTTCCTTTTAGCTCGATGTGAAATGTTATGAAATGAAAAAGTGTAAGGAAAAAAGACACATGAGGGTGCGCCTAGAAAAAGAAGACAAAAAAACACATCGTTCTATTCCGTTTTTACGAGATTTCACAGTACGAAGGCGGCGAACACCGCCATGGCGCGTCAGGGGGGCGGGGCACAGCGGTGGAGTACGTACATAATACATCTATCTCTCTCTCTCTCTCTCTCTCTCTCTGGCGGAGGTTCGGGGCGGGGGGCGGTGTGTCACAGGACGCAGGCGGCAGACACCGCCATTGCGCGGGGGAGGGAGTCACGGGCGAGAAAGAGACGTACATAATACATATATTTCTCTCTTTCGTTACGGTTCATTTAGAAAAGTTTCACTTCTACCACATAAGTACTCTTCTTCTTACCACTCAAGTATACTCTGGTTCTTACACTGTGTATGTATAGGTACTACAACACGAGAGCCAGAGAGGTAGACGCGCGTGAAGTCGGAGCGGGGGCGGAGGTGCGGGGGCGTCACAGTACGCAGGCGGCGAACACCGCCATGGCGCGGAGGAGAAAGAGACGAACACAATACATCCGTCTGTCTCTCTTTTAGTTTTTGTTTATTTAGAAAAGTTTCACTTCTACCGCGTGTGTCTATGTACTCATTTCTACGCTTTCCACTCAAGTATACGCTGGTTCTTACACTGTGTATGTATAACTGTTTGTACAACACGAGAGCCAACACAGTAGACGCGCGGGAGGTGGGGGAGGAGGTGGTGGGCGGAGGCGGGGGCGGATTGTCACAGTACGCAGGCGGTGCACACCGCCATGACGCGGGGGAGAAAGAGACGTACGCAATATATCTTTTTATCTCTCTCTTTTGTTTCGGTTTATTTAGAAAAGTTTCACTTCTACCGCGCCTGTCTGTGTACTTCTATAATTCTACGCTTTCCACTCAAGTCTACGCTGGTTCTTACACTGTATATTCGTATGTAAAGGAGTTACTACAACACGAGAGCCAGAGCGGCAGTCGCGCGTTACGTCGAAGTGGGGGCGGGGTTGGTGGGCGGTGGCGGGGGGCGGGGTGTCACAGTACGCAGGCGGCGAACACCGCCATGGCGCGTCAGGGGGGCGCGGCGCGGGGGGCGGGGGGCGGCGTGCGCTCGGGCAGCGCGGGCGCGTCGACCCCCCCGCCGCCCCCGCACGCCCGCGCGCGCATCACTGCCGCGTATGTGCGGTATCGTTTGATCTGGAACAACGAATAAGCATTGTGAGGTACAATGGTATACAAATCAAATCAGCATTTCACAATTGAGTACAGTACACGGCATCTTACTTGGCAAGGTTTTGGAGGAGTGGGGGTAAGTTCACGCATCGTACACATCGCTCACTCCGAAACCTTGCCTAGTTAGACGCCGTGCACTATATCAGTCTAACGTTGCTGGGAGAGTGATTGGCAAATGGTCAATTACAATTCATTACAATTACAGACTAATCGAGCCCGAAATTACCCTCACTAACAAAATGTACATTGTAACCGTTTTCAGTTCCAAAACGTAATGATGAGATTCGGTCAAAATTTTGTATTAAAACTATTAAGTATCTGAACACAAACACCATATTGAAAGACATACCTCATACGCAAGGTAATGTTCCTTGTCGCGCGCATGCGGCGTGTTGTCTCTCGCGTGACGTAACGCCGCTAACTCTTCCTCTAGTCGCTCCGACCGTTCTTCGTGTTCTGCCAACTGGTCCCTCTGTACAATGATACAATATTGTTTAGACCTGTCAGAAAGATTACTTGTAACCGGCGAGCGTGAATGAAAATAATTATGAAAGTTGAATGCCAGAATCGTAGCAAGTGGTAATAGTTTAAACTACTCGGTTCAATAGCTCGTACTACCGCTGGTACGGGTAGTACGAGCACAAGCAGTGTGTTTGTGTCTGCGTGTCTGTGTGTCTGTCTGTGCGTGTGTGTATATGGGTGCGTACGCGTGTGGTGTGTGTACGTACCATGTTGAGCTTGGTGTGCGTGCAGGGCAGTAGCGGCCGCTGGAACTTGCGCTGCGAGCCCACGGCGCCCGCCAGCGGCGCGCACGAGTACGCTGCGCACACGAAGTTGATCGTCTCCACCCACGTGCACAACTCCTTTGAGTCGCTGCACACACATTACATACTACTTTAAAGACCTCCGAGTCTAGCTTCGAGGCAGCGAGCGCTGAGATTGTTTCGAACAAATATGGTATATAAAGCAAGCTCCTCGCTCTATAGGGCGCTTCGCCGTGGACGCGATCATGCTTGTCAGGAGCCAGACGAAGAAAGAGATATCGCGGGGCGAGGTGATGATCGCCTTCCTGGGGCTGCATTTAGGAAGGCGCTCATTTATCACGGAATGCCTCCGCCCCTCCGACGGATTGTTAGGGATTATTTCTTCGCGAGGGCGGGGTCGGCGAGAGGTATCGTGCGGTATTCCACAGAGAACGGTCCTAGGACCGGTTCTATGGAACATCGGCACGTGCTGCGTGGTTAGTTGCTCAGAGGTGTCAGCGTAACTTGCTACACCGACGACACCCTCGTTATGACGCGAGGAGCAACGCAGCCATGAAGGCCATGGCAGGTGTTTCTTAACTCGTCGGTCGAATACGGCGGCTAAGTCTGCAGGTGGCCTTTCACAAAATCGAAGCATTGTGCTTTCACGGACCTTTGATGGGGCTACTCACGGGATCCAGCATACAAGTAGGGGGCATTAGCTTCAGACTCGTATTCGAGACACCATTTTTAAAGTTTAGTCCTAAGGGGGGCAACGGCTGCACTCTCACGGTTGTTGCCCAATATAAGGGGATTCTACGCCCCCTGCAGGAGACTACCTTGACATCGTACACGCTGCTAGATTACATAGCACGCTGAAGCATTAGATTACGCAGAACGATCTCAGTTGAGGCGGCATGTCTCCTAGCCGGGACCTCTCCATGTAACCTGGATGCGAGGACCTTAGCGTCATTGTTCAAACGGCGGTTGAAGGCGCTGGAGCAGGGCCATAGGCTTGCTCAGCTCTACCAGGAGGAACGCTTGGCGACATACAAGGTGCTAAGTACTTGAGCAAAAACATGGTAAGGAAACGTCTCAATTGTAGCGATCAGAACGGTCATGGACGACAACGGCTGGAGAGGACTCATAGCCAAGTCTCCTAGTGGTTGTGACTGATTACCGGGCGCGAATGCTTCGGTTAGTATCTGTGGCGAATACACCGGGAGACCACGGCCGAGTGAAGAATAATATAGCTACAGGAACAGGCTTTGGTTATGGGTCATGTCACTTATGGAAATAGTCTAAAACGCATGCGGTCAGTTCACAGACCTATGAGCTACATATTTAAAAGCTGCTTATATCCAAAATATCCATGGTTGGAGATACATACCTTGTTTGGAATAAGTATTCGGCCTGGTCCGCAGTTTGCAATCTGAAGACGTGTTGCTTTTTTGTGTAGTCCGTCGCTTTCGTTGCTAACGCGTGGTGTATTCTGTAATAAGTAACACTCATACTTTAATATGACGTATATTGTTCAAAGATAAATTTATGTAGTCGTACTAGCTGGTGCGCGCGGCTACGCCTGCGTGAAATTTAGTTCCCGTTCCCACTTCCCCTGGGAACATTTACCCGGGATAAAAAGCAGCCTGTGTTATTCCAGACTATAAGCTATCTCTGAACTACATTTCAGCCTAATCCGTTCAGCCGTTAGAGCGTGATTGAGTAACAAATCACATGGATGGTCACCCATCCATGTGATCACTTTGTGACATTTATTTGAGCGTTTCCGTGCTTCGGAAGGCACGTTAAGCCGTTGGTCCCGGTTGCCAGTAAAATGGCAGTCGTTAAGCTAAGTTGAAGGCTTTATTTCAACAGCAGGCAGTCACAACCTGCGCCTGTCCATTTAAACACGGCAATACGGCTCACCACCTATTACGTGGGACAAAATTATACAAAGGTGAAATGTGGGCATATAATATGCCTCTGCCTACCCCTTCGGGGATAAAGGCGTGACCATATGTATGTATGTATGAGTAACAAATATCCAAACATCTTCACAAACTTTCATATTTATAATATTAGTAGGATTGCAGAACGTTTTTCATTTAACATTTGATTGCCTCAGTAGCACAATCAGTAGCGTAATGGACTGCCACATGAGGTCTTGAGTGCGGTTCACAGGTCGGTCCAAATATTGGAGTTTGGATGTTTTCCATGTAAAATAATATTTAGAAATTCCATAGTACAAGTTTGAATTTTGAGCTAGCTGATGTTGTGTGAGAATGTTCAACAACATTTCAAAACTTAAGAAAACAGAGAGGGTTACAAAGGGTCATAAAAATAAATTTTCTGTTTAAGCATACCTAATAGCATTGTGTAGGTTGTCCGACATTTGACTGCGTCTGAAGCCGTGTTCGTCCTTGTGTAGATATAGCACTAGGTCTCGCAGAGTACAGTAGAACATCTTCCAACCTCGCCGGCCGAAGGGAGCTGCGTAACAAATAAAGATGAGCAATATCATAAAAAATCGCGACGTTTTCTTAGAATTATGGTCAGAGATCTTATCATTTAAGGCCATAGCGAAAGATGTTTAATACAGATCGTTAACCCGACACAAACTCTCTTGAAGGGTTCGGGTACTGTCCCGCGTCTTTGGGGGGTTTGCCTCAGTCCTGTGGTGTTGGACCATGGCGTGCCATCATCAAAGTGGAAAGTTACGGTGCCGTGAACATCCATCGAAATCTACTATGTGCTCAGTGTATTAAAATACTTAGGCATGACAACGTTTAACGTTGATGCACCGTGGGTTGAATTTTGACGGCACCGCAACGTCCATTTTCACTACACGGCGTCACATTATAGCACCTTTCCACGTTACAAAACAATAACAACAAAAATTGAATTTATTTTAACAAAAAATGGTGATGTGGTACAATTAGTAGGTACATACAGATAGTAAAAGTCATAGTTACGACTTCGCGTTGTGGTGTTGTGGACAAGCCCATAGACCTCAGCGATTCCTGTTCCACCAGGAGCTAATGAAGACATAGATAAGGTGCCGCTTGAGCGACTAAAGTGGGAACACGCCACGTCTTAGGTGAGGCCGCAGTGGTAGGCCGTAGGTTAGTTGGGATTCCTGGGGTCATCCTGCTGAGGACTTACCCGGGGCTCCCAACCGTAGGCTATTAGGCAGGATAGGTGAGGTTTTTTAGTCAATAAAAGTCCGGTACAGCATTCATGAAAGATTTTCCTCACGTTAATAATATAGTGAGTGTACGTACTCTTCTTGCCGTTGTTGTCGACGCAGCACTTGCGCATGACGTAGCCCTTCTTGTACTCCACGGCGCGGCTCTGGTCCGGAACGTCTAAGAACGGGTTACTGCCGACCGGGCCGCGGGATTCACCGGCCGCTGTCGCTGCTGTTTCTGTGTCGCTGTGGGACAAAAGTATCATCAAATATTGATCATCATCATCCTACAAGCTTTTCCCAATCCATTTGGGTTCGGCTACCACAATAACCCTCTTATAGTCGGCCCAACTGTTTATTTTACTTTTGACAGCGGCCTCAGAACGAAAAAAAAAACTAACAATAATATGTGTACAATGGGTTAAATCGGTTTAAATATCTTCATAAATAAAGTTGATTGTTATTTTAAATCGAATCGGGAACGCATTATAACATCACTATTGTAATTGGTAATCGAGCTATCAAAAGTAAAATATACGGTTTGACAGACTACAATGGAAATAAAATTGGTTCTAAAATAAAACAATGTTAGTGACACGACGGGATTATATGCTATGGGAAACTGTATACACACATGAATGCAATAAAGAATTGAATTGAATTGTTGCACCTGGACACTCGCCATCTTTCTTGTAATAATCAAGGCGGAAAGGGATAGGAAATATTTCGAAAGTTACTACTTATAGGTCGACTTTATTGTTGAACTATATTGCCAATTTTCTAAGATGTTTTCCAAATATTTTTGAGTAATAAACAGATTAATAATATTCATACTCACAGTGCCCATTGCAAAGGTTGCGTCCGTATAGCGTGATAGAGATTCTTGAGCGTTTCCCGCGGGAAGTTATCCCCGTCGTTGAGATCGGCCAGGTTGTCGATAAACTCGGCACAAGTCATGCGTCGGAACGCGGTGCCACCTCCGCACCCGTGTAGGTCCGTGTTTAGGAGCATTATGGCGCATGTTAGAGTATGTACCGCGTCTGTGAAAGTAAGAAACGTTGTTCAGTCTGAAGTATAGTTACCACATAACGTCATTAAGCACAAATTAAGAGCGCATTGATGCTAATCGGTGAAAAGAAGATACCACATATACTTTTCACCATAAAAGAAAGATATAGATGCGATCGTTATATGCATTTTTAATAAAATAAATCTTACTAATATTATAAAAGGGTAACTTTGTGAGTGTGGTTTGTTAGTCTTTCACACTCTAACGGCTCAACGGATCTGGCTGAAATTTGGTACATGGATAGATTATAGTCTGGAATGCACATAAGCTACTTTTGTCCTGGCAATAAATTCCTACAGGAAGCTGGAACTAATTTTACGCGAGCGCAGCTGCGGACATCAGCTAGTGCTAATAATATTTCCAAATACTAAAACTCTGTAACAAACATTTGTAGACCAGACTCGGGAATCCAAACCAGGAACTCAGTGCGGCTGAATTATTCTCACCCTGCAGAAAGCCGCTGAGTTTCTTGCCAGTTTGTTCTTTCTTCTCAGATGGGTCGTGTTGTAAACTGGTGGTACTTCATTGGTTTACATTCGGGACGTTTTACAAGTGCCTAAGTGAAATAAATATATTTTTGTTTGTTGTTTGCTTACCTTGTGAATTAAACGAGCCAGGGTTACACTCGAGGTATCTCCTAGAGAAGTGCACGAGCACTCGTTCCCGCTCCTGCGTCTCTCCACTGAGAGCAAACCTCGACAGGAACGTCCGCAGCGCTACGTCTAGCGTGTCACTTTTGAAGTCGAAATGTTTCACGTACTCTTCGGCGACCGCTCGCGAGAATTCGTTGCTGGAAAACACAAGACAGTTAGAAGTTGAACTACAAGCAAAGATAATATAATAGTATTACATACAGATCGGCAACTCCCTGCCTCCCACCGAGTAAGCTTCCCCATCCCCCCACCAAAGTTGATGTGTCTATTCCCGTGTTAGTACTTGAGAGTGTCACTACGTTGCATTTTGTTGCCATACCGGCCGGGTCAAGAACCCCACTCCACCAAAGCTGACTGCAGCCTCGAACACGGGGAGAAGTATTGCCCGTGCAGTCAAAGGCACCGCTGATCCACCAAGGGTGTCGGTGTCAAAGGTGACTCAAGAAGATGGTGATGGTTTCGTCACGGTGCAAAGAAAAAAGCATCGTCGACAACCAGCTGCTAAGAACCGCTGTGGCACAGCTCCTGCGGAGCCCACTACATCTATACGTGCTGCACAGCCGAACACTGCGGTGTATATCTCGCGCCTGCATTACAATACCACAGCGGAGAGCATCGCCGAGTACGTGCGTCAGAAGATCAAGTTCATGCCGAGGGTGCAGATGTTGGAGTCGCGCCGCAACGTCAACTTTTTAGCGTTCGTGGTGCGAGTGCCCAACTGTTACCTGCATTTCGTCATGGAAGAGAACTTCTGGCCACAGGGAGTGGTGTTTCGTCGGTTCCGCGGAACAGTGCCACAAGGACGCACAAAAGACTTAGTGCAATAGTGAACTATAGGTATATATACTAACATATAGTTATAAAATTTTATTTACTAACAAAGTTGTTATAAATTATGTATAAATAGGTTAAGGTATTTATCTATGGGTCTATGCAACCTGAAAATAAAGTTTTATTACTATTATGCTCTTTATGAAATTAATTAACTTACATTAATTTAATAAAGATTATTATTTTATTAATAATTATTACGTATTACTACCTACGTACTTTGTGCTATTGCTTTGGTTTAATTTGTAGCCGAGGGTAGATTTGAAAAAAAATACCTACATACATGAGATTGCGTTCTGTTCCTTATTATTTTGTTTCCATAGCTAGTGTCCCTAGTATACTCACACACACATTTAAGCTTGATTCAAGCATTTACATTACGTGTATATTAGTGCGGGTGAAAACGAACATTTTTGTATGGAGTTTCCGCCTTGTGCTACAAGTACGTCTACACCATAGAGCAACACGACCAATATGACTTTGATCGAGAAGGAAGGCGAGTGCCCCGCAACGACTTTCCCCTCTGTCAATACACAAGTCCAAGTGATTATAAACGAATAAGTCTCTAAAATTAGTGTGTTGTTATATATTTTTTGTGTAACTTCCATAGTTACATCCAATTGCTTTTGTAGTGTGTGTAACTACTTTGCACTAAATAAATATTTCTTTCTTCCTAGTGGTGTATATGAATACTATTTTCCTCCGCCACATACGACACACAGTTATGTATCGGGTAAACATATATCGGCGTCTATGGTCTACAGACGATTCACGTCAATAAAAATGATGTTATTATCCTATCTTATCATGTTTTTAATTATATAGGTCATTTACAGTCTCTGCCTTTTGTTGTTATAGCAATCATATGATATGACCATTATTACATTCATGGTCATTAAAATAATGAACCATAAGTTAATAAATACAAATACTTTAAGGGGATTGTGTGAGATATTTTGTATTTTAAAAAGTTTAAAAACTTTACGATTAGATGATCAAGTTCATAATGGCTCAGAACTTTCAGATGCCACAATCTAATACAACAGCTAATATTAAAAAGCACTAACTTTTTACTCAAATGTCGGGACACATCAGACTTCTTGAACCCGTCGAGGTGGTACAATCGTTTAGCGAGCCTCTCCGCTGAAGGTATGTCTACGGCTTTAGGGCTGTAGTGGAACGAATGTAGCGAGTCTCCGTCTGAACCCTCGTCTGAACCACCGTCTGAACCGGCACATAGCTCCTGTTGGATAATACAAAAAAATATTAAAATTTCAATAATTGTGATTAAAAACTGAAACCAAAATACTTAATTCCTGTTTCATTTTATAAAGCCACACAAAGATACGCAGACAAACAGATCAGTCTGACTATGGCACCTGCTACACATATTGAAGTAAGACATACTGGTTTCGCCTACCGTATTTTGAAAGGTTCCATTCTAACATTTTTTAAAGAAACTTTTAACTGTTAACACCATTGCATTCTGGCAATGCAAACGAATGATCGGTAAGAAGTGGGGACTCTCACCGAAAATCATACATTAGCTCTACACCACAGTCATAAGACCACAGGTAACGTATGGCGCAATAGTTTGGTGGCCCAGGGCCGAACTAGCTTCAGCCATAGATAAAATGCAGCAGTTCCAGAGAGCGGCGTGTAGCGCCATCACGGGATGCTTTCGCAACACACCCACAGCAGCGATGGAGGCAATGCTCTGCTTACCGCCTCTGGACCTGTTCGTTCACCAGGAAGCGGCCGTCGCGGCGGCACGACTTCAGGCGTCAAAACAATGGACGCGCTCAAGGGTAGGTCATAGGCGCATAGTGGAGGACGCAATAGAGTATGAACCTCTCGTGGAAGCCCCTAACGACAAGGTACCGAAAACATACGTGTTTGACCGTAAGTACAATATATCGCTGGCAGAGTCCGCCAAGGACCACTCCGGTATAACAGAACTCAGAGTGTACACGGATGGATCCAAAACAGACCACGGATCAGGAGCAAGCACCTACTCCCCGGAGCTCAACATACACTCATCAATACCTTTAGGGTCTCATGCGTCAATCTTCCAATGTGAGTGCATAGGTTTAATTAATGCCGCCAATGCAATCGACTCTAGGAAAATTGAGCACAACCACATCAGGCTCCTCTCCGATAGCGCAGCAGTGCTAAAAGCTCTGAAGAGCACCACAATCGACTCTGGGCTGGTGCTTCAATGCCACCAGGGGCTACAAAAGCTGGCCCTAACACACAAGGTAAGCCTTCAGTGGATAAAAGGTCACAGCGGATCGAGCGGCAATGATGCAGCTGACAAACTGGCCAGATTGGGTTCCAGCACCACACCGGTGGGACCAAGCCCGATTATACCAATACCATTCTACCAGGTAAGGGCATGGCTGAGACAACGCACGAAAGAGCGGCATGAAAAGAGATGGGCACAAACAGTAAGTTGCAGGCAATCAAGGGAAGCTCTACCGAGACCCAGGCCAAAACTAGCTAGAACGTTGCTACATCTGAATAAAGGTGATCTACGAACCATGGTAGGCACAATAACGGGTCATTGCACAGTAAATAAGCACTTGAATGTCTTAGGTATCACGGACAGCACGCTGTGCAGAGCGTGCCTGTTAAAAGAAGAAACCATAGCTCACGCAATCTTGGAGTGCGAGAGCCTGGTTACATACAGAGTCAACATACTTGGCAGCCCCACAACACTCCGGGAAGCGTGTGAGGACCCGAAGAGGATCCTGCGTTTCTGGTCGGAGCTGGGTTGGCTGGAGTGACAGCCAACACTCACGTACAATGGGTCCACTGGCGGACCTAAGTGCGGAAAATGGGAGCCCAAGAAGACTGAAGACTGAAGACTAAAGAAACTTTTGAAATTGCTGTACAGCGAATCTGGTCAGATTAAAAAAAAAATGCTACAAAGCAAAACCAGTCAGGTTCAAGAGTTAATAATATGGAAAACGTGGTTGAAAATACCGTAAGGCCAAGTCATTAAAGTACAATGATTTCACAACACAAAATAAATAAATAAATAATAAATAAATAAATATTCACCGACATTTCACACAAGGCTATCTGATCCCAAAGTAAGCTAGGAATAACCTGCTTGTGTTATGGGTATTAGACCGCGGATATTAATACTTATATACTTTTAAATACATACATACATACATACATAACATCACGCCTGTCTCCCAACGGGGTAGGCAGAGACTATGACTTTCCACTTGCTACGATTCTGACAAACAACTTTCGCTTCTTCAACTTTCATAAGTGTCTTCATACATGCTCTTCGGTTAAGGGTACTCTTGACCTGGCCTTTTTTCAGAAGATTATCGATTTGATCGATATGAGTATGCCGAGGTCGACCCCTACCAGTTTGCTCATTCACTCTCGCTTCATAAATCTGTTTTGTCAGCCTATTTCCATCCATTCTCTCCACATGTCCAAACCATCTGAGCATCCCTTTCTCTATCTTAGTCACTACATCTTCTGTCATACCGCAATGTTCCCTTATCACACTATTCTTTACTTTATCCCTCAATGTCACTCCAGTTATACTTCGCAAACTTCTCATTTCCACTGCATTAATTTTACTTTCATGCTTCTCCTGCCACACCCAACTTTCACTACCATGCATAAGTGTAAGGACAAGCACTCCTCTATGTACAGCCATCCTTGCCTTTTTAGACACGTTCTGACTGCTCATAAAGGTGTGAATGGCTCCATTCACTTGATTTCCTGCCAAAACTCTTCTTTCAATATCATTGTCACACTTTTCATCTCTTGCAAATTTTGAACCCAAATATACAAACTCTTTCACCTGTTCCACGCTCTTTCCTTCGATCGATATCGAGCAATCAGTCATACATTTCTCTCTTTCAAAAACCATTACTTTTGTCTTGCTTACATTAACATTCATTCCTCTACTTTTAAGCGCATCGTTCATTATATTAACCATCAATTGCAACTCATCCGCCGATGATGCCATTGATGCCAGTATTACCTGATCATCAGCATAAAGGAGGCATTTGACGGTTAGCTCATTCATTTTTAATCCATACGCACACTCTTGTAGTTCTTTCAAGCAACTGTCCATGTATAGGTTGAACAGCCATGGTGACGCTACACAGCCTTGTCTCACACCTTTTTCGATGGGAAAAAAGTCTGTGCAAGCTCCATTGATCCTGACACAAGCACTGGAGCCCTCGTATAGAGATTTCAAGGCTCGTATCAAGTTGCTGTTCACTCCATACATAGACAGTGTTGACCACAGTTCATTCGTCACCACTCTGTCATAGGCCTTTTCCAAGTCCACGAAGATGCAATAGACTTTTTGACGTTTTGCCAAAAACTTTTCAACTAGGCATCTTAATGAAAAGACCTGATCCGTGCATCCCCTTCCTTTCATAAATCCTGCTTCTACATCCCACATTTTTCCTTCAGTTTCATTCATCACTCTTTTAGTCAAAACTTTCGCATACAATTTGCCTACGACACTGAGCAAGCTTATGCCGCGGTAGTTTTTGCACTCTTGCTGTGACCCTTTACCTTTGTACAGCGGCACTATGACAGATTTGCACCATTCTTCTGGTACTCTGCTATTTCGCCAGCAAAGATTAAAAAGGCGGTACAGCTGGCAAGCTACCACGCCACGACCCGCTTTCAGCATCTCGACAGAAATTCTATCAATCCCAGCAGCCTTTCCTAATTTCATACTATTCAACGCTTCCACAATTTCTTCCATACTTAAGTGGCTTTCATTCTCAAGTTCATTCATTTCCGAAACATGAGTCTCCATTTGCATATCCTCTTTTTCAAATAAACTTTCAAAATATTCCTTCCACGTTTTTAACACACATTCCCCTCCTATCACAAGTCTGCCATTACGGTTTCTGATTTGCTTAAATTGTGAGGTTGTCTTTTCAGTCCTCATTGTTCTTATAGACTTCCAAAAGAATTTTATGTTTTGTTGGAAGTCATCAGATAACCTGTTATGAAAGTCATCCCCATCATTCTCTCTCTTACTTTTTATGACTTTTTTCGCAACACGCTTATACCTTATATACTCATCCTTTTGCCATTTTTACATCCTCATCCGTTGCCTTCTGCATTCTTTGGTTGGCCATTGTAGCCAACCAGTTAAACCATGCTTGCTTCTTATCAGACAAAACTTTTAAAACTTCAGCACACCATACTCTTTACCTGACATCCTTGTCTCCTTTTGCTTATCCCACATACTTCTACTGCAACTTTTACGAGACCTTCCTTAATCGGCTTCCATAATTCTTCAATCTCACATATTTCCTAAAAATTTACAAATTTCTCGCTCAATTTACTTACAAATTCCTCTTTCACGCGTATATCTTTTAAATACATACATATTATACATAGAAACACCCAGACTCTTGAGACAAACATTTATGGGTCACACAAATATTTGTCTCCGGTGGGAATCGAACCCACGACCTCCAGCGCCGCAGGCGGTATCACTACCGACTGCGCCACAGAGGCAGTCAAAAATAAAAAATAAAAATAATAATGTACAAAAGGATATCTCCATACAACGCGCGCTCGGGCTACGCACACATAGACACCACTAACTGGATGTTACGGACAAGAGGTCAGAGGATTTTTAAAGTAATTTCGATACTGGTATGTGCGCGAGAGTGCGTAGACGAGGGTAGGGTTGGAAAAAAAGGTACATACATGAGATTTGAGTTCTGTATCTTATTATTTTGTGGCCGTAGTAATCAGTTCTCACTAACCTGATATCCTTGATTGTCCGGCGAATTATGTCCATTATCCTTCCCAGTGGGCGTGTAACCATTACTATTGTTGTTATTGTTATTATTATTATTTACATGTTCCGTTGTGTTCGCGTTCTGCTTATCAGGCCCTTTCACTTGTATAACTATTCTATAATCGTTGCTTAGTTCCCCGTTGAGGGTGACGTCACTGCCGTGTTCGTTTGAATATGACGAGTTGGACTTGGCTCGCTTGTGGCAAGGCTCGGAGACTAGTATCGTGGAATCTGAGTCGGATGGGTCAGACAGTTCCATTCTGGGGCATTCCCGACCGGTTTCGAACATATCGTCCTGGTCCTGGTAGTCAGGACTGGATATGTTTGATACTGCTTCCGATAGGCTCATGTCACCTGGAATTAGGAAAAAACAATTAGTGGATCTGAGAGAGACACTGATTTTTGATGTGAAACATAGCCATATTACTTGCCATTTAAGAATACTTTGGCTTTGCAATGGTGAAATATTTTTTGAAATTGGTTTAAGAGGGCTAACATATTTCGCGCCACATATTGCTCAGAAACCATACTTTTCATTGCATTTAAAGTCATTAAATATTTATCGTACAAACATGGTATTCACTAACATACTTAGTAAATTTAGCTCTCTAAACGTTTATTAAAACATATTTTACCTAACAACGGATTACATATGGTAATTATCAATGAAAGTGAAACAGGTTTTTCAAATCATACGATTTGCATAGTTTTCGATGCTTAAATTCATGTCAAATTACTGATAAATTTAATAAACAAGGGGTACGAAGCAATTGCAAAGGGGGTTGGCTATCTGTTTGTAGAATAACCTGATATAAGGTAGGTTCCTTTTTTTAGAGAAAAATGACTGTAAAGTTTGCTCAAATAGTGAGAAATTTCACGAAAATAAAGTTGTCTTTTCACCAGCTTCTGTAGTTTAAATCATTATGATAATTATGTAATATTATGTCAGAACTTCTCCTTTGACAATAAAAATATTTCTTTTTATGTAACTAGATACAGATTTTTTTTTACAAAGTATTTTGTGAACCCCTATAAATGCAGATACGCGAACAAATACGATTTAGTACCGCCGAGAGGCTCTCAGAGAGTGGTCATGTCGCTCGATGTTCCATTTTTGAATACGAAAAAATGAACAAAAATAGTCTAATTCTAGCGTGACCAAATAATCTTAGTACTTTGTGACGTATAATATAATATATATAAATATTTATGGTCGATATACAACGTGAACTTTTGTATAGTGCAAAGCTCAGACACCCCGACTAGAGTTTCTCTTCGAAATACTGTATAAAAAAAATTAAATGAAACTAACGTAAACTGACCAAGTTATAAGCTTTTACAGTTGCACTATTTTCTTCACGAACAGCGTAGGTGTAGGTATTATACGCAAGGCAGGTAGTCACTATTCGTGTGGTATTGATAATAACACATTAACACACCATTTTCATAAGTGGTAATTAAGGAACACCTGTGAGGAACCAGACCAGGTTTGGGATGGCTATAAAGCCGCTAAAGCAAAATACAAGTAGCGACTGAGATACAAAAGTACCAAGTCTTGGAGAAACCTCTGATAGAGTCAGACTAATACTAGCCAAACAAGGGACAGAACTGTCCGTATCTATAAAGAAACCTGACGGCGCGGCGGCCTGACCCAGACATGAAAAGAATTATTTATACTGTTGATTGATGGCACTTGGTGGAACCTTTCGGCATTTTCAAAGGCAAATTAACATTATATAATGACCACTAAATCACTTAATTACTCGAAAACAATAAATTAATAACATATAAATTACCACTACATCATTCTACTAATGTTAACTATCATGAAAAGAAGCCGAGAGTATTTTGATACAAACGCACTTCCCAGAATGCCAATTGCTGCAGACACTCATGTGGCTGGTGGAAAACGTATCCACAGAAGAAGTCCAGTGGGAGCTCGCAAGACCTGTTCTAATCTATTCTGTCAACTTACAAAAAACTGAATGGGTAATTAACAGCTTCAAGTCATTCAAATTTACAGGACAGGATGAAGTCTTCCCTGCAGTGATAAAATGGGGGAGGACACAAGTTGATATTGTCAGTTACATAGTATCTATACGCCAGATAATGAATGGGACTGTGACCCAGACTGTGGAGAGAGGTCTAAGTGATCTTTATACCAAAACCCGGTAAAGGGATTATGTTTGTGATTCAGACCTCTGGTTATACAGACCGATAAGCCCTTCGTCTTTCCTGCTAAAAACTCTGGAAAGATTGTGTGACAGAGACAATCGAGGGACGGCCTTTCAAAATAAGCCACTGCATTCCAACCAACGCGCATAATGCCCCCGGCAAGTCTACAGACTCAGCACTACATGCAGTGGTACACAAAATAGAAGAGGTCATCCAGAATCAATCAATCAATGTGCCTCGGCACTTTCATAAACATAGAGGGAGCTTTCGACAGAAGAAGCATAACCACGGCACTGGCAAAACACCGAGTATACACGGTAGTCAGTGAATGGATAGATAACATGCTAAACAAACTCATTTTAAAGCTACAGACAAGCAGAAACCAGTGCGCAGCCATGGCCAAAGGTTGTCCACAAGGGGGCGTGGTCTCACCACTGCTAAAGAACCTTGTTGTAGACGACCTAATAACCAATCAATCAATCAATTTAACCTAGAACAGTCCCTATATACATGGATGTGGAACAAGCCATAGCAGATGGTAAAATTAAATTATGGAGAAAAACGGATCTGTTTACAAAGCATGACTGGTATTTTAAAATCCAAGGCCAACTTCAAATCAAGTGAGAAGCTGCGTTTATTTTATCTTCTAGTGATCTTGTGTATATAATAAATATTTTTAATGAATTGTATTAAAATTACTTTCAGTCAAGCCAACATTTATCGATTGTGTAGATCGATGCGGTGTAGACTGAACACTAATTTGCCCATAAGCACAGTAAATATTTCGCAAGACGACGAGTTCTGGACTACGAGGATGGAACCTAAATTGTTAAATTTTTACGACTAATGTCTGTTGGCCAAAATGATTGAACCCAGAAAGAGTCGATAAAATAAAATAAAATAAAATTTATTACCTTTGAAATTAAGAAAAAAATAGGTTTGTCAACATTTTTTCGGAAATGCTACAAACTGAGAAGAACACCCCAAGAAACTCAGTTCGGTCCCTCCCAAAATTCATCTTAGTAGTTATCTAATAATCGATCAATGCCGATACGGAATGGTTTTTTCTTGGCGGTGTGCATTGTTATGCACATACCTCTTAATAAATATTTGGTTGTTGTAAATGAAAAACACCTACTATCAATTAAGATTAGATTTAGATCCCATAGCTCAAGCTTATAGCTTAGTTTGGGCTAGATGATGTTGTGTGAGAATATCCAACAATATTTATTGATTATTTATTAAAAATATTTTAACGTTCCTGCCAGCACTGAATCTGCAGTAGGCAGCAAAACATCGTACCTTGCCAAGCGCCTGCGCATTGCTACGTTAATATTATTGTTTTACTATGATTATTGTCAAATTTAATTTATTATAGTGTAAAATAGAATATTGTCCATTACTTTCTACAATTTTCGTATATTTAGATACTTTAAAAATAAACTTGTGGACCGTTTTCATGTATGTGTGTATTATATACTATACTATCTTCACGCCAAATCACTTGCGGGGTAGGCAGAAAGAACCGAGCGCCACACGGCACGCTCCATACACACCTCACTTGCCTCTTAACTTTCATTTTTCTTTTCATGCATGCACGTCGGTACTTCTAATTGCAATATTGATATTAGTTAGGTAAATAAATGTCAACTTTATTAATTTTATGATGTCAGTGTCTATCACTACTTAATATCAATCAATTTGCAATAAAATAATCAATAATTATTAACTAATATTACTAACATAAAAATTAAATTAAAAGATTGAACGCTTAGACTAAGAATATGACACCGGTAATACATGAAGGAAAACAAAAGTATCAAACTTGTTAGTAGCAACAATTGGCACTGTACGGCTATGTGCGCCGCGCCGGCTGATTTCTTACGATCGTAAAGAAATTTGAAAACCGAATTTACGCTCTTAATAGTTTCAGAGTTTATCAATTACAAATATTAAGCTACACAGCGTCGAGTTCGCGCGCCAAATCAACAAACATTGCTTCGAGAAGTCGCCACGCTTTACACGAAACACGCGACCGCGGGAAGTAACTCAGAACATTATCGCGCGATCGTGCCGCGCGGCAAGAACATGAATTCTACGTGAAATGTACGTGGGTTCTGCTCCACGATATAGCTCAAAATTTTGTGTTCAAAATGGCTCGTGAGTCAAAACACAGGGATGCTGCGGTCGAACAGTGACCGCGCGGAGTCGATACGCAGCTCTATATTAGGACCGCACAGACATGCCGTCCGAGTAAGACTCAGAGTTGGACGTGCTTGGTGCAACACTCACCATTGAGCGGGCGGTGCGGGTGTGCGACCGGCATGTGCCTCGACACATAGGACGACGAGGCGGAGGTGGGCGACGCGGGCGACGAGGACCGCACAGACATGCCGTCCGAGTAAGACTCAGAGTTGGACGTGCTTGGTGCTTGGTGCAACACTCACCATTGAGCGGGCGGTGCGGGTGTGCGACCGGCATGTGCCTCGACACATAGGACGACGAGGCGGAGGTGGGCGACGCGGGCGACGAGGACCGCACAGACATGCCGTCCGAGTAAGACTCAGAGTTGGACGTGCTTGGTGCTTGGTGCAACACTCACCATTGAGCGGGCGGTGCGGGTGTGCGACCGGCATGTGCCTCGACACATAGGACGACGAGGCGGAGGTGGGCGACGCGGGCGACGAGGACCGCACAGACATGCCGTCCGAGTAAGACTCAGAGTTGGACGTGCTTGGTGCTTGGTGCTTGGTGCAACACTCACCATTGAGCGGGCGGTGCGGGTGTGCGACCGGCATGTGCCTCGACACATAGGACGACGAGGCGGAGGTGGGCGACGCGGGCGACGAGGACCGCACAGACATGCCGTCCGAGTAAGACTCAGAGTTGGACGTGCTTGGTGCTTGGTGCTTGGTGCAACACTCACCATTGAGCGGGCGGTGCGGGTGTGCGACCGGCATGTGCCTCGACACATAGGACGACGAGGCGGAGGTGGGCGACGCGGGCGACGAGGACCGCACAGACATGCCGTCCGAGTAAGACTCAGAGTTGGACGTGCTTGGTGCTTGGTGCTTGGTGCAACACTCACCATTGAGCGGGCGGTGCGGGTGTGCGACCGGCATGTGCCTCGACACATAGGACGACGAGGCGGAGGTGGGCGACGCGGGCGACGAGGACCGCACAGACATGCCGTCCGAGTAAGACTCAGAGTTGGACGTGCTTGGTGCTTGGTGCAACACTCACCATTGAGCGGGCGGTGCGGGTGTGCGACCGGCATGTGCCTCGACACATAGGACGACGAGGCGGAGGTGGGCGACGCGGGCGACGAGGACCGCACAGACATGCCGTCCGAGTAAGACTCAGAGTTGGACGTGCTTGGTGCTTGGTGCTTGGTGCAACACTCACCATTGAGCGGGCGGTGCGGGTGTGCGACCGGCATGTGCCTCGACACATAGGACGACGAGGCGGAGGTGGGCGACGCGGGCGACGAGGACCGCACAGACATGCCGTCCGAGTAAGACTCAGAGTTGGACGTGCTTGGTGCTTGGTGCTTGGTGCAACACTCACCATTGAGCGGGCGGTGCGGGTGTGCGACCGGCATGTGCCTCGACACATAGGACGACGAGGCGGAGGTGGGCGACGCGGGCGACGAGGACCGCACAGACATGCCGTCCGAGTAAGACTCAGAGTTGGACGTGCTTGGTGCTTGGTGCTTGGTGCAACACTCACCATTGAGCGGGCGGTGCGGGTGTGCGACCGGCATGTGCCTCGACACATAGGACGACGAGGCGGAGGTGGGCGACGCGGGCGACGAGGACCGCACAGACATGCCGTCCGAGTAAGACTCAGAGTTGGATGTGCCCGACCCGTTGCAGCGCTCCGACGCGCTTGATACCGGCGCGTTGTAGGTCCATACTATCCTGTATGCATAGAGTTTACATGTTAGCTTAAAATCTAATGATAGTTTCGATCGGATAAAGTACTCGATCAGTCGCTTACTAGACACTCTGAGAAGCGCACACATTCTACACTCTCTATGCAAGAACATAAAATCCCTGAGTAAGAACGAGACCTCAGTCCGGGCGTAGGGTTTAAAGTTCTGTACGTGAGTCATTTGTCGCGTTCAGGGTTGAAATCAGATCTAGGTCTGGATTCCGGCGTTATAGTACTGTATGTGGTTTATCTGTCTCTTTGAGGATCGGAATCGGATTATTATGTGTCACCTTTCTCGCACAGGGTCGGAATGAGAAGGATTATAGTGATGTATGTAGGGTCACCTTACTCGCAAAGGGTCGGAATTGGAAGGAATATAGTGATGTATGTGGGGTCACCTTTCTTGCACAGGGTCGGAATTGGAAGGATTCTAGTGATGTATGTGGGGTCACCTTTCTCGCACAGGGTCGGAATTGGAAGGATTCTAGTGATGTATGTGGGGTCACCTTTCTCGCACTGGGTCGGAATTGGAAGGATGATAGTGATGTATGTGGGGTCGCCTTTCTCGCACAGGGTCGGAATTGGAAGGATTATAGTAATGTATGAGGGGTCACCTTTCTTGCACAGGGTCGGAATTGTAAGGATTCTAGTGATGTATGTGGGGTCACCTTTCTCGCACAGGGTCGGAATTGGAAGGATGATAGTAATGTATGTGGGGTCGCCTTTCTCGCACAGGGTCGGAATTGGAAGGATTATAGTAATGTATGTGAGGGTCACCTTTCTCGCAAAGGGTCGGAATTGGAAGGAATATAGTGATGTATGTGGGGTCACCTTTCTTGCACAGGGTCGGAATTGGAAGGATTCTAGTGATGTATGTGGGGTCACCTTTCTCGCACAGGGTCGGAATTGGAAGGATTCTAGTGATGTATGTGGGGTCACCTTTCTCGCACAGGGTAGGAATTGGAAGGATGATAGTGATGTATGTGGGGTCGCCTTTCTCGCACAGGGTCGGAATTGGAAGGATTATAGAAATGTATGTGGGGTCACCTTTCTTGCACAGGGTCGGAATTGGAAGGATTATAGTAATGTAAGTGGGGTCACCTTTCTCGCACAGGATCGGAATTGGAAGGATTCTAGTGATATATGTGGGGTCAACTTTCTCGCACAGGGTCGGAATTGGAACGATTATAGTGATGTATGTGGGGTCACCTGTCTCGCTCAGGGTCGGAATCGGACCTAGGCCCGGGCGTCGCAGAATCCGGTCGTGCGTCCAATAGAGTGTTGAGCGATGAGGTCACATCCTCCTCCATGTCGACCGCCACTGCGCTCAGCGAAGACTCCTTCTGGAACTTACGTCGCGATACTCGACACTGTTGTAACATACGTGTGTGAAATTATTGCTGTATTAGTTACATTTGTGAAGAATGAACGTAGAGAAATCCATTAAGTACTCCACAACTAGTACCAACATTACCTGCATACCATATTTTCTTCAGAAAAAATTTAATTTTTAACCACATAACAATCATGCGCCTGCGCAAAAGCCTTGTCTATCAAATAAGCAGAATGAAACTGACAATTTTTTTTTAAATTGTACAAAAAAGCCTTTGAACAAACACTCCCTCCCGACCTGCATCTGTTCAAGGGCGCTGTCCGTACAGCTTTATAGGTGCTCCGACTGATTCTGGTCATGGGACCTCTCAGATGGTAATATGGCAGTGTATAACCCGTCTTTTAGAAATCTTGCTCAGACAATGCGCATATACCTGCAGGTGATCTTCGGAGCGCGATGTCCGCACCGCGTGGTGCGTTCTCGACTGTACATCGGCGCTCGCGCACGCATTGCCGCTTGCAGGCGACGCTGGCTGCGATATGAACCTGCGGCAATAACATATTTCATGAATTTCTAACCTACCATCACTATGTAACCTCATTTATAGCAAACTAGCTGATGCCCGCAGCTTCGCCCGCGTGAAATTTGTTCCCGTGGGAACTTATTCCCGGAATAAAAAGTAGCCTATGTGTTATTCCAGACTATATTGTATCTCTGTACCAAATTTCAGCCCGATCCGTTTAGCGGTTTGAGCGTGAAAGAGTAACAAACATCCACACTCACAAACTTTCGCATTTATAATATTAGTAAGAAGTAATCAGTAACATAAAGAATTTCTTTATTTTTTTTTTCAATATGGAAAGCAGAATCTGTTTCGAGCAAAATTCGAATCTGCGTCTTCTCGTATACTGTGCGAGCCGATCAATTCTTCCACCCTACACGTCTTGGGACGAATTGTTTTTTTTTTTTCATATATAAAATTTATGATTGAGCTAGCTAAGCATATCAATTGGTTTTCAAAATTATCTTGATTGCATTTGTGTATAGTATATTCTGAGTCATCCTTCCAAAAAATTACATAGGGCGCCCGATAGAAAGATATATATGTAGAGATCATATAGTTTAAGTGGGAATATAGTCTGTAATAACATTTATCACGGGCGAATATTCCCACGGGAAGCATGAAAGACAAACGAATTTCACTAAGCCGAAGCCGCAAGCATCATCTAGTATTTATTTAATAATGAATACGTCTTTATTTCGACGTCATATTCTACATGAATGAGTAAGACACGAGGAAAACAATATGTCTGAGGAAAATACGCATATCTGGAACGTATGTGTAATGACTTTTTGTGTATTTTCATAGGCATAAACATTTGTTTTGGACTATAAATGTCATGAATACGACATTGTTTGCTTAGAAGATAATTCTTACCCGCAAAAAACTTAAAATTTTCATGCAATAGATCTGAAGTTTGGGCCATATGAGAATACTTCTGCCCTTTTACAGTGGTAAAAAAACCGTTATGACATTTTAAAAAGCCCCATCCTCATTAGCAGTTTCTAGAATTGCCAATAGCCTATGTTACTCAAGGTGAACGTAGCTTTCCAATGGTGAAAGAATTTTTAAAATCGGCACAGTAGTTTATGAGTTTATTCATTACAAACATACACAAATGTTTCTTTATAACATAAATGTGGATTCATAATTTGTTAAACATTGCGCATCTCAGCTAGTTATTGTTCAAAAACCAAGCTAATAAATAGAATATTCGTTTCAAACCAGTTCAAATGAAATCTCATACCCTATTACAGTCTTAGCGTACGTTATGAGTTTTGCTGAAGGCTGAATATTGTTGAAAAAGTAAGTCACTCGAGGCTATCAGCTGCTTGGGTTTGTCACAATTATCACTGAAGCTGTCTGTCCAGATAATAGTAGATCATAACATGATAAAAGCTAATAAGTGACCTATTGCACGCGAGATAATATTATAGCAAGGATCCTCCAAGCCGTTTGGAGGTAACCTCCAAACGGCTTGGAGGACTGGCGCGACCAACTAGTGCGGAAGCACCACACGATTTTTTTTAAACCACTAAGGTGGCAGACAAGCATATGGCCCACCAGTTGTACTGGTGGTCACCGCGGAGGTGCTACACTCGCGCTGCCGACCCATCTAAGACCCCTTATGAAGAACCCCATACTGTAGGCGAGGCAGCAAAATTTATAGCATCCATAGAAATGCAATCTATACTTATAATAAAACTGAAGAGGGTCGAGAGTCTGTACATGGAAGATATTTTGAAAATTTTAATTGTAGGGCATTCTGTAATCGATACTGAAACCGAAAATGTAATTTAAAAAAAAATCATAAAAAGCTTAATGATTAAGGCTATTGTAAAATAATTCAGTCCGCAACAAATAGACCTTATGTGACGTAAACGAAGTTGCGAGGCTCAGCTAGTAAATAAATATAATGTAAAGAAATGTGTTACCGTTCATACATTTTAGTAGCATGATCTCCGACTAGACCGGTATCTGGCGAGGAGTTATGCCGCTGCGTCAGGTCTGCGCGTCCACTTAAACGGGTCTCGTTGGGAGACGCTGGCGTTGAGTTGTACCTGAAACGTTCGATACACTTGCTATGAATGGATTCAGTCGAAGGTAGTTTTATAAATCTAGCTAGGGCAAAAATGGAAATATCTTTAATAATATATACCGGGTACGTATTTGAATACCTACCTAAAGTTAAATAACCTAAGTTCAAAATACCTAAAATCTAAATACCAAATGGTTTAAAATACCTAAACCACTAATACCTAAGTACTTAATACCTAAATTTGAAATACCTATTGGACTAATTACCTAATGTTTAAAATGCCTAAAGTTAAAACAACAAAGGTTGATATACCAAATCAGAATGACCGATCTAAAGCAGCCCGCATCCAGCGCTTTAAAAAAAGGGACACTGCCCTCCCCGACTCGGATAGGTTAGGTTAGAAGGCTAAGGCGGGAGCGGAGCGGAGCTCCCGCAGTAGCCTTCGTGGTTATTTTTTTATAACCACACATACAAGGATTTGGAACTTCAGGATTGGAGCAGACAATCCTTGTATGAGTGGTTATAAAAAAAAATAACCACGAAGGCCGTACCACATATTATTTCGTAAGTCAAACAACCATTAGGTATTTTGAACTTAGGCTATTTAACTTTAGGTATTATAATTTTAGGTATTCAAATACTTGGCCATTTTAAACTTTCGGTATTTTTAAATTTAGGTCAACCCACCATTAGGTATTTAGATTTTAGGTATTTTGAACTTAGGTTATTTAACTTTAGGTATTATAATTTTAGGTATTCAAATACGTACCCTATATACCACAAAGTAACACTTAAGAACGTCATGAACTCATGAGTCTTGATTCTACATTTACTGCCAGATTCGCAAGACAATAGATAGAGCTTGGCTTGGCTGGCAATAGGCTGATTTGGAGTTTGAAACACGATCCTGGTTATAGATAGGAGCAGCTATCGTTTACCGACTGAGATCGGACCTTACAACTATGTAAGTGTGCCTGTGTCGTAGACCCGGCAGTTAGTCAGGAAGTGCACCGCGCTGGTAGGCGGTAGGCGAGGTCGCTTAGCCCCATACATACAATTAGAACTAAAATATGCCTCAACAATTGTATATTTCTAGATTTCCAAGTTTCTTCGGATGAAGAATATTTCTCACACTGATTAATTTAATCTGTACGAGAACTCCATTGTGTACATATTTACATTCATATATTATTACATGATTTCGTACAATAATAACATAAAAGATTCACCCGGAAATTGGCAGGCTGATAATGATAATACAAGTGAATGGAACTGAACGGATGCTTTGAATTTACAGTGATTCAGAGGCAATATGTTCCACTAAACGTTTAATTAAAGATTAGGTAGGTATGGCCGGTATCATCAAATCAGACTGGGCAGTCCACTGATGGACCAAGTCTCTCGCAATTTATGCCACGAGACTGGGTCCTGCGTCTTATCTAAATACCTTCTTAGACATTAGCAGTTTTAGGCTGGATTCGACCAAAATCGGAGTAAGATTATACTAGAGAATAAATTTATACTAAAAGTAAAGTAAAAGTGAAGCTACCACCAACAACTGACAAGCAAAACGTAACTATGGTTACCATTAGTTACGTTGCGGTTGTTAGTTATTGGTAAAATGGAAAATCACTTTACTTTTAGTATAAGTACATATTCGCAAAAAAGAGAAGAAAATAATGGAGGAGCCTCTGTGCTGTTCATATGGCAACCCGTTAAAAGAACCACCAATCATTATCCAGTTGTCAACAACCGTCAATAAAACCCACCAATCAAATTGTATAATGTCATTGACTGACAGACATATGTGACGTTATTGGCAGCTTTTTGACAATGTACCCAGCCTGCAAAATATTAGTTCCGGTTCTAGACTTTTTTGCCAAGCTGTACAAGTTATTCTCTGGCTTACTCCGATTTTGGTCGAACCGGCCAAGTCTTGGTATAGAAGAGAAATAAAAAATCTTACCTATGGTAGTGTGTACGATGTGTCGGTGCATGTAAGTTGTGATGGGGATGTTGAACTCGCGACAGATTGAGCATAAGATCTCCAGTCATCATATAGGCCTCAAATTTGGGCGTCCCCCGCCCCCTCTTCTTGTCGTCTTCAACCAGGGCCTCGCAACTATCCCCCAACTGCACCCCACACCCGTTGCTCGATGAGTTGCTAGACGAGTTGCTGTTGCTATTCGAGTTGCTCGATGGAGCCGAAGAATTCGATCTGGTGTGAGTAATTTAAGTTTATGAGGATTGATTTTATACAACTTACATTTAAAGATAAATATGGAAGCACACTCCAGCGCTAAACTACATTTATTAATAAGTTAAAATACATTATGTAAAATATACCCAACCATATTTGTATTGACCGAACTATTTATCTGTTTTTAAAGTACTAGTAGATGCAAATGCGCAAAACATGTGACAACTTCCTGGTCAAGGTGTTATAGTTAACGAGGGATATTCAGGGTCTGACCTGTTGGTACAATACCATCTGCGTGGAGTAGCCTCTATGTCTATAACTGTTTAATTATAGCAAACAGGCTGGGGTATTGTAAAAGTGCGGGTATAGTACGCATGCCACTAAAAATGCAAGATGCATTTAAATACGCTTATTATCTATACAAATAAATAAAATTGGAGTGTCTGTTTGTAATATTAAAATAACTGTTTTCTACTACATGCATATGAATGTATATACGGTACACATACCAAAATATATATTTTTAAAATTTTTGTCTGTCTGTTTGTTCCGGCAAATCTCTGGAACGGCGGGACCGATTTGGACGGGACTTTCACTGGCAGATAGCTTATGTAATAAGGAGTAACTTAGGCTACTTTTTTTACATTCCACGCGGACGAAGTCGCGGGCACAGCTAGAGAGCAATATAATCATTGTCATATCTATTTGTTGCTGTTATAACTACTAATAACTACAGAGAGCTCCAGTTTGCGTCTAATCTCCCTCCAAATGACCTCAATGCATATCAAAGGGGAGCATACCATAATACGTGCCTTTGTACTAGGTACATCCTTATTAGCATTAAACAAGATAAATATAGAAAGAAAAAAGTACAGTTCGAAAGTACGTGGACCTGTGACGCATTTGATAACTAAATTACTTTGGAATTTGATATGACATCACGTTTAATTATTATTAAGGACCTGACGACCTCCTGTCGGCGTGGCGAAATGTCTCCGCAAACAAATTATGTTCAAGGTTAAATTTGGGAAGAATCCATTGGAGTTACTACGAGACAGCACCTTCCTGGTAATTATTAACTCTCATTATCGAATCTATTGCATAGAGTAGGAAAACTCGAAATGAAAACCGGTTGTCAGGAAAATGACAATCCATGTTAAAGACCTAATGGGCGGCTTGAAAAATTTCAACTGTAGGTCATCACGACCTGCACCTGTCCATTTCAACACGGCAATAGGCTCATCACCTATTACGTGGAACATAAAACTATAAGGTGAAATGTGGGCGTATACTATGCATCTGCCTACCCTTTCGGGGATAAAGGCGTGACTATTATGTTTGTATGTATGTATTATCGAGCTGTGGATGCTACTGTAATAGCTTGTGATATAGAGGAAAAAAACCAAGATACAGGCTTCCAATTCAGAACTTTGATTAGGCTTTATTGTCTAAACGCGTACGCTCCAATAATAATATGGATGGATTCTCATAAAGACTGAGTTCGAAACTGTATTTAGAAGAGATTTAAAAATACAGTACGGTGGTAAAATTGAGTCGAGCTTAGATAAAGAATTTCAGACGATATGACGTCGACTTGGAGCTAAAAGAGTTTGTTCAAGACAAGCATGATAAACACATCAGTAATGAGCTGAATATTTTGTGTTGCCTAATTTAATACAAGAGGAAATTCAGTTTTCATTATGTTATCATCTTATTGATTCAGTCGATCGACATTCATTAGGCATAGGCCTCCCTTAGGTACAGTCAAATTGAAAAATACTCGGACAATCCGAAACGAAATTCCTTTGCAATGCGAATTTCCGCCATCTCTCGGATAAAACGTTGTAAGTTACACTTCAACGTTCCAAGAATTCAAAAGATTCATTACACACGAGCTAGATGGCACTACTGCGATAAAACTTGAAAATATTAATAAAATGATAAAGTATGTTGTATTATGTTTTAACATCATTATGCCTTTTACATTACTGCTTTTTATAAGATTTAATAAAATTGCATTCCAAAATTCATTTTACTTAGAAAAGCAAATTCACAAAAAGTCAAACCCAGACTCGGGATCGAACTCAAGTCAAACACTTCCGTTTCTACTCTCTATAGAAGGTGATATATTCCAACGTTTTGCCATTCAACCACAGTGACAATGACGTCCTAGCTTGAAATTTAAAAATACCTCTTACTACCCATACATTTATTATCACTATAGATTATAAGTTGGGAAGGTCAACTAACAATTTATGTCGAAATAGTTGAAAAAATTGAGGGTAGATTTAAAGTAATATCTTAATAGACTGTAGGAGTTGTAAATGTTTTGAAGGAGTTGTAAAACGTGGAATAGTTAATAAAAAATTTTGAAAAATTTAAAAATGAGTACCCGTTCCAATATAAATCATATTAAAAGATCGCAAATTATTGCTTTGCATGACTTAGGCAAAAAATTTTCAGAAATATCTAGAGAGTTGGGTGTAAACGTAAGTATTTTTCGACAGTTAAAATGAAGATCTTATATTCCGTCTTTACCTACTTATTGAGAAATTATGTTCTATTGTTACAGAGAAAGACCGTTGTTTTCTGGGTTAAACGCTTTGAAGAGGAGGGTTCTTTGGAACATCGACAAAGAACTGGCAGACCACGGCTTATTAATACGTTGCAGCGTCAAAGCATGGTAAGGGACTATGAAGAAAACGGATTTATACCAACGCGCCATTACGCTGCTATATTTGATACGAGCTTGGGCACTATTCGCCGCGTTCTTCATTCCGAAGGTCTGCACTATCGAAGACATGCTGTAAAACCTTTTCTTACAGAAAATCACAAAAGGGCAAGATTACAATTTGCGTTAGAACATTTAGATTTCGACTGGAGTAGCGTAGTTTTTACGGACGAAAAGTGTTTTAAATCCAGTGAACATGGGCGTTTAAATTTGTGGCGTCGTAATAACACGCGATATAGTCATGATCACGTAGTTCCTAATAGGGAATCTGGTCGTATCACGGTGAACATGTGGGGATGGATTAGTGCAGCCGGCCCAGGAGAACTAATCAAAATACCAAGTCGGGCAAATAGTGCTAATTATATTGATGTGCTGGAGGAGACCATGTTGCCTACCGTTCGAATTGTGTATCCAGAGGAAGAACTACCAATAATAAGATACGTGCAGGATAATTGTCCTATACATCGATCGCGTAGTGTTAAGGAGTGGTTCGACCAACATAATGATGTTCGTGTTATTTCTTGGCCTGCTAGGTCACCAGACTTAAATCCTATTGAAAACATATGGGGTATTATGGTGCAAAGGTGGCACAATGAAAATGAGCGAACTGCAGAAGCCTTAGAAGTTCATTGTTTAAAGATATGGGATGATATTCGGGGTTCTGATGTGTGTGAAAATCTAATCGGTTCAATGAGCACCCGCTTGCAAGCTGTTATCGATGAAAACGGTGGTTATACAAGTTACTAATAATTTTAGCACATACGAGTTAGTGAAAACTGGATTACTCTTATTTTTTACTATTGTTCTTCTCTTTTTAACATTTCTTTGATTAAAAAATACAGCCATGATAAATATTCTGTACTTAGTATTTGTACTGGACTGATATCATGAAAATTATCACTGACCTTTTTGATACTTTATGAAATAGTAACCTACTATGCTAATGATCCAGTTTTCACTTAATTTTTATAGTGGTTAAGAAGCTTCAATTTTCTTTCACATTTGGAAACGAGTTATTAAGCTTCCACCTCAGTAAAAAGTTAACTGCTATAATTATTAACCTAATGATTAATGTAACACTAACTTACTAAGTTCAGGTCTAATTGTTAAAGAGTTTTAAATCTTCTTTATATACTGGGCATTCAAAACTATGACATAAATATAACTTTATAATGTGTAATGAATTAAACACTTTAATTATAAGTAATTGTGTCATTTTCGTTCACCTTTATTCTTATTTTTATACAACAGCGGTGACAGATAAGCTTACGGTCCATCTGGTCGGTGGTGGCCACCGTAGTCTATAGACGCTTGCAACACCAGAGGCGCGACTTAATCGCGTTTCCAACCCAGTTTAAGGTTAAAAATCTGTGTACCGATGCCGATGGTACCCGATGGCGTAAGTAAGAGATAACTGACGACTGCCTCGTTGCTCGAGAGGTCGAAACGTTGACTGTGAATCACGAGGCTGTGGGTTCGATTCCCACCGGAGACGAAAATTTGTGTTAACCATTAATTAATGTTTGTCTCGAGAGTCTGGTGTTTCTATGTGTAACAAGTATTTAAAAGTATATAAGTATTTATATACCTACGTGGTTTAATACCCATAACACAAGCAGGTTATTCCTAGCTTACTTTAGGATCAGATACCGTTGTGTGAAAATGTCCGTGTCTATTTATTTACTAACTATTTTATAAAAAGACATCAGGACCTAGGATTAGGGTATTTTGTATATCTTTCGCAGAAACAGCAACTATAAACAGCAATTATTGTCAAAATATCAACCCTTTAATCTTTTGGTTAATGAAAATACGCCATCTAGTACATTTTTTGTGCACTTAAACTCAAACATTTACAAGATTATAGATTCTAAGGTCTCTTTGCAATATTATCTTCGAGTAAAGTTGCGCCATCTAGTGCAGTTTTTGTGAACGTGGACTTAAGTATGCATGGAATTATAGATCTTAAGGGGCCCATGCAATATTGGAGGCCTGTGTACATGTTACTATCTTGCTCCACCACCAGCAAGTTCCATGGACGAAGTACAAAATAATATTAACATTTTTCTTCCATAATAATGCGACACCCCCATAGGGACGTCCTCGAAGCATACCCGCCGCTGTGTCTACCGCAGAAGTGCCCGTATAGGCGAACTCATCACTAATACAGCTCAGGTAATCAATGTCATGCGGTAATAGCCAGTGCTCCTGCAGTGCTATAATATGCGACGTACGACAAAGTCGTCTTAAGTCCTCTAATGACTTTTTTACCCCCTTGCAGTTGTAACTAACAAAGTCACACAGGTCTTTATTCATAGTGTTGTGTTTTTAAGGCCGACACAGTGCTACCACTATTCGAGTAATTACGCTTAAAATGTATAAATTTCCTAAATATAATACCCTGCGGCCACAGTTTATCATCCAGAAATAAAGGTACTTGTTGCTGGGCTACAAAAAATTTATAAGCATTGTAATTTCTTTCATTTTTAGCCATTATTTTCTCAAGAGAGATCGTCTCCTTAGTTTTGCTAAACACGTAATCTATAATGTCCTTCTCTGTCGTATCTTTGTGTATTTTTGTTATCAGTATAGGTATTTTAGTGTCAGCGGCTTTAAACTTTCCCTGTATATCGCTTGCGACTCCAGATAATCCATGGTAACGATATCGCGGTCGTCTGCGCTTGGAGACAGTCTGCCAACCGCCCGCATCGTTCGCCACTGGATCAGTATCACTGCGTTCGGCAACTATCGGCTCAACAGGTGCGCTGTCGCAGGAGACACGACGACGGCCGAAGTCAGGCGACCGCGGTGACGTCATTTCAGTCGGTCGCTTCACGTGACGTAAAGCTGAGTCATCACGCCGTCCGTTATCAGAAATTTTTCGTTCTCTTTGTTCTTTTCGAGCTACCCTCATAATATCTCTGAATTTTGGTGCATCCGTAACGGTCAAGTTATTTTGGCAATTATGCACTGGTTCATTAATATGTGTATCGTCTATGTTAGGAGAAAGACCAATTGGACCGCTATCATTATACGTACTTCTCCAGTTTACATTCGTAACCGGCGGTAATGAGTCATGTTTTAGTTGTAAACATTCCATTTTGCACTCACTCAGCTGTTCCTGCGTAACATAGTTCGATTTAATTGTTTCCAGATCATTTCGTACTATCAGCAAATCTTTTAACAATTTAGTGCAATCGAGATGATCGAAGACGATAGGAGGCAGCTTCTCGAGCTGACGTGCCACAAACAGGGGTATTACGTCTGGCTCCGTAGTTTTAAATAAATTTATCATATCCGATAAATCCCTGTCTTCCTTTCCTTTATTCTTTCGTCTTATATTTTGTTTATCGGTTGGTATTGAACTAAATAACAACGACTTGGAGTTCTTAATTTCATCACTTGAGAAGGATGACGTGCAGATTCTAACCAACGATTCTTCATCCACAATAGAAATTTTATTTTGTAGATAACACAGTAATTCGTCCACTACCACATTACACTGCGAACACTTCACAACATTCGTCATTATGAAATTTTTCGTATCGCGATTCGCGTAAGGTAACAACGCTACGTCAACGTCCGACTACGATGGACGTGCGCGCGCGACTCCGACGCGAATCCGAATGTGGAGAGTTAAATCAATAGGGCAAATTATAGTATTATTAGTATTCTGTGATTATCTCTATGTACGTTCACAAGCGAATACGCAATGCGTTAAGAGCTTCGAGCAACCTTTGTAAGGAAACGTTGCCAAAATATCTAGAACCTCCATTGACTTCTATATATTTTAGAAGTAAATTCAAATTCGTAGTGAGGTGTCCTGGATTCGAATCAGAGACCTAAAAGAGTCCGTTCACCAGATGACTGAAATCCTCATCATTAGGTGTGCCTTTATCCAGAAATTTAAATTCGGAGAAAAAATATAGGTGGGATCAGCAAGACATTAATTTGGAATTCCATTCCAAAACGGCATAAAACAACCTTTAAAGAATCACACAATTTGCGTTACTTGGTATACGAATAAAACAGTAATGTGAGAAAGCTTATCTCACGAATACGATATATTCTGACGTTCAATTCGTTTTAGAAAGTCGTTAAATCGATCTCATCAATTGGCAACAGCCAACAGCTGGTGTTAAAGTTCTTGGAATATCGTAAACGTTTTGTAAAATATACGAAACGAAAATAGGCCAGACATCACAGTATCGTACACTTTCAGGGATTCAGCAAGCTACAGAAATTACGTTTGGTGTTATCCAATTTAAGGTTCTTAAAAACACGTGAGTGACATCCTTGAGCTCAACGAATATACAGTACTCGGTAACAAAATGTAGCACTATAATGTACGTTCCTAAAATACACCTAGTATAGAACGGGACACATGCGTCAACATTCGAGGGGTGGAGGCTACCCTTCTTGACACATATGGTACCAATAATCACTTATCGCCATCGGAAATCAGCTGTCGTACTGTTAGAGGGGTTGGCCAGCTATCAGATATTCTCAACAAGGTTTATACAAAGCGAGTACTAAAATAAATATACTACAAGCACGATTTTAGTATACTTACAGCAGAGATTATAGATTAGTGTATCGGCTTGGATAGTGTTGTTATGATGATTATGGATGTGAAAAGTAATAAGCATGTGTTATCGATGCAGCGACAAGCTTTCTCGAGCATTAATTGAGTTATCTTGTGAAAAATCAACGCAGAAAACTAACTCACTTGTCGTGATTGGTGCGTGCGCCGCTAGTGCGACGCTCCGACGCCGCAGCCAGGTATCGCCGCACGCTGGCTTTGATCTGCGGGTCTGCCATACAACCTACTATCAGTCAATCAGCTGTTTTCTAACATACACACGCAATAAACTAGAAGCTAATGGGTTACACAAGGGAAATAGCAAATGTACAAGCCACATATCGACGTGAAGTTGCGGGTTACATTATTAAGGGACCAAAGCCACTGTGAAGGAGAATTATCCCGGCTCAGTTCCCGGGAGTCACCTATAAAATTACTTCGCGTATCGCTACTCTTATTTGTTTCAGCTTACTTGGCGAATACGAGAAAACCACTGGGGAGTAAGTGAATTTTATAACTTGCGGCTGGCACGATATTATATAGGTACAGTTCAGATAGCACTAACTATCAATATGCTGAGATAAATCCTGGTAAACTCACCCTTTCTCAGTCTTAAAGTGACGGGATCCGACGATAGTCGCAAGCATTTTAAAACTGGAACAATCAATGGAAATCTCTAAAGCAATCAATCAGGTTGCTTACTCGTATTTACTGTTTTTCATCCTATGACTTAAGAACAAAGTAGATACACTGCACATTTCCCCTGCTAGAGGATATTTTGATGTTTACAAATATTAGGTAGGTAATATAGATCATAATTTTCGATTGGTAAGTAATAACACAAGTTATTTGGCAAGTCTGCAGGCGCGGACAATAACGTGTGAAATATGAATTGCGAGCTTGCGTGTCGGGCACGAGCGGGGCATAACGCGATCATTGAATTACTTAGTGTTAATTTTCAAACTTTACGTTTTGTAACACCACTGTTCTTTTGCAACAGTGGAATCTAGTACGTGCGCTAATTTGGCTACAAGTTATATGAAGCATAATAAAATGAATTGAAATCACAGTGGCTGTTGCGATATTATTTACATACAAGATTAAACGACATGTTAAATTACACTGCCAGTTATCTATATGTTAAGACTGTTTCGTAGATAAGTGGCATGTGTGTGATAAATGGCAAATTCCTTACCTTCTCGGGTAGTGAACCGGTTTACATCAGTCCCATTAACCTTGAGCAAAACGTCTCCCGCCTCGACCTGTAATGCAACACGCGTTTTCACTTACTTATTTCAAATTTTAAAACAGAAACTACAGTCTCTACATGTCTAACTGTTTTACAGACATTCAAAATGGTCCAAGCATTCGATTCTTTACAGATTTCAATCTCGATATCTAATAAAATATCGATAAAAGCCTTAACGGTTACAGGTGTTGTTCTTCTATTAATTAATTATTATTTATTTGGCATACACATGAGCGGAAGGTCGATTGCGACATACGACATTGTACCGACATTATAATCGCAAAGAATTGCTCCGAGCGAGGTCTCCAGCCACACAAAGTTTTACTTTTAACACTTCGACAAACAGAAGTCGAGACATTTCGTTAATGGCATTTCGATGTAGCGATACAAGTCTATACGTCATGATCAGTAAGTGCCCATTAAATTGTATCAGACGCCTATTATAGTGACATGTAAGTATCACATACAAATTGTACAAACTAAATTGGCAGAGCTATTAAATTCAGACCTTAAGTTTTAAATTGTGATGACAGTTGAAGAACGTGACTAGAATATCATTAATGCTAGTACGATAATAAAGGACCACAGTTCACTATTATTTTACTACCACAACAATATTTGGTGACGAATAATTCGTTAATATCACTGTATTTTTGATATGCGACGATTCTGACACGCGGAACATGGCATTAATCACGACCGGTTTTTTTAAACAGATCGGAAATCCAATATCAAAAAAATCACTCAACACAGTTATTTAAAACACGGGATTTTACGGACGATGTATTTTGTTGTTCCCGAACAGCAAGTAACGTATCACGTTTGAATGATAAGTTTATCTAACGGGACCGTTTGGTTCGAGCGTCCGTCCGCTTCGCCCGACGTGCCACTCACAACTTGGAGTTATCACACGAGGAGGGTCTGCTGGCGGCACGGGCTTATTGACAAATTACTATCGAAGGTCGTTGAGGAAATGTGGATGTGAACCAAAGTCCCAAAGTCCCAAAGTTCCAAAGTCCCAAAGTCCCAAAGTCCCAAAGTCCCAAAGTCCGCTGAGTTCAAAATGATTGACAGTAAGTTCCTATTTCTAGGGAACGCAACATTAATGATGTTAAAACAGGCTGGAAAGCGACCGTACAAAACTTAGTAACAGTTGTTGCAGTCAATCCAGTTAAAGTGGCTTATCATGTCAGATATCTACTACTTTCTTTAACATAATAGATGAAAATATATAAAAATAGTAACATTTACAATCAATACCATTATCCTGAGTATAGTAAAAGATACGAATGATCGATTGCTCCACCTTGCCACGTAAAAATATTTACAACAACATGCCATAGATGGTTCAGTATTAACAAAGCATAATTTATTTTACAACAACAGTGATTTACGATGTAAATAAGTTGAAAGGCAGGCCAAATGTACGAAGAGCTTTTTAACCCTTGATGCAAAACAGAAGAGGTTTGCCCGTAGACGAGTGTATAATGAAATCAATATTGTCTATGTTTTCTTTTGTTTGAAAGGGAATTTAATCTAGTAAATTCTTTCGTGAACTATCTTGAACCCAATGGAACAGTCGTTTTGAAACCATCAGCTTTTACAGGAATGTGAGTTAGCAAATACAGATCAGATCAGTGTTAAAACTGGTGTAACTATTACTTCAGATAAACTAATGTTAGAAAATCATTTGTCATTATGAAACTTTCCCGAATGTAGTTGTATGTGTCTGGATTCATCGAAATTATACATTAGTGTTAGGTACATTTTTAAAAAGTTGGTGATAATAAAACATTTCACATCATAATACCTAAAGTAGAAAGCAATAAGGAAACATTTAGACTAAAATATGAATGATAATCTTAATCTAGTGTGTGTAGGTATTTCTTTTGTTTGAAAAGATTGAAATCTTTGTGACAAATCTTTTGTCATTCTAATATCCTTAATTTTGTAGCTTCTGAAAACTATTCCAAATCTAGGTTTCGGCTTTCCACTGTTTTATACAACTTGGAAGATCTGAATGAAGAAGACACTATATTCTGATTTCTGTGATTTCAGAGCGAGGCAACAAATTAACGACATTATTATAAACCTGAATATCGTCTTCTATACCTTAACTTGTTTTGCTTCCGAGATAATTATAAGGTTGATGTCATTAACAAAAAAAAACTGTGGTGAGTACGTTAAGATATTTCGCACTTCTCTGGTAAATCAAAATCAACTTTATGGTCATCAAAATCACAAAAAATAAACAACAAAACACTCTGATAAGATGATATCTATCAGTATCGATCTACCATTGTCTTTTGATCTAGATTGCTTAGAATAAAAGAAATATCCTTTGGTAACGTAGCGTACTATCTTGTCAACAAGTATATTTACATTTTTATCAAGTTTACACATTCTTGTAACTAAATAAATTGTCTGCTTGATAGCGACAAGCGTGTTACACGCTTGTCGCTATCAAGCAGACAATTTATCATATGTTCAACTTATCACATTGTTTACTAAGTCTTATTTGGGTTTGGTATTCGGACGGAGTTGTTTTCAGACATATTGCAGTTGTCTAGTCATGCTGACGGGAAGATGCGACAATGGTAGTTCAACCTGCTTGTTATCGATGTTCCACAACTTAAGCAGATTATGTGAAAGTCTAGAAATTCAGTGCAGAACTGAAACTTTATGATCCTGCAGAATGTTTTGTCAAAAAGTGCAATAATTATTGTTTCTTGTACAACCCCAAATAGTGTGATGATATTAGTTTTAATTGATTTTATTATTATTGTTTAAGAATGAATAAACTTATTTTAAACATTATGCACTTATAATTATTATTTAATTTTTACTTTCGTATATTAAGTCAATATGTTAGAACTAAAAGACATATGTGGCTTAAGCAAATTTGATGATCACATGAATGTAGTTTTAACAGGAATAATAAATAAAATGTAAGAGACACAGTTGAGTGAAGTGAGCGAATATAAGCTAGTTTATACGAGCAAAGATTAAGTAATAAGACGAAGTATAATCGTTAACAAGTGATTAAGGTACTTAATATTCATAAGAGTAGAGTATGGGATGGTTTAAAGTTAGTTTCGTATATTCCTCGCAATTAAATTTTAAATGTGTTATTCTTGTCGTTTTATTCATAAGCTGACGTAATTTTATATCAGTTCTAAGTTATTTGATATGTCTATACACTCTGTACCCTAAATCCTGGCAACAGTATTTGACAGGTATATCAACGAACACCTCAAACTCTGCATTGATTGACAAAGATATTATGACGAAGAGGCAGCCAATGTAAAAAAAAAGGATGTAAGTAATGCGGGGTTTGAAGTCTGTCGCAAACGAAGCCGTGGGACTAAGCTATACTAAAAATGTGAAAATTTATGAAGATGTTTGGATGTTCGTTTCTCAATCACGCTCTAACGGCTATGACGGGTTTGGCACAGGCTACTTTTTAACTCAGCCATATTTTTTATATCGCAAGCACGGCACGGGTACGGGGACAGAATTCCACGCAGCGAAGCCCCGAGCATCATCTTTAAAGTTTATTATTGACTAGATCAGGGGTTCCCAACCTTTTGCAGGCCGCGGCGCCCTTATAAGTCTTGAAATTTTTCACGGCTCCCCATCATATCACGTGTAATCACCCCCCCCCTCGACTAGTAATCCTCCAATCCTTCGCACAAGCCACTTTCCTGTGCCATGGGGCCTCGGCCAAGTCATTATGCAGACCAAATCCGCGAAAACATGTGAAGCGGGTGTTATCTAGGGAAACTGTCTTCTTTTTACTTGTGCAATCTGTGTGCCGAAATCTTACCGACTGAAACCATACTGTGCTCTACCAGTACCTACGGTCGGGAGCCTCGGGAAAGATGTCCCAGGATTCCCGACAGACCTTGGCTACCACTGCGACGTCATCTACTTTACTTCGTTTGGTTCGAGTACTTCCCCGCGTCTTTGGGAGCTTTCGGGTGTCACTCACTTCCTGGGTCGTGTGTCCTGCGAAAAACTTTAACGTCACGCTGTTGTCTTGGGCCTGCTTCTGTAAGGACGGTGAACAGCCCCCGCCCCGACCTTAGGCCCCCGGTCATAGAGTCCGATAGTATGGGCAAAATCGAGTGTATGGCACCCACGCCGCAGACTGGAAATCTTGGGTTGGAGAGTTGTCTCCCTCCTCCCTCCCCGCCACCTCTTTCACGAGAATCACCTGCTCACAGAACGACGCGGTGCCGTCCCACGTGCACCCGTTGGAAATCATTGCTCGCACCGTAGTCTCCAGCGAGATAATGTTCAGGTCACTAGGACCTGGCGCCCACGCTATGCTCTGTATGGAGCGCTGTGTGCTCGCTGCTTCCTTCGCAGTGCTAATACTGACCGTGGTCTCCCAGCGTAATCGCTACAGATACTTATCGAAGCATCCGTGCCCTTAATTATCAGCGACAACCGGTAGACGAGATTGCCATGGCTCCTCTCCAGCGACTCGTTTATTATCGAACTGATTACCACCTAAGTAGAGGGATCAACTAAGACACTTCAAGATGGTCAACGCGGTGAGGACTTGGCCGATTTTGTTGGGCGGAAGGTGGCAACTTTCGCCTCTAACCATTCTCAGACACCACGTAGATTAGTTTTAAAAAATTGAAATAGTTGTCTTGACAGACAGACCCTTTTTTACAAAGGAGTTTTAGAGCGGAGTCTGCGACTCGGAAAACGACGGCGACGGGTCAAACTCAAACTCAAAAAACATTTATATCGCATAGTCTTACTATTACTACATAGGCACTTGCACTTCATGAATACAAATCGAAGTTAATACCACCACCAGTTCGGAACGCGGCCCGCTTAAGCAGAATTGGCAAAAATCTTGGCGGGCTATTCTTTTTGTGCTCTTTTTATTTTTTGAGAGAGGGGCGCCGCGAGGCGCCTCGCGGCGCCCCTCTGGACTTTCTACGGCGCCCCGGGGCGCCGCGGCGCACAGGTTGGGAACCCCTGGACTAGATGATGCTTGCTTCACCCGCGTGAAATTCGGTACCCGTTCCCTCCACCTGTGGGAACATTTTCCAGGGATAAAAAGTAGACTATGTGTTATTCCAGACTATAAGCTATCTCTGTACCAAATTTCAGCCCAATCCGTTCAGCCGTTAGAGCATGATTGAGTAACAAACATCCAAACATCCTCACAAACTTTTACATTTATGATACTAGACGATTCCGCGCGGCTTTGCCCGCGTGAAACTTGTTACCCGTTCCCGCTTCCCATGGGAACATATTCCCGGGATTAAAAGTAGCCTATGTGTTATTCCAGGTAATTATCTATCCCTGTACCAAATTTCAGCTTAATCCGTTCATCCCTTATGATTGAGTAACAAACATCCAAACATTCAAACATCCAAACATCTTCACAAACTTTCACATTTATAATATTAGTACGAAGTACGATTAGTAGGATTATTTCCTGTAAGTGTGACTTCAATCTGAGTAAATCATATTGAGGCCTTCCTTCATCTAAAACAAATTTGTTAATTACGAATTAAGAGGTCCCAAGATTAAATATTAATTAGAAACATGTCATGTGGGTCTGCAGTTGATTGATTACCAATTAGTGTTTTGAGATCACAGATGAGGCTCGTGGGTTGCTAACAACAAAATGTTGGTACATTACACGCCTTATTGATTCAGCTAAATTGTGCCTTATGAGAGCAATTTGTGCGAGGCAGTGTCAAATGCTTTACTGAAATCAAAAGTGCACCTGTTGTTACAGCAAAGTTGTCTAAAGTTTTGGTTCCAGTTCCTAGCGTTTTTTTAATTTTTTGTATATTTAGCTCGACATAGTCAAAAATTGCGAGATTAAATTTGTGGGAGGCACATGCGGATAGGACATTGCTCTGATAAAGAAAGATGTTCTGAAAAAATATTGCAAAATCTTTGGAAGAGTTGCTAATACCTTTTAATGTATGTTCTCTTTCATATTACAATGTAGCTTCTGTCATTCAGGCGCTCAATCATCATGTGGAGAGTGTGTTGAAAAACTGGCAGCTCTCAATTCTTTTACCTACTAACATGGCCTGTTTATTCATTTTGTTACAGTTCTAAGAAAGCTACGTAAGTAGGACTTTAATACTGCAAATAAATGTTTTTTTTTTATGATTTAAAAACTTAAAACACGGGTATAGTGTGGTTTATGGGCATAGAGAGTTGAGACCTGAACCGGTTATCCCGAATGCCTACAGTATGGGGTTCTTTAAACGGGGTTTAGAAGGTTTTTACAAGCGCCTCCAATATAAGCGCCGGTGTTGCAAGCGTCCATAGGTTACGGTGACAATAAGTACCTCTAGTGGTGCGTAAAATTGTCTGCTATCTTAGCGGTATAAAAAAATCTAATAGCCAAGTTTACATTAAAGCTGTAAATAAGCCTCATGTGTGCATAAAATATTTGATAGCATGGACTTCTATCCTGGTATTTTTCATGTGAAAACAAAGTTTGACTAATGTGTGTGTTACTTATATATGTGTGTTATACATATAAATATATAACACTAGCGGACGTCACGCGGTTTCACCCGCGTAGTTCCCGTTCCCGTGGAAATACGGGAATAAAATATATGTTCACCGCAAAGAGTGTAGCTTCCCAACAGTAAAAGAATTTTTCAAATCCGTCCAGTAGTTCCGGAGCCTATTCGTTACAAAAAAACAAGCAAAAAACAAAAAAAAAACAAATCTTTCCTCTTTATAATATTAGTATAGATAGCTAGGCACATCTAAATAAAATAGTCGCAACGAGTGACAGCAACAAATTTCTATGGATATGGATGGATTTATGTAACGTCATAAATCTCCATGATGTAGAGAAGCAGCCTGCTCTTGGAAATTTTAAGTTAGTTTTGTAGTTAACGAAGAAAACCAATTAAATTAAACACTACTGTTGAAGTTTCTAGTTCCGTTTTAGCGCAAAAGATTTTCAATATGTGCTAAGTGAAAGTTAAAATGTCGACGAACAACAATACTAACATGTAACATAGTGCTGAATGTCTCTCAGAAATGTCTAAGCCTGTCTCACAATGCGCCAAAAAAGTTCTGGGTGGTTGGTTGATCAACACGTAACATGCAGTCACCATGAGAATTTTCTACGATACATCTCGATTTAAAACACATTTGGTTGCAACAACAACAGATACGTGAACTCTTTGACTCATTGACACTGCCATAACTTCCTCATTAAAGTTTCTTTGTTGTGATGACGGAATTGTTATGTCACTATCCATCCCGCTTTCTGTGATGTTATACCGTGTAACTAAGTAAATAGCACCTACGCTATTATGGAAAATATTTTTATTACAATTAATAGTAAGTGATTATTTAAATAACCCCCACCTGCCATCAAGCATATCTTATGAATATTTAGTTACAGCTTATTCTGTCACTATGCTAAAAAAATAATTCGACGGTGCCGGCGGATGATGACAGCCTGCTTTAACTTGGGCAACGGAGCGAAAAATACGTATAAAATACAAGACAAACATATTTGTTCGTTACAACATAAGAATACAATAAGAATACAATTTTAAGAGTGTTAGAGGAAATAAAAAAAACTCCCGCAAATCTCGCTTTCGCATCGGATTTTAAGTCTAAATAACATGTAGGCACGATGGAAAGCAAACTGCCGTTTTGAAATGGACAGGCGCGGGTTGTGACTGTCTATTTGTATGGTGTATAACAGTGATTTTCAACCTTTTTCATGATGCGACCCCCCTGGCATGAACCAATATTTCGCGACCCACCCCCCCGACCTTTTTAGAACTTTTCAAGCCGCCCATAAAAGCCTTCAACTTGGATTAACGACCACCATTTTACTGGCAACTGGAACCAACGGCTTAACGTACCTTCCTAACGTGCCTTGGAAACACTCGCAAATAAATGTCACGAAGTGGTCATGTGGTGATCACTCATCCATGACCAGCCTTAGTAAATTTTGCTAGCTACAGTGGGGCCGCGAGTGCTTCTGAAAGAACAGATGCCAAACACTTGTTGGGTGCATTGCTTTCTCCATCGCCACGCTCTTGCTTATAGTCGTCCTCAATATATCAAAATAACTTCGAATATTTTCGTTGACACAATCTTTTACTATTGAAGTCGGATATGAGATAAACATCAAGGCATAATATATACCTGGTATGAAAATAGAGTAAGATCATAAGGATAATTGTGTCTCAATTGTGTTCTCAGTGCAAGAGACATCGCAGACCACCCTTACACTTGGAATTTAAATCTGCTAATTTAGATACTTACGTACGTACTTTTTGGGTAAGGAAAGAAACAAAAACCTGGAATTAATTGCTGGGTTTTGAAATGTTTGATTCCATTGACATCGTACTTATGCGATTTGGCATTTGCATTAATTTCCCAAAAAAAAAAGTAAGCAAAGAAATAGCTTAAACTTATAAAACAATTTAATTCCTGGTGTAGCAAATACAGATTTACGATAACCAATCGATACGATAACAAAACGATAAAAATATTAAAACAATTAAGGCCCTCCCTCACCGGGAGCATTTGTTTAAGAGAAATTGATTAGTTCTTTCGATCTTTGGCGACCCCCTACAGAAGCTCCGCGACCCCCCTGGGGGTCGCGACCCACAGGTTGATAAACACTGGTGTATAATATAATGTAAATACATTGACAGCGCAGTGTGGTGTGTAACAGCTGAAATTTGTAATGCGTTCTCTCGGTGTACGCAACCGTGACTCGTGTATTCAGTAAATACACGAATACAGTTTAAACGACTGCGCTCTTGGACTGACCTACCGCGAATATCTTGATGAGTCATGTTAACATATTAATTTGAGCTAAAACATGAACTTTTAGGATACAGCTACATCAAGAAATAATAAGGTAAACGAACATAGGTACAGTGCAGAATATTGAAAGAGAGATAGAGCTGAGAGCTTCGTGCGGGCTCAAGTGTGAAGTAGCGTACTCAGTTAAGTTGAAGTCAAGTTCAGATGTCTGATAATGTGATACTCCTGAGAGAATCATGGATTCTAGTTAGCAGTGGCAGGACAGTTTTACGAGAATGAAGGATCTCTATGATACAACCCCGTAAAAGATGCATTAAGAATGATCTGAGGGGTCAATATGTCAGGTCTAAATGCAACACAGTGTAAATTGAGACCAAATTAGTTGACAATTTACTTTATCTCTAATGGCTAATTCATTGTGGCAGACGAAAGAATGGTGTTTATTTCAACAAAGGTTATATTGAATCGCGTGGCACAGTTTGTACGAAAATAGAATTATAAATAGTTCACACTCACAAATCTTTTGCTCAAGTTCCACTTTATCATTCGATAGAATCCATAAGGATTTAAATATAATACCTATGAGGAAACAGTTGTATTCTTTTTTGCGAGGCACTCGTCTTCTCTAAATTTTTGTTGCTGAGCCTTACACAATCAGTGTGAACGAATTAAATATACTTAATATACGAGTATTACGTATGTACATACATAAAGAAAATAATTGTTTACTTCTCCATGCAACTAAGATAAAAAAAACATAAACAATGAATGTATACAAATTAAAATAAATTTTAGTAGTAGATACACGTCTAGCTACATTGCAATTTTGGGAGCTTGGCTGAAAATTGGGCATCCACAGTTCACAAACTTTTAAAATATACATAACATTACTCCTGTCTCCATACGGAGTACGCAGAGACTAATGCACTTTCTACGATCATGGCAAACCACATTCGCTCCTTCGACTTTCATTAGTATTTTCATACATGCTCGCTGATTTTTGACCTGGCCTTTTCTCAAAGGGTTTAGATTAGGTCGACATGAATACACCGTACCAGTTTGTTTCAGTCCTTTTCTCTCTCTCGCCTCATAAATCTGTTTTGCCAGTCTATTTCCATCGATTCTTTCCACATGTCCGAACCATCTGAGCATCCCTTTCTCTATCTTAGCCTCTACATCTTCTGTAATGCCGCAAAGTTGCCTTATCGCAGTGTTCCTTTCTTTATCCAATGTCCCTTTGTATATCAATGTCACTCTAGCTACAGCTACTTTCATGCAATGGACCAAATTGATTTGGTGACACGCAAAGGTATTGTAAGAATAATTAGGATATTTTTTTTTACGTGAGGGAAAATCCTCATGGATGTTATGCCGGACTCCTACCGACTAAAAAACCTCAAGTAACAAGCCCAACAGCCTATGGTTGGAAGCCCCGGGTAAGCCCTCGGAAGGATGTCCCAGGACGCCCAACAGAATAATTAGGATTTTAATACAATAAATTCTTAATCTTATTGGTTAATGGTGAACAATCTATCTAGATTATCATCATCTTTTGACGTTATCTATGAAACATAAATATCAACAATGTCGGTCTGAGACGATGCCAGTTCTACAAAGAAACGCCCTCTTAGGAAACTTGTTTTTAACATTATTGTTTGCCTGTAATGATATTTTTATAGATCTGGTTTTTTTTTTCTTCTTAAAATGAAATACCTACCTAATATTTCATTCAAACAATGTCTTATTGGAAACCTTGAATTTAAATTGCACAAAAGGGATTAACTAAAATTTTGTAGGTACCGGCGGTGTTCTGGTGAATTAGACAGATTCCAGAACACCCCCACAGAGGCAAATCGGTGTCAAGGAGTTTTAGTGAGTATTCCCAGTGCTATCGTGATCAGGTGCTGGGAGACTCTCACACGAGCCCATGCCTCGCTAGCATGGGTAGTCCGTAAGCGGAGCACTCTTTGTAAAAAAGCGTTACCCGGAGCCCTGTCCATAGATGGGTAGGAGGTAAGAGGGGACCGTGTGGTTTTAGTCAGTTTGAGTCCGGCATAACATCCATGAGGATTTCAGCACGTATAAAGGTACGCTCAGGAATATTATCATTGTGGTCTCCCTCGTCGGTATGAGCACCAAAACAGATTCTATTTTTTTTTGCGAACATACTGGATTCTTACTACTGTAAACACTTATACTACTTACTTCGTATTTCACCGACGGCAAAACTATAAAATCTCAAGTACCAATGAAACCCGAAGTACAAATAGATTATAGGGAAAATAAAAAAGCTACGAATAATAAATTAAATGAACAAATACATGGAGCTGCTTGTAAGTTTCTGGAGATGGCCATTAAAAAATAGAAAGTCAATTACGGCACTTTATTTTTTCACCATTTATTTCTTTTTAGCCCGTGGGCGGTGCGGTGCACGTTGAAATAAAAATATACCCACTTTTGAATCTGAAATTTTTTCATGGTACCTTGTACTACTGACCTCAATATATGGAATTCATACCGTCGATATCGAGTCAACCCAGTTGGTTATCGCCATTTTGGTCATTTATCTACTTTTTAATGTGGCAGAATATACCTAACATAAAAGCTTAACAAGTAATAACCATAAACAATATTTTCCTATAAATAATTCCTTTTAAAAAAATATTTTTTTATCTTCCGAAAACTTTGTAGGATTTTCAAATAGGAATTCCATTAAGTATCACATTTTTCACATAATTTGTACAAATTTGGTAGGTACTTGGAAAGTGTGAATGGTGATACTTGGGACTCAAACTTTTTAATACAAAAAAACGAACATTACTACTTATCGCACTTACGTTTTTTGCTACACAGTCTAGCTGAAGTGTGAGTGGTGATGACGAATGGTGCAGATGAAACAACGGGTCATTAAAGGGGCGCGCCGCGGTTATCGGTTTCGATGTAGGTGATCACGGCAATTAGTTATTTGTCAAGGTCAACACTTCTTCCCAGCAAGAGCTGTGTTTAGTGTTCTGCGAAAGCCTTTTGGCACTAAATATGAACAATACTAAAATATACTGCTAACACTGGAGGTCTATAGATAATCTTTGCTAGATATTTGCCATTGAGGATTTGCTAAAAATTAGGACAGTTCACACTTCACACATCAAATAACGGGAAAATTCCACACTACCTATATTACGAAAATATTTTCCTCAAACTATAGGAAATTACACTATGACACTAGCAGAATCACCTACTTAGTGTCAACCTGTTCAGCATGAAAATGTTTCGCATGAAATCAATTCTATGCTCCAATTTACTGCATAATTTGATTTTCAGTATTACAAGCAAAAAAAAACAGACAAACAAACAAAAAGCATGAAATGTTTCCTTTGTCGGTGCGAAAACAACATTCTTAGATGAGATATTTGCGAAGCTTCAGCGCAGCATTGCGGCGAAACGCATGAGTGGCTCAAATAATTCACTTGATAATGGAAAATCGAAAGCGTGAGGCCATTAATGATTAGCGATTAACTATTTATATCAATAGTACGACTATTGTACCGTCAGGAAGAAAAATCTACCCAAATTTTCTTCTCAGCTCCCAAGGTTAACATAATATCAGAAATGAATTGTTCAATTGGTTTGCTGACAGTTTTTATAACATTACATACAATATGGTTTTATTATAAACCAAAAATTTTATGTCAATAAAAGTTAGAAATATTGGGATCACACACACTAAAACACATGACAGGCATGAGAGATCTCTTGTACCATGGATGTACACAACGATGCCTGATTGCCTGGTCCCCACTTCGGTTATTTTGTCTAAATAACCAAATAATTTGAAAAATGTCGTCTATCGAATAAAAGTCTATAAAGTGGGATTGGAAAAGGTTTTAGCAGGGTCAGATACGCGCTAGGGCACATTCTGATTTTCCATACGTCTATAGGCCACAGTAACCACACTAACCACTATGGATCAGGAGCCGCCTCATTTGGAAATTGGCGGGGCACCTGCCTGTCCAACGTTCAAGCTACAGCATACATAAGTGTATTTTAAAGAGCAGGAATGTCAGATGACAATCGCTTCCACAAACGCCGAAACAGAATTCAAACCGATAAACTTTGCATGCAACGGGACCTTAAAAATAATGAGATCAGTTCAAATTAATATTATTTTGACATTTGCAAACCCTGACTGTTTATATAATCGGCTTTTGCTGTTGACTGTACACAGTTGGTAATGACATTGAAGTGATCAACTTCGTTCAAAGGTCAATACCTAATTAAGTTAAAATACCTACAGTTTCATTAATTAAATATTGCCTAGACCTCGTTTACATTGGATAAGTGTTTACATGATAATATTTATATTAATGGACATACACAGTTCAGTCTGCGTGGAACACTCTTATCCATTCAAATATGGACATACACGCAGAAAATAATGTGGCAATAAAAACACCACACATTAAAGAAGTTATTAGGGTTTCCCATGACGGCAGCGTGACGTGAGGAATTCACCCCCCCCCCCCCCCCCCCTTAGAAGCGGGATCACACCCGAAATCCCCCAAAGACGCGGGATAGCACCCGAACCACCCCCAGGGCGAGACAGAGGGACATCCTTCCGAGGGCTTACCCGGGGGCTCACAACCATAGGGTGTTGGGCGTTACATGAGGTTTTTTAGTCGGTAGGAGTCCAGCATAACATCCATGAGGATTTTCTTTGATTTAGGAAAAAAAAAGTTATTAGGGTTTTTAGCAAACTTATTACTAGAACCGTTGTCACCAGTACACAAGATTGTTTGGTCCTTCGAGTGGTTTATCAATTCATTACCGAACAGCCCACTCAAAACAAGAGGAGAAGCACCTTGAGGAAATCCGCCCGTGTCCAATAGCCTTAACTGCCTGAGAATAGACAATTTTCTAGATAGGATATTTGAGTGGTACTCAAGTAGAGGAGGTGCGAAAAGATTCTTCTTCGTGCCGCTTCTGGAGCCCGGGGTAGTAAGGTAAAAGAAACACGTGGGCAGGTATAGAGTGCCAAGTGTCTATGATATAGAATTAGTAGAAAAGAACTTTGTTTGGGGTATGATACGATCCAGATACGATCCACTACGGAACCGGAACGGTGCTGGGTCGAGGTCAACGACTATACAACGTCGAGGTAGATATCGGATATTTATTTCCACCCAATATCAAAAACTTTACAAATGATTTCTGTGGTAGGTAATAGGTAGGCATATAGGGCTAGCAAAATAAACATACTCAATACTCGTTAGTAAGGAATGATTCCCGTTCACGCTTGCTTGGAGAACAGCGATAATGATTTCATTAACTGTGGTAATAAACTCGCTATTTCCATGAAACATTTCATTTAGTTTTACTTTTGGCGTGTAACAAGTATAAAATAATAGTGGCAGGCTTTGTATGCGTAAGATCTTGCGCAAAAATACAGGCCATATGCGTGTGGTTCCACTCACACAACTGCATAAAGCCTGACACGATTGAAATGCCAAGTATGCCAAATTGCCAACCCAACACTTCATACGTACGGTTGTCGTAGTTATTCCTGAGCTCAGTCTTAATCATCGTCTCGAACGGACTCTAGATGAAATTCTCAAGCCAAGAATCTGTCTTGAAAGTCGTGTACATAACCCTGAGTCTAGTTTAACATAAAGAGGTTTTTATCAAAATAGTCGTAATGAGACTTTAAAGATAAGAACCTCTCTTTGTGTGCATAAGGTTAATGTCAGATAGTAACATAGATATTTACGACAAAAAGCATTTACAACCACACAATTTCAGCAGGAGACTAATTTGAAAAAGAAAAGTATTAAACCAATAGACATGGTATTAATTCGACTGCAAGATAGGACGATGTCCTTGATGCTGTTGACTCATGTTTCCCTAAAATAGCTTCTCTCTTTACTGCCTTTATTGGGATTAGGACTGTTTGCACACAGATCTTATTCATCGGCAGAGCTGAATAGCGTCAGTACAATTTTTTAAAACACCCTAGTACTATTGCTAGATTGTCCTATGATCTGCAGTATTAGAGCTTCATCGTTGAATTGGAACTATGGAAGCAGAATGGCTCTGATGCCACGTAACATTAGGCGAAACTATTATAACACCCGACATTTACTAGATGCCCTATGATCTGTAGCATCTGCATTACGCTTCTTGGTTGAATTGGCTATATCGGACAGTGGAAGAAGGTTCGTTGTCTGAGTAACCTTTCTGTCTTTACCTTACTGTACTCCAAAAAACACTTTGTACTAAGATACAGAATACCACTATGTGTATGTACTATGTAATTGCACTAGCGTGTATTACCCCACTAAAACATGCAAGTTTTGCAATACAACAACTATTGACAGCTGACACACTGGCAGCGGCTTCGTTTAGTGTATTTTTGTTCAGCGCGTCATACTAATTTATAGCAAATTGATGCAAACCGTATCTCTCACTTAGTTGAGGGAGTTCGGTACAAAACGGCCTTGATATAATTTATTTGTAAGTGAATTAAATTCTAGCGACAGTAGACGGTGGAGGCGCCATGCGTCATACTCTATTATACGGTTTTGTTGAGATACTAGATTCGTAATTATACCCAACGTAGATGGGGCTTATTACAATACCAAAAACATTTGACATTTTTCAGTAATTCAGCAGCTGGTGATTCAAGACGTTTATCTCTTTTTGAACTGAAGAAACGTGGAAATTTGAAATGCTCTGTCAATGTATGTTTACCTCCTCTAACGACCCCGGGTTCTTTAAGCGGAGTTTGACGAGTCAATTCATTGGGCCGCCAGCTTGAGGGTCACTGTCAAATAGAGATACCCACTCACCAGATAGACCGACAACCTTGCAAAGGTTGCAGACAGGTACTGGCAGCAGAAGGCGTAGGACCGTATGTTGTGGGATACATTGGGAGAGGTCTACGTCCAGCACTGGACAGCCAATAGGCTGACTAGGGACTGTGAGAGTGGACCTCAAATATCACTATGGTTTTTCATCAGACGAGCGGCGTCATTTTGACGAGCTAAATATAAAACTACTTAGGTATTCAGATCTGTAGTGGGAAAACTTTAATAAATATTCATTACAATCAAGCTTAGATCATCTAACCACAGGATGCGCCTTACTTAAGCATTGTTTTCTGCCATTGCACATGACCATTTGGTCTTTTGGCTTTATGAAAAGCCTGTACATCAGTACATCATTTTATATGATTAAACTAGTACATTACATTGTAGTTGACTGTACAATAACAATTAACACACAACAGCCATTACGCGTTTGTCGATAAATACATTTTTAAATGCAATGAAATTTTATATGTCTTTGTGTTTCCCCCTTCATTTGTATGAAAACTGGCAGAATATTTTTGTATGCGGTGGTTCGCAAAGGCTAGTCCCGTGTTATATGGTCTAAGCAATCAAGCCATGAATTGATGATGTCATAGAATAAACATTAAATAGACATATTCATAACCTGTTGTTTACTAAAAGTTGTAAAGGGGCGACGTGACTTCATGACCGATTGTCATGACGCAAATTCATGAAAAGTGAAATGAATGAATTACCAGATGGTTGGCTTTAGGCTACTTATTAAATTAAGTAACTGTAACAGTGGGCGCACACTAGGCGACAGTCGCGGCGACATGTCGCGGCGTCTTGTCACTTGCTTGTCGCGGAGTCGCGGCGACATGTCGCCTAGTGTGCGGAGCTTAGAACAAAATGTAAGTATGTAATTTGGCGCCCGCAGCTTGTCGCCGCGACATGTCGCCGCGACAAGACGCCTAGTGTGCGCCCACTGTAAGTGTCCGTCTGTTTCTCCGATTAGGTACAACTCTCTCCGAAAGTTATGTCGCAAGTTCAGACTTGTGAAGTAGTCATTTTACTTTTACTAAAAATACTAGTCAGGCAACGATGATATAAAATAATATATACATATTCATAACCTGTTGTTTACTAAAAGATGTAAAGGGGAGACATGACTTCATGACCGCTTGTCATGACGCCAATCCATGAAAATTGAAATTAATTACCAGATGGTTGGATTTAGGCTACTTATTAAATTAAGTAACTGTAAGTGTCCGTCTGTTTCTTCGATTAGGTACAACTCTCTCCGAAACTTATGTCGCAAGTTCAGACTTGTGAAGTAGTCATTTTACTTTTACTAAATATATTAGTCGGGCCACGATGATATTATATAGGTATTATACTTATTTTAGATGTCTTAGAGTACATAAATGGCAAATAGCAGCAACTTTGTACCCTGGGACTATCCTTCTGAGGGCGTACCCGGGACTCGTGGCTTCAGACCGATGGAAAGCTGTTTTAGTTGGGAGAAATCTCGGACGACATCCATCAGGATTTCCACCCGAAAAAAAACAGCGACTTATTTCGCTATACAGTAACATTGGCATTTTACCACACTAAAGAAACACCTTAATTTCGAGTTGAAATCCCCCAGATCGTCCTTTTCAGACGACATTTTAACTGCGGCGCAGTTCGAATAAACGTTATCGAAGTGTTTTGGAATTACAACACTTGATTGATGTATTTCTGCCAAGGCTCTTCTTTTCGGCATTTCGACTATCGAACGGTGTTTTTCTACCGACCTCATTTGAAATTTCGATAATCGAACGAAATTTTTCCTTCCGAATACATTTGAAATTTCGACAAGCCAACGGAGATTGTCCTGGGACATCCTTCCGAGGGATTCCCCGGGGCTCCCAACTAGGGAATGCAATCCCGCAACAAGATTGTAATCCCGGTATTTGCGGGACTGAGCAATCTCAGTCCCGCGGGATCCCGGTATTTGCGGGATCCCGCATGTTTCTGAAAGTCATTGAGAAAAGAATAGAATTCTGTATCATACATCCATCTAGAACTGAAAAATAGTCACCCCCTTAATCCCTGAAGGGGTAGGCAGGACGAGGTATATGATCACATCTCATACCTAATGTCCTTTTCTCAAAATATGTGCACTACAGGATTAACCCCGCTCAATCCGATTTGGATAGGTCAGGTTAGAAGGCTAAGGCCGGAGCGGAGCTTCCGCATTAGCCTTCGTGGTTATTTTTTTTATAACCTAACCTAACCTATCAAATCGGATTGAGCAGGGTTAATCCTGTAGTGCACATATTTGGAGAAAGGGAAATTTTGAGAAAAGGACATTTCGCGAAAAGGACATTTTGAGAAAAGGATATTTCGCCAAAAGAACATTTTGAGAAAAAGACGTTTTGAGAAAAGGACATTTTGGGAAAAGGGACATTTTGTGAAAAGGACATTTTGAGAAAGGACATTTCGAGAAAAGGACATAATGAGAAAGGACATTTCGAGAAAAGGACATTATGAGATGAGACGAGCCGGGCCTTCAACTTGACTTAGCTGCAATTTTACCGTTAAACGGGACCAAACGGCTTAACGTGCCATCCGAAGCACGGCAACACTCAAATAAATGTCACAAAGTGGTCATCCATCTAAGCTAAGGGACCGGCCATAGTAAATGTAACTTACTGCAGTGATCTTTTACAGAGCACTTAGTCCGCGGGGCACAAGGAAAAATAAATTATTTAATATTACTTTTGTATTGAGATTATAAAACGGATATACCTACATATAAGTAATAAAATAGCTACTAGCTGCAAATTATTAGAAGCGCAGGAAACATAGCATGTCAAAATTCTTGTCTGCCAAACGACTCCTATCGTTACATGTCAGATAGCCAGCAAGCAATGTACGAGATAATTGAATACTTTTATAGTACAAGAAAAGTGAAATCTCCCTGATTAAATCACTAAAATCAAATTACAAAAAACTTTCACAAACAGAATCAGTTTGTGCACTTCAGCTTACAGAATAACACATGGCGTTTACCTTTGCACAATCCCGCTAATCCCGCGGGATCCCGCACGATTTACGTGCGGGACTGGTCCCGCAAAAATACTGCGGGATCCCGGTATCCCGGTATTGCATTCCCTACTCCCAACCATAGGCTGTTGGGCGTTACGTGAGGTTTTTTAGTCGGTAGGAGTCCGGCATAACATCCATGGATTTTCCCTCACGTTAAACAAAAAAAAAAGCCAACGGAGATTTCCTGCAAAGACTTTCTTCGTTTAAAATTTCGACAATCGATAGGACTTTTCCTGCCAAGGCTTTCTTCGTTTGAAATTTCGACAATCGAACGGAGCTTATCCTGCCGACTACGTTTGAAACTTCGACAATCGAAAGGAGTTCTCCTGCAGAGGTTTTCTTCACTTGGAACTTCGGCAATCGAGAGAAGATTTCCTGCTAAGACTTTCTCCGTATGGAACTTTGATAATCGACCGGGGAGTTCCTGCGGATGCTATCTTTGTTTGAAATTTCGACAATTAAAGCACGGAGTTTCCTGCCGAGGCATTACCTTATTTGGAATTTCAGCTCTCCGCGGAGGTTCTCCCTCGTTTGAAATGTCGTCTACCAGACACTGTTTTTCTACCGAGGCTTTCGTTCGGTAGCATGACGAAGTAGAAAATTGTAAATTGCAGTCTTCATAAAATCTACCTGACACTTTTTAGGGTTCCGTACCCACGGTTAAAAACGGGACCATATTCATGTTAAAAACTGTAAGTAATGCACAATTTACAACTTTGTTTTTTTTTACATTCAATATCTTCTGCCCATCTCTGGGCGCCAGAGTTTCATGCTACTACATTTAGCCAAGTTCAGTTGGAGCTTATTTCTATAAACTACTAGATGATGCTTCGCCCGCGTGAAAATCGGTACCCGTTCCCGCTTACCGTGGGAACATTTTTCCAGGATGAAAAGACTATAAGTTATCTCTGTACCAAATTTCAGCCCAATATGTTCAGCCGTTAGAGTGTGATTGAGTAACAAACATCCAAACATCTAAACAGCCAAACATCTTCACAAACTTTCACATTTATAATATTAGTAGGATAGTAGTCATAGTAGGAAGTAGGATGTACCTACTATAAACTATATTTAAATAATATCCTGCACAGATTCAATAATTAAGGAAAAATAAATTAAAATGCTTCCATAGCAATCAATACAAACAAAGAGTACAGGCAGGGAAATGAAAAAGTCCCTGAATCCTATTGGCGTCACAGAAGCATTACAGAGGAAGTACATCCTCTTTAAATTATTATGTTGCATGGATTGAATGAACTCCGTTATAGATATTTAGTTTTATCTAGGTGCTTAGGTACAATGCATGAATAATTATTGTAGGTATTATATTTTTAAGGTTTTTCTTAACTTAAGCAATTCTCGCTCCGGATCGTATCTGGTGCAAAGGTTGGCCATCGCTATCCAACGTGGCAATGCCGCCAGTGTAATGGGCACCTTTGCACGTATCTGGTGCAAAGGTTGGCCATCGCTATCCAGCGTGGCAATGCCGCCAGTGTAATGGGCACCTTTGCACCGGATACGTTAAGGGGCGAGTTATGTAATTAGAATTTAGTAGTTTTAATAAATTGTAATTGAAATTTAATAAAGAAATTACTTAAGCAATTCACACTTCATACATACATTACTAGGATACACTCTACTTTCACATTATGTACTTAATTCAATTAATATTGAGAACCCTGGTACCCATATCACAAGTTTAATCTTACTTTGGGTACCAGTGATCAACATATTAATGTGTACTACATTGTGAACGTCAATAGTTTATGTGCCATTGTCATGTATTTTCCAGAGGCAATAAATTATTATAATTATTTCAAAAAATGGACAGTTAAAGTGCAGGAATTTCCCTATTCTGATTCCTCTTTCCTATTGGTTTCACTAGCTGACCTCTGGATTTGCACCTAATATGCTTTTTGAAAAATGGTCAATAACACATTTTTTTTGGTGGACAGACTGCAAGTATATTCCTAAGATGTATTTTTATATCTACTTCTTTCCTTTGTATTTTTAATTTTTTTATCATGTAGCCTGTAAATGAAACTTAAGATCATTACAATTTATATTTTCTGCCTGATTGTGAAAGCAATAGATGTTTGTGTGACGAAGATCTCACTCACAGACTACACCAGGGCGGCATTAATGTCCAATGCAATGAGTAGAAAAATATGTTCAAAGAAGTGAAAAGGTTACTATGACATTTGAATATATTGTAGGCTGTTCGACTGCCCTCTAATTACTGTTCATCAACATGAAATGGTCTACAGGGTCATGAAAGAAAAGAGCAAGCTAAGAACCTTGCTCGGTTTTCATACTTAAAATGACTGTTGAGGTTTGATAATATATGATTGAATCCTATCAATAATGCATGAGGAAATAGTCTCAGACCATTGTATAACATCATGTTCACCATTTAAAAAATCTTAGGTGTTAAAGCCTTCATGTAACCAACCTGTGTCAAAACACTTGAAGTCATCACTGTTCATCAACTATCACTATCACATTCTGGTAAAGTTATTGTAAACATGTTTCCAACTTGGTGTATAAATATAGTTTATTCTATTCTATTCATCACACAGCTCAGTACTCCTTTTTATCAAGTTACTAGCAAACCCAGCGAACTCCGTTTCGCCACCAGATGGCTTCGTTTTATGTAACATTTAGTTAATTTTCTTTGCTATAAACCTCACGGAGCCCGAGACCTTTCCAACGAATGCAAAACCTTGGAAATTGGTTCGAGATCTAGAGTTATAGCGTCAGAAAGGAAAACCCGACTTATTTTTATATAGTAGATTTAAATTACTTAAAAGGTAGAATTTAATCAAGAATGTGCGTCGACACAATATTAACGATTTAAGGGGCTTGGTTCAGTAAAATATAATTAGAAGAAGTGATCAGCTGTAGAGGATAATATTATTTTTATGTTGGGGATGATTCAAACATAAATGTTGCCGTCTATTTAGTATACTGTAGAGGCAAAGACACAATTATGATACTTAAGGGCCCACCGACATGAAATTTCTCCATACATGAATACCTTGTCTAGTCCTTGTTTATGAAGAACCAGTCAAACCACTTTTGTGTATTATACATCAATCAATCAATGAAATCAGTTTATGGCAAACAAACACAAGGACAACATCCGCCAGATAAACTAACAAACTGGATACAAGGGCGTAGAGTCTATTTAGAATCTGACTTTACCATATCGACAGCCTTTACACTCATTAACCGCTCCTGCGTACACCACGTGGGCCGTCCTTATGACGTTTCCGGGTTAATAGTGTGCACGGATCCGTGTCTAAACAGACAAGGCGTTAATGCAATGTTGTATGCCACAATCATTTGCAAAACAAAAATGGTAGTGAGTAATAGTATGCTTTATCATAATAAATCAATGTGGAACTTTAGATAATTGATTTTTATATTTGTCTCACTCTAGTGGCTCATAATTTCCTACAGTAATGAGTCATAACTCCTAAGGGACAAACTGTCGTAAGTACATGCTTATTATTCATGTTTTACAATACTTTTATTTTAAAAACTGTTTTATGAGATATGGATAGAAATTAAACTGAAGAGTACTGTTTATTTGGGTACCAAAAGTTAATATTATATAGGTACCCAAAAACAAACAGAACAAGATCATTGGAGTGAAAGATCTAATATACTGTATAATACGAAATCGCCAATGAAATAGTTTATAGATTTACAAGGACTACACTTACACTATAATATAAAAGTAGGTGGGTATCACTCGATGATTTATGGAGATAGAAGTATTAAAGTTGAGACTTACCTCACCACTTCGAGCAGCAGGAGAATTTTCTTCAATCTCGTATATAATATGTGGCAAACCGGCTTCGCCAAGTAACGAGAATCCGAATCCTAAATTGTCACTACGATTCAAAACCACTAGTCTTTCGTCAGCCATATTCAGTGTACAGCAGCATTGATTAACATCCTCCAAAGGATTAACACAAATTCCACTCTAAGAAAACTACATCAGGCAGTATTTTAAGAGATATTTTTAATAGAAAATGAAATAATTCATAATTTTATCACACGATAAAAAGCAAGCGCACCCAACCAAAGCGAAGACAGGTACAGATAAAACAAATTATTTTGAAGTTTAAGTAATGCCATTAATGCCATTTGGTATTTAAACCTGACCTCTACCGGTGCAACCGCTGCACTTCAAAGTTTCAAACGGTTAATTTTAATAATTTATCAAACTAGCTGTACCCCACGGATTCTTCGCACCTTCGTCGTATTCCCGTTGCACCCGAGTCTCTTACAAGCTTACATTTAGATTATTTATATTTAGTTAGGAGAGGGTCCTGGTATTTATGTTCCTTCAAGGGCGGAGGAACACATTCCTCCCCGCATGGCTCCGTCTCTACTCCAGGCGCACGACGTGGATTACAGCAAGAACGACGTGCCCGAAGTCACGGAGGGTGAGTTGGGCGGCTGTACTTAAATCCCGCAGAAACATTGCCCCTGGTCCCGACGGTATTCCAGGCCGAGCGTAGGTCCTGGCTCTCGAGGTACTTGGGCAACTAATAGGGCTCTTTAGCGCATGCCTTTAAAAAGGTCAGTTTCCCAGTGTGTGGAAGACAGGGTGACTGGTTCTGATCCGAAGGGCAAGGTGGCCGGCAGACTCCCCATCTGAGTACCGGCCAATCGTGTTGCTCGACGAAGTGTGCACCTCGTCGGGCACCTCACACGCGTGGGGCCTGATCTGGCTAAGTAGCGTAGCGAGAGAGAGAGTGAGTTTGAGCACGGAAGGGGTGCGGGGATAAAACCACGCGCGCGTCGCACCCCCTCCGGCACAGTCCTACCACCCCGCAAACCGATCGCAGCGTGTTGCAAGTTTTATCGGCAATATTTTGTTTTCACCCGGCCTAACCACCCAGTGGGTGGATTGAAACGGGTGATAATTGGGTTTTAACCCGGGTCGTTACCCATCTCCACGCGTCGCTTGGGGCAGTCGTATACAGGATGTAACATTAGGAGTATCTAGTCAGTTTGGGTTTGGGCATAGATTTAGAATTTTTCGCTACTTTTGGGCAAGTCTGTAAACATAGGAAATAGAAATATCTGTTCTTAGGAACCACGTCATCGATTTGAGAGAAAATAAAAATGCATACATAGATTTAAAAATTCTTGCAGATTTCGGGAATTGAACCCAGTGGCGGATACAGGGTAGGGGCGCGGGGGGCGCGCGCCCCCCCCTTGGGTAGCGCACGCACGCGTCGCCGCGTCGTTCGTCCGCGCCGCGCCAGGCCACCCAAAATATTTTGGTTCTTAACTATAATGCTTCCTCTTCATTACTTACGAAGTTGGACGAATACGATAGTGTAGAGGGGCACTTCGTCAAAAGTTTTCTTTGCCTCGGGCGACTTCGCCGACGAACTATGTTCAACTTCGCGTGTTATGTAGAAGAAGCATAACATAACAATCTTATGCGGACGGCGCGGACCACGCGATCGTGTGTGTTCAGTGTGTCTATCCTGCTCTAACATTAGTTAGAGCAGGATAGATACAGTGTATAAAATACTAGATACGAATGCGACAAGCGTTGGCGGGCACACACTCGAACATACATACATAACATCACGCCTGTTTTCCAACGGGGTAGGCAGAAACTATGGCTTTCCACTTGCCACGATCCTGACTTAGGGTACTCTTGACCTGGCCTTTTTCTAAAAGATTCTCCATTCACTCTCGCCTTATAAATCTCTTTTGGCAGTCTGTTTTCATCCATTCTCTCCACAAGTCCGAACCATCTGAGCATCCCTTTCTCTATCTTAGTCACTACTTCTTCTGTCAAGCCGCAATGTTCCCTAATCACACAGTTTCTTTATCCATCAATGTCACTCCACTATACTTCGCAAATTTCTCATTTCCACTCCATTAATTTCACTTTCATGCGTCTTCGGCAACACCCAACTTTCACTGCCATGCCATGTAGGCATACCTAAGCACTGCTCTATGTACAGCTATCCTAGCCTTTTTAGACACATCCTGACTGCTCATAAAGTCGTGAATGGCTCCATTCACTTGATTACCCGCCAAAACTCTTCGTTAAACATCATAGTCACACTTCGCATCTCTTGCAAATTTTGACCCCAAGTACACAAACTCTTTAACCTGTTTCACTCTTTGCCCTTCGATGTAAATTGGGCAATTCTTCATATTTTCTTCTCTTTCAAAAACCATTACTTTCGTATTTTCTACATTCTCTTTCATATCTCTACTTTAAAGCGCATCATGCATTATGTTAACCATCAACTGCAACTCCTCCGCCGATGAAGCTAATATCACCTGATCGTCCGCGTATAGGAAGCATTTGATGGTCAGCTCATTCATTTTTAAACCATACGCACACTCTTGCAGTTCTTTCAAGCAGCTGTCCATGTACAGGTTAAACAGTCACGGTGACGCTACTATACCTTGTCTCACACCTTTTTCAATGTTTAAAAAGTCTGTGCAAGCTCCGTTTATCCTGACACAAGTACTGGAGTCTTCATACAGAGATTTCAGTGCTCGTATCAAGGTTCCGTTTACTCCATACCTGGACAGTGTTTTCCACATTTCATTCCTCACTCCTCTATTATAGGCCTTTTTCAAGTCTACAAAGATGCAGTAGACTTTTAAACTTTTTGCCAAAACCTTTTCAGCTACGGACGTAAGGAAAAGACCTGATCCGTGCATCCCCTTTCTTTCCAAAATCCTGCTTGCACATCCCACATTTTTGCTTCCGCTTCAATTATTAGGTACTCTTTTTATCAGCACTTTTGCATATATTTGTTTACAACACTGAGCAAGCTAATGCCGCGGTAGTTCTTGCACTCTTGCTGCGACCCTTTCCCTTTGTACAGCGGCACTATGACAGATTTACACCATTCCTCTGGTACTCTGCCACTTCGCCAGCAAAGGTTAAAAAGGCGGTACAGCTGGCAAGCTACCACGCCACGTCCCGCCTTCAGCATCTCGACAGAAATCCTATCAATTTCAGCAGCCTATCCTAATTTCATACCATACAACGCTTCCACAATTTCTTTCATACTTAAATCGCTTTCATCGTCAACTTCATTCCATTTCAAGACATGAGTCTCTCCTTGTAAATCCTCTTTTTCAAACAAACTTTCAAAATATTCCTTACATCGTTTTAGCACACATGAGTCTCTCCTTGTAAATCCTCTTTTTCAAACAAACTTTCAAAATATTCCTTACATCGTTTTAGCACACATTCTTCTCCTTTCACTAAACTTTCCTCACGATTTCTTAATATGTGAGTTGTCTTTTGAGCCCCATTGATCTTATAGACTTCCAAAAGAATTTCATATTTGCTTGGAAGTTATCAGATAACCGGTTATGAAAGACATTACTATCATTCTCCCTCTTTCTTTTTATCACCTCTTTTGCAACATGCTTATACCTTTTACCATCCTTTGCCATTTTTACATACTCATCCATTGCCTTTTGCATTCTCTGATTGGCTTTTGCAGCCAGCCAGTTTAACCATGCTTTTTTCTTATCAGACACAATCTTCAAAATGCCGGACTCCTACCGACTAAAAACCTCACGTAACGCCCAACAGTCTATGGTTGTGAGCCCGGGTAAGCCCTCGGAAGGATGTCCCAGGACTCCCAACAGACCTACGGCCGCCACTGCGGCTTCGCCCAGGGTTGGTTCGGATGCTATCCCGCGTCCTTGGGCGGGTTTCGGGTGTGATCTTGCTTCTAAGGGGGGGGGGGGGGGGTGAGATCCTCACGTCACGCTGCCGGTCGGCGAAGACACGTCGGCGGCGCCCTGGCCGCCGACTGCGGAACTCGGGTGGGAGAGATCTCTCCCGTACCCGCCCCGCCGCCTCCTTCACAAGCATGACCTGCTCGCAGAAAGAGACGGCGCAGTCCCACTTACTCCCGCTGGAGTAGTAGAGAGCAAAATACACTCATTTGCAAAAAAAACGGGCACCTAAGCAATGAACCATTTCGAATGTTAATATTGCTTTGTTTGATAATTATAGGTAGTTTTATCCTCACAATTTGGTAAATTAATAAGAAAATAATCGTTTTCATCAGTATTTCATAAAATTTTGTTACAATTTATGGGAAATAATGCTAAACCTCGCTAGTAGTGTATGTTCGCTAGTAGTGCATATGCTCATGAAGTAAAAATAAAAAGGTTTTTTTGTTTGTTTTTCTTTAATTAAGTAAAATCAGATAAATGTTAAGTATCGAGTGTGACCCCCTCTAGCTAAAATCACAGCTTGAATTCGTCTGGGCATGCTAGCGAGTATATCCCGGATACTTGCTTGCGGAATACGTTCCCACTCCGCAGTAATCACATTCTTCAGCTCTCTGATGGTCTGCGGAGCCGGGTGTACTGATCTCACACGCCGTTTTAGAACGTCCCAGACATGCTCTATGGGATTGAGGTCGGGACTTCGAGCTGGCTAATCCAAACGACGAATGCCGACCTCTTGCACATACGCATTAACATCGCGGGATCGGTGGGCGCGAGCATTGTCGTCCATAAAAATTGAGTCTTAACCAAGAGCGGCCAATGCGGGTTGTGCATGAGGAATTAGAACTTCCGTTATGTATCGAAGCCCATTCAGTGAGCCGTTTTCAATGAAGACTAACTCTGTACGTTCCATTGAATTTATTCCTGCCCAAAACATAACAGAGCCCCCCACCTTAAGGTGTGATTTCTTCGAAACATGCCTCTGCAAAGCGTTCTCCTTGTCTTCTTAGCACTCGCCGACGTCGATCTTCACCGAACAGAGATATCCTGGCTTCATCAGAGAACAAAACCCTATTCCAATCTTCTTTAGTCCATGATTAACAATTTCTAGCGAACCTAAGCCTGTGAACTCTGTGCTCACGGAGTAATTTGGGGCCGCGGGCCGGGCGGTGACTGCGTATATTGGCAGCGAGAAACCTCCTCTTGACCGTCTATAGACTAATATCACTGACCTGTAATAATAATCGCTGGACTGGCTATTCCATACAAAATGACAGCTACTTTTTTGGGCCGATTCAAAGCGCCTCTGCCGAGTGCACTGAGAACTAAATTAGTTTGCAAATGGCCGTTGTTTGTTTATTTCAGAAGGAGTTTATGTGTGAAATTTCGAATATTTTTAAGTTATTACTGTGATTGGTATAAATTTGAAGTGTTTTGATGTCTAAATTTAGTTCATAGTGTAATTAAGTAGATATTTAGCATGAGATCGTGTGTATATTGTAAAACAAGATACGATAAGGGCTGTGGCGTCTCTTTTCACTAGTAAGTAAATCTAAGAATCTAATTCTTAAACAATTATTATAAAACCATAATTTAGGTTTTTTTTTTACTATCATAAGCGAATACCCTTCGAGTTTCGGGGATTTTACGAATATTTTTATAACCTATAATGATTAATAGGGATGTCAAAATGTATATCGATAATTTTCTGTCCAATGCCAAAATTCGTAGTTTAAAAAACAAGAGGCATGGTAAAAGTTCTAATAATTTAATGAACATATTATAGTAGTTTATGACACTGTTGCATAATAAGGGTTCTTATAACACGAGTGTGTTTTAAAAAAACGAGCCGTAGGCGAGTTTTTTTATAGTATCACACGAGTGTTATAAGACCAAGTTATGTACAGTGTCATACACTACTTTATCTACTCTCATACTATAATACCTGATTTCATTTTGTGATATATAGTTGCTCCTTGATTTCGCCGGTAACAGGTTCATGGTCATGTATGACGCAGTTTCCAGAATGTCTGGTGGTGTACAATTACCACCATCCTCGCTTTAAGACATGTTTTTACACAAAAACTAATTTATTTTACAAACAAAACTAAACTTTGTTTAATTTAAATGTAAAATGCTGGCGCCAAGGCGCAAACATCGATTGCGCATGCGTGTTTCTTTTTTTTTTTAGGCTGCGGAGACCATAGATTTAGGATTTTTCGCTACTCTGGAAACACAATTTTTTTTTAAAGTAGAGGTTCAAATTTCTTTTTCAGCTGGAGATTGTTTATGGTGTATCGTAATGATTAAAAAGTTTTATTATGATACAGGTGTCCATACAAGACCTGTATCGTAATAAAACTTTTTTTTTGGCCTATGCGTAATGTTTGTCATAGGAGTATTGATTTCAATTTTATAATCTTTGTATTATAGTATCAGAGTAGATAAAAATTATTAATAAACACTTAAAATTGTAGTTGATAATCGAAACAGTAACTAACTAGCGTGTGAAATATAACTTTCTAGCACTAACATTGAATTATAACACTTAGTGAGACTATTTTTTGTTAATATTTAAATTATTTACTCTTGTTCATAATATTTAAATGTTCCTTTTATTACAGGTTTCCCTCCGATTACAGTTTAAAACTGTGGCTAAAAAAAATGAAGCTTGTCAATTGGACTCCGAAAACATCAGATTATCTTTGTTCAAAACATTTTACTGATGACTGTTTATTAAAACATGGGTCACGGACTGCTTTAAAAAAGTGCAGTATACCTACAATATTTCTTGGTAGGTGTAAATTAGTTAGTGAATACTTCTTTGGTATTTAAGAAATATAATTAAATATAAATAACCAACACTCAATATTTTTCATAAACTGATTCATCGTTGGTCACTGCAGAAACTGATTCATCTACATATGATGACCCATGCTCCCGTGATAGTCCAATCAACTTACCTAAATCTTATTCACCTGTAGTACATATGCAAGTCCAGTTACCAACTGATGATTCTCAGCATAGCCAAATGAATCCAGAGGAAGCAGGTTTTTTTTTATAATACCACAAAATTTCCAAACAAGTATACAGCCCGCCTGATAGTAAACAGTTACCATGACCATAGTCATTTGTAACAAGAGTCAACACTAGGTAGTAGTTTCCAAGTTGAATGGCCTATTCATGCCAAGTCAACAATGCTCTACGACTATTGGGTTATTTGAAGTATTCTTTCTCTATAGCAGTGATGCTTTCTGCTGCACTAAGGCCCACTTGCACAGATCTGATTTAACGTGTTTAACCCAGATTTAACTGCTAACCCCAAGTTCAATCAATAATTTGTGTTGCATCAACAAGGCGCCAAAAACGAATTATTACACTGATCGTTCTGAATAACACACAAACATAAATCAAATTAAGGTACAGTCAAGGGCAAAAATATGGATACACGTACAGTTTACATAATTTGGTATTCATCTACACAGGCAATAATTTGAAAAAGGTCATCTCGTTTTGTGTAAAATTATAGTTTTTTTAAACAGTACATGCTTAGTTAATCAATTTGGTTTCGGTACAGCATTCAGATTTCTGGTGTGCATTCAGTTAATTGGTGGAGTTACCTAGTGTGCAGAAAAAATATATAGATGTACATTTAAAAATATCCCAATTTAAATTTGTATCGAAAACGCTCCAAACTGTCATGGTGCCTCGTGTGACGTCACTTGTTGCCAAATAAAACAAAAAGAAAATGTGTATTATTTTTTTATGAGTCCTTTCAATGATTTGTTTTGTGATTTAGATTTTTAAAAAGTTTTAGTACTAAAAAGAAACGTTTAGGGGTGAACTTTTACTGTTGAAATCTGTTGTATTTTATGAAAACGTGTGAGAATCTAAGCAATTACACAAGATGACACGACTTGTGACATAAGATGTCAAGACTCAAGACTGCCTGAGTGCGTCAAACGTCAAAGTAGCAAACTGTTACGTCACACTTTCTGATAGAGGTATTTGATGTGACGTGACGGAATGCCTATTTATTCCAATCTTATGTTCTAAAAATAATAGTACCTAATCCTTAATTTGTGTACCAATTTATATTACTTTTTGTTATTTATATATTGGACATAGTCGTTAGAAACACACATCAATCAGATTTATTCTTAGTGGACACAAGCCTATTTTAAGAGAATCTACTTTGTTTTTCAATCTTTTTAAAATATGTGATATATTTATATAGATAATTTCCTTTTAAAAATTATACAGATGTGCATTTAAAAATATACCGTAATAAATGTGTGATTTCTTATCTTTTTTAAATACCTACCCTCCTCTGTACTTACCTACTGCAAACAAACAAAACTACAATAAATCCTAATCCTAATTAACCTGTCACTTAACAAAATTCCTCTCTGGGCGCGGCTGCTTCGGGAAGTAAATGGGAAATAGTTGCCATTGAGGCGGAATAGCAAGTTGGCATTGGCTGCTTCGGGGAGCACGCTCGCACGGCTCACGTTAAGAGAGGCGTCCACCAGGCGGACCGGGCCGCAGCGCAGAGCAAAAATTCGCGTGCCGTACGTTTCATATGAAATTGTGTAGCATCTGCCTTTACTAGAGGCGGGACGCAACGAAACGCAGTTTCATTAAAAACGTATGGCATGCGGATTTTTGCGTTGCGTTGCGGCCCGGCCCATCCGCCTATTGGACGCCTAGCTTTAAGTTCTAACATGACGCCATTATGATTAAAGACAACCAATGACTGTGTGGGCTGTGTCCGGTGTCATTTTTCAGCCGATTTACAATAGTAACACTACTTTGGCAACATACCTGCGACCACTGTTTAAGCAAACACTTTTTTTTTTATATTAAGCTCGCCAAACTGAATTCGCGAGCCTGATGGTTAGCCTACTTAGGTACTTTAAAGTAGTCATTCATATTATGTAAACATCATTGGTACAAAAATAAAATTAACATTGTAGTCGATATCTGGTAAAGTTTTTATCGACACCAAGACAGGTGTTGTACATCACTAGTATTAGTTCCAAGTACATTCGCTAGCTGCCGTCAGCGCCAAATGGCGATTTTCAATTAGGCACACTTTTATGAAACCGATCACCAGTCCAGATAAATAATACAGGTCAGTGACTAATATGCACATTTCTTACTTCTTGGAGGTTGTTCTTAAGATCCACATACGAAGATTTGTGATTTCTCAATGCGCGACTCACAAGAAAACGATCATCCCGTGGTTGGGTACATGGTTTTCTTCCAGAACCAGGCCTTCTCTCGACGGAACCAGTCTCCTGATATCGCTGCCAGGTCCTTTGGACCGTCGAGCGACTAACATTTAGCCTCCTGGCCACGAAACATTGGCTGCAACCCTCTCAAGCAGCGCCATAATTTTGGTAGCTTTTACCACTTTATCTACCATTTTTGATACAGCCAAACAGCAATAAATAAAGCTTTGACAGTCAAGGATATGAAATTAATCGATAAAAATTGAATAAAAGTTGTGAAAGTCGATCTTAACTCCTGGAACTTCGCGCCGAAAATGAAGGATAAAGTGGGGTTTTCTGTAAAAATGAGCATCAAATGAAAATTTGAATTTAGAACGTAGTTTTTTAAATACCACGGCGTTTTTAAAACCGGCCAGTAACGTGTACAAATGATTGAAACCTTTTTGGTATTGTATCTTTTTAAAGATGAATGAAAATCAAAACCGCCCGTTTTTTTTGCAAATGAGTGTATCTTTTGCGCCCCCCCCTTGATATTTTTCTGTATCCGCCACTGATTGAACCCCGTCGATTTGAAAAATAAAACTTATATAATTATTTCTATTTGAATGTCGACTGTGTGTGTAGATCAAAAGGTGTAAATGTGTTATGCAATGGTGTAGTAGCTTGTTTTATAAGGTAAAATTTCTTTGAATCAAAACTTGAAAATTATAGACCTATTACCCTCATTCCAATATTCTCCAAAATATTTGAATTAGCTATTCATAAGCGTATTACAAATTTCATTAGCAAACACAATATTTTAAAAAGAGAGCAATATGGGTTCCAGAAGAAAAAATCTACAACATTGGCGTGTTTTGATCTCCTAAGAAATGTCATGGATGCTCTTGATTCTGGCAAATTGGTCACAGTGGTATTCTTTGACATGACTAGGGCTTTTGACTTCGTTTCCCATTCACTACTACTATCAAAATTGGAAAACTATGGCATACGAGGTCCAGCATTAAGCTGGATAAGTAGCTACCTCGGTGACAGAAAACAATCAGTGGAAATTGCTAATGTTGATGAGAATGGAGAAATGCGTGCCTCTCGTTCGGGTTATTTGCGAAATGGATTTGGGGTCCCTCAGGGTAGCGTTTTGGGACCCCTGCTGTTTCTACTTTATATAAATGACCTCCCAGAAGTGACCCCCCATCCATGTACTCTGTTTGCTGATGACATCTCATTAATTTTGACATGCGAAAAAAATATTGACATTGATAAATACATTTTGGACATAAATAATTCAATAAAATCGATCGTAAATTGGCTTAATATAAATAATCTTAACATAAACTTATCGAAAACGAATTTCATACAATTTAGTACACATGGTAGTACAAAGAAGGAATTAAAAATATTCTACAATAACACAAATATTCGGGAGGTGGAGGACACAACGTTTCTCGGATTCACCCTAAATAAGTACCTGGATTGGAAAGCACATATCAGCAAAATATGTTGCAAACTAAATAAATTTGTATATGTCCTTTACAAACTACGAAATACCTCTAAACTAGAAACAGTACTGACAGCCTACCATGGATACGTTTCTTCGGTACTAAACTATGGTCTTATTCTATGGGGTAGTTCAACTGATGTTCAAAAAGCCTTCTTAGCGCAAAAGAAGTGCATTAGAGCTATTGCTGGCGTGCCGCCCTGGGAATCCTGTAGGCCTCTATTCAAAAAATTTAAAATTCTCGCATTACCTTCAATGTACATTTTGGAGGCAGCCAAATTTGTGAAATCACACCCGGACTTATTTAAAACTGCGAGAGAGATATATCCAAGGAACACGAGAAATCCTGACAGAATTGTTTTGTCAAGAGTTCCAAAGACCTCAATGTATTCGAAAAGCTGCTATGTTAGGTGTGGGCGAATTTTTAATGCAATTCCAAAAAATATTATAGACCTTCCTTTTAACAAATTTTGTTCGCAACTGAGGACTTGGCTCCTGGAGAGAGTTATTACTCGGTGACGGATTTGATACCATGAGTCACAAATTTTATTTTTCTATTGATGAAAATCATATGTCCATCAATGTTCTGAGTTGTGATTTGACGTAGTTATGGTTTAGTTAATTATTGCCATTACATTTGAACCAATGTTAAGGTATCAGTGGATTATGTTTGTGTATTTATGTATTCAATTACTTAAACTCTCGTTTGAGATGACTTCAAATAGTATTTATTTATTATTGTAATTGTTGGGAATTAATTATTTTTGAAGAATTTAATTTAATTTATCACTAATGTCTGTGGTATCCTATAATGAAATTATGTAATGACATGCTTACTTGTTAAAATGTGACGGTGAAATACTCGAAATTTTGCATGCTATCTCAATGGCTGAATAGGCAAGGATTATCCGATTTATATGATGTAACACCATTTTTGTACCCTATTTATAGCAAATAAAGAATTTGTATTTGTATTTGTATTTGCCTGTCCATTTTGACATAGGCGCAATTCCTCTGACTACCCCTTCCTTTGGCGATAAAGGTGCAAATTTAAAAGCGCGCAAGTACCTTCAGAAATGTGAGGTGGTTACTGATCTGATAGCAGTCAATAAATTAGGACAGTGCTGTAAAGAAACTGTATGATCTGAGAGCTGCCTCAAAATTTAAAACTGTCAATGTCATTGTCAGGTATTGTCAAATGTCAATTAATGACAACAACGCAAATCATTCCTTTTTGTTACATAACCTCAAAATTGTCATTTAGTCAGTCATCACACCACACACTGAGACGAGTACTTTATCAGTTACCGATTTGTTATCACAAAACAACGCAGGAGTACTAATTGCGATACGGACGACTGTGTGGCAGTGACCTCAAGTCATCCAAGCATTTTATTAAATTTCCTAAAATGTATATCGTATCGACTTTAGTCAAAGTTACCATTCCAAACTATTTGGCAAGTCTACCCATTCCAGATACAGTTGGCGGATGGTTTCGCCTTGGTGGTAAGGATATTATGATAGTGTATTATATTAGCTTGTGAATTGCGTTTTGTATCTGCTTAAATATCAATATCTTGTCTTTTTATTTTCCTGTTAAGCGAACCGTATGCATAACTGTATTCTCTACTATAAAGCTTTGATTTAAGCAACTATAAACTTTATGCTTCTATGATAGTGTTCATAATTGTGTAAGAATGCGCTTAGTAAGGCTTTTCTCAGATGAAGTTTTTCAATGACACGACTTTCAATTTCCACTTACCATGAAACACCACTGTAATGGCTGCATGCAACTTAATTCAACTCCAGATTCATTCTGATGACAATTTGCATTTAATTGGTTTCAATAAAAGTAAAGGGGTTGATTAATAAATTATTCATTGGTAAAGCTGACTTGATAAATATAAAATAATATCAATAGTATGTATGTATTAAATTAGTTTTAATATTTAATTTTAGTATTACTGAATGTGTTGATGAGCTGTAGTTTCATCTATGGTCAGAGCATAGATAGAACCTTTTAAGCACTGTTTATAAGTGGCAAAAATATATATATATATATATATATTTAATATGAGGAATAATCCTTCATGGATTCTATGCTGGGCTCCTACAGACTACAAAACCTCATGCAAAGCCCAACAGGCTATGGTTGGGAGCCCCAGGTAAGCCCTCGGAAGGATGTCCCAGGACTCGGTGTTATGCCTGTTACCACTTTGGAAACAAAGGTGTGACTATATATGTTTGTATGTATCAGTTGGAAAATTCACTACCCTTGTTTTGTAAAATATTAATTTGCTGATATCTAGCTAAAATATCTGGGACATCCTTCCGAGGGCTTATCCGGGGCTCCCAACTATAGGCTGTTAGGCGTTATGTGAGGTTTTTTAGTTGGTAGGAGTCCGGCATAGCATCCATGAGGATTTTCCCTCGCTTGAAAAAAAACTAGCTAAAATTTTTTTAATTCTATTTCAGTCAGAGATTGGTTAGCATTGATCCCACCTACAGCAGTTGTAGGGGGCATATCATATTACTCATACCTAACAATCAAGAAAGCTCGTGAGGGTGGCAATGGACAGATAAACCCATGCATTCGGAAAGACCTCCCAAAAGTTGTTGATTTCATAGACATTGAGGACATCACGGAGAAGGCTTCATTGTGTCGCTGCTGGAGGAGCAAAAATGTAAGTGTTTTCTTCTTTTTACTTATAAAATGTGAACTGTCTAAGGGAAAGGCCAAATGCCTTTAAGCCCTTAGGCATAATGCTTCTAATTCTTATATTTCAAATCAATTATATATTTTGGTTTTGCTTTAGTTTAAACCCATCCTGAATATGGTTAGCCAGCGAAACAGCTAACTGATAAGATTTATTATGACCTGACTTAAGTTTCTGTGCACAGAGAATATATTTGTACAAAGCCTTAAAAAGTAAGTAAGGGATGCCTCTGCGACTTGTATGGCAGACACCTCTTGTATAGTGTGAAGAATTTAAAGAAAAGTTTAGTATTAAAATACCTTGATATATTTATGAATAGCAAGAGACAAAAATCTTTAATTAATAAATTTATGCATCACAGCAGCAGTTAAAAACTTTGCATTATTTCTTCATTGTGTAGAAATCTTTCAACCATGTAAAAATACCTGTTTTAGAAGACGGAATATTCACCAACTTCATTACTATTTAAATTTACATACTCATTGTTAGAAGCTATGCGAATCAGTCTGAACTTGTGACAGGTGTCCTGAGGGCATTAAAAGGCAGTCCTCTGTTTTTAAGGTTACAATAAGTTGAACGTAAAATATGAATCCAGTTTTTTAAACATGAGTGCAAGCATCATTCTTGTACATGATTGAGTTTGTGATCATGTACATATACAATAACCTATCGTTTTTAAAAAAAATTATATAACTAGTTGGTGCCAGCGGTTTACCCTCAAAAATTACATCTGATAAGTTGTAGCCTAATGGCCATTTTCATATCTGGTTCTAAAAAAGTCCAAAAGCCACCAATCTCTCAAACTGCCTTGAACTGAAATTAGGACACGTTAAAATAATGGTACACTGACTACACATGATTTCTATCACAATGAGAATAATCAGAAGCCTAATTATATAGGTATAGATAAGATAAGATGTGTGTATTTGTGATATATGATTACGCTTGTTCATGGTGTCACAAGTTCTACTATAAATATAAGATTTAATGTTTGTGATGATGTTTGAATGTTTGTTACTCAATCACACTTTTAACCCCCAATCTAATCTGTCTCCCTGCTGTTATCCCAAAAACAAGTTTCTGTCGGTATTATTATTAAGTAAGAGAGGGAGAGATTGGCATTTCTAGCCTTCAAGATAGTTTTATAGAGACCATTCCTGATTTATTGTGATCGCCACCACTTAAAGTTCTTGGCTGAGTCCTGCAAATTTCAGGTAGTGCATTATCTTCATAGACCTGATTTGTATGAGCTCACTCAGGTCCAGTATGTAACCTCCATGTTGAAAATCATCAATAGTGGAACTACGTTGGATATTATACTATTCTGTCGGTAAAGGGTACGGAAAATCTTCGAAGCCTTAGCTAATCTATACTAATATTATGAAGAGGAAAGATTTGTTTTTTGTTTGTTTGTAACGAATAGGCTCCGGAACTACTGGACCGATTTGAAAAATTCTTTCACTGTTGGGAAGCTACACTCTTTGCAGTGAACATAGGCTATTTATTCCCGTATTCCCACGGGAACGGGAACTACGCGGGTGAAACCGCGTGACGTCCGCTATTAAATTATAAAGTCTTTCATGCATAACTTTGACGATGTAGACCAGTGTTTCCCAATTAGTGGTACGCGTACCCCCAGGGGTACGTGAAGTTGCATTAAGGGGTACGTGCGGCTATCAGTAAAAACAAGAACAATTTCCAAAATATTATTTTATTACGATCATCATCATAAAAGCACGGAGCACCGAGCACTATGACCGATGCCGATGACTGACCGTGCGCTATCCCGCGCCTCCCGCATTTCGCGTTATTCGGCCACTCCCGCCACCCGTCACCCGTGCCCACTTACCGCTTACCGCCAGTTCAGCTTTTGCGTGAGCCGTGTTACAGTGTTTTTTTTTATTGTGAATTAAGTACTAAGCGTCGCGTTACCTCGGCCTAATATACTTTGGAAAAAGCGTAACGTGTTACGCCGACGACACCATCGTTATGGCGCGGGGAGCAACGCACCGAGACGCAGCACTAAAGGCCACGGCAGGGGTTGCTCAAGTCGTGGGTCGGATACGGCGGCTGGGTCTCAAGGTCGCCCTTCACCAATCCGAGACTCTGTGCTTCCACGGACCTCGGATGGGGCTACCTGCGGGATCGAGACTACAGGTAGGGGGCGTCAGCATCGGCATCGAGCCCTCGATGAAGTATCTGGGGCTCGTACTCGATGGCCGGTGGAACTTCGAACATCACTTTCGAAGTTTTGGTCCCAAAACTGAGGGGGGCATCAGCCGCACTAGCGCGGCTGGTGCCCAACATCAGGGGACCCAACGCTCCCTACAGGAGACTGTACCTGGGGATCGTGCGAAGTATTGCCCTATACTTGGCCCCCTTATTCGCGGAGACCCTGACGGCCAGCAATGTGGCTAGACTGCTGAGCCCGCAGAAGGCGATCGCGCTCAGGGTGATAAGGGGATACCGCACGATCTCCGGTGAGGCGGTATGTCTCCTAGCCGGGACCCCTCCATGGAACCTGGAAGCGAGAGCCCTTGCGTCACTGTTTAGATGGCGCAAGGAGGCGCTGGAGCGGGGCCAAAGGCCTGCGTCTCGAGAAATCGAGGCCCAGCGGTCCCTGCTCCACCAGGAAACCGTGGAGACATGGAAGGTGCGACTTGAGCAACCAAAGGGGGGATTCGCCACAATCGCGGGCGTCAGACCGGTCATAGACGAGTGGTTGGACAGGAGACACGGTGCTCTCTCCTACCGGTTGTCACAGATACTTACCGGGCACGGTAGCTTCAGTAGCTATCTGTGGCGAAGACACCGGGAAACGCAGCGATGACACCGCGCTCCACGCGCTGGTGGAGTGCACGGCGTGGGCGCAACAGCGCCAGGTCCTCGTGGTGGGTCTGGACGTGGACCTCTCTCGCTCGAGACCATGGTGCGAGCCATGATCTCCAGCGGGAGTAAGTGGGACTGCCGCCTCTTACTACGAGCAGGTCATGCTCGTGAAAGAGACGGCCGCTAACGTGTCTTCGCCGAAGACTATCGGCCTCCATGACCGGGGCCTGAGGACGGTGAGAGGGCTGCTCACCGTCAGCGTGCGTCAGCAAGCAGGATCACACCCAAAACCCCCCAAAGACGCGGGATAGCACCCGAACCACCCCCTAGGCGAGGCCGCAGTGGCGGCCGTGTGGGTCTGTTGGGAGTCCTGGGACATCCTTCCGAGGGCTTACCCGGGGCTCCCAACCATAGGCTGATGGGCGTAACGTGAGGTTTTTTAGTCGGTAGGAGTCCGGCATAGCATCCATGATGGATTTTCCCTCACGTTAAAAAAAAGAAAAACCTATCTGTTAATCCAGGGAGCAACTACCTGTATACCAAAGTTCATCAAAATTGGTCCTGGCGTTTGAGCGTGAAGAAGTAACAAACATACACACACACTCATAAACTTTTGCATTTAAAAATATATGTGTGATTGCTTTAGTGGTTAGATGATCTAAGTTTAATAAGGGGTACGCAGGTTTGAGTACATTTTTATAGTGGTACGCAGCAAAAACTAATTGGGAACCACTGATGTAGACATTACAATGGTGACTAAACGTGAGACTTTTCTCTATTTCGCGCATTGTATTGACCTTACACACAACGTGATTGTGATTATTCAAATGTTCGTGGCAGAATGATAAGTTTAGTTAAACTATCAAACCTTGAGCCGTTGGCAAAGCGTAAAACAATAGCGTCTTTAGCTGCATTCTACCGAATTTAACGCGGCGAGTGTTCTGAAGAGCACTTCAACGTAATCCCGCCCTCTTTAAACCTGTAAACCACTCTCATACAGTGTAGATAGTGTAGAGCAGTGGCGGGCAAGCTTTCTTTTCAATATTTCATGGCTGAAAAAGTCTGTTCGCACTCTTCGCACACATACGATGCAAATATCGCCATAATTTTCTGCTAATGGGCTCCTTCTCCTATGCGTCCTATTGTTCTCTCGAAGAATTTACATAATACTTCTGGACCGACAAATTATGATTTTCATGGCAAAGGACCGTGTCAAAGGGCCGAATTAAACGCTTTCGCGGGCCGGAGTGGTGTAGAGAATCTTCGCCAAAACCGGGCGATTTAAAAGATCGTTTCCGTATCGAACTATAGAATCTGTAACTTCTGCGCACGTGTTTCCTTACTCTTGAGAACTTTGAACTTGAGGCTTACTGTCAATGGTCTTTACTTTGAGAGTATCGTTCAACTTGCTAGGTAATCAGGTGGGCGGCGACATTTTGGCGAGCTTAAAATAAAAAGCAGTTCACTGCTGGACATAGGTCCTCCTAATTTTCTTTGTTACACATAAAATGAACCACCCTGACCGGAACATTATGGTACGGTCAGCCTCATAAGTAGATAAACACTATTGTAATTGACAAACTAGATTCATGAATGAAAAGTTACACTCGGTACTTGTTTGGGACAATACTGTTATAAATAGAGTGTATACTTAGGTACTTATAGAAAAATTGTTACATACACATTCATGAATCTATTTCGTAAATTTCAATAGGGTTTATCTACTTATGAGGCTGACTCAACAAGGTTTTGTTTGAGTTATTGTTCATTTCCCCATGACTCCTCCCGCTACGCTAGTCAACAAGCGCACCACATGCAAGCGAGGCTGACTTGATCCCCGAAGATATCTTTAGAACCAAAGTAAACAATATTAATATACTAAATTGTATTGTTCCTTCTACAATAGTAAGATCTAGTTCACCGTTGTTTATCAGCATATTAACAAGGTGACAGTAATTTATTATCTGATAGTAAAATGTATTACCCGACTGCTAAATGTAGGTAATGTGCGAAAGGCTGTCGTGAGTAATGTGTTAATGGTTCACGCTCTACAACATAATATGGCCTCACTATATTCGTATTAGCTATGGAATACGGTACATAATTTTATAATTGCCTCTGCAGAAACACTTACAGGCACGACTATTTCCCGTGGGGGACACATACCTATGTATAGTTGTTATATTTGGTCCATAAATTAAGTTAAATTATCATGTCCCGGGACATCCTTCCGAGGGCTTACCCGGGGCTCCCAGCCACAGACTGTTGGGCGTTACGTGAGGTTTTTTAGTCGGTAAGAATCCGGCATAACATCCTTTGAGGATTTTCCCCCACGTAAAGAAAAAGTTAAATTATCATTGGTTTTTTGAAAGATTAATATTTAAAAACCCATTTAAAAAGAAGAGGTTATCAATTAGACTGTTGTATGATATTTATTATTTTTACAAATTTGGGGATTTACGTGGATTTTATTTAAAAGCCCGTGATTGGATCTATGAAAGCCATAATTTTTGTGTGTATGTAAATTTGTATTTACAGTATTTTTTTGTCTTATAGTGGCCGTATTGCGATGGTTCCCATGGACCTCATAACAGGGCAACAGGTGATAACACAGGCCCAGTTGTTGTCAGGCACAAGGAAAACAAGTGATCAACCTTTAGAAGATACCAGGAGGGCATAAGCGTGATGAACAAAATATTGTGATTACTATACTTTACGTTGAAACTATGTAATCGTTGTTATTATAAGCCATAATAATAAACAGATAAGGGTACAAAATGATATTGTTGAACATTTTACTTTTGAATATGTGTTGCTATTCTTGAATTTAAAAAATCTTAACTTATTTTTTACTGTAATATAATCACGTTTGATATTTTTCTTTTAGAATGAAACCTCGGATTTGTTAATAAAAGGTTTGGAATGGTTATACCTTATGAGTTTTATTGCTTTTTTGATACTAATGTGGTGGCAGACAACCATACGGCCACACGACCCGCCTTACCGAAAGTGGTTACCACGGCCTAAAGACATAATTTGTAGCCCAGAGCAGAGGTGTTAATCCCCTTATGAGCGAAGTACCTAAATTGCACGATGCCATGCTGCATTTCTACCTAAAACGCGAATTACCTGAAACTCGAAGTACCTAAATTGCAAGATGCCTAAAAACTTAATTTGCCTACAATGTACTTTGACAACAATTTTTAATGCCTAAGAATGGAAATGCCTAAAATGAAGATTGCCAGCACAATACATGGTACGGGGCATTCATTTGATTGTTATTCAATGATAATGAGTTTGAAGTGTTCCAGTAATAAAGTAATTAAGCCTAAAGAGTCAGAATATTTGTCATATTTTAGCAAATAGATTTTTGATGTAATAAAATTGAAGTCATGCTTTGTAGGCAATTAACTAGCACCGGCATTATACTTTGTAGACATTAAACAACATAGGCATTTTGCTTCGTAGGCATTATAACCCTATAGACTTTAAAGCGTTATAGGCATCCTGCGTTTTAGTCATTGACTTTAGGCAATTTGCTGCAAAGGCATCGTGCAATTTAGGTACTTCGCTCAAAAGGGTGTTAATCTCGCGCTGCTGACAATTCCCGTGGTGAAACGGACAACAATAGCCTGTGTCTAATTGCTTGTTCAAGCCTCCTTTCAACAGCTTCAACTTGACTTAACAACAGTCATGTTACCGACAGCCGGGATCAACGGCTTAACTCTCCTTACTTAGCACGGAAACGCTCACAAGTGAAATATCATAAAGTGGTCTATCCATCCAAGGACCAGCCATAGCAAAGTTTGCTTACCGCAGTGATCGTGTACAGAACACTGATTCAGCGGGGCTACGAGAACTTCGTTTGCAATTGTTATCAGTTTCATTTATATATAGATAAAAGAATAAAGTCGAGATCTCGGCAACTTCGGTGACCTTGTACGGAAACCGGTTTAATCGTTATGTAGGTAAAGTCTGCCAAGAAAGTCGTCTACCAGTTTTGTCAAACGTTTGTTATGGCTTTTTTATCTTGTGGAAATCCCCACAGATGCTATGCCAGACTCGAAACTACTAAAAACAGCTACCTATCCGTTCACCACCAGACGTCCCAGGTGACCTCTCTCTCTGAAGCATGTCTCAGGATTCCTGGTGGACTTTGGCAACCACAGCGGCCTCGTCTAATGGTTCGGGTGTTCTACATGATTTTTGGGGTTTGATTCAGGTGTTTCCTGCTTCTTTGGGGGTTGATCCGGGTGTTCTTAATGCGGGTATGAGAAATGCATGAAACTCACAAGTTGTAGTCTACTAGAAAATCAAGCTTACAAGTCTTAATGAAGAAGACAGGAATACCATCAAGGCCGGAGCCCTTTGTTGACGTCCAAGCAACGAATTTTGCAAAGCACGGCATCCTGACATATATACGAATGGACGACAGGGTGGTTTTTGTAGTTACATTTTGTCATTGCTGTGCTCGCTTATGGGTGTCGCTGCTTCATAGACAGAGCCGAAATATCGGAAACACAACTCACAAATGCCAACACTGTTCGACTAAAACCCATAGATTTAGAATTTTTCGCTTCATGCTCAAACCACCATATGTCATTATAGATGGAATAGCGCTTGAGCTCTTTTTGGCGTTAACTTTTGGTCTAAGAGCCAGCGGCCCCCAGGCATTCGTTAAAGTATAAAAGCTGTAAGTTTCTCAATGTATGTCCCCAACACAGGTAAGAACGAACCCCGCCTATGAAACTTGAGTCGCGGTGGCTTTCGCAGGTATCAGGTAGTAAAGGTGTGTAAAATTGTGTGTTAAATTTGGTAAAGTATAAAACTCAGTTTTTACATATTTTACTTATAATAATCCTAAAAGTCACCTTGTCGAAAGCCAGACACTTTGTACGGTTGCAACCCTCTGCCAGACACCCTTAAAGTATATTTAATTATTACTATACTTACGGTATAGTATAAAAGCTGCAATTTATATATGTTATTTGGAGAACTATCAAATGATGTTTTCTCAATAGCCAGACAGTTTCAGTAGTTCCTTTATGTTGCCAGGCACATCAAAAGTCTAATGTAGGTGCGAGCGCGAGGGATATGTGTGTCTGAGGGTGCGAGTGAAATACCGCGTTCGGTCCACTGCAACGTTATACTGCGCATCAGCTATCATTTATTGTGTATAATGAGAACTATTTTCTAGATTTACTATGAAAATTCATTATGTACCATAACTAAGGATCAACGAATAAATGTTTAGAAAATTCTTTTATAAAATTTCTGTGTTTAGGAATCATTAAATTAACAATTAAATAATATATTTAAATAATTATTTTAATAATAGTTATTGGAATAATATAATTAATCTAATACAATAATTAATGGAAAAATATTTCAAAGATATTCTATGAATCGTGGTCGTCAATATCTTGAGTGTCCTCATCACCGCACCCAAAGACGCGAGATAGCACCCGAACCACCCCCTGGGCCATAGGTCCGTAGGGAGTCCTGGGACATCCTTCCGAGGGCTTACCCTGGGCTCCCAACCATAGGCTGCTGGACGTTACGTGAGGTTTATTAGTCGGTAAGAGTCCCTCATAACATCTGTGAGGACTTTCCCTCACGTTAAAAAAAAGAACCCTCATGGGATTGTTCGATGATTGTATTTTCCATCAAATTTGTGAGATCTTCGCTGTGTTGTAAACATTAATTTGATTTTAGACAAGCATACGGCCCACCAGAAGGTCCGGTGTTCACCGCAGCCTATGAACGTTTGCAACACCAGAGGCGCCACTCTTGCGCTGCCGACCCTGTAAAACCCCCTCACTGTAGGCGTTTGGGAAAACCGAGGCAAGGAGATCGTTCCACAAAGAAAGCCCCTATCGGATCTAACCGTGCTCGAACGCTCCGGACGTAGAGTGTGAGGATGGATTCCCTGTCTGTGATTTCTATTTTGTGCCAAATTTGACAATAACTTATTCCTTCTGCTATGTTATTATAATAACACTGTACTACGGAATGTAGTTGAATAAATCACAGATTTAAGAATAATTAGTACGCAAGCTTTAATACGTCAACCTCCCGTGACGAAACGGTCAAGTATCTGATACCTTTGTTTTTAAGAAGTGAGACGCGCCAAATTTTTCGACGCATACACGTACAAGTGTATAATGCCCGTCTGTCTTTTTATACGCTCCAAAATACCACTAAATATTTAAAAATATAATAAATATGGCCAAATGGAAGACAAAATTCTTAATTCAATAATGTAAAAAAACGATTTTCGCGAAAATGCAGATGTCCGTTTGCTCTTTGCTTCCGTCGATATATCCCTGGCGCTCGCATCTACATTAACTTTTGATGTGCCTGGCAACATAAAGGAACTACTGAAACTGTCTGGCTATTGAGAAAACATCATTTGATAGTTCTCCAAATAACATATATAAATTGCAGCTTTTATACTATACCGTAAGTATAGTAATAATTAAATATACTTTAAGGGTGTCTGGCAGAGGGTTGCAACCGTACAAAGTGTCTGGCTTTCGACAAGGTGACTTTTAGGATTATTATAAGTAAAATATGTAAAAACTGAGTTTTATACTTTACCAAATTTAACACACAATTTTACACACCTTTACTACCTGATACCTGCGAAAGCCACCGCGACTTAAGTTTCATAGGCGGGGTTCGTTCTTACCTGTGTTGGGGACATACATTGAGAAACTTACAGCTTTTATACTTTAACAAATGCCTGGGGGCCGCTGGCTCTTGCTCTATTTTACAATAGGTACCTATTTCTGTAGCGGGAAAGGTTCAAGGATACTCACCTACGCAAGGAAAATAAAGCTAGCTGTAAGGCTGTAAGAATAATATTTAAATAATTGTTGCCAATTCATATGACCATGACATGAGTCATTAAAATATGAAACGGACAACAAATTTTAATTTCCTTATAACTTACGTTGACTCAATGAATAATTACCCAAGTCTGACGCAGTGTTAGATATTCAAAAACTGAACTGCAAATTATACCTACAGTTCAAGCTGTGTTATTATTATTTTTTACAAATAAAAAAATATTTTAGGTCATTTTCAAAGGAGTTCCCAGAAAAAGAAAAGACCTTATAGAATTCGTCATGACTTCATTTAATTTTTTGAGGCAATCCTTGACTGTTGTGCGTTAGCATTGCCGATCGAGGGTGTGAGGTAGGTTCCTCTCCCTTCCATCCTTTATTATAGTTCTAGATTTGTAGTCAATTTTGTGCCAGTCACTGATACGCTTGAAAGATATCGATGTATAACGGGATGATTAATGTTGCTTGAAAATTTTGCGATAGCGATATTATAACTGAATGTTGTGTCTTTTTTTTTGCAATAGATACAACTAGGGTCAATGCACTATGGCGTGATTCATCAGTCAGGCTGAGATGAATCGGCAATACCTATTTAGTTGGAGTCTGTAGATTATGGATCTACAGTTCGTAAAGAAATAAGAGCAAGTTTTTGCTGCTCACTTTCTAACATGGCATAGGTAAGTTCCTAGTATCCCTACTTCCCTATTATCTATACTAATATTATAAAGAAGAAAGATTTGTTTTTTGTTTTTTTGTTTGTAACGAATAGGCTCCGGAACTACAGGAACGATTTGAAAAATTCTTTCACCGTTGGGAAGCTACACTCTTTGCGGTGAACATAGACTAAATTTTATTTCCGTATTCCCACGGGAACGGAAACTACGCGGGTGAAACCGCGTGACGTCCGCTAGTAATATTATAAAAATGCGAAAGTAACTCTGTCTGTCTGTCTGTTCCGTTTTCACGTCTAAACCGCAGAATTTTTGTATAGAGATAGTTGAAGTACCAGAGAAGGACATAGGCTACTTTTTAACAGACTGCGCAAAATGAGGGTTTATTTGTTAAACTATTGACTGATTTGTACAGCTAAAGGGTTATAGATTTTTTTTATGTTAACTCGGAGAATTTTGCTCAGTATAGTAATTTATAAAAAATTCAGGAAGTTCAAGCTCTTGTTGAACAAAGAAAGTATTTGTAAAAGATTTTTTTTTGTTAAATTTAAATCGATGACATATGTTTTTTTTTGTTTTTATTAAGACAAATAATAGTTTATCTTTCTATGGTATTTCTATTACGAACACAACTTGAATAAAAAGGGATTTTTTTTTAAATAAGAGCCGCGACAGGAACAACGGCGTTGACTCGCTAAACTCGACAGATGTGCTTCAAATCACACTTACAGTATTCCTTATCTAATGCACTATACACATACAACAGTTTGACTCACGCAACGATGCCTAAAACATAAACAAAACCGTTAATTGGACCGCAGACCTCTCGGTGGCCTCCGCCACCAAAAGCTATGCGAACAAAATTCATTATGTAGCCACGGCCACCAAAAGCACGTGAGTAGATAGGCTGTTGGGCGTTACGTGAGGTTTTTTAGTCGGTAGGAGTCCGGCTTAGCATCCATGAGGATTTTCCCTCACGTAAACAAAAAAAAGGCAACCTTCTGAAAGAGGTTTGTTTAAGCAATAGGCGAAACATTAAATGGTAAATAAATAAAAATGAAAGTAAAACTACACAAAAAGACAAAACGATTACAGGCTAAATTATTTTAAAAACAATTTTTCGTGACATCAAACATTTTACCGATTTCTTTTCAATTATGCGATTAATTTTGATTATTCGACGATCAAATCTCAACCAGTTAGATTTTGGTTCTTGCCATGAAATGTGAATGGTTGATTTTAGATAGTCTGCGTTAAAAAAGGTTTTTGAAGATAAGATTAAAATCTCCTTTTTTTTAACTGGAGGAAAATCCTACTATGGATGCTATGCCGGACTCCTACCGACTAAAAACTACACGTATCCTACCTAACAGCCTACGGTTGGGAGCTCCGGGTAAGCCCTCCAGCCCCTCAAGCTCCAGGTAAGAAGGATACCACTGGACTCCTAACAGACCTACGGCTACCACTGCAGCCTCACCTTTAAAACCACCTTCTGGTAAATTGTAGAGATTGTAAGACAATATAGAGACAGATTAGTTTTGAATGGAGACTTCAAACAACAAATTGCAATTATAAGTTTGACAGGCGCTACTGATAGTTTTTCAAAAGTCGCTACGATTGATTATATTATAATTTACAATTTGTCGAACATTGAGATCAGTACCTACTTAATACCCACCAGATACTTACCTAGTACCTGATTAATAGAATAGAGCAGCAGATTAGCCTGTCAGCAACTCAGGAGACTCACAAAGTTCTTCATTGCCATTTAACGAAAACGACGACTTGAAAAGAATCCCACTGTTTCCTCTTTAAATTTTTCGTGGACGAATTCATTTTCATAAGTCACATAGGGAGTAAGCAGGGGTAAGTTTGTAGTGCAGGCATCGAGTGACAAGGCTGTGGGCGACAGTTCTAAATAGGTACAATTATAACAAGTGCTTGTCTGACTCGTGCACAGAGGGTTCTATAGGTACCAAATAACGGCAAAATTCACGTTTGTTTTGGTTGTTATAGCGGCAACAGAAATACATGATCTGTTAAAATTTCAGATCTCTAGCTATCACCGGTTTCTGAGATACAGCCTCGTGACGGACAGACGGACCGTTTTTATCCTCTGGGTACGCAACCCTAAAATGTAACGTCGGCTCCCAATGGGGCACTCAGGGGAGTCAAGTGGTGCGAATTGCATTGCAAAACTGCATATCAAATAGTTATGTAAGGTAACAGACCTATCTTCAGGAATAATTGTCAAGATATGACTTGAAATTGTAGGTACCTAATCCATTAGGTATGCCTCGAAATGTACAAAATAAAAAAAGAATATAAAACTATAAAAACTTTTTAATTACCGAATTGTCTTATTTAAAAAAATCACAGACATGTTCTGACTTTAAATTAAAATAAATACTTAAACATGCCAATAGTTTACACACATCATGGTGGCCTCTTAAAATGACTAACGTTTATTAAACAATGCTGAAAAGGAAGATCTTAATAACTTATGGCACACTTAACTTTAACGCGTCTTAGCCAATAAACGCTTTTGACAAAGTACTTAAAATACTTTATGTAGTAGATACATTGAAGACATTATAAAAATACAAAAGAAAAGTTTCTCGTCGATTTAAGGTTATTACTGCAGTTCCCTAGTTTCCCAACCCACGGGATATTTGCAGGATTGGAAATTTTTGATCCATTGGTAATTCCTGTCAACTTTGGGAACCATATTGGGCTGTAAAATAGGTAATAAGATATAGGTCTACTCTCTAGGTGAGAACCTACTGACCTTACTAACATAATCTCAACAACTAAAAATTTAAAAAATCGTCGCTCAATTTTCTAATAAATGTATGGTAAAACACTTCCAAAAATAAGCTCTTCTTTAAATGCTCTCTTATTTTCTTATACTACTCAGCAAATACTTTCTGAAATGAACATAAAAAAAATGTCCATTCATCCCATTGTGCATGACCTCGAGATTTGACAAAGTAACATTGCAATGCAAGGTGAATTAAAACTTCTAAAAATAAAGTAGTTGACTAAATAAATGGCTTTTATCAATCTAAGGGAGTATTTTACGGCGACCAACAAGGTGAACCGTAAACTAGTCTGCCACGTTAGTAGTATAAAAAAGTAGGCTACGTCGAAGTCTATGAAAGCAATTTGTATTCTGTTTACGGGATTGATACAGTGAGTAGGTATGTTGTTTAATTATTTTAACATTTCAGACATAAATAAGCTCTACAATCTGAAAAGCTAGGCAAACTGTTGCCTGACTAATTAGAAAAAAAAAAACATATAAAAAAGTTTATATAATTTTTTTTTCTGACTGTGCTTTGCGTGATTGTATGTGAATTTTTAGTAAGTAAGGGCTAACGTGTGGTAAACCATAATATAATAGCATAGCTGAGTGTGAACTACCTAATGCTATTATCTCGCTATTATGCTAGCACAGTCTGAAGCCCCCTTCACATTTTTACATTATCTTTATTCTTTTATTAATCAAAATCAAACATGAATAATGTAAATAGGTATTTTTGTTCCATGTTATAAGTCTTCTTGTTTTAGGAATGAATGTAATCATGTCATTATACTTAATAATACATTTTAAGTACTTAGAACTACTAAGTACACAATTTTAGTTAAATTAATTCAGTCTTGAAACTTCCGAAGACAGCTTTCCAGTAGATGTAACCAGAGATCCAGCGAAATTGATTAGTTCAAGGCCAGAAATGATCACAGCTGAAAAGAAAAAGAATGTTGGTGTTAATGACAAACAAATAGGGTAGGTATAAGGATGCTTTTTTATGTGTAGAGTTTGAAGAGCGCAAAATTCTAGTGCACTTCTGCCGAGAAGAGGACGCGGTTCTGAAGAAAAAGGTATAGGCCATTATTAAAAAGGACAGTTTTTTTTAACGTGAGGGAAAATCTTAATGGATGCTATGCCGGACTCCTACCGACTAAAAAACCTCACGTAACGCCCAACAGCCTATGGTCGGGAGCCCCGGGTAAGCCCTCGGAACGATGTCCCAGGACTCCCAACAGACCTACGGCCGCCACTGCGGCCTCGCCCAGGGGGCGGGTGGTTCGGGTGGGTGAGTAATCAATAAAAATAGAACAAGAGCTATGAAATATTTTATTCAGTAATATGGTTGCGGTATGCGGGTTAAAAATCGATTGATTGCAAAGAAACCATTACCACATGCGGGTAGAGTTCATTGGACCGCGGTGTTAGTTATAGATAGTTGTAATTCGAATATCTAAAAAGGCTCTCCTTGTGAGCCTTGCCAAACTGTTCTGGTCTTTGAGAGCAAATACATCCCGTCAAGATTAGGTATGTTGCCAAAACGTTCACAGGTTATAGGAAAGGAATGGAGGAATTAATTTAACGTATCTACTAGTAGCACAGCCTAAACTCTAAAGATATCTCTTTATACTGTCTTAGTAGTCAGGCTCTTAGGTTTGCGCCGTGGCGTGGTATGATCTCAATCAAATGTGTATGGGCTCACTTTTATTTTTTTTTAAATATTCAGAATAGAGCCGTTTAAAACAGACGTTATAAAAATGGTATTCTTTATTTTTTTTATATTTAGCTCGCCAAATTGACGTCGCCACCAGCCTGATGGAAAGCCGTGGCGCATCTAGCGATTGGGGGCCACTTCTGACAGTGGTCCTCAAGTTGGCGGCCCTGTGATGTGCCTCTTCACGCTCCGCTTGAAGAACCCGGGATTGTAAGAGGAGGGAAACACGTGCGCTGGCAGGTCGTTCTAGGTTTTTATGGTTCGACAGAGTAACGATCTTTTGAATCGTTCATTTCTATTGGTATATATTGAAATAGGTACTTACATCTATTCTAGTTTCAGCAATAGCCTCTTCGTTTCTCAGCAGCTCATGTTTAAGTCCGTTCCGTTTCCTGAGAAGTGAATAAAATTAAAATTTACATTGCGCTGTGTATAAATTACCTTCAAGCAGATTAAATGTGGTCAGACCGGCTTCGTATTGAAATGCAATAAAACGAATATAAACTGCTCTAAAGTCTTTGTTCGGTATTTATGTCCTCGGAGGGCTAAGTATATTCCCCGTTTCCGTGCCAGTTGACCGCTTCCTACGCACTGGGCTCTCGGGGAGTGAGTAGGTATCGCGTTACACCACAACAATAGGGACTCTAACGGAGGCCGTATGAATAAACTGCGTGTTAAAGTACATGGGTACTTTAAACACGTAGTTTATGTTCTACGAAAGGGTTGAGTTATAACAAATTGTTATGAGGACAAATTTGTCCAAAGAAAATTGTAATCTACATGCTTTTTTTTAACGTGAGGGATAATCCTCATGGATGCTATGCTGGACTCCTACCGACTAAAGAACCTCACGTAACGCCCAACAGCCTATGGTTGGGAGCCCCGGGTAAGCCCTCGAAGGATGTCCCAGAAATCTACATACTTTAGGAGAGCGCGATAGAGACGGGTCATTATATTCAACCGGGCGCAATGACATTGTGACTTGTGAGGTTGTGAGGTATTGGTTTACTATGAGTTTGTAATGTCCAAACCCGTGTTTTATATAGAAAAGTGTGTCTGTTTGTCCTTCTATCACGTTGTAAGGAACCATTGGATTGGATTGATTGATTTTAGTAGAATGTTCAGTAAATAAGTTCTGTATTTTGCCATAGACAACCCTGGAAAAGGAAAGACATTGTTCCCACTGGAATAGATTTTCAAGCGTGTGCTACTTAGAAGATGGTACCACGGACGTATTCTGAGTACCTAGAATCCTAGACCATGTTTTTTATACCACTAAGGTGGCAGACAAGCATACGGCCCACCAGACGTATCGGTGGTCACCACAGCCTATCAACGTTTGCAACACCAGAGGCGCCACACTCGCGCTGCCGACCCTGTAAAAACCTTCTAAGACCCCTCTTGAAGAACCCCTGTAGTAGACCCACACCGATAACATAATCCTACTAACATTTTATAATTGTGAAAGTTTGTGAAGATGTTTGAATGTTTTTTATTTTGGCTAGACGGATCGGGCTGTTTGGTGCAGGGATAGATTATAGGTAGTCTGGAATACCATATAAGTTTATATCCCGGGAAGATGTTCCCACGGAAAGCGGGAACGAGAAATTTCACGCGGGAAGGTCGCGAGCATCATGTAGCATCCCTATCCCTACTTATAATAATATGAATGCGAAAGTAAAAATCTCTGTCTGTCTGTCTATCTGTCTGTCTGTCTGTTTATCTGTCTGAGACGCTTTTACGCCTAAACGGCTAAAGCGATTGAGATGAAATTTGGTATAGGGATAGTTCGAGGCCCTGGGAAGGACATAGGCTACTCTTAACCGACTGCGCAAAAGGAGGGTTATGATTTTACGCGATAACGACTTCTAACGCGGTCGAAGCCGCGGGTAACAGCTAGTATCACATATCTTATAGTAGAACTTACATGTATATCCTCCGCCACACAACAAACACGGCGTAAGCAGAGCACACGATGCTACACGTGACGCCGACCATGATGCCAGCAGCGGTCCCCACCACCTCTCCCTCAGGTTCCGTGTACGGTTGGCTCTCTGCCATCCTTGGTTCATCCTTGTAAACTGTATCATCGGGGCCTGAAATGTGAAATTGTGGTTCAAAAGTACATAAAACCGCAGTGGGCGCAGTCTACAACGGGGATAAAGGCTGAGACCGGCTAGGTCAGTAAGAGACTGACATAACCACACGGCCGGTCGTGGGGTACCTATGCATGTAGCGTTCTCTACTTCCACCCTTCGTATTCCGGTTGGTGCCTCCTTCAATACCCATGTAGCGTTATGCAACACAAGGAACGCAAAACTGACCCTTGAACGGTTTTCTGACTGATAACAGCGCTTTAATTTCGCACGAGTGAAATTTAGTTATCCCTTTTCACCTCCTTAGGCTTGGAATTAAAAAAAAACCTTAGTGAATGCTTACATTGTATGGGACGTTGACCTTGAACATTTCAAGTTTCTACCTGCTCTTGAAATTTTATAGGCTTGTAACTTGGCTTTGCGACTACTATACCTATTACTGGCACCCAACAAGACTAACGACTTAAAGTGCCAATCAAAGCACGGAAATGCTCGGAAATGAAATTCCACCAGGCATGAAAATGAAAGCCTTAGATGAACCTGAGCAAAATGTAATATTTTTTCACGAATGTAGGTTATGGGAACGTAAGCGTCGTGTATATTACGTTATCAGATAATGTAGGTTCAGTTTAATGTTCTACTTAGTCAAGCTATATTGGTTTTAGACCATGCTGTTTGTTGCTCTACTTCCTATCTAGACCACTGAGATAAAAACGGAGTAAAGAAATTCTCCTAACTTGATGTATACCTACTCATTTTATGAATAAATGGTAAATACCTATCATGGAATATGGAAAAGTTATGGTCTTAATGTGAAGCCTGCATTATTCACTTTACAACGTTGTTGGTCTACGGTACTACCTACAGATGCCCTTTTTAAGGTTCCGTAGCCAAATGGCAAAAACGGAACCCTTATAGATTCGTCATGTCTGTCTGCCTGTCTGTCCGTCCGTGTGTCACAGCCACTTTTCTCCGAAACTCTAAAGCCTATGCTGTGGAAAATTGGTAAGTAGATGTATTCTGTGAACCGCATATAGATTTTCATATGAAACTAGAAAAAAAGCAGTTAATTTTGGGGGTCGCCATACTCAGAACTGAATCTCAAAATTTTTTTTTTCATCAAACCCATCCGTGTGGTGTATCTATAAATAGGTCTTCAAAAATGCTATTGAGGTTTCTAACATCATTTTTTTCTAAAGTGAATAGTTTGCGCAAGAGACACTTCCAAAGTGGAAAAATGTGTGTTCCCCCCTCTAACTTCTAAACTAAGAGAATGATAAATCTAAAAAAAATATATAATGTACATTGCCATAAAATCTACCAACGAAAATTAGTTTGAACGAAATCGAGTTGGTAGTTTTTTTTTAATACGTCATAAACCGCAATTTTCGCCGTGAAAAATCACTACCACTGCGAACGTGTTAAAACCAAAGACTTCTATATAAACTGAGGTAGACATGCCCTACGCACCGATTTTTGAAACCTATAAACTGCGCTAATTAGCAGCGTTGCTCGCACTGTTGTGAGGCAAAACTTCGAAAGTAGGTGCTCGACTTGCAATCGGAGTCCATACGCCTTCACTTTTACTCTTTTTCTATTCGTATATTGCTATTGTGTGTGGTGACAATTAAGTACGTAAAAAATATTTATAAGTGAGTGTAGTCTTAGTAATGTGTGTATTTGAGGATTGCTTTTGAAATCTCGTTTGTTAGAGTACGGCGCGTCTACCTCAGTTTATATAGAAGTCTTTGGTTAAAACATTAATGAAAGTTACATCGAAGTACAAGAACTTTTATATTATGTTACTTGCTGCTACGGAACCCTTCATGGGCGAGTTCAACTCGCACTTGGCCGGTTTTTCTAATTTCTGTGGTATTGCCTAAAGAGGCAGTACCACAGAAATCTTTTCAAAGAGATTTTAGTGGTCCACTAAAATCCATTAAAAAGATCTATCATGGATCTTTGTGAGCATATCATGTGCACTTAAACCTAATTTAGACATTTTTTTATGAAACATAGATCTTTTAGGATATGCGAGTGGAAAATGATCTATTGTATTAATTCGTACTTATTTATGAAAAGGACATTTCGCAGAGCCCATTTCTACGACGCCAAGTCGTCGAAAATCTTTTTTAATTTTGTTTGTTTAATTGAATAGTTGGGCATATTCATGGCAGACAGTCTATTCCTTCGAAGGTCAAATTGACAAACATAAATGTGTATGACTAGAATGTGACGTATCTAATATGACTGAGAGAACAGAATGACACTAGCAGTGTTCCTTCAGGCGAGGCTGAGGTAACTTTACAGGGCAGTATTGTTCATGAGGCTTACCTTGTAATAATTCCGCCTGAGCATCGGACATTTTGGCCACATCCGCCCGCGCGTCTTCTTCATCTTCTGGGAAGGTGGGCAGATCCATGTGACTGTCATTCTCGTCTCGAGAGTGTAGCATGTCGAACACCTCCGATCTATAACAAAGTATTTAGCTTTTTATAAGATGACTAGCGGACGTCACGCTGTTTTCACCCGCGCTGTTCCCGTTCCCGTGGGAATACGGGAATAAAATATAGCCTATGTTCACTGCAAAGAGTGTAGCTTCCCAACAGTGAAAGAATTTTTCAAATCGGTCCAGTAGTTTCGGAGCCTATTCGATGCAAACAAACAATCAAATCATTCCTTTTTATAATATTAGTATAGACTAGAGGACGTCACGCGGTTTCACCCGCGTAGCACCCGGTCCCGAGGGATTACGGTAATAAAATATAACCTATGTTCACCTGGGCGAGCATAACTTCCCAACAGTGAAAGAATTTTTAAAATCGGTCCAGTAGTTTCAAAGCCTATTCGATGCAAACAAACAAAGAAACATACAAACAAACAAACAATCAAATCTTTCCTCTTTATAATAGTAGCATAGAAGTATAGATGACTCCTGCTGCCTTGGTAGTTTTTAATATTCCGTGCTTCAATGGAGAAAACGCAACCCTTCACTTTGTAGTCCGTTTGTCTGTCTGTCTGTCAAGATCCTTAATCTCGTGAATGCGTAGAAGGTATCGACTTGAAATTGGTGGGAGGTTGGGAGCACGAAAGGACTGATATGTATGGAACCCTCGGTGAACGAGTTCGACTCGCACTTGTCCGGCTTTTAAGCGATTAGAGAATAAAATTAATAATCTTATATAGGGTAAACCACCCAATTATTGGCACTTTTAGAATGAATTATTGGCACTTTAGTTAAGAGTATATTTCGAAAAATTAATATATATATAAATAATCAGTTCGGTGTTGCCTATTATGTAGTTGTAGGTATGCATTAAAAAGTAAAATAGCATTCTTTTTCTGTTAGAAATGGGCAAAATTACCTAAAGTGCCAATAATTGGAGGAGTGCCAACGATTGGGTGGTTTACCCTACTAAGAATACGTACTAAACTACTTAACATATCTCTGCTTATATATAAAAATGAATCGCAAAATGTGTTGGTAAGCGCATAAGTTCAGAACGGGTGGACCGATTTCACTAATTCTTTTTTTGTTGTGTAAGGTATTGTCAGGAGAAGGTTCTTATGGAAGTAAAAATATATTGTATTCCCACGGGAACGGGAACTACGCGGGTGAAACCGCGTGACGTCTGCTAGTAGTAAATAAATATTTTTGGATTTCTTACACAGCACCATTTGGCCATTTAGTCGCAATTAAGTTAATCTATGCTAGTAGTATCAACTGATAAACGTATTTACATACTTCTAAATAAATAGGTACCTATCTACATGTTATATAAGTAGGTACAGAAAATATTTAAATTTCAAAACATGATGCGGATCACACCATTTATTTCGACCCAGGAATCGAACCTGCTTAAGCAACGGGTGTGTTTCCGATCACGCTTGAACGAATTTCCATGCGATTTTCCTCTGAATGAAGAGTGATTCATGTAAAACGTTTTGATACTTATGTAAATTATGGGCGGAGCCTCTGCACATAAGCTAGTTGTTGGTAATTACATTTCTCATAAAGGCATCACTGTTCGAATACTTTCTGTCGCAACTTTCACAATGAACACGATTGATTATGTATGCGGGAACGAAATCTTCGTATGCAAAGGTATATTAGTGTGGTATTACATGCTGCTTTTAATTCGTATAGGTTAATAATATAATATATGGCGGATTTAAGCTACAGCAGGCACAGGCGCCCACGATTGCCTATGAGTTTATATGATACTGTACAGACGAAAACTAAAACGTATTATTATTTTCTCAGGGGGTTGGTAGAGGCGATCTACACATCGATATTTTGATAAGTTTAACTGGTCAACGTATTATGTGTTGTTGTTGTTGTATTTGTGGAACCCAGCCGGGACAGTTGACATCCATAAATACAACCTTTTTCTCCAAGCAGATTTAACCTACCCTAATTCTTAGCATTCCATACGGACCTTACGGATAGTTATGCTATCTGTGGAACGGGTTCTTAGGGTGGTACAGAGGGGCACAATGTATTGCTGGTTGGAACTTACGCCCTAGGTTCAGGTTGACCTCCTTGTGATTTATCAGCGCTCACCTGTACCGCCAGTAATGTTCCCCTCTATGCCTTATTCGTAAAATAAAAAACAAACAAGATATTTTTAAGCACATTTGGATATTCGTTCTAGTATATTATGTAGTGTAGTTCTTACCTGGTCACACCATTTTTATCATCAACTAAAAGCTTCAACACCGTTGCATTGGCTTCCAAAGTCTTGTAGCGGCTGTTATCCTCTACTTCTTTGGCGAGGTCTGGCAGAGAGCTTTCTTGATCTTTGAGCGTGTTCGCGTTCTCAGCGTGACTTAGTCTGATATCTGGAACGAGAGTGAATAATTAGTAAAGCTCACGAAGTTACATGTAAATGTATAAATTTGAGATTTAGGATTGTTATGTATTTGGCAAATGATACGTCGCATAACTTCTGTCGCGTATAACCAGTTTGGCATGAAAGCAACTGGTTAACAATAAAATTGGACGGCTATACAATACATGAAATTGTTTGGCTACACAATACATGAAGGAATTATCTAATAGTGCAACCTCTAAATAGTAGGTAATGTAGTAAAATCTTGGGGGTAAAAAGTTCAAGTACCTGGTGGTGTAAGCTGTGCACCAGTTTAGAAATGGAAAAGGTCTCGGCAAAGAGAAGGAAATCTTGACACTAAACCCTGTACCAACACTAACTCGTTTGGCAAGCGTGTAAGTTCAACCACCCTCCCAAAATTTATTTGGGAGACTCCTACGTTCAGCAGTGAACTGTGTGTCATAAGCTGATTTGATTGATAGAAATAGTAATTCGATTGGCTTCATTTGCATAATATTCCAATAGTTATGCTGGATGCGTATAGGTACTGAATATCCACGCTTGTGCGAATGATAAGTCAAACTATGGAAATAGCAAAATCTGGCCAGTCGAACTATTCGTCTTATATATAACTACCCTTATTTGTGTACATGAAACGAATTACAATAAAGTAACACGAATCAATTAGCACAGTATACGTGAGAATTATTTGAAAATGTCAAAATACCGTTATCACTATGTTCACGAGTTTACATATCTTGTCAAAATGTTAAGTAGTGAATCAACAAAGTGGACTATAGACTATTCTGTAGTTATCGAAATACAAACATACATATCGCCGTCTGACCTAACACTTCAATTAGTGGGTCAAGCAAGCGCAACTTAAGCTAAACGTGTACTTAACGGTGTGTTAAAATCCGGTTTAGTGAACGAAAGCCGCGGCTTAATCCATTATGGTTAAGTATTATTTTTGGATGTTTGAGTTCCGCTTTTACGAATGTGAATGGTTCAATTGTATGGGAGAGCTACCATTCTATAAATAGCCTTTATTTTTTTAAACCTTGTTTACTCATTGAATACTGTTTATACTCTGTTAAAACTAGGATGATAATTTTGATAGCTCACGCCTATGAAGTACCGTATTTGTTTATGTCAAGAATACCTCAAAAAATTACCGTAGCACATAGACGAGTACCGCCCACTTATCGTAGTGAAGCGTCTTCCAAGAATACCGCACAATTGACGATAGACAAATTAATCGAATAAATCGAATTAAACTATATTATTTTAAATGAAAGTAAAATGATTACGTGGGAATCTACTAGTTTTTTTTTGTAATATTAAGCATGTTTTGTAATATTAACCTAAATATTAAGCACGTTATTAAATAATATAAATATTATAGGCGCCATATTATGCATAATATTGGATTTTCGTTTAAAAAATAGAATAAAAGAAAGATTGTTATGGAGCGTACAGATATTATACTGGCACGCATAGATTTTTTAAGAAAAGCTAAAAAAATTACAAATTGGGACTCTGTTATTTTTCTCGATGAGACGTGGCTTAATGCCAAATCACACCGTGCCGAAAGCATGGACCGATGACACAGCAATGTCTGTTTCAAAAGTACCCGAAGGCAAAGGACAGCGACTTATAATTACACATGCAGGATCGGCAACTGGTTTTGTACCTAATCGTTTGTTAGCCTTCAAATCAACGAAAACAAATGAGTATCACGAAGAAATGAATTTTAAGAAATTCAAAGAGTGGTTTTTGGTGTTACTAGAAAATTTACATGAAGCACATATTATAATAATGGATAACGCGCCATACCACTCCGTGCAAAAAGACAAAGCTCCAACATCAGCCAATAACAAACTGGAATTGATTGCAACCGTATCACTGCCACTACAATGCCATCGAACTGATTTGCGCAGATATCAAAGGTAAGGTCAGTGTGGGGAAGTGTAGCTATGGGGCAAGTGTAGATGTCCTTTATATTACGAAAACTATTAGAGCTTTTGTTGACAGTGCCATCTGTTGTTGTGTGGAAACAAATATTTATTTACATAATTTAAAACTAGATGGCACCGTCAAGTATTTATGAAGTTGTCGCCATTTTTAAATATGTCACATTTTGTAAGACGAATTAGAGTTCACATCACAGATTTCAATCGATAAAAATCTTGGTATTTTGTGTAAATCTGTGTATTTTGTACCCGGGAGTAGTTATTATACTAATTAAACTTATTATTACTCGTATAATATTGTTGGAATTGTTGAAAGTGAGAGAATTACGTCCATTAAAAAAAATCAACCTCTAAATCAAGTGACTGGGAAAGTGTGTCTACCTTCCATGAGGCAAGTGTGTCTATATGACACACTTGCCTCAAGTCAGAGGTTATAAACAAGGTGTTTGATTTAACTAATTAGATAATTTCTAAGGCAAAGTTTGTAGTTTGTAATTTTGTTTGTAGGCAGTAATCTTATTTATATAATTCGTTAACAATTTTACATTGTATTTGAAGGGATAATTTATCTCTGGTACTACTGAACTGATTTTTAAAATTCTTCCACCAGCTTAAATTATGTAGTTTAAATTATTCACCAATGTTTAATTTTAATTGTAATTAATATTTTTTATTATAGAGTAGGTATTTAAAAAAATGTCAAATAACATTTTTGCAACGAAGTTCCTTAACACGACGATTTGAATTACAAGAAACAAACAAGAAAAACAACAACTACGAAAAAAATAAACAATTTTAAATTTGGTACAAGAAAATTTACCTTTATATTTCATTTGAATACTTACCTTTGAATATTATTGATATTAAACTCTAAATAAAAGTGAAGATTATCCGCCAGTTATGCTTATGACTTTTACCTAAAAATGTTTTCTATCCCTGCCCAACGTAATATGACACACTTACCCCATAACTTTTACACCCTTGAACGATTCGCACACAGTATTTATTACGTAGAATTATCATCATTTGATTCGTCCACGCGATCGAGTAGCTTAAACATTGCATTTCTAAATAAAAAAATATTGTCTATTGTACACCAAACATATAGTCACACTTGCCTCACTTTGTTGGGAAAGTGTGTCTTCCATAGCAATTTACAGTTAGACGTTAAAAACTAATTCCTAATGAATATTATTGACTAAAACACTTTGTTTTCAGCCAATTATGAACCTTATCATGTTTTGTTTGCACAGAGAGTTAAAAATTATACCTTAAATTACGTGATTTTTAAGTTCAAAGTAAACTTCGTAAAAAGTATGACACACTTCCCCGTATTGACCTTATTTTTTTTCTTTATCCTAGCACCTCAATTGGTAGAAACAGATAATTTACGTTATTATTTATATTTTTTGTTTATGTTTTATAGGTCATGCAGCCAAACACAATACTTCTCCACCATTTACTGACAAGTAAATGCTCACACTTTTACAAAATGCGTGTGATAATGTTACTGCGGAGGACTGGAGGAAAGTCATAGAACATCAAAAAAAAAAATATTGAAGAGGACAGGGAGCGCGATGTTCACTTTGATAACATCTGTGAACAGCAAGAATTTATTATTTGCCTTGGTGATGGTTCGAGTAGTGATGAAGAGGATGAGGATTTAGGTTGTGCACCCCTGAATGAATTAAAATAGTAATTTAGATTTATTTTTCGTTTCATTTCACCTAAGGCCCTTCCTCGGCAGCGGGTAGGGAGCGAGGAGAAATATCCTTCCGTAGTTCCGCAGTCGGCGACTCGGCGGCCTGAAAAAGGCGAGTAGGCTGCTCGCCGTTCTTGCTGAAGCAGGCCAAAACGGTGCCGTGTTTCTTTGCCCCTCTTAGTGGCGGATAGTACCCAACTCTCCTCCTCTTCCCCAAGTACCGAGATAACTCCCCAGACGTGGGATAGCACCTGAACCCCCTAGGCAGGCCTAAGTGGTCGCCACAGTCTGCCGGGAGCCTCGGGACATCCTTCCGAGACAGTTGTAACGCATCCTGTGGTCTTAGTAATTAGGATTCCATAGCATGCATGTTAGATTCCACACTTAAAAAGAGGCTCTTCCTCAACAACGATTTGGGGCTTGCGTATATTCTACTGAACAAGTTCATTAGGTACCGAAAAAATATGCGCAAGATCGTAGTCGTGAGAGGGCTTTTATTTTTTTTTTCATTTCACGTCACGTCCTTACGTAAATTTAATTTAAAAAGGTGTAAGGTGGCTCCTGAATTAATATGGTTTTTATATAATTATATAGATGATAAAAACGTTTTTGTTACTATCGATTTCAAATTTTACTAAAACGATAATCGAATAGATTCATTAACGATTATACACTATGGGGTACACTATTCAGAGCTATCAAAATTATCAACCTAATTTTAACAGAGTATAGTAAAGTATCAAGATTACGTCATCCGATCATAGAATTTTGTATACAGTCACGACTTTTAACTCGGAGGAATATCAAATTAATTTATCAAGTGACCAGCCTATGGCAGCTGGCACCCCAAAGCTGGACTGGCTGGACTTTACGGTCTTTACGCCAAAACACACGGTACTACCCGTTCGCTCTAACTTTGCGGCTGGCGTAGAGGCGTAAACCCGAATTGTTAATTATACGAAGTAAATTGACAGTAGCTAATGACACTTCGTCATAGAAAATACGCAACACTACAAGAAGAAGTGACATTAGTTGCTGTCAATTTACTTCGTCTAATCAAAAATTCGACTTTAGTATAGAGCCGAGCGGCAAAGTTAGAGCGAACGAGCAGTACTGCGTTTTTCGCATCCAGTACCTGCCTTACCTTTTATAGAACAGAGCACAGCAAAAGATTTTAACACAAAGCAAAGGGAGTTATGAAAGCTTTGTAAAATTTGTATGAGACCAAATGAAGACTTCTAAAAAATTATTTTTGTGACAGGGATAGACTAGAACTGGAAAAGAACATTTCCTACCTTATCCGTGAAAAGAGTTTGAAGGTATGCCAAAAGATTGGGAAAGAAATGAAAATGTGTTCTGGGAAAGCTCTTCAATGCAGAGCTGCGGGTAACAGCGTTAATATGGTAGAGTCATTCAGTCAAATCTTGTAACAAACAAAACATATCTATTAAACAACTTTTTTTTTATCAAAAATCATGATTCTGCAAATGAGTTATTGTTCAATGTGAAGAAATGAAAATTTGTACGGAAAAAACTCTTTCCTGCAGACAGAGCTGCGGGCAACAGCTAGTTATAAATGGCAGGCGTCATGTAGTCAAATATAGTGACAAACAAAAATATCTACTTGATAACTTTTTTTTATCTAAAAACATGATTCCGCAAATGATTCATTGTTCAATGTGACCTCTTGTTTGGAGGCGAAAGTACGGATTTATCTTGTCTAATCGGCCATATCATGCTAACTGGATTATAAAATTGACTTGAGGCTTACTTGCATTATAAATAATGTAACATTACCATATGCACAGAATAATAAAAAAATGGTTCTTAATTAGTAACTTCGAAATTTCACAATCGCCCGAGGAAAAAAGTCGTACCTAATCTAATAGTAACGTAACTATCACACTGCCACAAAATATACCTATTAGGTACAGACAGACATACATACATATGGTAACGCCTTTATCCCCGAAGGGGTAGGCAGAGGCATAATATATGCCCACATTTCACCTTTGTATAATTTGTCCCACGTAATAGGTGGTGAGCCGTATTGTCGTGTTTAAATGGACAGGCACAGGTTGTGACTGCCTGCCTGCTGCTGTTGAAATAAAGCCTTCAACTTAGCTTAACGACTGCCATTTTAATGGCAACCAGGACCAACGGCTTAACGTGCCTTCCGAAGCACGGAAACGCTCAAATAAATGTCACAAAGTGATCACATGGATGGTCACCCATCCATGGACCGGCCATAGTGAAAGTTGCTTACTGCAGTGATCGTTTACAGAACACTGAGTCCGCGGGGCCACGAGCGCTTCAATAAAATAAATTATTCTTAATTTGTAACTTCGAAATTTTACATTCGCCTGAGGACAAAAAGCCGTAATCTAATAGTAACCTTACTCTTTCACTGCCTAAGAATATACTTATTAGGTACATACAGTCGGACAATATTTATCCAAGATACAATTAAGGCCTGTCTAGGCAAAGATATTATCAATATCAATATATTATCAATATATATATAACTACTCACTCTGTCTGTCTGTTACGTTTTCACGCCTTACCGCTGAACCGATTTTGATGCAATTTGGTATAGAGATAGTTTGAGTCCAAGGGATTTTTTAACGGACTGCGCAAAAGGATGGTAATGATTTTACACGATAACGACTTCTACGCAGACGAAGCCGCAAGGAACAGCTAGTTTGTTATAATTGACAGCACCAAAAAGGCAATTTCAATACATACATTTATTAATATCGGTAAACACGTGCTATTAGTCGAGAGGCGGTTGTTCATTAACCACTTATAATTAGCACTTATTAATACGCTTTTATTAGGTCGTCGTGTATGTAACTAACTAACAATGTAATGGAATCTAAGGAAACTAATTTAACCATCTTCCAAGGATCGTAGGGTCATGAAAATTGGCAGCTGTATGTAGTTCTGATGACAATACAATAATATGGTACTGTCAATCTGATATGATGTTGGAGCCGGAAGATAGGCACTGAAACTTTGATGGAAAAAGTGGAATATAAGGTAGCTAATTTAACCAGCTTCCAAGGACAGTAGCGTCATGAAAATTGGCAGCTGTATGTAGTTCTGATGACAATACAATAATATGGAACTGTCAAACTGATATGATGATGGAATCAGAAGATAGGCACAGAAAACAAGTGGAATCTAAGGTAGCTAATATAACCAGCTTCCAAGGATCGTAGAGTCATGAAAATTGGCAGCTGTATGTAGTTCTGATGACAATACAATAATATGGTACTGTCAAACTGATATGATGTTGGAGCCGAAAGATAGGCACTGAAACTTCATGACGGAATATCGTATTATATCTGTTTTTGGATTCGTCAGAAAAGTCTTGTAATGAACTTTGACCAGGCTTAGGTTTCAAGGTTATAACAAACCTTTTTTTATTTGACTTGTAAATTAATTTATTTGTATTTATTTATTTATATCGTAGCGTCATGAAAATCGGCAGATGTTTGTAGTTCTGATAACAATACAATAATATGGTGCTGTGAAACTGATCTCATGATGGAGTCGTAAGATAGGAACTGTAACTTCATGATTGAACATCGTATCATAGCTGTGTTTGGATTTGTTAGAAAAGTCATGTAATGAAGTTAGACCACGATTAGGGTTTAAGGTTATAACAAACCTGTTATACACGGTGTTTCTTTTAGGGTGTCAAGCCGCCACTAGCTGGTAGCAGGATTCCATACCTATCGATTTTACCCCCATGTATGTTCTACGATTTTTTGTAGTTTTCGAGATATAATGTTCTGCATACTTCCCTATTTTTTTATTATCGATTAAAATTTTTACATCTTGTATCAAAGTTAGGAAGGAGATTATTTTGTCCATAATACTGCAATCAATAGGCATTATAATAATATCCGTATAGAATAGATAGAATAGAGATTCGTAACGGTAAAATATCCAAGAAAAGTCGTGGACACGTAATTATAAAAAATAACGAAAAAAAATTATATCTCGAAAACTACAAAAAATCGTAGAACATACATGGGGGTTAAATCGATAGGTATGGAACCCTGCTACCAGCTAGTGGCGGCTTGACACCCTAAAAGAAACACCCAGTATATTGAAGTTAATATTGAATGTAAATATTGAGTGTATATATTGACATAGGTACCTGCATAAAATGTATACCTATGTATTAGAGTAATAATGAAATATTTTCACATTAGTCGAACTCAGACAAAACACCATGCAATCAAATATTATAACTAAAAGCACATAGGTAGTTTACACTTCAGCCCAGAAATAGAGGCATCTTGAACGATCTATAATTTATTTTTGGTTTTTTCGTGCATTTTAAAAGCGTATTTTTCTAGGGTTTTTTAAACCATTTATTTTTAAATGCTATATTTATCTTCTATCTAAATATATTCAAACGAGCAATTCTTGTAAAATACACACATAAACTTTCCAACCGGCTCTAGCGATTTAGATGATATTTGCGTGCAGATAGAGGTTGTTTTTTGAAACATTGCGTTTTGAACTTTCTCGGGAATAGCAAGTTTTCAAAACGCATACTGCAACTCCTAACAAATGCTTACTCTTCGGCGTAGGTATGGAACTCATCTCTTTCATCAGCAATGTGTCCCCACATTTAGATTTGAGTTCATTTGAGCGTTGAATATTTCTACCCCATTAGTTATCACAAAATTCAAAGTTTAGATCGGGTGAAACCTCAAGGCATAAGCTAGTACCTATAACATATAAATATACTATGATTAATCATCTTCATCATGTTCATTTTGTCATCACTTAGTACCTACTTACTGACGCCATCACCATCTTGTACATACAACACATACCTAAGCAATTAGGGGTCCGCCGAAGCCATTAAGCTATCTTCATCGGTAATGACCACTATTGTCGACGTTTCCGTTAGCAGGCATTTACGTACGTTTGTAATTGATTTTAACTTTGTTTCTTTGGCGTATCAACTATGCTTATAAGGCATTGGTCGACTTCTCACGACTTCTCCCGGAAGAACACGGCAGTACCTAGCTATCTGTTAATGTGTTCCGCATTTGATCATACATGGAGAATTATAAGACAAAGGCATTAAGAATATACGCTTATTAACATGATCTTCCTATAACTAATGGAATCAGGTGTAACATGGCGGAAATAACTCGTAGAACGATAGTGAAAAGGGGGAGGGAGAGGAACTATCATATCACCGCAATCACATAACCTCGATCCGTTAATCATGAAGCGCAACAGTCAGGAATCACCGCAACTAATTGTAACCGAGGAATGACGAATCGAATTCCTCATGGTAAATGGATGTATGACAGCCTGACAGATTATTATAGACCCTTTACCCTTAAAATTGCTGGTAATGAGTAATGCTCCGCTTTACAACGTGACAATTAAGTCAACACGTGTTTTGCCTTAACTCGAGACATCCTCAAAATTGCTTAGCAGCAAATAGCCATTCATGGTGCTGTAGCAAAACATAGGATCTACAAGTCCCATCAAGAGGCCTATAATGGAATCAGGTGTTACATGGCGGAAATAACTCGTAGGACGATAGTGTAAAAGGGGAGGGAGAGGAACTATCACCACAATCACATAACCTCGATCCGTTAATCATGAAGCGCAACAGTCAGGGATCACCTCAACTAATTGTAACCGAGGAATGACGAATCGAATTCCTCATGGTAAATGCATGTATGACAGGTAATTATAGAGCCTGTACCCTTAAATTTGCTGGTAATGAGCAATTTGCAACGTGACAATGAAGTCAACGTATGTTTTGCTTTCACACGAGGCATCCTCAAGATTGCCTAGCAGCAAAGAGCACTCCATGTTTTATGTTGCTGCTGCAAAACGCAAAACATATGGTCGGCTAGTCCCACCACAATTTGAAGAGGAGACGAGGGCACTGTTTCCGTGGTAGCTTAGTAACCGAAAAAAGTCAGTTGCGTGTCCATCAACGATAGAAATATGGGCTCCTGCAAGGCAATTCCATTTACGCAAGGTGGCATCCCTCCACGTTTATGCCTCCCTGGTTGGGTGATCAGACGTCAGTCGAGTTCACAAATATTGATATCCAGATTACAATAAAAGTCAGAACGACTTTTATTTAATTTGGTCACTTCTTTCTTTCGTATCAAAGTCTATCTTTGGAGGGAGCATGTTAGACAGCAAGGATAGTAGCAGCTTTAGTCGGTTTGAGTACGACATGACGCCGCTCTGAATATGTCCATGTCAAAAATCTGCATTACTCGACATCCCAACAATGATCCTTGGCTAACAAACGTAACTGTTACACCAGCTGTAACCAGCTCATGCATGAACACCAAAATTACCGTAATCATTTCAAATGTTATATCTAACAAGTGAAAAGTAACTACCTTAGCTATTTATTAGCACGCTTTCTAATTTGCCAAAAAATTGTAAGTATCAAGTTACCTAAGTAATTAGTTTTTGAATGCTAACTACAAACGGTATCACAGTTTTCATCACTTGAGCATTATTCTCGTAACCATCCAAAAAACGCGAGTGTGCAAATCCAATCAAATCATCCTATTACAGTCCACTTCTGGCGGTAAGCCTCTCCCCATTTCATTTACGAAGGTATCTGCCTTACTATACCACAATAGATGGACGGAATGGTATATGCGCCACGTATCCATTGACACATCGGTCGCCTATCTGAGGCAAGTGGTTCTCGACTTTTAGCGTTTTTGTCATTTAGAGTCCTGTTTCGAGATTTCCTTCTCTTCGCTTAGACCTTTCCTGTTATTCATCACTTGCAGGTGAGGCTGTCTTGGGTTCTGGAGACGTCTGTAGAACCCCATAACGCTGGTCCCTTTTTCTGCATTTATATTTCTATCTATTTCAGTCTTCAGTGTTCCCTCTATTAAAAAAAATGGCGAGAACCTATCCTCTAAGCGACGCCGTTAAGCCATGACCTGGGCTAAGATGAACAATGTATAAGAATCAATATAGCAGACCTCATCTTGTAATATTTCCAGAAGGCTAGCAACTTTACTACTCTGAGTAGCATACCAACGACGTAAAAGTGTGTCAGTAGTACCATCAATGGTACTGATTAATGGAACTACTGGCAGTACGGGAAATAGCCTCGTCTTAACCAAATCTTAGCTATAGGTGTTATTTTAGATTTCTATGATTACAGCCAGACGATCCTTATTTATAGTTTAGCTGTGCAAGGTTCCTGTCTCCCGTATTTTGAAAGGCACGCTAAACCGTTAGTTCTGGCTGTCAGTAACATAGTATAGTCATTAAGCCAAGTTGGTTGAAGGGTTTAGGAGTGGCTTGAATTTTTTAAGAGCAGGTAACCACAACAATACAACAGGGGAGAGGGGGGGGGGGGGCATTAGGCTCATCATACGTGAGACAAATATCTCTGCCTACTTCCTCGGAGAACAAGTCGTGTCTATTCGTAGTATATAGTTCGAAATAATTGCCAGGTAACTTAACAGACCGATGTGCAGTTAACGAACCACCATTAGTTCTTACATAACTGTATAATGACTCTAACAGCCAGTGACCTCTGAAGCCTCCACTGATGATGTGGATAGCATGATGCCACCGTTTATCGAATGAGAATATTTAGTAGGTACGTAGGTATGTAAGTACTATGTGGAAGTTTTCAAGAGACGCCGTTGAAGGGTGGTAGTTTATGAAAAGGTTTCATATCTCTTCAGGAACGATAGAAATTATGTTCAATTTTTCTAAATGTCCTTCAGAAATGCCTACGTCCAGTAATGGCCTGATTGAATAGATAAAATATAGAGTCATTCGACAGGCAGCTAGGTCAGGGTACGTCTCCTGACAAAGCCTAGCTGATTCCAGGATTTTGTGTGCAACGTCTGTAAGCAAGCAGAAGTTAAGGTACCTACCTACAGATTCTTTTTAAAACTTGGAAAAGCTTTAAATATTTAACTACCTATTCTGTAGTTTGTAAAAATGTAAGTGCTTTGGACACTAACAAATAACTGACTCAGCAGCTCTTCAGTACGTGATAGTGATAGTGATAATGGCGATTGCAATTGCAACAGTGCCGTAATATCAAAAACTCAAAACAATACTGATACCTACAAAAGCAGTAAGTACATAACATATCACGCCTAAATCCTCGAAGGGGTAGGAAAGGGTAAAATAGCGCCCAGCCAATGTCATAAAAAACCCTACTAATATTATCTATAAATGCGAAAGTAACTCTGTCTGTCTATAACGCTTTCACGCCTAAACGGCTAGAGCGATTGAGATGAATTTTGGTATAGGGATAGTTCGAGGTCCTGGGAAGGACATAGGCTACTTTTTAACCGACTGCGTAAAAGGAGAGTTATGATTTTACGACGAAGCCGCAGGGAACAGTTAGTTACAAATAATATTTCTAATGTTATGTAGGTATACATTGTAACGTTCTGTTGCATACACTTCAGGTGCAGAACAATAGCGATGCGTAACTCATGATACTATCATACACGTGTCATAAAAATAAATAAACAAGCTAATACGGCGATTTTGACTCATACGATGTATATTATTGTATTTTATGTTTATATTTATAAACTGGCTGCTACTGGTCCCTGGCCCCGAATAAATAAAAATAAATATTCACGGACATTTCACACAACGCTATCTGAGGGGCAAGTGCGAGTTTTTGCGTGAGCTTGTCGACATTCACGGCTCACCAATTCGTTTGGAATCGAGACCCCGCCACCTAGCTGTAAACGCGGGAACTTGTTTTAATCCCATACAAATCGGTGATAACGCGCTCGTTCGTGAATGTCGTCAGGCGCTCACCGAAACTCGCACTTGCCCCTCTGATCCCAAAGTAAGCTAGGAATAACCTGCTTGTGTTATGGGTATCAGACCACGGATATTAATACTTATATACTTACTTTTTAAATACATACATTTATGGGTCACACAAATATTTGTCTCCGATGGGAATCGAATGAACCGTTTTTGCTCAGAGGCTTTAGATAAACTGCTCCTAAAACAGGAGTATCTGCCTAAATCTCGATCTCATGGGCCCTGCGCTTCAGTTGTGATCCTATATATAGAGATATGTTTTAATATCTTTCTTAAATCCATTTGTATTATTTTGATGAACTTTCACAACAGAGTGGATGTCTTGATGAAGTTAAACATCTTATAACGAGTTAAGTACTTAGCCTACTTTTCAAATGACTGTACCGATTTAAATTATTCGCACGAACGAAATTGCTGGCCTTATTTTACGTGTGGAATGACAGATGTCCTAACGGAGTCACATACTGATTCCTGTTCAAAAATAAAAGTTATCTAGGATCTACAGCAACGCCCGTGTCAAGAAAATTTACACCGAGCTGGAACTCAAAACTCAAATTCCAAGAGCAGTTACATTATAGGTCAAGGTGTAGATACGAGATAGATAGAGATGAATCGTCTAGATAAATTCTATAATTTTATTCTAAATCTCGTATAGATAAATTAAGGGAGTTGATGAGAACGTAACTACACTTCCTTAACTTTCTTTCTTTGCAAAGCGGGGGATCAGAAAGGCAGTTACGTGCATTTTAGAGAACATTGAAGTAAACAGTATAAGAAAATCAAAGGGTATTAGTATATTACGAGTTTACGAGTCCTGAGTGATTTATTTGTGACTTGACTTCAAGAAGACTTTTTTAAAGAGGACCTTTTTTTTTATATTAAGCTCGCCAAATTGACGTCGCCACTGATGGAAAGCCGTGGCGCATCTGGCGATTGGGGGCCACTCTCACAGTCCGTAAAACTTCTGACAGTGGTCCTCAAGTTGGCGGCCCTGTGATGTGCCTCTTCACGCTCCTCTTGAAGAAACCAGGATTGTAAGTGGAGGGAAACACGTGTGCGTAGGTCGTTCCAGGTTTTTATAGTTCGACAGAGGAACTATCTTTTGAAACGCTCAGTTCTGGCGAAGATTAGAGAATTTACCTTCAATAAGTCTGACTGGTAAGACTTATTTGAATTTTAATTTGAGATTTTCTTCTCTTCGATAGCGAATCTCGTCCGTTAGTCAGTATGTGCACGGTGCACCACTGACAAGTGAGGCTGCCTTGGGCCCTAAAGACCTAGGGTCCCATGATCCCACCTAGGTATTCATGGATTAAACATAATAAACATTACAAAGCCTAGCATTCTGTCACAATTAGCTACACGACAATACGAAATGTAAAGTGAACAAAGGGTTACCTAGATTTCATTGCGCAAACAGTTTACACGTGTGGTATTGTAGCTAGGCGGGTAATGAAAACATGGCCTGTATTCTAGTCCAAGTATATCTATGTACACTGCAGCTATGACATAAACGGGAAAGGAAATGAACATTCAGATTATGGGCAACATTGCGCACAAAAGATAGCAGGCCGGCCTATATGCAGGGTTATGGTAACCCCACTACCTCAGTTGTGTCTGATTTACAACGTTTTAAGCTTATACTGTCGGTCATGAATTGGGTAATCGTTTGCAAGTGTCATTTCCAAAAGCAGGACCTAGTTGCCACTAACATGGTATTGGTAAGGCCTTGACAAAAATATGCTTTATTTAACGAGAGGATGTAATGTAGGATACATGACTACAACCGACTGACAAACACCAGGAGAACCAAACTAGGGTAGGTACACAAAATGGAAAGGAGATCATTCACGTTTCATACATTTTTGGGCCAATTTTGAAAGTGCCGGCCAGAAAAAAAAAATCTAATATGCGGATAGAACACACAATTTCTAGCAAAAAATACTATCACATTAACCCTGTGCGTGCTATGGTTTTGTTGTTACATGCTTTTAAAATACGAGAAAAATGTTATTAACCGACTTCAAAAAAAGGAGGAGGTTCTCAATTCGTCTGTATGTATTTTTTTTTATGTATGTCAAGCGATAATTCCGTCAATTATAAACGGATTTCAAAATTTTTTTTTTTGTTGAATAGGGGTTACTTCTGAGGTGGTCCCATTTTCACCAGGTCAGGATCTGATGAAGGGATCTAGGAGAAAACGAGGGCAACCACCGAAAATTGCAGGGACAACTAGTGTGCTTGTTAACTTTTTAATTAAGTGCTTTAATGTTCTACACTTTAATGAAGGTATGGCGTCGATCTAATGATAGAGTCGAAAGACAGTCGAGGGCATTCCTGAACAATTTACAGCAGTAATCTTGTGTTTGGGCTTGATTGATTTGTATTAATGAGAACTTTACAAATAGATTGATAGATCCAACTTCAAAAAAAAAAAAGAAAGGTCTCAATGTTTTATGTATGTTCACCGTCAATTATAGACGGATTTCAATTTTTTTTGTTGAATAGGGTTTACTTCTGAGGTGGTCCCATTATAACCAGGTTAGGATCTGATGATGGGATCCTGGGGAAATCGAGGGCAACCAGGTCAGGATCTGATGAAGGGATCTAGGAGAAAACGAGGGCAACCACCGAAAATTGCAGGGACAACTAGTGTGCTTGTTAACTTTTTAATTAAGTGCTTTAATGTTCTACACTTTAATGAAGGTATGGCGTCGATCTAATGATAGAGTCGAAAGACAGTCGAGGGCATTCCTGAACAATTTACAGCAGTAATCTTGTGTTTGGGCTTGATTGATTTGTATTAATGAGAACTTTACAAATAGATTGATAGATCCAACTTCAAAAAAAAAAAAAAAGGTCTCAATGTTTTATGTATGTTCACCGTCAATTATAGACGGATTTCAATTTTTTTTGTTGAATAGGGTTTACTTCTGAGGTGGTCCCATTATAACCAAGTTAGGATCTGATGATGGGATCCTGGGGAAATCGAGGGCAACCACCGAAAATTATAGGCGCAACTAGTGCGTTTGTTAACTTTTTAATTCAGTGCTTTAATGTACTACCATTAATAAAGGTCTGGAGTCGATCTGATGATGGAACTAAAAGAGATTCGAGGGAATTCCTTAACGATTTACAGCAGCTACCTTGTGTTTGGGCTTGATTAATTTGTATTGATGAGAACTTTCACCAGATAGATATATTTTTCGGTTCACCTGTCACTTAAAATAATGAAAAAAAATTTTTCAATAAAAAATACAACCGACTTCCAAGAAAACCTGAAAAATAAAATTAACTTAGCACAAAGTAATATGTACCTAGTTGATTTATCAGATTTTGTTCAATATAATATTGAAGTTGGTGCCATGAATAATACCTCCCTAAACCTATGAATTTACTTGGCGCCGACTTCAATATGACATTGAATAAAAAATCAGATAAATCAAAATACATATTACTTTGTGCTAAGTAAATTTTATTTTTCAGGTTTTCTTGGAAGTCGGTTGTATTTTTTATTGAAAAATTTTTTTTTGATGATGTATTTTGATACATTTTATCACTTGAATAGTGATTTGTTTTTACGTTATTCTATTGTAATAAGAAAGAATTATCATTTTATAATTATCTACGTACCTACGCACAAACAAAACGTACCTAACGATTCACAACAAATCCAAACTTGTTTCAAAAAACTTAGACAAAGGCATACTGCAAACATATATACAGGGTGGAATTTAAAGACGGTAGTTGGAGGGAAAGTACCCTTAATATTGAAAATGGCAAGTTTTGCTGAAAGGAAACATTCCTTTATTTTCAAAAGTAAGTAAAACTGCATTCAAAGATTTTTGAAAAATGACCAGCTTGAGCCGGGAATCGAACCTGGGAAATGTGAAAAAAAAACATCCTATATTTTATGATACCAACCGAAATAGTCTTTAATAAGAAACAATTTCTTTGAAACAACATAGTATCTTAAAATAAAGAAAGATCAAGTAAAATATGTTTTTATTGTAAAGCTCACTCATCTGAAGAAAAAAAAACATCTAATTTCGAAACTCCTATTTTTTTTGTTTAAGTTGTTTGTTTAAGTGACCAGAACGAATATTCCCATTCACAGAAACTAAAACATTTTTTTAACCAACTTCAAAAAAAAGGAAAAGAATCTCAATAAGACTGTTTTTTTTCTTTAGATAGTGAGTAAGCTTTACAATAAAAACATATTTTACTTGGTCTTCCTTTAATTTAAGATACTATGTTGTTTCAAAGAAATTGTTCCTTATTAAAGACTTTTTCGGTTGGTATCATAAAATACAGGATGTTTTTTTTTTTCACATCTCCTAGGTTCGATTCCCGGCTCAAGCAGGTGATTTTTCAAAAATCTTTAAATGCAGTTTTACTTACTTTTGAAAATAAAGGAATGTTTCCTTTCAGCAAAACTTGCCATTATCAATATTAAGGGTACTTTACCTCCAACTACCGTCTTTAAATTCCACCCTGTATACTGTGACAAAGGTGCCGCGCGCGCAGCCGCCCAGACTCAAGCGACAGGTACCTGGCGAATCACCCCGCCACCTTCCGACGCCCGATGGGTGCGATGGGGCCCTACCACCAACCCCGGGGTCCAAGCCAGCCTCACCTGCGAGTGGTGCGCCTGCTGATAAACGGACGAGGTCATGGCGCACAAAAAAGGAAAATTTGAAACTAAACCCTGTACCAACCCGTCTGGCCAGCGTGATACAGTAAGGCCAAATATCCTCCTATGATACACACAACAAAACAACAGCCCCCAGTTCACGGCACTCCCGCTGTTCCCGATCACGGCAGCGGTCGGAGTGACGGCGGGAGGGGGGGTGCTAAGAATCTCCGGGTTACGGGAGGCTGCCATACAAAACTGACCCTGGCTACGTTTAATGGAATTACTCTGCGCCTGGACGAGAGGCTCACCGAACTCGAGGTAGAACTAGGTCGTATTAACTGGCACATCCAGTATTGTGCGAGGTCCGAAGAAGGGGGAGGACACGCTAACCCTTGCATCAGGCGACCTGTTTTACTTTCGGGAAGGTGACGGAAGACATTCTTTCGAGGGCGGGATTGGCTTTATGGTGAAAAAGGACCTCGTTTGCAGTTTTGTGGAGATCAGCAGTGTTTCCCATCGGGTAGCGTACTCAATACTGAGACTCACCAACAGGTACACCCTGAAGGTGATACAAGTGTACGCTCCGACCTAGAAAAGCACTGTCGAGGCAGTTGAGACCGTGTATGAGGACATAGCAAAAGCACTACATGGTACTGCCAAGACTCACTACAGCGTTGTGATGGAGGACTTCAATGCCAAAGTGGGAGTTCAAGAAGGCGGCGAAACGAATATCGGCCCCTTTGGTGTAGGGCGCTGAAATGACCGGGGCCATATGCTTGTCAGTTTTCTTGGTCTCAGAGGCTCTTCTTGATGAACTCTATCTTTAAGAAGAAGCCCCACAGAAAATGGACTTGGCGATGCCCCGACAAGGTCACAAGGAACGAGATAGACTTCATCATGACGGACAGGCAGTCTATATTTAGAGATGTTTCTGTGGTTAACAGGTTTAATACCGGTGGTGATCACCGACTTGTACGAGCATCTCTGAATTTGGACTTCCGAGCTGAAAGAGCCCGTATGATGAAGCCTACTCTACGACCTACCGCGCTCCAGTTAGCCTCAGGGGCTGAGAAGTTCCAGTTAGAACTTCAAAATCGTTTTGATCTGCTGGAAACCACTGGCAATATTCACGATAAGGCCGACAATGTGGTCAGGACGTTACAGCAAGTGTCCCGAAGGTTTTTGTTCGGAAAAAGCAATAACAGGTGCTCTAAGCTCTCGCCCGAGACTCTCGAACTTATGAGAATAAGACGGGAAGCGCCATCTACGCACTCGTCTTCGTCAGACCAGCGGGATCTAAATCTCAGAACACGAAAGCTGATACGACGCGACCTTAGACGCTATAACACCAGCATCGTCGAGGCAGCGATCGAGCAGAACAGGGGTACCAAAGAAATTGCCCAACAGCTTGGAAGACCCCGTCTGATGAAACTGAAGACAGCGGATGGCAGAACTGTGACCTGAAGGTTCGAGATTCTCGAGGAAATAAAGAGCTTTTACAGAGACCTTTATGCATCACGGACAAAAAGGCCGACGAGTAGGACCCTACTGATTGTGACCACCGAGTCCCACTGTCGCGCCACTATAGCGAGGACATTTCGGACATCGATCAGGGCGAGGTGAGGGCGGCTCTCGGGCAACTTAAAAACAACAAGTCCCCTGGGGAGGACGGAATTACAACTGAACTACTGAAGGCGGGGGGGGGGGGGGGCTCCGGTTCTCAGCGAGCTGATGAGTTTGTTTAATACCGTCCTCCAACAGGGACAAACACCTGAAGCGTGGCTCTGTTCTTCAAGAAAGGTGATAAGACCTTGCTGAGGAATTACAGACCCATCTCACTCCTGAGCCATGTTTACAAGTTGTTCTTGAGAGTAATCACAAACCGCCTCGCCGGAAGGCTCGACGAGTTTCAGCTAAAGGAGCAAGCCGGATTTCGAAAAGGCTTCAGAACCGTGGACCACATCCATACTGTACGGCAGATTGTGCAGAAAACAAACGAGTACAATCAGCCGCTGTGTATGGCTTTTGCGGACTACGAGAAGGCCTTTGACTCTGTCGAAATAAAATACTCTTTATCTTTATTTTACATGCTTCTTTATGTAGGAACGAGAAATCAAAATTGGGCATAAAATATGCTTCTGCGTCTGCCTCACACTTCGGAGAAACAGGTTTAATTATATGTATGTGTGCTTATATGTGTGCTGAAAGACATAATTAATAAAATAAATCACTATTCAACTGCTCATATCAAGTAGAATGACACCTTCGATATAACATTTTTCACGAATTTTAAAAGCATGTAACTAAAAAACCATAGCACGCACAGGGTTAATGTAGTAGTATTTTTTGCTAGAAATTGTGTGTTCTATGCGAATATCACATTTTCTTTTTCTGGCCGGCACTTTCAGTTTTTGGTCCAAAATGAATGATGTCCTTTGGTTTTTGTAGCAAACAGGAGTATAAAGCTATTGAGAAAACTAAGCTGTAAGCTAAAAGTTAACGGTAAAAGCACAGAGCACGGAGTAGCGTGGGACGAGGCGTTTAGATTAATAAACTGATTGAATTCAATGAGCACCCCACGCATTTTGCGATGGCTTTTTATTTATAGATTTTAATTTATTGTGTTGTTTATTGTATTTAACCGTTATTGAAAATCATATTCATTGTACATTCACAAGGCCTCTTCTACGAAGAGACAGCGCGGGTCGTGAGTTCAAATCCCTCATTATACTCTTTAGATACTTGTGTTAATAAATTTACACTTTTAATAATTAAAATTGAGGTACAAATCTGACTTAAACCGAATAAAGGCACCATTTCACTCTCTAAAGGTAGTTATTTGGTCCTGGGGTATCCTTGCAGTCCTGGGGTATCCTTCCAAGGGCTTACCCGGGGCTTGTTATAGCTTGTAGGTTGTCTTGGTAGGCTTGTTATAACAGCCTAAGGTTGGGAGCCCCGGGTAGACCCTATATATTTCACGTATCCTGCCCGTTAAAAAAATAGGGTACCTAGTTATTTTGAAAAAGCTATACCCTTCCTTTTACCATTATAAGGGATGGCTATCCTTAAAGTATTTAAGTTTCTTTGTGTAAGGGTTTCGACTGGGTGTTCATAGAAATGTGAGTCAGCCGGTTATTTTATTCATTTTGAACTCTAATATGATGAGGGCTACTTATCTACAATTATGATTGCTAACTGTCTCTTGTAGTAGTAATGTACTTACTGACTAACTTTTAAAAAACTAACACTATCTACTTAAGTATAATCCCGTTATACCTCCAGCGAGACATCACACTAATTCTTTTTTAATGATCCACAATAACTTAATCACTACAAAGTGCTACATTCGATTCCTAGAATGAGGTTCTATTAAATTGTTCGTCATCATGACTCACTCATTTTTCATATGTCGGTTAAGAGTAAAAACTAACCACTCATAAGGAACTAATATAAATACATAGGTAAGTATATATTCCATTTATCAGATGTGTACTTACAACCATGACAAATAATGTATTGTATAACCCGATCGCTCTAAGTTTGTCGCTGGCGTAGACGCTGGTGTAGAGGTGTAGTATGGGAGGATAGCTGCAAACTTAGAGCGAACGGGCATTATGTAGTAAGATGTGTAAAATAATTTACATAATGACTCATAGTGAGGCGAATGAATGAAGACCTTTACTCATTTTTCTCGCAGATGTGACCTTAACATCAACTACAAATTATTATTGAATATCTTTGATTTTGATGAAGTTTCTAGCGAAATTGCAAGGTCATTTTAAATTGGTTTACCCGTTCTTGTACCACCATCAAGAAAAATAGAAAAAATTCACCCATGAGGGGTTAAAGTTTAAAGAAGTATGTTACGGGCATAGTCGGGAGACGCAGTTAGGGGTCGTCCATTAATCACGTGAGGCTCGAAAGGGGGGGGAGGGGGTCTGACAAAAATCACGAAACATCACCAGGGGGGGTGGGGGGTGTAGTGAGATATCACGTGTATTTATTTCAAATAGCAACTTTAAAACCCTAAATTTGAGATCACTGTAATTTCTGAACAACAAAACCTACAATATTAAAACTTGTTTGGAATAATTCATAAAGCACTTAATTCCTTTCTTACATCAGAAATTAATTGAAATCGGAATACATATGCGTTGATCATACAACACAAAAATCATTTTGTTTTTCATCGTGTCTCCCAAAGGAACCGCGCAGAATATCGGCATCAATCCGATCAATAATAATCTCAAATTATGTCAGTATTATTTAATTGGTACTATCCATAGTTTTGGCGTGATACAGAAAGACATAGTTACAAAAAAAAAACTATTTTAGCTTCAGGATCGGATGTAATGGATGTTACATAGATAGAATGTCTAGTAAAAAAAATATCTTGGCAAATAATTACCAAATAAATTCGACCTAGGTACAGATTTTCGACTCTCTATAGCTTTATTATAAGTTATTTATATTAGACTAGCCGATGCCCGCAGCTATGACCCCGTCCACCGATGATCATTTGCTGGTTCCGGAGATGCCTTCAGAGCCCACCGGCTCACCGCTCTCTGGTCTCTACCCTCTCTGCTTTCAGAGAAGCGCTCTAAGCGGTGCGATGCGAGCGAGAACCCCGGAAGTGTTGGGAGCCCCCAGCCGGGCCGGGCCGACGTGAATAATCTTTGGATATCCATGCCGTCTGCAGAATGAGGAGGGACACCGCGGGGTTTACTGGGTAGGACGGTCCCTTTTCAGAACCGGGAGCCCTACACACCATCTCGGCTGCCCCCGCAGCTAGGATGATAGTGCCAAACCTCATTCCCCAGTAACAAAAAAAAACGCAGCTCAGTCCACGTGGATATCGATAGTCGTGACCAAAAGTATAATGATCGCATGAAAATTCAACCTTGATTATTGTACTTTTGTTCATAACTTCGCTTCGATTTAGCCAACTGCGATCAAACGAACGTAAGATTGTAAGCTTGACAAACTGACACCTTCTTTATTAGCTCCAAAATAATGATTATATAGAAACACGACGGGAGTAAATGCAAAGGGAAATATATTAAAATATTAATACCATATCTGTCTCTATTATGTGACGCAAACGAAGTTGCGCGAATTAGCTAGTATTCGTATAGAAGTCTGGATAGATTATAACAATAGAGACTTCTATGTATAAAAATGTAAAAAAAAAACTTTGTAGTTACTAAAAATACACGTGATTCGGCCCAGGGGGGGAGGGGTAATCTGTAACCTCACCAAATATCACCAAGGGGAGGGGGGGTCCAAAAAATGCCCAAAAAAACCTCACGCGATTAATGGACGACCCCTTAGTATCCTATCTTACTAATATTATAAATGTGAATGTTTGGATGTTTAGATGATTGGATGTTTGTTACTCAATCACGCTCTAGCGGCTAAACGGATTGGGCTGAAATTTGGTACAGAGATAGCTTATTAGTCTGGAATAAAAATAACTGGCTACTTATCTTCCCGGGAATATGACGGAAAGCGGGAACAGGTACCGAGTTTGACGTGGGCGAAGCCGCGAGCATCATCTAGTTTAGTATACCTACTCCCATACTTACTTGTAACAGTTTTAAAAAAAGTAGCAATTATACCTACTACCTTAAACTCCTATTATACCTTTAGATCATCTAACCACAGGATGCGCCTTACTTTAGCTACCAAATGGTCTATTGGCTTTATAAAAAGCACTGTACATCAGTACATCATTTTATATAATTAAACTAGTACATTTCATTGTAGTTGACTGTACAATAAAAATTAACACACAACAGCCATTACGCGTTTGTCGATTAATACATTTTTAAATGTAATGAAATTTTATATGTCTTTGTGTTTCCTCCTTCACCCGCTATGAAAACTAGCAGAATATTTTTGTATGCGGTGCGGTGGTTCGCAAAGGCTAGTCCCGTGATATATGGTCTAAGATTATACCCCTCTAAATTGGGAGCTTTCAAAAGTTTTTCTTAGAAATTTGACTTCTCTAACACAAGATAATAATATAGATGCTTGGTATTGGTACCACTTTAATACCTCACGACTCACGTGGAAAGCGTTCATAGAAAAGGCGTTTAACTTGCTATGGAAAATTGCCCTATATACCTAAGTAACTCGTAGCTATATAAGGCAAAGTTCGATTAAAGCTGCCTTTAGCGTATGCTTAGATTGTGGAATGAACTCCCTGCAGCGGTTTACTCCAAAGTCTGCAGTATGAGGTTCATCAAAAGTGGACGAGGGGGTATGGTCTAGTAGTTCGTATGCTTGTGTGCCACATAGTGGTATAAAAAAGAACAAAAAGCGCTTCTTAATAAACTGCTATGATTATCTTATTTTACTATGATTAAACCGATGCATTTGCATAAAATAAGATAGGTAATTAAGATTCTGTATTAAACAAGTATTAAACGTAGGTAATAATGAACAATGTGATATAAGTAGTATTAGTATTATGGTATTTTATCTTTAGACACATATTAAATACTAGGTAATTACTACGTAACTTTAGACTCTGAACAAGACTGGCTATAACGATGTTTTAAAAGTTCTTAGTCGACAACAACATTAAGGATCATCCACTGTGTTAAATTGATTAAATTAAATTAATATTCAAATTAAATGCCAATGAATACACACCTGTCGCCACAGCGATGATTAAACACAGAAATCTCAACTGGTAACGCGCCATATTGAAATACACTGAAAGAAAAAAAAGGATTGTTTTTTTTTTTATAACGGGTGTTTTTTTTAGAGGTATAGAACTTTAAGTTGGCCTAGCTGTTTTAACCGGCGGTATTTTTGTCAGCTGTAAAGTGATTTATGTTTAGTATGGTTTGGCATTTTAACATAAATAGACTGAAGCCTGAACAATGCTTCCAAATGCGTATCGTGATTTTCATAAGCGAATTTTCTTTAGCGGTGCAGCTCACTTTTGGTTGAATGGATACATCAATAAACAAAACTGCCATATTTGGGGTGATGATGATCCTCAAGTGTATGTTGAGACACCGTTACATCCAGTAAAACTGACTGTGTGGTGTGCTTTATAGGCTGGTGGAATAATTGGTCCGTACTTCTTTAGAAACGATGCTGACCAGAATGTTACAGTCAATCGTGACTGCTATAGAGCGAAGATTACTGACTTTTTCGTTCATCAATTGAACAACCATGATGTGCAGGAGTAGTGGTTTCAACAAGACGGCGCAACATGTTACATAGCTCGTGCCACAATTGATTTATTGAAGGAAACGTTTGGTTACCGCATAGTTTCACGTTTTGGACACGTGGATTGGCCTCCAGAGTCGTGCGATTTTACGCCACTTGACTATTTTCTGTGGAGATATGTGAAGTCGCTCGTCTACGCCGATAAGCCCGAAACGATTGACCACTTGGAGGATAACATTCGGCGCGATATTGTCGCTATACGGCCACAAATGTTGGGAAAGTCATCGAAAATTGGACCTCTAGATTAGACTACGTCCGAGCCAGCCATGGCGGTTATATGCCAGAAATCATATTTAAATTATAATGCCAGAAGATTTCCTTTCGAATAAAGTCATTTCCATATCAATAAAAACAATCACTTTCGTTTTATTCCATTTCAAAGTTCTATACCTCGAAAAAAAACACCCTTTATTTATGCTATTATCGGCATAAACATGTATAATCAGATTCTTATCAGTAATGTTCATAGATATTTTAATTCAGTGATAAGACGACAAAGGAAGTAGATAATACGTGATAATACCTAACAATAAAATACTCGGACATCTAGGTAATATAATATACTTGTTTATTCGTCTAGTACTACATTTCAAACAGTTACTAAGTACCTTTTAGGGAATAGATGGATTTGATCATCGCTAGAGACCCCACCCCATTCGAATACATTTTAACCGGTCCGACATTAAAAATACAACACAATCAATAAAAATAATATTGCAATGTATCCGAATGCTGCAAAAACGAGTAACTTTCGCGATGGCCAAAACCAGTTTTGTAGAGAGCGTGTTTGGTCTAAAAATACCTGGGAACCGCTTCGGGGGATCACGCCTTTGGAAGAAACACTTTTGCACAATCGATTTAATTTACTATTCACTCGATTTAGACACTAATATCGATGTTATATGCGCGTACGCTGTAGACACGAGCGTTCGACTGCGTTGTCGTCCGGTTGTATGCGCGGACGCGGAACGCCTATTCGTTCAGTGAGCGTAAGTGCCGGGCACAAAATAATAAGGTACAGAGAGCAATCTCATGTAATAAACTTTATTTTTCATACCTGCCCACGGCTACGCACACTCGGGCTCAAACCAATATCGTAACGTTGAGCTATATAAGACTATCGGAATTATTTTTAAATATGGGCTCCGTACACTGTCAAGATAAAGATACTTGAGTCAAGTCTGTTGAAAATGACACAAATATGAAAGAAAGTTCTTTAGTGTGCGTGCTTTCTTTGCACGTGTGTGTGCATCGACGTGTATGTTCACATTTATCGTCAAGTTATTGATGGTTTTGACCGTGTCCGGAGCCAATTAAAATCCTTTGACCTCGTGTCCATGAACTCTGTGAGCGGTGTATATCTGTGCGTAGCCCGAGCACACATTGTACTGCTCGTTTGCTCTAACTTTGCCGCTCGGCTCCATACTAAAGTCGAATTTTTAATTAGACGAAGTAAATTGACAGCAACTAATGTCACTTCTTCTTATAATGTTGCGTATTTTCTATGACGAAGTGACATTAGCTACTGTCAATTTACTTCGTCTAATTAACAATTCGGGTATACGCCTCTACGCCAGCGGCAAAGTTAGAGCGAACGGGTAGTATGTAGTTTGCCTTCTGTACCTTATTACTTAGTGTGCGGCCGACAGGAGCCTGAGACGCTGACCTCACTTATACAGGAAACATGCTAGCTGGGAAATCGTTTGGATATGGCAAAGGTGAAAAGATGTCCATTACAAGCGACACAATCCGTAAAAGTAGCTAGCGGATACATAATTTATTGCATTTCCGATTTGTAAAGAAAATGTTCGTGCTTTAAAAATAAAAGAATAGCAAAGCTTTTATCATTCCTAAGTTAGGTAGGTAAGTACTAGTTGTATATACAACAAAGCGGCAGACAAGCGTACGACACACTTGATCGAAAGAGCTTGCCGTAGCATGAAAGTTTGAAATACTGCTCGTGAGCTCTAACTTTGCCGCTCGGCTCCATACTAAAGTCGATTTTTTAATTAGACGAAGTAAATTGACAGCAACTAATGTCACTTCTTCATACAATGTTGCGTATTTTCTATGACGAAGTGACATTAGCTACTGTCAATTTACTTCGTCTAATTAACAATTCGGGTATACGGCTCTACGCCAGCGGCAAAGTAAGAGCGAACGGGTAGTATGTAGTTTGCCTTCTGTACCTTATTACTTAGTGAGCGGCCGACAGGAGCCTGAGACGCTGACCTCACTTATACAGGAAACACGCTAGCTGGGAAATCGTTTGGATATGGCAAAGGTGAAAAGATGTCCATTACAAGCGACACAATCCGTAAAAGTAGCTGGCGGATACGTAATTTATTGTATTTCCGTTTTTGTAAAGAAAATGTTAGTGCTTTTAAAATAAAAGAATAGGTAGCAAAGCTTTGAATCATTCATAAGTTAGGGAGGTAACTGTATACTAACAAAGCGGCAGACAAGCGTACGACACACTTGATCGAAAGAGCTTGCCGTAGCATATGAAAGTTTGAAATACCATGGTTTTGATAAGCTACGGTAAACTCTTCATCTCTGGTATATACTTATATACTTATCTTTCGAGCTCGGAAACGTAATAATAACGCTAACAAATAATAAACTAATACATAATACAAATAACGTTCGTAATTGGAAATGCCATAAACGGTCACCCATCGCACCGGACAGGTTCAAAAGTAAATAATTGTAGAAAACGTATAAGCACATAAGTGTTTCATTCAAGATGTGGGTAAACAAGTTCCATCAATCAATAGTATAAATAGTCTGAGTCAGTGGTTCTAAAAGTTGTTGAGGTAACTATGATTTGATAATTTATTAAGACCAACCTCTTCTTAGAGGTGTTTCCTCCATTCTCTCGGAGCAAGTCGTGGATCTACTTACATACATACATATAGTCACGCCTTTTTCCCCGAAGGGGTAGGCAGAGGCATACTATACGCCCACATTTCACCTTATACCCTCCCTCTTCTACCTTATACAAATATGTTAGGATTTATTGGGATGGTGATATTTGTACTCTTACCCGTCGCAACGCGGGACCCGTCGCTACACGGGGCAGGTTCTACTTAATGCTGTCTATACATTTTAAACGGACTAAAATCAAAAATCTGAGTTTTTTGAGTTTTTGACATTCTTTTTGAGGTTCGGTCATAAAAGTGTTAAGGCAAAAGTTGTAGATTTTTTTATTTCCTTCAACTTTGCTATTAAACATTTTTCCATAGGACTTGTGGTCTTGTCGGAAATCGAGAAATCCCTTTTTCCCCCCTTAAAACCCCTATTTTTTTCACTTCCCGACCTCAGATCGCCCGTAAATTATTTTTCCTGTTATTTTTGTCACATTCTCTTTCTTTTGCAATAGGTTTCATTCTACTACTAATTTTCTATATTGTAAAAGCTATCTGCACTGGTCTATCACAATTCACAACTCACACAGCGCATGCGCTGCCCGCCCGATATCCATGTAGAGACGTATACGGTTTTTCGTCTAATCTGGTAGAAGTAAGGAAAAGCAATCCAAACAGAACAAAATTCCAAAATATTACACATTTTTTATTCTGTAATAATAGTAATATCGATGGGAACTAAGATCAGACCCTGCAGTAATTACCTACGACTACTGGCTATTGGTGCAAAAGGTAAAAAGTCCAACAGACACTACCGAAGGGAATTCCTAATTCTACATTTTAGTGTACACTTGAAGGTCGTCACTATAGTTTGGGAAATGCTGGTCTAAGTACAAAAATATGTCGCAACTGGTATATTTGTCCATTTAATTTCAATACATTGTTCTGAAATATTCTGTGTTAACACATTAAATATACAGTTTCAATTTAAGTAGTTTTGTTCTATAAGAAGTGACGTAAGTGTTAATTTTTTAACTATATTACGAATTCGTTATTGTCCCCATTGGGTAATTGTGTAAGTCCTAAATAACACCCAGACTCTATATTTAGGAACTAGTAGAGGCTATTCAATATTTAGCTTAAAAAAAATGTCACCGTCTGCCTGTGGTAAATGGGGTGTCACTCCAGTCTACAGGGCGGTTCAATAACAGCTTGGAGGAAACAAGGGTAAGGGTCCTAAGAGGTACCCTAGGCGGAACCGCAGTCGCGGCCGTGGGTCTGTTGGGAGTACTGGGACATCCTTCCGAGGGCTTACGCGGGACTCCCAACCATAGGCTGTTGGGCGTTACGTGAGGTTTTTTAGTCGGTAGGAGTCCGGAAAACTACAATAAAACTTGAGAGGTGTCAAGGGACACCCGAATGGAACGAAGTTCCTTTCGATTAATTAGTGAAGGAATTGTAATAAAATTTTATTTTTTTTAATTAATAATAATATTTTTTTATTATTATTAACCCCCATTTTATTACCCCCCCTCAGCCCCCTCCCCCCTTCCCTTCTCTACCCTCCCCCTCCCCCCCCCTCCCCGCCTCCCCCCTCCCCCCCCTCTCGGTTCGGTACCTCTACCCTCCATACTATAGCAATAAGGAACTTCGTTCCAAAAAAGTGTCGTTACAACTTTTCGTGAGAATTTTTTCCGTCTAGCCCCCTTTCACAACGCGCGATAAGGAACTTCGTTCCAAAAAATCGTAGAACATACATGGGGGTTAAATCGATAGGTATGGAACCCTGCTACCAGCTAGTGGCGGCTTGACACCCTAAAAGAAACACCGTGTATAATCCTATAATATTATATAGTTATCACTAATTAAATCTAGTAAATCAACAACTATTGTTAGTTGTAGCATTACCTCACCTCACAGTATCAATGCTAACCACTGTGCTCAATGACTCAATATACCGCTCTGCACTTACAGAGAACCCGTTTTGGTGCATTGATTTGATAAAAACTTTCTTTGTCTGTGTAGGGCGCGTGAGACATTCGCGAGGAATTTTACGTATTTTATTTAGCTCTTTTTTTGTTGACGCGTTGCTACTGCTGTGTTCCCAGCCACGAGGGCAGCTGAGACGGTATGTCTGTCGGTGTGTGTTAGAAAGAGACCGTCCTACCCACTATACCTGTTAGAAGTAGAGGTCCTTCTCGTCCTATAGCCGGGCCGAAGGATAATCTAATATACGGCGCCACTTACGTTTGGAGCTTTCCTCGGGGGTGGCTCCCCTGAGGAGGAACCAACTGGGTCTTCTGGTTTTTTAACAAAAACAACTGTAATTCCCACGTAACAAATATCCCTATTCGCCCGTGGTCCACCTACATGGTGTTCGCTATAAAAGATGTTATTTACGTTACAATTACCACGGAAGGAGCTGTAAGGAGTGCCTATAAGTATCTACAACCTAATCTGGTTCAGTCATTGTGTTATAATAATGTACGAAGGTATTATTATTCGTTCAATGGGTCCAGTCGGTTTCAAGGAGCGTCTACTCTACTCATAAGCGGAATTTAATAAACTTTTGGATGAGGACAACGGATTAGTGTGAAACAGAGGATCACAGGTAAGAAAGGGGGAGGACGGACTTTATATGGTAAAAGTAAAACTAAAATAAAAAGACAAAGTTCTAAATGATACATTTTAATTAAAAATAACCGACATTGACTTCTAGAATCTAATTACAATTAAATTAGCAATTTGGAAAACGGCAACAATCTCATGCCATTTTCAAAATTTCTTATTCAATTGGGATAGCAACAGCATTTGCAAAGGATACAACATATTATACACGGCAAGAGAAGTACACTAATGGGCAGTAAGATCACACAGCGTCCAAGGTCCATTACGGTTGGACAAGACGGTGGTCCCTCTTTTGAACATGTCTCTGTTCTGTTAAAGTTTGGCAATTCTGTACAATTATTATATTTCCAATATTTCTTACAACTAGGCTTTGGATTTGATCTCCAGTTTTGTATCCAGCGAGATGGGCCGACGTCTGCATAGCTTCTTATCAGTTTATGAAGCAAACAGTCACAACTGTCTTGATTCTTCGCTTGAGTACATTTTAGTTTGGGCCCACAAAACTTAAACTTGTGAACTTTTTTCCGTTTTTTACAACGCTTTTTTCTTTTATTTTCCTTTAAATTGTGTAAATATACACTCAAACGATTTTGCATTGATTCTAAAATTGTTATAGCTTTATTTTTCTCCTGTGTACATTTTTCTAGCCTACTAAGCAAACATTTTTGTCGCTTTTCAAGTTCTTTTTCTTTTAGTCTTAGTTCTTGTTCCTTTCTTATTATTTTTGATTCCCAATCATCTGTATCTTCGCACCCCATACTGTTTAACTTGGTATTGAAATTTTATCTTATGTTTCTTGATAGTTATCCATATTGTAGGTTTGTAATTTACTGTGGTTGATAAAAAATTAACATTATTTTGATGATTTTTATCCCATTTTGTTTAAAGGTTATAAAAGTACAGGCATGTCTAAAATGATGACTGAAGTAAATTGTCTGAAATGATAACAAGTGGATGACATTTCAATTATTCCATGACAATACAAATAAGTTTTAGATTCGACGTTGGCAAACTTGGTGAATTTACGAACGAATTTTAAAAGAATTTTCATCTCACTACTTACAAGAAAGGGATATTAAGTGTATGGCCCATGTAGCTCAAATTCTAAACCTATGATACGGATATTATAATAAATAAGAAATTCTTATTGAATTTTCTCTTAGAGCTTTGCGGTTGGACCTTAGAGCAACAAGTTCCACCCGTTATGTTAGCCCATGTTGATAGATGGACAATTTTTTGATATTTGCTTAGACTATGAAAACTCTTTTATGTGTTACCTCGGAATTAACCATAATGATAATGATGAACAATGTTTATGTCATGGAACACATTGTTGTGACATTCCTGGCTATTTTTTGTGTTTCATGGTCCCATCATCTAATATTTGTCTCATAACCTGAGATAAGTTTTCCTATTCTTTAAGAATGTAATAGCTACCTGTACATATACATTATGGGTACATAACTAAAATCTACCCTCTCTAAAAAGTGGTTCAAATCATCAGTTCCAAATATATGCAATATTATTCAACTGATACGTGCTAAGTAATACTTTACCTTTCGACATGGAATCTAACCACAGTGATGCGGATAAACAGATAGAAATATTCACGGCAGAAGAAACCAAGTTAGAACTGAAAAATGTTGAACAAATTAACCGAAAGGAGACTTTAATAAGTCCAGCAAAAATAGATGCAAAGGAAGTTAGAGTATTAGTAGGATTGAAATTATTACAAAACCATGTAAAGAAAAGTATAAACCAGTTACACAATAAAATTAAATTCAACATGAAGAAAGCAGGCTCTAAGAAACAGAGAACTATAGATTGTAACACGATAAGCGTACAAAGATTTTGGTCTCAGTTTGGTGGGCAAAGTAGGGTTCCAGGTGTCTATTACTGTTTTCGTAATAGGTTTCCGTACGCTAATACAAAAAGTAAACATAGGCGTTGTGGTACAAGCTGTGACCCAAATAATGGGTATGACGATAATGAATGGGAAGACAATTATGGCAATGGCTACAGAAAAAGTTACGGAGATGATTATGGAGATGGTTACGGAAATGATGACGAATGGGATGACGATTATGATCGTCGACGACCACCTCCAAAATCCAATTCTATAGACAAGGAAGATTGGATCCGTTGTTTATTATTTACGTTAACAATTATACTTTGCTTCCCTTGTTTGGTATGTTGTGTGTGTATGACTATTGGCAGTCATATATATTTGGATAAGAACAAAAAGTTTGGAGAAGATAAACAATAATAGCGTTCAAATTTATCGAGTTTATTTATCATTGTTCTAGTCCATATTGATCCCACGACTACGAATACATACACTAAGCAGCGTTCCTTGGAGCTACAAGGTAGGGCTACTTACGGTTTTTGAATCTATTTAAATTGTCCGCACTTAATCCTTGAAATATGTCGGACGACAGCTTAGAAATAGAAATGTTTAGCAATTCGTTATGATTGTGCTTTGAAGTACATACAAAGTAAACTCTTTGGTCATCACTTCTTGATCCATATGACGTCATATAATAATATGTTGTTCAGCTGACACCTGTTGTCATAATATACTTTGTTGTTATAAATATTTGTCGTCAAATTTTGCTGTGTATGTTTTCATATTCTTTCATTTTTACTATTGAAAGAATGTGGCCATCTACAATAATTTAGGATTGTTATAGTTAACCATAATATATAATATGGGTACTTGAAGTAAAGTGAAATTATTTACAATATGCTAGCTACAATATGGATTAGGTACTGCCGACATGTAAACACCAGATTAAAGCGTTAAAACTGAATTGATACTTTATCTTTCGTCATGGAATATAACCACAGTGAAGCCGATGAACAGCGAGAAACAACCACGGCTGGAGAAACTAAGTTAGAATTGAAAGGCGATGAAAAAGTAACGCAAGCGGAAAGTTTACGTAGTCATTCAGACTTAGATGTAAAGGAAGATAAAGTATTAGTACGATTAAAATCATTACAAAAACATGTAATGAACAGTTTAAATCAGATACACAAGAAAATGAAATGTAAGAAAAAGGAACCAAGCTGTAAGGAACAGGAAACTATAAATTGTAACAAGATTAGCGTACCGAAATTTAAGTTTGGTGGTCAAAACGGGTTTCCAGATGTATATTACTGTGTTCGTAACAGAGGTCCACACACCGATATAAAAAGTAAACGTAGGCATTGTGGTCCAGACTGTAAGTCAACTGGGTGGTATAACGACAGTGATTGGGACGATGATTATGGAAACGATGATGATAATGATATGTACGAAAATGATGATAGACATTATTACGGAAATTATGACGGATATGATGACGAATGGGATGACGATTATGATTATCGACGTTCTAAACCAAAATCCTGTTCTATTGATAAGCCAGATTGTATTCGCTGTGTGCTATTTACGTTAACTTGTATTTTATGCTTTCCATGTGTGATGATTTGTGTATGTGTTTCTATAGGCACTCATTTATATTTGAATCGGGAGAAAAAGCCATTGCTGAGGCAGAAAAGTAAAGAAAATAAATAATTAATATAGTCAATAACATTTTTGAAGTTATTATTCACCCTAATCCTAGATTCCACGTAGAACGGCAAATATAGGATGGTGTTACAAGTGCTGGTAGTATGTAGGTGTAATCCATGGGAATTTATCTCCTACTACACACAGGTGTTACTTTAATGCACTTTTCTGCTATACACAAAAAGGGCGTAACGCACATTTTGCACTGAGACGTTGATAATATACGATGATGGCGGTGGCTAGGTAAAGCTCTTGTCTTGGAGTTTTTCAAAACGTAGAATAAGCTAGGTAAATCAAAAGAAAGCACTGCAGACTGCAGTCTCCCAATGTAAAGGCGTGATGTAACCTGAGATTTAAAGTCAAGATTATGAATGGCTACTGGAAGATTCATAGTACATAAGTGTAAATTCCCACTGTAGTTATGACAAGCGGTGAATCATTGTTATGTTAAAGTACGACCGACTGACTTTTGACCACGACCACCTGCCCAGGCTATCTAACTTGTAAAAAAGTGTATACAAAATTTCAGATTAATCGGTTGACAGGAAGAGGGTGAAATTTGAATTACTAAATTTGACCCAAGAATAAATAAATAAAACAAACGGGGTGAGCTAAATAAAACCGTTTAAAAAGGGACGTTGCGGGATGTGCACACAGAGAAAACAGAGAAAAAATATTAAAATTTGAAAATATTTCAGCCAGTTGACTCTGCATACTTATTACCTTTTTTTGTATGTGAGGGCAAATCCTCATGTCCTCATGTATGCTATGCCGGATTTCTACCGACTAAAAAACTTCACGTAGGTATGCTTCCTAACAGCCTACAGTTGGGAGCCCCGGGTGAGCCCTCGGAAGGATATCCCAGGACTCCCAACAGACCCACGGCTACCACGGCGGCCTCGCCTAGGGGTGGGGTTTGGGTGCTATCCCGCGTCTTTGGGGTGTTTTTCGGGTGCTATCCCGCATCTTAGAGGTGGGGGGGGGGGGCTGCATAAGATAGGATTTTTTATATTAAAATACTTCTAGGTAGGTAACCTAGATGTTTTTTTTAATCCTACCTGTTGGATAGACCTTGAGGCTAGCCTTTTGATGGCTACCTGTACAATTTAAAAGTTTAGGCTTGATGCCCTCAACCCTGCCCTACACAGCTACACCTCCTTCGTAGCAGTATAAAAATTATGCCCGGATGACAAATTCCTTATGAAACTAAGAATCCCTCGCAGTGTCATTGCCTTTAAATTTAAAGCATTGTAGTCCGTCATTTGGTCGAAAAAATAGAGGTTACCTGGAAAATTTTCCGGGAGTTTTGAAAATTGGCAATTTTATAGATTTTGCTATGCTCTTTCTAAATTTCAACTTTGCCACCTCGTATGTTCGCCGCTCGCGCCGCCCGCCATATTGAAAAAAATGGCACCCAAAAGCAGTTTTTTGATATTAACTCCTTTCCGGCGCATTTTACAGGAAAAACATTCTATACAAAATAAAAGTAGAAAAAAATTCCTACAATTTATGTCATAACCTTTTCTTTCCTAAAATCAATAGTTTCGGTGTACGAGCGCTGGTGGCAAAGTTGAAATTTGGAAAGAGCATATCAAAATCTATAAAATTACCAATTTTCAAAACTCCCGGAAAACTTTCCAAGTAAAAATACCAAATGACTGTACAGTCAAAAGCAATAATATGTATACATTGTCAAGGCTCCTAAAATATGTAAACACCATCGGCTCCAAAACGAAGTGCTCTACATGAAGAGCATAAAATTGTAACCACGAGTTCACATCATAAATATATTATACACTCGTTGCTTCATTAAATTATGTCCACTAATAAGGTAACAAAACTATGTATGCACGTTTGCATCAATAACATGTATTCACGCGTTGATTCATGTGATGTACCTACTCATTTTAGATTCCATTAAATTCCAAATAGATATACTGGCCATTATAAACAATTTTCTTTTCATCTGTCATCCTGTCATCGAGTGTCACTCAAGCTTAAATTGTATTCATAATTGATAAATTTTCTTGAAAGCCATACTTTCAAGAATTGAATTGATTCTCATCTATAATTAATAATAATTATGTAATATTTATATTTTATATAATATTTGTATCCACCAATAATAAGTATACAACTAAAATTTCATAAAACTGTATACAAACAAATTCCTTAAAATTGTGAGAAACGAATGCATACTTTTTTTTTTTTTTTAAACGTGAGGGAAAATCCTCGTAGGATGCTATGCCGGACTCTTACCGACTAAAAAACCTCACGTAACGCCCAACAGCCTATGGTTGAGAGCCCCGGGTAAGCCCTCAGGAAGGATGTCCCGTGACTCCCAACAGACCTACGGCCGCCAATGCGGCCTCGCCCAGGGGGTGGTTCGGGTGCAATCCCGCGTCTATGGGGGATTTCGGGTGTGACCCCGCTTCTAAGGGGGGGCGTGCGTGAGTGCTCACGTCACGCTGCCGTCATGGGCCTGCTTTTGTAAGGACGGTGAGCGGCCCTCTCACCGTCCTCAGCCCCCCGGTCATGGAGGCCGATAGTCCTCGGCGAAGACACGTCGGCGGCGCCCAGGGCGCCGACTGCGGAACTCGGGTGGAAGAGTTCTCTCCCGCACCCGGCCCGCCGCCTCCTTCGCGAGCATGACCTGCTCGCAGAAAGAGGCGGCGCAGTCCCACTTACTCCCGCTGGAGAGCATGGCTCGCACCATGGCCTCAAGCGAGAGAGTGTCCACGCCCAGACCCACTACGAGGACCTGTCGCTGTTGTGCCCACGCCGTGCACTCCACCAGCGTGTGGAGCGCCGTGTCATCGCTGCGGTCCTCGCAGTGCTGACACTCGGCCGTGGTTTCCCGGTGTTTTCGCCACAGATACCTACCGAAGCTACCGTGCCCGGCAAGCATCTGTGTCAACCGGTAGGAGAGAGCACCGTGTCTTCTCTCCAGCCACTCGTCCATGACCGGTCTGACGGCCGCGATTGTGGCGAATCCCCCCTTTGGTTGCTCAAGTCGCATCTTCCATGTCTCCAGGGTTTCCTGGTGGAGCAGGGTCCGCTGGGCCTTGATTTCTCGAGACGCAGGCCTTTGGCCCCGCTCCAGCGCCTCCTTGCGCCATCTGAACAGTGACGCAAGGGCTCTCGCTTCCAGGTCCCATGGAGGGGTCCCGGCTAGGAGACATGCCGCCTCACCGGAGATCGTGCGGTATCCTCTTATCACCCTGACGGCCATCACTCTCTGCGGGCTCATCAGTCTAGCCACATTGCTGGCCGTCAGGGTCTCCGCCCATACGGGAGCCCCGTACAGGGCCATGCTTCGCACGATCCCAAGGTACAGTCTCCTGTAGAGAGCGTTGGGTCCCCTGATGTTGGGCATCAGCCGCGCGAGTGTGGCCGATGCTCCCCTCAGTTTTGGGACCAAACTTCGGAAATGATGTCCGAAGTTCCACCGGCCATCGAGTACGAGCCCCAGATACTTCATCGAGGGCTCGATGCCGATGCTGACGCCCCCCACCTGTAGGCTGGATCCCGCAGGTGGCCCCATCCGAGGTCCGTGGAAGCACAGAGCCTCGGATTTGTGAAGGGCGACCTCAAGACCCAGCCGCCGAATCCGACCCACGACCTGAGCAACCCCTGCCGTGGCCTTAAGTGCTGCGGCACGGTGCGTTGCTCCCCGCGCCGTAACGAGGGTGTCGTCGGCGTAACACGTTACGCCGACCCCTCTGAGCAACGGACCACGCAGCACCCAGTCGTAACCGATGTTCCACAGGAGCGGCCCTAAAACCGATCCCTGTGGAACACCGCACGACACATCTCGCCGACCCGGCCCCAGCCAGCTCGGGTAAGTTATGGCTCTCTCGGAGAGATAAGCCCCGACAATTCGACGAAGGTAGGGAGGCACTCCATGATAGATAAGCGCCTCCCTGACGCAGCTCCAGGGCAAGGTGTTGAATGCGTTGGCGATGTCGAGAGACACCGCCACCACCACCTCACCCTGTGAGACTGCTTCCTCCGTCAGGCCTCTAATGCGCATGATCGCGTCCACGGTGGAGCGTCCCTGACGGAAGCCAAACTGGCTATCCGCCAGATCAGGCCCCACGCGTGTGAGGTGCCCGACGAGGCGTTGTGCAATAATGCGCTCAAAGAGCTTGCACACCTCGTCGAGCAACACGATCGGCCGGTACCCTGATGGGGAATTTGCCGGCCGCCCCGCCTTTCGAATCAAGACCAGTTTCCCTGTCTTCCAGACCTTGGGAAACTGGCCTTTCTCGAGGCATGCGCTAAAGAGCCCAATTAGTCGAGGCCCAAGCTCTTCGAGAGCCAGGACCCACGCTCGGCCTGGAATGCCGTCGGGTCCAGGGGCGGTGTTTCTGCGGGATTTAAGCCGCAGTACAGCCGCCCCTAACTCACCCTCGGTGACTACGGGCACGTCGTTCTCACTGCCTTCCGCGTTGGGCGCCTGAGACGAAGCCATGCGCGGAGAAATGTGTTCCTCCGCTCTCGATGGGAACAAGGAGTCCAGGACCTAGGATCTCCTCCAGCCGCTCCGGCTGGAGACTCTGAGTCAGTGGGGGCGCCTTAGGGCGTAATTTGCCCCTTACCATAAGGTACGGGCGCCCCCACGGGTTCCGCTCCAGAGTCTCCATCAGCTCATCGCGGCCCAACTTTTTGGACCGCTTGATGGCCGTCTGGAGGGCCCTCTTGGCTTCCTTGTACCCATCATAAAGCTCCGTCTCTCGGGCTGCCGCATCGTCTGGGCGGCGACGCCTCCGGCGGAAAACGAATGCATGCTAGAGTTCCTGTCTGTAGGTCGGGCACCTTCGCGAACCATACGAATATCACCGATCTAGTTTCTTGGAGAAATTCTTTATTATTCTTTGTGGGGCTTATATAAATGTACAAAAATGCCAAAGTTTGTTTGTTTATTTTCTTTAAAGTGCCGTATAATAAAATTAGTGTTAGTTAATAGATCTCAAACCTTTGCACGGGTTGTTTGGTATCGCAAACCCGAATGTGTTTCAACAGACTCCAAAAAAGAGGAGGAGGTTTATTTTTCTTAATGTTTGTTACCTCATAACTCCGTCATTTACAGATCGGAATAAATTTCTTTTATTTAAAAGGATATATTTCTAGATTGGTATTTTTTTTATATTTTAGTTTCAGCAAAATATTAATATAAACCTATGCTATTTTGAGTATACAGGGTGTGGCGTAAATAGTGGTTCAACTGTCAGGGTGTAATAGAATAGGTGCCCCACTATAACATACTACAATTTCACGCACATCTACCCAAGTGTTACAGAAAAAAAGAACCTTCTTTAAAAAATCGCCCTTTTCTTGTAAAGTTGACTGTAGTTTAAAGGAAAGTAGCTATTTATTATTTCTGTTTTCACTATCTTAAAACTAAATATGTGAGCTATCCAAAAAATATTTCGTTAATTAATTTCCACAACAAACGTTTCAAATAAAAATAAGTTCATATCATTTTTTTCTTAAATTTTTAAGTATCACTTAAATTGTGCAGAGCTTTTTGTAAATAAATAAATGGTTTAAAAATCGTCTCATCTCTCATCTCAACTCCTGATACAACAGACATCCTGATATTCATTCATCTACACTCACAAACTCACAAAATTCCTCATGAAACGGGAACCGAATTTCAGAAAGCAAATAAATAAAAGCGAGAATGGTTACAAAATCCCACGCGGGTGGAGCCGCAGGCGCTATCTAGGTTATAATTTTTTTAATAAATAATATTAATAATGTGGACAATAAACTACCAACATTGAAAATAAACCATAAGATTGAAAATAAACCATTTAAGTGTGATGTTGATTGTGGTAATTTTTCTTAACCCGTTTTTAACTTTAACAGTAAAAATTACTATTTTCCTATTATAGAAAATCCTAATTTGATACCATTTTAAAATCAGTATTACATAGGCATATTTTTAAACGTTTGAGCAGCAACAGTGTAGTAAATTTTTTTAACAAAAAGCTCTGCACAATTTTAGTGATATGTAAAAATTTGAGAAAAAATTGAGATAAACTTATTTTTATTTGAAACGTTTGTTGTGGAAATTAATTAACTATATTATTTTTGGATAGCTCACGTATTTAGCTTTAAGATAGTGGAAACAGAAATAAAAAATGGGGATTTTCCTTTAAACTACAGCCAACTTTACAAGAAAAGGGCGATTTTTTAAGGAAACTTCTTTCTTTCTGGAACCCTTGGGCAAATATGGGTGAAATTGTAGTATGTTATAGTAGGGCCCCAGTTATATTACACCCTGACGTTTGGACTACTATTAATGCCACACCCTGTATAATATTTTTTCAGTTCAGTATTATTTTTGTCTAAGGTTCAATTTAGATTTTTTTTATATTTAGCTCGCCAAACCGTGGCGCATCTAGCGATTGGGGGCCAGTCTCACAGCCCGTAAAACTACTGGTCGCGCCTACTGGTCCCCCCCTGCTGCATCAAACATCGCCCTGGGCCCTGCTGTGCACCTGCTGAACCCAGAACGCAACCCAACCCGGGCTGGGTTACTTGGCTGGCTTTCCACAGCTGCATGGTGGTACCACCGGGGACCAACACTGTACCACGTGGCTGGCAGCTACATGGGAGCCTACCTAAATACGTGGAGCCTCGTACGTTGTACAGCAGGTGTACTGCGTGCAGGTGAGGCCTAGGGGCCCAAGCAACCTCACCTGCACGCAGTACACCTGCAGTCATAAGGACATAAGGGGCCCCACTACTACCAAGACTTAGGAGTCTTGGTAGTAGTGGGGCCCCTTACACCCGAAATAATATAAAAGCAAATATCTAATTTGAAGGTTTTCATCAAAAGTGGATGCATTTATGCAGCACCATTCAGATACATGTTATTGCCGGAGAAGTTAAATATAATATAATGGAATATAACATGAGTACATCATATGAATCAACGCGTGAATTTTTAGCGTTTAATGAAGCAATGAGTGTATATATATTTATGATGTGAACTCGTGGTTACAATTTTATGCTCTTCATGTTGAGCACTTCGTTTTGGAGCCGATGGTGTTTACATATTTTAGGAGCCTTGACAATGTATACATATTATTGCTTTTGACTGTACTATTGGTAGAATAAGATGAAATTAACTCTTTCTTGCCCGTGACGTAGTACGTCAGGTGATAAAATTAATACCTACCTTCTTTGTAACCATCCTCCTTGCTCATAGACACATACAGTCTGCTCAAGATGAAAAGAAAATTTACTGCCATATTTTTAATTGCCAATTTTGATAGCACGTATAATTTTATTTATTATTTTTAAGATTATTTTACATTTTATACTTATGATATGAATAAGTTTTTATTCTTTATAATTAACTTATTAATCTTAAAGGGTCGTATAGTGGTATGAATTTACACAGATTACGTCTTCTAGATTTTAAATCATCTCATAGTAAATCTGAAAAGGAAGTCGGTACAGCTAAAGGTGAAGGAGATGTCGTTGAACGCCGTAAGAAACGAAGTATTAACAAATTCAACAAGAGGAAAGTACTGGATTGCATTGAAGAAGCTGACCCAAGCGTCAGTGAAGGAAACACTAAATCATCTTCAAGAAGATATAGTTTTCTACATCGTCGATCCAGTAGCGAGATATTCAGGACGCCATCACCGAGTAAGGATCTTAATAAAATTACACTAAATAGGTATATCTAAGATGCATTGTGTGTTTTGGCATACACTAGGAGAGGCCGTACGTACTGCAGTAGACGGCCATAGGCTGATTTGAGAGATTGATTGACATCTATAACATTTAAAAGTCCACTTATTTGGAAGGGTTTCGATGTTCTCTATCCTAGAACGAAGTAAAATCCTAACAATACCGTATTGGAAATTTACCAAATTAGGTTGAGGAAGGTGGACCACAGACAGTAGAATTGAGCGTTGGCACTCCCAAAGCATTCTTTTTCGTATATTTATATTACAACCTTCTTAGACACGTTGGTATAATTGATTGAGATATACCTACCTACTCGTACCTATTCAAGGTCTTGTGGTTCAATACAATCAATGAAAAGTAAAGTTTGTATTCCTTTACTATCTTATTCCATAGTGGGTAGAGAGGATTACTTAGACAGCCTAGACATAAGTAGAAACTACGTAGTTAACAAAATTGAGCGTATTGGTCGGTCAGACTATCAGGGCTCTAGAGACGCTGCTACTGCTTTCACGGGCTAGCAACATCGTGACTTTATGAGCGTCTTCGTCGACGAATCCTCGCTGCACTCATGACAAACCTCCCTGTGTTGAGGAGCTGGAGAGATTAAAACTCAGCAAGGTACCTAGTTATTTGCAAATGCAAGAAAGCCACCAGCTGCGAACTAGTTTTCTTCTACTTATACGCCAAATCAGACAACAGGGCCTTGCTTAGAAACTGCTGATGTTAATCTCATTGCTCATCACATCTATCTGGGTTCAAATTAATTTTACTAATTACTGATCAGGATGCCATGGCGTAATTTTTATATTAAAAAGTGATAGTTCTTGAACCCTTCAAAATACCAGTGTTTCTGATAATTACTTATATTACATTTCAGCCAAACTTCAGAATCGTACTCGTAAGAACGCCCTAAGCTTTGAAGATCTGAGCACACCACCTAACACACACAGAAGCAAAGCTAGTCAAAGAAGTCGATTTAACTTGTTTAACAGAGAATCTCTTGTAAAGTTGTATTTACAAGGAGGTGACGTGAAAAGAAATGAGAAACGAAGTAAAAAGGCTTATGAGAGTAAAATAGTATTCAGTAATGAATTTCCTAATATAACTAGCAGTAGAAAACCAATAAACTATAAAAGGAGGAAGCAAATAAGTTTGACAGTACCTGATGACACATTTGGTTTCCTGAATCACAATCGTTCTATCACTTCATGTTATCGTACAACACATAAATTTATAAACCTGGATCAATATTGTGCTGGTTTAAAAAAGTTTAAAAGAGGAATACGCCAGTCAAATCCAATTAAGCAAGCAAATAAAAAGAAAGGAAAACTCAAAACAAGTCCTATCAAGCAATCGAAGAAAACGTTAGACACAAAAGAATGTACATGTAAACATTATCCAGTAAAGGTTCTCGGATCGTTGCCTGAAGTAGATAATTCAGGTTTCTATAATTTGGCCAGAGAGAATGTACATGCTCCTAAAACTACTCACGGAAACAAACGTGGAGTCCCAAAAGATGTTCCTCAAAAAAATCCAGCTGTTAAATTAATCAAGGATGCAAATACTTCGGTTTCGTCATCGTCTTTAGAACCTAAAAAACAATGTTGTTGTGATGCTGCCGTTGGTAATAGTAAAAGCAAGTTAAGATTGCGGAAATCATATCACGATCCATGTAAGTGTTGTCATAGAAAAAGGCGACCTCCTGCCGTAGAAAAAGCTCCTAAGTTGGTAAAACACTGTTGTAAACCAGTAGTGAAGCCTCAAAATGCTAACCTTAAAACGATTAAAAGAGAAGTGTTCAATGATCTACTAAAAAGAGAACGCAATACTTTTTTTAAAGGATTTGTTCATAATGTCACAGACTTCCATGTAAGCCAAAGCAAATACAAAATGACGTCACAATGCATAAAATACATGTTTCTCGGATTGCTCGTCGTAGTGTGGTCGCCTTGTTTACTGGCATTATTTTTGGGGTCAATAATAATGTGCCCACAGAGAATTTCAAGTTCAATGACTATGGGACCACAATCATTAAGACCATTTCCAATTAGTCAGAATTTAACATATAATGTGAAAAGGAAAAGTTCTGTAGCAAATCATCGGAATAAAAGGCCTGTGAATACTTCGGGAAATATTGTTAAATGTAATGAATGTAGAAGAACAATGAAAGTTCCGAGGCGTTACAATAAATGCGGTGTGTCTGAAGTTCAGCGTGTTGAAATCCCAATGGACACATTAGGCAAATATTTAAAAAAGAAGTTGACATCATTTGAGTGCCTTTCATCGAAAACATCTTTAAATCATCATCATACATCAATAAATAATTCCAAGAAGAAATCTCCCACACCAGAAACGGCAGACAGACAATCTAACATGTTGATGAATTTCATAAGAAAAAAATGGCCAACATCTGAATGTCCGCTGAAAAAGAAATCTAAAAGTGACAATAATTTGCAGCAAAAGAGTATTATTATGTCCGCAGTTGCCAGTTGGTGTTCACGTAAAGTATCATCTTTTAATAACCTAATATCTCTGACAAAACTCATTGGGCGAAGAACATCAACAGGTTCTTTTTCTGCACCCAAACAGAAAACTAGATCCTTTTGCCGTAATATTGATCGCAATTTACGGTGTGAGACACCTGATCTATGTTCGAATACTTCAACGAAAGATGGAGTTTTAAAACCAAAACAAGGACCTAAAGTTTCGTTTTCTGATCTACCTACCCGATTTGGATGTCAATATCAGATCTGTGACACGTGCCTACAAAAAGATAAGTTGAGCGACGACTGTATCAGCTCGAAACAAAAACTTAATTCTTGTCTTTGCGGCGATAAAAAAGTGGACTCTTGTGCTTGTCCTGTTACCTCAAAATGCAAGGTAGACCCATATTGTAATATCATACCGTATGAGACTGAACAGAATACTTCTGCAAAACGACAGGTAAATATTGTAACAGAACAACTTCATCGAAATAATGGACATTTTTATCAACCAGATTCATTTCCTAGTAATAAGATCCATCAAAATTCCAGCCAAGTAAATAAATATGGCATGCATACAGCGCCCTATTATACAGTTATGCCATTATATGGAGTCGTGACTGATTACCAAAAAGGGTTTAGTTATCACAATCCATTAGACCAAAAATCTCAATGCATATCTGATAGACACAATAGAAATAATATGAATAAGTCTTCTAAATCGCGTAAAAGTGGCAATTCAACAATTCACCCGAATAATAAACACCATAGTGCCCCGTTGCGTAAGAATTTTACAAATTCAGATTCAGTAATAAGGCAAGAACAAACTCGGCATAATAACATGACGAAGGCAAGAAAAGAGATGCACTCTGCATCGTTATATAATAGAATACCTATTAATAAGTTTGATAAAGTAGAAAATTTAAAAGGAAAAAACGACAGTGTATCTCTAATAAAATCAGCGTGCCCTGCAGATAAATTCCCTACAGACTTTAAACAAAAAAGCAAAATTACCAGAGAAATGTACAATCAGGAATGGAACAGCTGTATTAATAATAAAAAAAGTTTTACGCCATTAAAAGTACAAGCTAAATCGCAGCCAATTCAACCCTCTCCTTATAACAACACCCCCAAAAATGAAAACCAGGTATTAATTAGTAATACCGAGAAGAAATTAAGATCGAGAATGTCAGAAAATAATCCAAAAGAACATTCTTTATTTTCTAATAGCCTAATATCAAACTCATTTCAATATCAGAAATTTTCGCTTGGCTTGATGAAATATAATGCACTCTCAAATTTTAAAGGCCCGTCTAATTCAAGTCAGTATAGAAGTGCTAATACACATGCTTATAAATTTAAGCATCCCAGAAATCATTCTCTTAAAAATAATGTTGCAACTTCTCAAAAACCACACACTAAGCGCACATCGCGAGATAAAGGCATAGGTTCAAATGATTTTTCCCCGAATATAAGATATCCTAAACTTCGTAAACCGTTGAAGGAAATTTATCCTCAAAAGTCAGTAGAAACTTTCGGATATGGTAAGCACAAATCCGAAAATGTTACTTGCCAGAAGTCTCTAAACAGACCAGAATTAAGAACTAAAGCCTATGAGAATAAACTGTTGAACTCGTCGAGGAATATTTCCCGAAGCAGTAGGTATTTAAAGTCCAAAACTAATTCTCGAATCTCTTCACTTGGTAACATGGAAGAACGAACCGCGCCCTGTTTGTATCCTTCTGAATCGTGGAAATCATCGTTATATGAAATCAAGTCCAGTAAAAAAGCTAAGAATGGACTTCAGTATAAAAGCTTAAATAAACAAAAATCACAGATATCTTTACACTTAAAAGATATTGTAATGAATAAAGAACAACAATCGCCATGTAACTATTTTTTTAAAGATTTAACAGATCAATATTATTGTAGAATGCCTAAACCTATAAAAAGTTCGAGTCAATCAACACTAACAAGATTTAAGTTGAAAAATGAATTAGAAAAGCGACTTACATGTTTGGAGCAGCTTCTATCGCAGAACGTATTGGATGATCTTAAAAAAATACATGATGCTCATAGTGGAAGAGTAGTACAAGACTGTATTATATGTAGGATTATTTATATGCGATATAAAATAGGAGTTCTTAACCAGACACTACATAGTCCTGAAGTAAAAAATCCACCATTAAAAAGAAAGGCTAAAAAAGGTAAACTGCTATCAGAACCACAAGATCATCATAATTTACCGTATTGGCCTCAGAAAAAGAAGTTTAAAATAAATTGCAATTCTCCAACATCCTTACAAACCAGACAACTAGACCAATCAGCAACTTGTCCTCGGAATGCGTTAGTTTTGCCCCAATATCAGCAGCCAACTAACGTGTACTTCCAGACATCACAACCTTGTAAACACTGTAAAAAGCTTTTAGACTATCCACAAACTAACACCCGGAAACTAGAAGGCGTGCGCACAGTACCCGAGTGCCCCTTAAAGTGCATCCAGAGACTGATAGACTATATACCTACTCCTTTCTTGCCAGCAATGGTTTCTCCCATATCATCGCAGTGCCCCGTCACACGCGTTCAGAGACCACCACAATATTCTGTATGGCGTGGAAAATCTTATCAGTGTTCTAACTTTCTAAGAACAAGTAGCTCTAATCAAATTTGCGTGCAAAGAGTACCAGATTGTCCTTCCATTGAATCAAGGAAAACATGTTCACCGATTCAACCTCAAATGTCATGTTCTCGTGATGGACCAAAAAATATACATAGATTAGGGGTAGTAAGATCTGCACCACTTGTTGACGATAAACAAGAAGATAAGATTATAAAATTGTCACGAAAGAAGAAAAGAATGTGCATTAAAAAAGACAAAACTGTTAAACAAAAAGCTTTGAGCAAAGGAGTGAAATGTATCTGGCCTTTAAAGAAAGTGGAGAGTCAAACAAGTTTGTTAAATACTATAAAGTTAAAAGGAAAAGACTGTGTACTAAAATGTTTACCAAGATGTGAAAATAAAATAAATAAATCGTGTAGAGAAAAGAGAGCACGTTCCCCAAAATCCAAAATATCAGGCTTATTCATTAATTGCAGGCGCAAAAAATGCAAACGTAGAAATTGCAAGCGCAAAAGATCGTTAATAAATAACGATAAGAAGATAATTACTTTGTTAAAAACAAAAAAAGAAAGGAAAAAGGCGCAAAAGAGCAAGAAAGTGGTTTCGCCACGACGTCCATCCAAAAAGAAAATTACTAAATTGCCAAAAACTAAGCAGTTAAATAAAATAAAGAAGAAGAACTTACAAAAGACTAAAAAGAAAACAAAAGACAGAGTTAAACTTAAAAGAAAAAGGAAGATAATGAAAAGTGGAAAGGGATTGTTTAAGTTATGTTCAATAGGTGTTATAGAGATGATACAGCGGGCAGAAGCATCAGCCTGGCCCATAGATATGAAATGTGATCGTATGTCCATTCACACCAGACGACAAAGACCTTATTTATTCATATATAAACTTTTTCCTTCTATTTACAACAGCTTCTTGAATATTCATAAATTTATTAAGTTCCTTTTAAAATTTACGATATTATGTTTGTGTTCTCCATTTTACTGTTGTATGTTTTGTTGTATGGAGGCAGTAATATGTTGCGGGTGTCGGTAGAACCTATCTGATTCTTACAAAAGTAATAACTTTCATATTAATTTAACCAGTTCATTTGCACTTTAAGCATCGTGTATTAGTAACAAGCAAAATGTAAGGACTAACACTGAATGAATAGATGTAGGTAGTTTAAGAATAGAGCTTTATGAAAAACATTGAAATACGAAGCGATAGCCCAATAACTGCAAGGCTTAAAAGTATTAAATAAAGCCTATTACCATAGCTTATCAGATTTTTCAAATAAAATAAAAAGAAGAACACCCCAAATCTCTATAATTTATGAATAGCAACATCAGAAGAGGCCAAATTGACTGATATAACTTCTGCATAGACGAGGACTCTATAAAAATTTAAATTGCATCTGGTATAATAGGATAAATAATAATAATGTTAACATTAATAAAATAAATCGAAATTGTCATAACTTCGATACGAATCTTTACAAATTGGTAATCAATTATCTACTTATCAATAACATGTCTAATAGTATATTTAAATAGGTAGGTACCAAATTCGTATTCTTATGTCCAATTCACGTTTTAATTTCATCTCTATTTTTACCTATGCTGTTAATTTTAAAAGACGACACTATTTTTCATTTAACATTTGTTTTCATTTAACATTTAAAAAGAATCAAATTTTAAAAACCAAGTAAATTATAATCAATTATCATATAGAATTCCAGCAATCATCAAGTTAAGCTTAATATTAGTTTAATGTTCTAAGAACATACTTACAAATATTTGGAAATAAAGTTAATGATTTCTAGAGATTTCATAATGGCTTTTCACTTTCTCTCTCCTTTATCTTAACATAACACGCCTGTAATTACAGGAGAGTTGAATACAACTTTTTTACATAACCGTGAGACAAAACAATTTCCGTCATTGTTACAGCCTGCATCGTGTTCGTCACATTTTCAAGCGAAAATTTTAAACTACAGCCCAGATAAACACCGTTATCCAGTGGATTGCCTCAAAACAACGTCCCTGGAACCAATTCCTTTTTATACTGTCGGCAACATCCCTGTACCAAGTCCCTGCGCTAGCAAAGATTCATTAGTTCCAACTCTCTCTACTAGAACCACTTATAAAGAATCTTCACCACGTTGTAGTAAACCTACTGCTAAAAAATCAACGGTAAAATGTCCCTGTCCTCCTGCGGAGACAGTAAGGTGCAAATGTCCTCCAAGGAAAAAGGCACCGTGTAAAACAAAACGGGTTACATGTAAGTGTCATGTAAGGCCAAAAAAGAAACCTGATTCAATGAAAAAGCAAAAAGAGAAAGAAATGCAAAAAGAAAATCGATGGAAAGAGAGACAGAGCGAGAAGCAACAGAAAATGGAAGATATCTTAAAAAGACAATCTGAACATCAAAAACTAAAGGAAAGGACTCTACTTGCAAGACAAAAACTAAAAGAAGAGGACATGAAAACGAAGGCAAAGTTTAAGGAGAGACAAAAAGGTTTGAAACTTAGAGAAAAGAGTAAGAGACTGAAAGAGAAACAGAAACTAAACAGGAAAAAGAAATTAAAAGCAAGCAAGGGTTATTTAGTAAGTTGTTGTAGACAAATTGCAGAAATGGAAAAGAAAGCGTTTCCCTCGGGAGTTGGTTGTGAACGTATGTACATTCGCACTTTGAAACATTTACCTTGTATTTGGATTTACGAATATTGGCCTTCTATTTATCCGTTATTTTTAAACTGTTATCGATATCAATTGACATTGATGCGATGTGGCATTTTTTGTTGCTCGGCTATACTGTGTTGTCCATTTGTGTATTGCTGCTCTTATTGTTGTGAATACTGTACATGTGCGTGGCTATAATAAATGTATTTATGTTATAGCGGTTACGTTATAATTTTTCTGCGTAGAAGTCACCCTTGACTTGAACCCCAATTTTATGTTCTAAGTGCGCCTTCACAATAACGTTTTTCCAGCGTAGGCGTACGATGGACGTATGCGCGGCGGATACGCGACGGCAACGCGACGTATACGCGACGCATACGCTGCGTTACTGGGGGATCGTGTACAATCCTGTTCACAAGCGACTTATCCTCGGCATGGAAGTGATTGCTACTAGAAAATAATTATCTTAAGAGTATATTATTATTTGACTTAATAAAAACCGCCGCGCCGGAATCACAAAATTACGTGATGGGTATCGCTTATGGGGTTTTTGAGTGTGCTGAGTAAGAATTACATTTTTTTTTTTAATATCTAGCTCGCCAAATTGACGTCACCACCAGCCTGATAGAAAACCGTGGTCCATCTGGGGATTGGGGGCCACTTCTGACAGTGATCCGCAAGTTGGCGGTCCTGTGATGTACCCTTCACGCTCGTCTTGAAGAACCCGGTATTGTAAGATGAGGGAAACACGTGTGCGGGCAGGTAAATAACAGATAATTTTGCAATACAATATCGCCGCCGCGCCGTATTTACAAAATTTCACGATGGGTATCGTTTAAGGGGTTTGAGTATTCTGAGTACGAATTACATAATAATTTGGCAATCCAATATGGCCACGGAAAAAAATTGTAATAAAGGTGAAGTGGCCATGTTGGATTGCAAAATTATCATGATATTCGTAGTCAGCATACTTAAAAACCCATAAAACGATACCCATCATGAAATTTCGTAATTACAGCGTGGCGGCCATATTGGATTGTAATTTATCATGCAATTCGTACTCAGCATACTAAAAAACCCCTAAAACGGTACCCATCATGAAATTTTGTAAATAAGGTGCGGCGGCGGCCATGTTGGATTGCAAATTAACATTTATTTTCGTATGCATCGTTTTAATTATTGTGTAATTCATGAAAGAAATCGATATAAAAAAATAATAGCATACGGTCCCGAGGCGCCAGCCCGGGTAGTTTTTCCCGAACCACGAACAAAATTTTATTCGCAGTTCGCACTAATCTTCTTTTTTAAAAGTAAAGCCATCAAAAGTGTTTCCTGGTCAGAATCTATTTTGTTAACGATGATACCAAAACGCCAACGAAATTGTGTGACGCTAGCGCGGCGTATAAGTCGCGTAAATCGCGTCTACGCCGCGCATACGTCCATCGAACGCCTACGCTAGTGTGAAGGCGCACTTAAGTTCTTTGAGACGTTACAGAATATTTTAATATTGCACCGCCTAGACATAGAGTCCTAGAGGAAATAAGATTAAGTTTTTTAACGTTTGAATTTAATCCCGGTTTTGTTAGTATTCCCGAAGGGGTGAGCCCTTTTTTCTTTCCCTTTTTCCCGAAGGGGTGAGCAGAGGGATATTACCACTTCACCGTATCGTAATAGGTAGAGAGGCTATTGCTGTGTTAAAATAGGCGCAGGCACAGAAATCAGAGACAAGAGAAATAGCATGACGCTGCGCGTACGTGTTGCCGCGACATTATCAGCGCACTAAAAAAATGCGATTATTCGGGTGTATTAAGTTGGGTACCTAATCAGTGTCATTTTTAAAATAAGAATAGGTAAATAAATAAATAAATTATATAGGTGAACATTCTTACACAACATCATCTTGCCCTAAAGCTAATATAACCTTGTGCTATGGGTTCTAGATGATTGATAGACCTTTCCTATATTTCTAAAAACATCATATATTATACATAGAAAACACCCAAACTCCGAAACAAACGTTTATGGATCACACAAATATTTGGACCGACGACCCGGGAATCGAACCCAGGACCTCAAGTGCGGCAGGCGGTTATATTAACGACTGCACCTTCACGGCAATCAAAAAATATTCTGTTGTAACTGCAAAAACCGAAGTATTAGGTACGAACTGCTTCACAAGTCGTGGAGTCTCATAGCATATCTAAATAGGAGGAGATAGACTAGATAGGAATTTTATATTAAATATAAGTAAATGGTACGTAAGAGAATCAATCAGACCCGGCTCTTACCGAAACCTGCTTTCCGAAGCACATTATAAACGCAATGTCAAGTGGTAACTTATCCGAGGACCAGATAAAGCAAAAGATACTACAGCGTCTTTTACGGATCCCCTTGTGCGCGAGACCAACTCGTACGTAGCATTTTTGGAACTCATTCCACACTCGTTTCCATTGCTGCGATTACCATGCACCAGAATTTCCAGCAATGATCCAGACTTGGCAAAATCCCCGAGCAGTAAAAATATCTTGGAACATTCTTGTAAGTATCGAAATAATAATGAACGGCTTGTCGATTCATCTCTGACCATTTAAGTACAGTTCGGTGACAAAGACTAGATTTAGTAATTAGGGTCTCATTAAGTGGCGTACTACCGTATCAATACTGGGAGCTTTTTATTGAAATCAACAATCTCACCCGTTGCTCTACAGGTTCATTATCACGGAACTGAAGTCTAGGCACTCAAATATATTCTAGTGTTTCTGCCTCTGAGGGAACAAGGGGCGTGAAACGTCACACTACCAATGCAACGCTATCGCGAAGGGACTGTGAGCGATAGAAGGCCATCTTATGATGTTGGCCTTCTGTACGTTGTGCCGTGATAGTGTATAGATCTATTTGATCGAAGCAATACTAAATGAAACTTCGGCATAATCTCAAGCCGAGAAATCCAAAAAGAGCATAAAATGTAAAAGTTAACAGGACATTGACAATGACAATCATTGTCAATTTTGTCATTTGTAATGTAAATATGACAGCTGCAAGGAAGACAAGACAGAAGACAGAGGATTTGTTTTGTAAACTTTAGATTATTCTTCTCAGTGAACTTGATTTTAAAGACTTTTAGTCTTTTACAGTACAGAGTCCTACATTAATAGATTCAGTGATTCTTTTTACGAAGTTTGTGTAGATATTGCTAATAGTGACAAAATGCAGGCAGATGAAAAACGGACAAAACCACCAATTGATTTGGCCTCACTAGAGCCCACTGCTAGAGTAAAACAATTGGCAAATTATGGGGCTATGGTCGATGTAGATCCTAATGTACCACCTAGAAGGTAATAATAACTTACTATAAACTATACTCGTACAAGAGTAATATAAAGCAATGGCTTTACATTATCCTAAACATACCTTCTACACTCATAAATTTTGTGTATTTGCTTTTGCCCTGTCTTTCGAAACCTTTAAAATTTAATTTACGATCACTTATTGGCAAATCCATTGCATCTCCACACAAAAAAATTGTTAACAGGACTCAGATTTTCGTCATCTTATATTGATGAGTCATATTCATACTCTAGTGATTACTTGTACTTTTCTGGAACAATATCTACTTTATGTTCAAACTATAAATCATATGTATCTTAGTACAAAATACTGTCATGTTCAGACTGATCTTATAGCCATTATTGTAGTATTTTCATCAGTTTCAAAGAGTTATTCTAAAAGTGTAATATTTGTTAACACCTTGTTCTTAATAAGACACTGACATGATTTTAAAATAGTACTTGTTAAAGTGTGAAATCTATTCATAGTGTTGTATATAAATAAGGTTAGATATGAACAATATTTTAAGCTGTGAAACTATTTCATGAGTGTATTGTGTTATTATTTAGACCATAACTATAATTGTTTCAGATACTACAGATCAGGCTTAGAAATGGTCAGAATGGCTAACGTTTATCTGGCAGAAGGCAGTTTTGAAAATGCATATATTTTGTACATGAAGTTTATGACATTGTTCTTGGAAAAGATGCGCAAACATCCCGAGTATGCCAGTGTCCCAGCGCCAGTGAAAGCTGTCAACCAGGCCAAGTTAAAAGAAGTTATGCCAAAAGCTGAAAAGCTCAAACAGAAGTTACTTGACCAGTATGCAAAGGAACATGTTGCTTATCAAGAGAATGAGGTATTTAAAAAATCATGCAGTACTTTCCTTACCACAGGCTTATATTTATAGAAGAGTAGAGTGTCATCTACTCACTTTTGTAGACAGTAATTCTGAGACATTCAAATCTACCTAGTCTTCAGTCTTCAGTCTTCTTGGGCTCCCATTTTCCGCACTTAGGTCCGCCAGTGGACCCATTGTACGTGAGTGTTGGCTGTCACTCCAGCCAACCCAGCTCCGACCAGAAGCGCAGGATCCTCTTCGGGTCCTCACACGCCTCCCGGAGTGTTGTGGGGCTGCCAAGTATGTTGACTCTGTATGAAACCAGGCTCTCGCAGTCCAAGATTGCGTGAGCTATGGTTTCTTCTTTCAACAGGCACGCTCTGCACAGCGCGCTGTCCGTGATACCTAAGACATTCAAGTGCTTATTTACTGTGCAATGACCCGTTATTGTGCCTACCATGGTTCGTAGATCACCCTTATTCAGATGTAGCAACGTTCTAGCTAGTTTTGGCCTGGGTCTCGGTAGAGCTTCCCTTGATTGCCTGCAACTTACTGTTTGTGCCCATCTCTTTTCATGCCGCTCCTTCGTGCGTTGTCTCAGCCATGCCCTTACCTGGTAGAATGGTATTGGTATAATCGGGCTTGGTCCCACCGGTGTGGTGCTGGAACCCAATCTGGCCAGTTCGTCAGCTGCATCATTGCCGCTCGATCCGCTGTGACCTTTTATCCACTGAAGGCTTACCTTGTGTGTTAGGGCCAGCTTTTGTAGCCCCTGGTGGCATTGAAGCACCAGCCCAGAGTCGATTGTGGTGCTCCTCAGAGCTTTCAGCACTGCCGCGCTATCGGAGAGGAGCCTGATGTGGTTGTGCTCAATTTTCCTGGAGTCGATTGCATTGGCGGCGTTAATTAAACCTATGCACTCACATTGGAAGATTGACGAATGAGACCCTAAAGGTATTGATGAGTGTATGTTGAGCTCCGGGGAGTAGGTGCCTGCTCCTGATCCGTGGTCTGTTTTGGATCCATCCGTGTACACTCTGAGTTCTCTTATACCGGAGTGGTCCTTGGCGGACTCTGCCAGCGATATATTATACTTACGGTCAAACACGTATGTTTTCGGTATCCTGTCGTTAGGGGCTTCCACGAGAGGTTCATACTCTATTGCGTCCTCTAGTATGCGCCTATGACCTACCCTTGAGCGCGTCCATTGTTTTGACGCCTGAAGTCGTGCCGCCGCGGCGGCCGCTTCCTGGTGAACGAACAGGTCCAGAGGCGGTAAGCAGAGCATTGCCTCCATCGCTGCTGTGGGTGTGTTGCGAAAGCATCCCGTGATGGCGCAACACGCCGCTCTCTGGAACTGCTGCATTTTATCTATGGCTGAAGCTAGTTCGGCCCTGGGCCACCAAACTATTGCGCCATACGTTACCTGTGGTCTTATGACTGTGGTGTAGAGCCAATGTATGATTTTCGGTGAGAGTCCCCACTTCTTACCGATCATTCGTTTGCATTGCCAGAATGCAATGGTGGCCTTACTGATTTTTTGTGTGAGGTGCTTATTCCATAGCAGTTTGCTGTCCAGTGTGACCCCCAGGTACTTGACTTCATTTGCTAAGGAAAGTTTTGTGCCAAAGAGCTGTGGGAGTTTCAGATCATCTATTTGGCGTTTGTTGGTGAACAGAACCATTTCTGTTTTCGTCGGATTTACCGTGAGATCATGTCTGATGCACCATTTTTCGACGATCCTCAAGGCGTTGTCCATCAGGTTTGTTATTGTACCTAGGAACTTGCCACTTACCAGTATGGTGAGGTCGTCAGCGTAACCTACAGTGAAGTATCTCTCTCTGTTGAGTACATCTATGAGCTCGTTCACCACGAGATTCCACAGGAGCGGAGATAGAACCCCCCCCTGCGGACATCCTTTGGCTGCGATCCCTCTAGATGTGGAGTTCACTGTAATTTGTATAGCCCTGTGTCGTAGCATATTCACTATCCAACTTACCACAGTGGGGTGTACTTTATGCTTTTGCAGGGCTCTTTCGATACTTACAAAGGTCGTCTTGTCGAAGGCCCCTTCGATGTCTATAAAGACGCCCAGTGTTGATGATTTACTCTCTAGGGAGTCTTCTATGTACGATACTACCTCATGCAGTGCTGATTCGGTGGATTTTCCGGAGCAGTAAGCGTGCTGCTTTGTGTGCATTGGTATTTGTCGGAGTATTTTCTCCCTTATTTCTCTCTCGCATAGCCTCTCTAGAGTCTTTAATAGGAATGAAGTGAGGCTTATTGGTCTAAAGGACTTAGGATGAGTGTAGTCACTTTTACCTGGTTTAGGTATGAAGAGTACTTTGACTTCTCTCCATGACTTTGGCACGTACCTGAACGCGATGCATCCCGTGAAGATCTTTGTCAGGTGCGTAGTGATAGCCTCTATACACCATAACATAAGGCCGGGGAATATACCGTCTAGTCCCGGTGATTTATATGGTTGGAAGCTTTCGATTGCCCATCTTACCTTGTTATCGGATACTATGGCCCTAGCTGTGGACCAGTCCGGCTCGGATTCGATGGCGCCTTCTGTGTCTTCCCAGTTGATATCTGATTGGATTTGACAACCTGGGAAGTGTGTCTGTAGTAAGACCTCACACGTTTCGGAGTCAGATTTTGTGTAAGTGTTGTCTACCTTTTTTAGAGATCCAATAGACTTATCCGTGTCCTGAGATAGAAGTTTTTTGACTCTTAGTGCGTGACTATTGGATTCAATATTGGAGCAGAAGCGTTTCCACGCCTCTTTTTTTCTCTGACTTATACGCTTTTTGAACTTTGCCTGTGCTAGCTTATAGGCGTCCCAGTCAGACTCTGTTCTGGTGTTTTTGGCTCGGTTGAAGCGTTTTCTTACCTTGGTTCTCAACCGTTCGAGGTCCTTACTCCACCATTTTTCTCCCGATTTTGTTCGATTGTCAGGGACGGTTAGGGGGCACGTTTCCTCATAGCAAGTGGTGAGTGTGTCTGTCACCTTCCGGACATGTTGTTCTATGTCGGCGGTGCCTGAGTAACTTACCTCTGAGTGTGCATCTCCTATGTTTAGACCTACTAGAGTTTTGTATTTTTGCCGGTCCGTTTTACGTGGGTTACGTCTTGGGGCCGTGGGAATTTTGCTCCAGTCCAAGTCGAACATGATTCTTCTGTGGTCTGAGCATGATGGTTCTTCTGATAGTCTCCAGTTTTTTATCAGATTTGATGCTAGATTAGATGCTAAAGTAATATCTATGAGTGTGTGGGCCCTACGAGTGTTGAAGGTCGGTTCGGAGCCCACATTTAATACGTTTAGCTGTGTGGATAATAGGAAGTTGAAAAATGACTCACCTCTACTATTTGTGTCTGCGCTTCCCCAGATGTGGTGATGCGCATTGGAGTCTGCGCACACGATGAGCTCCAGGCCCTCATCTTCGCAATATCTCGTCAACTTGACCAGTTCGTCGTTGGGCACTGCGTCTTCTCCGGGCTGGTAGGAGGACGCTAGTATGATGTCACCGGTCATGGATGTTGTGCTGTCAACAGCGGAGGTGTTCCTGAGTCTAACAGCAGTTAGGTCTCTAGAACAGAACTCATTTAGTAAAGTGGCAGGGATATTGTTAGGCATATAAACACAAGTACGAGGCCCGCTCACTGTAGTATCTAGGAGTAACTTACCCCCAATGTTGGAGAGACCACAGATCTTGTTTTTCGCTATCCACGGCTCCTGGATAGCGGCTATGGTCGACTTATTAACCTCCAGGTGTCTGCGCAGGGCAGCCGCTGCGAGCCGCTTGTGCTGGAGGTTTGCTTGCACTATCGGTATAGTGCAAGCCTGGGAATTACTGGGATGAGGTGGTGGCGGCTGGGAGGTCATCATTGTTGATGGTCTCCATCCCCTCTTCCTTCTTCTTCTCGTCGCTCGACGATGCGCCAGGGGTTTCCGGCCTTGCGGCGGCACCTCGTCCGGCGGGGGCGCTTTCGCTTCTCCCCTGAGTGGCGAGCGACTTAATGCCCGATGGTCCGGCCTTGTCCACGTTGGTATCCACTGGTGGTTGGGCGGCTTCGGTCGTCTTCGTCGTCTCTTCCTGCGCGACGGAGGATCCTATAAACTTGAGGTAAAGGCTGCCCAGCTCGTAGGCAATCCTTTGTCCTCTGGCCTTGATCTTCTCAACGTCGTACATAGGAATCCCGAGCATGAGGAAGACGCCCTCTTCCTGCTCCTGATCCGAGTAGATGTGCCACTCGTTGACGTTATACCATCTGTTTTGGCTCACCAGGAAGGATCTGATGATGTTGATATCCTCCTTCTCTGGGATGAAAATCCCCGCTTTCACTCGCTTCGGGATGTCCGACTGTCTCTTGACGACGAGTCGGGTCCCGGGTACCGGCGAGCTGATGGGTTCGATGGTGGAACGGAGCCAGTCCACTTCTTCTCGGCTTTCGCACCATAGCTTCAGCGTCCCGTCGCTGAAGGTCGGCTTGCCCTTGAAAGCCGGGATGAATTTCTCCTTCCCTGTGATCGCCGCTCGCAGTCCAGCCCTAATCGCCTTCCTGATGCCCTCAGCCTCGTCCTCGGTGAGGTCGCGGGAGGGTTCGGTGGTGATTGCGACGCGGAGTTCGTCGTTGGCCGCAGCGTCGGCGTATGATGTTCCGGGTGGAAGGCTGGTGTTAACCTTCGCCCTCTTGACTGGTTCCTTCGGGGATGCGGTTTCGTTCGGGCGACCCCTCTTGTCGGGCCTTCCCTTCCGAGCGTCGCCATCCGATGGCCCATTTTTCGGCGAGGAGTGCGAGAGTGGTCCAGTCTTTACAGACGGTCTCCCTGCGAACTTCCTGCCCTGAGCGTCGCCTTCCGAGGGCCTATCTTTCGACGAGGAGTGCGAGAGTGGTCCAGTCTTTTCAGACGGTCTCCCAGCGAACTTCCTGCCGTGAGAAGTAGCGGATGCGGGTTTCTGGTCGGCGGTGGCACCTTCACCACGGCTGTGGCTGCTTTGGGTGCTAGACCCTCCAGCCGTGTTTGACTTCTGGCTTTCGCCTTCTGTCATCGCACGGCGGCTGCAGTCCACCTGGGAGCTAGTCCCTCCATTGGTGTCGGGCCTCCTTCCGTTACCACGTCCGCGTTTCCGTTTACGGGAACGCCCTGTCGACTTGTCGTGCTCTATGAGGCGCAACTTGTCGCGGGCTTTTTGACGGGGTGTTCTACCCTTCCTGACGACGTGGCTCCAGGAGCCAGAGTCGCGGCGGGCCGAACACTCAGCGTTGTCGATGGCATTCTTCAGTGCATCGACATTAAATGCCTCGGATGTTCCACAGGCTGAGTTGACATGACTTTCGTCATGCCCAGGGGGTTTGTTGCTGCGTTTAGAGTCCATGCTTGACAACAGCTTGAATTCATCCACCGTGGTGCGCTCACCCTCCATGGAGCCCGCAAACTGGGGACGCTGGATGTACACCATCTACAGTCGCCAAGGCTGCCACGGTAGATATAGGGTCCGGAAAGGACGACAAAGCGAGGAGAATGATGCGAGAGACGCCGCAACCAGCAAAATCACGACCTACGCGCACCACCCCCTGCCCGCCACCCCAACCGAAACCCTAGCCAATGCCATCCTCTTACGGATGACGCAGCCGATTGGTAATCACTGGCTAGGTGAGAACCTCCCGTTTTGGAAGAAATCAGGGCCAAAGACGCGTGTTGACGCAACACTGCAGTCTCAGCAATCCAGGATCCCTTCATCCCCCCTTACGGGTCTCCACGCACGGCACAAACACGCGGGTGGCCTCCCCTCCCTCCGCAACCCCACCCCCCCATCTGATCCGACCCTCACATATTTTAGTGTGAGTCTCGCCGCAGAGCACAGCCACAGATACCCTGCGGGCAGACCAGATTTGTATGCGGGTGGCCTCCCCTCCCCCCCCCCCCGTTTTCCCTAAATCCCCCAAGCCCCCCCCCCAGCCCCTTGCCCACCTAAAACGACCCTCACATGTTTTAGTGTGAGTCGCGCCACAGAGCACAGCCACTGATGTCCCGTGGACACTTCGCCAGGGATTTCTGTTACGTCTATTTCTGAAGGAATTAGACCGATAACGGGTGGCACCGCGTGAAGGATAATCTCTCTGACTTGCCTTGGGGATCTACATGACTTGCACTCACTCCCAAAACCGTTCTGCTTCCATGTAGGTCAGAGGGACCTGCATGGATGGCCTAGGCTACATGCTACACTTACAGCTAGTGCATAAGCGCAAAGCGTGAAAGCGGGGGGAAAGCGCAACCCTGAAAGCATTAGCTTAGACCACACCAGACCTCAAATCTACCTAAAGTTCATTGCAAGATATGTAAGGTAAGTCCTGCTCAATGACTTCAAGAGGGTGAACGGCTTTACTGTACCATGCTAATCAGATAGGTTGGTATAGGATATTTATGGAGCTTCCTTCTCTTTGCCTCATTGTTAGTCAGGAGGAGCAGATTTTGTGGTGCTTTCCAATGTATCCTTATCTCATAAATGTATAAGATTTGCACACCTTCTACACATTGAATGGCAGAAAATATACAAACTTTTTCTAGCATATTCTAGTAGAAAATCCTAAAAGGCTAGCTTGGGCCCTCATTATCTTGATAGGGCCCTATTGCAGGGGTCGGCAAGGCGCGGCTCGCGAGCCGCATGCGGCTCTTTAGTTCCATACATAATTATCATTATAATCATTTTCAAGAACATTATCACCCTTTTATTTTCAAAAATACCACAAAAGTCTTACTAGTAGTTAAACAAGCAAACCCGCCTAATGGTGGTGTGCTGCACTTGAAAGCGTTATATGGAGCACCATTTTCTTTCTAATAGGATTCTTCTGCGATGTCCGCAGCGGGCCATAGCCTAGAGAATATAATATCATAAGAGACGGCATGTCTAATTCTGACAGTCCGTCGCGGAACCTAGAGGCCGCAGTTCTGGCAGAAATCTACCGGCCCAATTCTTCGGTGCGTCAAAATGGCAAACAACCATCTTCGGAAGAGATTGAAAGCTGGCGTGTTAGAGCGCGCAATGATCTCATTCATAAATGGCGCACCAGGCTAGAGCTCGGCGGTAAGCATTGAGCTCGTCTCTGACATCTTATTTATTCTGAGGTCCTGGGTAGAAAAGCGGCACTGACATACCTACCACCTCACACAGCTCCTCACGGGGCACGGATATTTTAGTAAATACCTGCATGATGTGGTAGGCATTGAGCCTGAGGCAACGTACTCACTGCGAGGACGGCGCCGTGGATAAAGCGCTGCACACCCTCGCTTTTTGTACGGAGTGGAGTGGCGAGCGTACCGCTCTAAGAGTCCTAAATTGGCCCGGTCGCGTCGCTGTCTATTATAGTTTACGCTATTTTAGAGAGCGAAGAAAATTGGTTCGGCTGTTGTTTTGACGTCAACGGCAATGAGAAAGGCGCTGCGGGTGCCAGAGCGGGGTGGCCTAACACTTCCAGTATGCCAACCTCGCACGCGTGGCCGACGATGGAAGCTTTATGACAGCCGTGAGACTGACTAAGACACACCCCTCGTGTTCAGGCGTCGCGGCATTGAAGTTTCGGTGGGTAATATTTAGACCCCAGAGTCGAGACTGTTGCAGGTAGCTCTTTAAAACCACCCTGTGACTAACCATCTGGTTAGTCACAGGGTGGTTTTGGAGAATTTCCACCATTAAAAAAATCTGAGTGATTATAGGCAGATGCTATGGCCGTAAGTCCTGGAGACGCCCTTCGAAGAGTGTTCTCAGAGCTTCCGACAGACTTGGTTTGTCTGTATAGCAGGCTTTCCCCGCAGTCTGTTCTATCCCACTTCTTACGGGGGGGGGGGGGGGGGGGATCGTGGGATCAAGAAAGATTTTGTGGCTCTTTAAAAATGTTGTAATTTAAAATAGTAGAGCAAACAATCTGCATCTTCACTCGGTGATTAATCAAAATTTTGATTAATCACCGAGTGAAGAGAACAGTATAAGTGAAGTTTTTCAATATGTGTCATCTACTCACTTTTGTACACAGTAATTCTAAGACATTCAAATCTACCTGTTAAAGTTCAATGCGAGATATGTAAGGTAAGCCCTGCTCAATGACTTCTATCAATCAATGAATCAAGATAGCGTATACCTAAAGGTATAATTATGCTATTTTGATTAATCACCGAGTTACATGAACTATTACAGCTACATGTAAAGATTGATCTCTAAATAACAAAAAATATTTATCTTTGTGTGTATGGGTCTATCTTTTCTTAAACAGTTTGTATTTGTAGGAGAAAAGACGAAAAGCCGAAGAACAGAGAAGGAAGCAAGAAAAGGATGATGCAAAATTGGCACAGTTGCTTCAAGCTGACGAGAATAAAGGCAAAGATGGGAACACAACTGGACCACACTTATTACACACTGTTAGTACCTATTCTTTTTTTTGCCATAGCGTTGAATCAACAGAATAAGAACTCGTAAATCTGAAAATCTCGAAATATGAGGTTAGCTCTAGGGACTACAAATTACCATCACTTACAATACTGCAATTTTATTTATAACACTGAACCAAGTGAACTGTTTTGTTGAGTTCTTTTATTAAGACGGTTCAGAAATTCCTTTCAGTGATATCTACCTAATTACGTACTTTGTTTTTTTTATTAAATTACTACTTTCTAAATTTTTGTGTTGATCCTCTAAATATAAACCAAGTTGTATGACGATAGTGTCATATAGACCGTCTACTGAAGTCTGTTTTATAGATTTCTCGCTGTAGGTACTGTCCGACATTATATCAGCTATTTAAGAGGTAATCTCGATTGCAGTCAAAACCGGAGTCCCTTTTCCTAAACCTTTCATTAAAGTCGCACTAAAACACTTCATTGTATGCCATCAGGACCAATGGGCGGTGTCACCTTCAGCGCCCCCAGTGGATGGGGTGCTATACCCCGATGATTTCGCGGCCGAGACTCCGAGGGCTCCCCCGCATTTCTACGAACCTGTACCGCCTCTTATTCCGCCATCTAGACCACATGCGTAAGTAATAATTTTAATCTCATATAAGTTGTTTATGTAAGGAGTTCCTGAGTAATTTCGAAAAGCCTTCCTTGTAACTGTTCAAAAACTAGTGTCCTCTTACAGAGTCAAATTCCTAGAAAGTAATATTCTTCTACTTTATTAATCACTGACTTTATTAACTATGTTTGGCTTTAAAGTAGAGAGAGTATATATACAGTTACATTGTATCGATAAAAAAAAATTACCCCACTCAAGTAAGCAAGTATACAGCCACCTAACCAAATGTTGTCACCTTATTCTACTGAAGTTTACAACAGGACGGCGATTCTTTATAAGTCTTTAATACTTAGAAGGAAATTTACTGGTGAAATGAAATTTGTCTCAATTTAGAAACGGTAAGGCGCTTTGCAAACGAGGGGGTGGGCCGGTCTTTTTGTCCGCATCGTAATTAAGACCGCGTCTGCCCGTCGATGTCCGGGACTGCCGTCACCGCGAAAATGTGTGTTCGGCGGGCACCAGCGGCGCGGTCTTTTTGCCCTTCATGTGCATTGGCAGTATAGGATTCCTTTAGCGCTATCGTTCGCGGTGAAATTGTCCGGCCCGATTAAAAGTGAGATAAAAACATTTTAACAGTAAAATCTACACTCACGTCGTACTATCGAGAATCAATGCCCACAGGTGCTAAACTCCTAAAACCAATAAAGACTCTTAAACTCAATCCTAATAAACAATATCAATAATTCATACCAATACCTTTTCATTCCCTAGAGCAAACGACAGTGGTGGTTCCCTATATGGCGGTCATATGCGTCTTCGTACGGTACTAGTTCCTACGGCTTTGTTGAGCAAATTCCTGCAACTGGCTGCCAACAACACGTCGAGGAATATTGAAACTTGTGGCATATTAGCGGGAATATTGGTAAGATTTTTGTGTTTCTCATAGTCTCCTTCGTTTTATCTAAATATTTAAAAATGAATCGCTGAATGTGTTGCTTAAATCTTGAGAACAGCTGAACCGATTTCGCTTATTCTTTCAATCAGCATAAGGTTATTATGAATGAAAAATTGAGAATGTAACGTGAAAAATTTGAAATAACTGTAACCGGCTCGGATTGTTTAGAAAAACAGACAGGAAACTGGAAACCGGTAACTGAGAACCAGGAACCGGTAACTTGGAATCCGACACCGGGCACGAGAAGTTAACGTCGGGAACTCCGAAACCGGGAATGAGTATTTCGATATTCATAGTTAAGGCTACTGCCTTAACTATGAATATATGATGAGTTAAGTACTAGCTGACTTAGCAGACGTTGTACTCAACGTCTGCTAAGTCAGCTAGTACTTAAAATATATATATTTTTTTTATTTTTTTTTATACCACTAAGGTGGCAGACAAGCATACGGCCCACCAGAAGGACCGGTGGTCACCGCAGCCTATGAACGTTTGCAACACCAGAGGTGCCACACTCGCGCTGCCGACCCTGTAAAAACCTTCTAAGACCCCTTTTGAAGAACCCCATACTGTAGGCGTTTGGGAAAACCGAGGCAGGGAGGTCATTCCACAACCTAAGCGTGCGTGGAAGAAAACACCTATCGGATCTAACCGTGCTGGAACGCACCGGACGCAGAGTGTGAGGATGAACTCCCTGTCTGTGGCGAGCGGTGCGATGATAGAACGTAGCCGTGGGCATCATATCGAACAATTCCTCAGAGCACATACCATTGTACAGGCGGTAGAACACGCATAAGGAGGCAAAGTCTCTCCTGTCGCGAAGAGGTTCCACACCAGCTGTAAGTACAGGATCGTTGACAATTCTTACAGCTCGTCTTTGCACCGAGCCAAATGGACGAAGCTGATATTCAGGTGCTCCCGCCCAGAGGTGACAGCAGTACTCCATATGCGGCCGCACTTGCGATTTATAGAGAAGCAGTGTTTGCGCCGCAGTGAAGTACCGCCGCGCCCTGTTGAGCACACCTAGCTTCTTGGACGCCAGCTTAGCCTTGTCCTCCAAATGACTACGGAACTGAACGTCACTGGAGATGTCAACGCCAAGGATCCCTATACTTTTGGAGATGGAAAGAGATGTGCCCTGAAATTGCGGCGCTACAGTAATTGGGGTTTGCTTAGCGGTGAAAAAACACGCTTGTGTCTTGGAAGGGTTGAACTGGACAAGATTTTGTCCACCCCAATCGGACACTCTAGTAAGAGTAGCCTCGATTTCAGACACAAGCTGTTCACGATTTTCCTCTACTGTGTCCCGAGAGATACCGGGGCGGCCCGTGTAACAAGTGTCCCCCGTACTGTCGTCCGCATAACAATGAATGCCATCAATAGACAACATGTCATTGATATGCAGCAGAAACAGAGTAGGGGACAACACTGAGCCTTGCGGGACTCCAGCGTTTATGGCCATGCAGTCTGAACCAGCTGTTCAGACTGCATGGCCATAAACGCTGGAGTCAACGACGGCCCTGATGCTTCTACCGGCCAAGAAGCTGGACACCCATCCGCATAATCTCTCAGGTAGTCCATATGAGGGCAATTTCGTAAGAAGACCACGGTGCCAGACCCGGTCAAAGGCTTTAGAGATGTCGAGGCTCACTGCTAGAGCCTCACCCTTACTCTCGATAGCCGCCGCCCATCGGTGTGTTAGGTACACAAGAAGATCGCCCGTCGAGCGACCGTGACGGAAACCGTACTGCCGGTCGCTGAGCAGGTCGTGTTCCTCAAGGTACCCCAGGAGCTGTGTATTAATTACACGCTCCATCACCTTGGATAAAAGGGAGGTGACGGCTATAGGCCTGTAATTGGCCGGGTCGGTCCTGTCACCCTTCTTGGGTACAGGATGTACATACGCGATCTTCCACGACGCCGGGACTTGTCGCATGGAATAGGAAAGTGCGAAAAGACGTGTAAGTACCGGACACAACTCTGGACCACAATGCTTTAGTACCACCGCGCGAATGCCGTCTGGCCCACTCGACTTATGAACGTCCAGGGATTGAAGCTCCCGCCGGACATTCCGCTGTGTAAATTTAACTTCCGGCATGGAAGTGCCACAACTCGGAATGCACGGCGGTATTGCACCCCCGTCGCTCATGGTCGAGTTAGAGGCAAAGAGATTACCCAAAAGGTCGGCTTTCTCCATGGCACTCTGGGCCAAACTACCGTCGGGTTTAAGCAAGGGTGGTAATCCTGACCGACAGAAGTTTCCCTCGGCAGCTTTGGCAAGCGACCAAAATTCACGACTTCCTGAAGGGTAGCCTGCTAGCCGTTCGCCAATTCTGCCGACGAAATCGAACTTGGCCTTGACAATTGCTCTTTTACTGGACCTCGAGGCGGCATTTAATTTGCGATTTACCTCAGAGATGTTTGGATCTGAATTTGCACGAGCCGTGGTCCAAGCTCTGTAGGCAGATTCTTTCTGCATTAGAGCTTCTCTGCAGAGCCGATTGAACCACGGTCGCTTTTTTGCACCTACAGGGATCCAGCGGTTGGGAATGTAGCATTCCATACCCTCCAAGATCCCCTCAGCGACTGCTATAGCACAAGAATCCAGATCCTCTGAGGCAAAACAAAGCCGCCACCACGGGTACGACGCATAGAACTCTCGCAGTCCATCCCAGTCTGCTGACTTGTAGTGCCACACATGTCGCCACTCCTTGGGCCGAGGTGGTTCAGGCCTTGCGAGAGGCACATGCGTCCGAACGACACAGTGGTCCGACGATCCTAGCGGAGCATCCACTGAAACACTGTATCCGTCCGGACGCGTTGTCAGCAGGAGGTCCAGCAATGCACTATGCTCGTTCTCCCTGTCTGGTATCCTTGTATGGGATTTAACCAGCTGGGAGAACCCATAGGTCAAGGCAAATTCGTGAGCAGCTTTTCCCGCAAAGTCGGTGGTCCGGGAGCCCAACCAGTCAACATGATGACCGTTGAAATCTCCCAAAATCACTATCTCCGCGGAGGGACACTGCTCAATCACCCTGTCAGTCGACTGCTGCAGGTGGTCATAAAGGCGAACTGTGTCCGTGTTACCGCTGTGAGACCTGTACACGCACGCGTAGATCCGGGTGTGGCCCCCGTGATCCACGCGCGCCCATAACGTAGACAGGTCCCTGTCTTCGAGGCTTGTAAGACGGCGACAGCAGACATCATCCCGGACGTACATACACACCCCGGCTTTCCGCCTAAAGTGGTACTCCAGCTTGTAGCCAGGGTACATTAAGTCAGATGCATCTTCCGGGCATGAGATCTGCGTCTCCGTCAAGAAAAAAAGGGTCGGCTTCGCAGTTTCAAGATGGTGGTGGACTACGTTGATGTTCGCGCGCATGCCTCTGATGTTGCAAAAGTCCACTTGAAGTGTGGACGCCGATGCCGCTGTGGATACCCTTTTATTTTTCCTTTTTGCTGCCATGGTTGTTTTTTTTTAAAAAGGGGAATTAAGAAGGTTGAGGGGGCGCCTGTGTGCCGCTGGCGCAGGAGACTAAGCGAGGCTCCAACTCACCAAAGGCAGACAAAGGTAATGCGGAAGATTGGCACGGCGTACGGAAGGGCCCCCGGTCCCCCCCCAATGCAGTGGCCGCGTCCACTCCGGTATCCTCCTCCGGCACGACCACAGCACCAGGGACTTTACACAGGCTGCTGGTTCAGCCTCCTGGGGCGGAGATTAAGTGATCCCCAGATTCGGGTTCCGTACAGCCTGCGGGCGGTCAGCGGTCAACCGTTTCACCGGGTCTCCCTGACCGCCGTACCAATACTCCGCGCCTCTATCCGCCAATGGAGCCAGGTAAGCCTCTGGTCTCACCGTCACCGGCACAAAGTCGCCCCAATGAGCTCTGGATCCCTGCTAACCGACGGAGAACATAACCCAACCGGAGTCAGGTTACTATTACCGCGGTCTTCTGCAGGGCGGAGGTACTGCCCCAGGCGGGCTGCTCAACGAACGGAGTACCGTTATGCCCTTCCTCCTAATGTGGGCTTTTTTGTTAATCCCTAAGATATTGAATCTTAGGGATCTCATTGAAGAAGCCACTACTGTACCCTCAGGGTGTAACGTTAGCTCCATGAGAAGTAACGCATATCCCCTAAACCCCGAGGGGAAAAAAATAATAATGAAGGGTATCATACAAAGTAAGTTTTCTCCCACGACACTCTGTATTTATTATATTCATAATGATTTTAGGAGCGTGACCAGTTGAAGATCACTCACGTAGTGGTACCGAAGCAGACGGGCACATCCGACTCGTGCAGTACCAACAACGAGGAGGAAATATTCTACTACCAGGACCAACACAACCTTATCACGCTCGGATGGATACATGTAAGAGATTGTTATTTGGTTTTACCTACATATTTTTAGGGTTCCATACCCAAATGTTATAAACCGGATCCTATTATTGAGACTTCGTGATATTTGACGTTTTTTGGTACGATACCCTCTGTGGGCGAGTCCGACTCGCACTTGGCCGGTTTTTATACCAATAAAGGGCGATTCATTTTGAGTTTCAAAAGAAGCAAATTTCCAGAAAATGTCGTTGCAATTTCACCATTGTCTTCAAAATGTTAGGCATATCTGGCTCAACTTAAAATGCAAGTGCGTGCATTTTACTATGAAATAGATTTGGGTACATTACACTCAAGATAACAGTGAAAAAGCTAGGATAATTTTGAAATATCGCTTCTGGATTAAATCGCTCGTGGCCCGGTGGCCTCAGTGTTCTGTAAACGATCACTGCAGTAAGCACAATTTACTATGGCCGGATATGGATGGGTGACCACCACGTGGACCACTTTGTGACATTTATTTACGAGCGTTTCCGTGCTTCGGAAGGCACGATAAGCCCCGGTTGTCAGTAAAATGACAGTCGTTAAGCCAAGTTGAAGGCCTTATGGGCGGCTTGAAAAATTTCAACAGTGGGTCGTCACAACCTGCGCCCGGGTCGGCAGCGCGTGTGTAGCGCTTCTGGTGTTGCAAACGTCTATAGGCTACGGTTACCAACCTTCCGGTGGGCCGTAAGCTTGTCTGCCACCTAAGTAGTATAAAAAAAAAATCAACCTTATGCCAATATCGAAAGTGGTCCTGAGCTGATGTTAGCAGCACTAGAGGCGCTACACCTGAGTTGCCTATCTTTTTTAAAGAATCCTATACAGGTCTCCCAAAGTGATAATGCGCATAAAAATCTTCGTCACTGTTCGGCAACGGTCGTATTGCATCGGAAGACGATATGTATATAGAGTGGTTAAGTGCATTTTCTTCATGCATAATTTAGTTGAATTATGTGTTTTGTGCTTCTTCTATCGTGTCAGTGATTCACTAAATTGACTTTCAAATAGTATGGGCATAAAACTCTGCCATCTTAACCGCATTGTCAGTGGCCTCGTTAAGATCCTTCTTAGTGCAGGAGACGGGGCACAGGGGACACGAAAGCAAATGCAACATGGACTGCATTGGGGCTCCGCAGTCACATGCGGTCAAGCCTGGGTCCCGCATTCCCCACCTGCATAAATTCTGTCTAGACCGGCCCACCTGAGTGCGCAAGCGGTTGAGCGACCTCCACACCGGCCATCGGAGGTCATGTCCGGGAGGTAGTTTTTCCTTAGGTGGTAAGAAATCAGTCGGTGGTGGGAGTCTCTGTTTCCACAGAGAGGTTCTGATCACCTCGGGTTGCTCACTTGCGGCTTGCGTCTTGTGCATGAAACTCTTACGACTTTTTAAGCGGACTTGAGTTGGTTGGTATCCGTATAGGCAATGTCTGGGGTCTGTTTCCTGTTTTGCCTTCTCCAGTCTGCAAGCGGCGGTTCGTCGTGTAGAAGGTGGTGCGATGCCCGCTAGTGGGTAGAGCATGGTAAGGGGAGTGGGCTTTAAACAACCGGTAATAATTCGGCAGGTTTCGTTCAGAGCCACATCCACCTGTCTGGCATGGGCTGATTGGTGCCACACAGGACACGCAAACTCACCCGCAGTGAAGCATAAAGCCAGTGCAGATGTTCGGAGGATGCTAGGCTCTGCCCCCCAGGCCGTGCTTGTGAGACGTTGGAGCAGATTGTTTCTGGCTCCTACCTTGGCCCTAGTATTCAGGCAGTGGGGTTTAAAGCTTAACGTCCTATCCAAGGCAACACCGAGATACCTTGGACTGAAACAATGCTCCAGCTCAGATCCCAGCCAGTCAACCCTGAGCCGACGCTCAGCATCCCGGTTGCGCAGGTGATAGGCGCACACTTGAGTTTTGGACGGGTTCGGCTTTAGCCCGTTCACTGTATAGTAGTTTTCCAACTCAGTCAGTGCCGAACCAAGTTGTTTTTCGGCTTCCTCGAAAGTTTGGGTTTGAGTCGCCAGCGCCAAGTCGTCGGCGTACAGAAACATCTTTGTATTTGGGGCACAGGGTTGGTCATTGGTAAAGATGTTAAATAACACGGGTGCGAGGACACTTCCCTGGGGGAGCCCGTTTCTTTGACAACGCCACCTACTTTTGTCCGTAGGTAGGTGAACCTGGAACCGGCGATTGTACAGCAGTTCCCCCAGTACCTCCACCAGCTTACCATCAGCAGTCATGGCTTCAACTTTTGTGAGAAGTCGCCTCACGTTCACAGTATCATATGCCGCTGAGAGATCGACCAGACACACGCCCGTAATTTTACCCAGCTCAAATCCATCCTCAATATATTGAGTCAGATTTAGGATTTGGCTGGAGCAAGACTTACCAGGGCGGAAACCAGCTTGTTCAGGGATTAGTGCGGTATCAACTACAGGCATTAGGCGGTTTAGCAATAGCCTCTCAAAAAGCTTGTATGTGTGACACAACAGTGAAACAGGCCTGTAACTTTTAGCTTCGTCAGAAGGTTTGCCTGGCTTCAGGAGCGCTATAACTTTGGCTTTCCTCCAAAGCTTAGGAATCTTTACTTTCGCTAGGCAGGTGTTAAATAATGCCAGGAGCCAGGATACCGCTCGTGGGCCAAGGTGTTGAATTTGTTCCACCGTTATGTCGTCGACTCCAGAGGCTTTCCCGCACTTAAGAAACTGAATACCGTGCACTATTTCCGTTAATGTAAATGGCTGGCATATAGTGTTGGACGATCTAGGTGCGGTTGAACGCGCCACTTTTGCGATACGTTTCGCTGGTTTACCGTTCAAAATGAGTTGATGAGCGATTTGGTTTGCAGTTACTTGGCCTGGGTTAGTTGGTGCAGGTGGTTCGCCGGTTAACTTTTTAATAGTTTGCCAGGCTTTTTTGCTGTTGTGGGTCATGTTAATACTCGATATGGTCGATACCCACTTATCCTTTCTGTTCTTTGCGATAATGTGTAGCAAGTCCTCGCCTGCCGCTATTGTCTGCTCAGAAAATGGATCGTTGTCGTAGAGCTTTTCGTATTTCGTCAGCAACGATGCCGAATCTTTTTCTAACCCTGGGATATAAGAACTGCGACAACCTCTTGGTATATTCCGGCGTGACGCCGTCCAGATTATGTTTACCCACTGTTCATAGTTAGCTGGTACAGGTTCTAAGCTCTCAAGTTCACGATCGACATTTTCGGCATAGCGCTTCCAGTTCGCTTTAGAAAAATTGAACCTCCGCCTAAACGGTACGAACATTGGTCTAACAGCTGCTTGGACCTGACAAACAACAGGCCTATGCTGCGTATGAGAAATAGGTGCTCCGATGAGTTTTTGGCATAACGGGCTTATGTTAGAGCTCACAAACAGAAGATCGGGGTTATAACCTCTACTCCATCGGCGGCTGTTGAACGATGAAGGGAGTTTCGGGTCGTGTAGTAAGGTTAAGTCTAGGGCACTTGCCCATTCCTCTACGGCAGTGCCATCGGGGTTAGTGTTACTGTAGCCCCAGGCTAAGCTATGGCTATTAAAGTCTCCCAGCACTATCTGTGTGGCTCGGGCATCGAAGTTTGCCGGTTTATTAAACTTAAAATTAGAGTTCGGTGGTTTGTATACTGAGGTTACAGTACAGGTGCCCGTGTCTATTGTAATTACCTCAATAGAGTCCTGTGAGGTGTGTTGTATTGCTGATACGATCTTTGTTTCAGGCTTACAGAAAACCGCACTGCCGTACTTTGTGTGTGCTATTTCGGCCACGAGTGTTAGGCCCTCTATATGTGGTCTTTGGTTGTCAGTACCACGGTGCGTCTCTTGCACACACAGAATGTCGCACTTCGATGTGAGGCTAAGTTCGGACAGTAGTGATGATTTAGCATCTGAAAAGCCTTCGATGTTAATTGAAACCACTGTCAAAGCTGGCTTTAAGAGTTGGTGATGATGGGAAGTCGCATTTTGGTGAATCATTGTGTTGAGAAGATTGGCCGGCTAGACTCTGCGTTACCGAGTGCTAGCCGTTTCCAGGGTGCGCCGAACGTTATCGCTTTGCGTGGAGGAACGTTACTCGGGGAGGCTCTTCTCATGCACCTCATGCTGTTTTGTGCTAAAAGTACTGTTATTCGTTAAAACCGATGGTAAATTTCATAATTCTTCAATTCTCTTCATAAATCTTATATTTATTTTGTTTCGATTGCCTCGGTGGCGTAGTGGTGCCTACGCATTCAAATCCACTGATCCAAAAACCTATTAAAAAGAATTCAAATCCACCATCTGCCTTGTTGTCCGGTACCCATCCTAGCTAATTTTGGGGCTGGACGGCGCTATGTAAAATAAATCAAAATCTTTTATTGTGCTATTTCCAGACGCACCCAACACAGACAGCTTTCCTGTCATCGGTGGACCTACACACGCAGTGCTCCTACCAGCTAATGATGCCCGAAGCGATAGCCATTGTTTGTGCACCCAAGTACAATGAGTAAGTTGCATCTTTTTATATATCACTAGCTGTTCCCCACGACTTCGTCAGTCGTCGTAAAATCATTACCCTCCTTTTGCACAGTCAGTTAAAAAGTATGTCCTACCCTTGGACTCAAACTATCTCTATACCAAATTACATCAAAATCGGTTCAACGGTTTAGGAGTAAAAACGTAACGTTTCCATAATTCATTCAAACATTTCGGCCTAACTGAAACTGCGGCCGAAACTAGATTTTTTATAAACCGAAATTTCGGTCGGTCACCTAGTTAGTGATTTGGCCAATCACAATGCTCGAAACCTTTCCGAATACTATTTCGAAAAATCACTTCTTACAGATTGTCTAATCTATGCCACATTAGTGTAGGTTTTTTAGATTTTTGTGGCTTTATTTTTTAATAGCTGTTCCTCGCGGCGTTGACCGCGTGGAAGTCGTTATCGCGTAAAATCATAACCCTCCTTGGGCGCAGTCGGTTAAAAAGTAGTCTATGTCCTTCCCAGGGCCTCGAACTATTCCTATACCAAATTTCATCTCAATCGCTCCAGCCGTGAAATCGTAACAGACAAACAGACAGAGTTACTTTCGCATTTATAATATTAGTAGGGATTATTAAAAATTACAATTTATGAGCAAATACATAACATTGTGCGTGTAACATTTCAGAACCGGTTACTTCTCTTTGACGCCGGATTACGGGATGCAGTTTATCACAAATTGTCGACAGACCGGCTTTCACCCACATCCAAACGATCCACCATTGTTCCATGTAAGTAGATTGATACCGTCATGCATACTTATATACTACTAGCGGACTTCGTTCCCGTGGGAATACGGGAATAAATTATAGCCTATGTTCAATGGAAATTGTGTAGCTTCCCAAAAGTGATAGAATTTTCCAAATCGGTTCAGTAACTTCGGAACCTACTGAGAACAAACATAATCTTTCCTCTTTGTAATATACTAGCGGACGTCACGCGGATTCACCCGCGTAGTTCCCGTTCCCGTGGGAATACGGGAATAAAATATAGCCTATGTTCACCGCAAAGAGTGTAGCTTCCCAACAGTAAAAGATTTTTTCAAATCGGTCCAGTAGTTCCGGAGCCTATTCGTTACAAACAAAAAACAAATCTTTCCTCCTTTTAATATTAGTATAGAAATGCACATTTTGTCTTATTTGTCAAATGTTAAAATCGTGTTTGCTGCTAATAATAACTTTAATTAGCAGGTTTTTAAAGAGTCGGCAGCGCTAGGAAAAAAAAACTGCAGTATTTATCATAGATTGTATGCTTCCCTTTCCAGACGTGCAACCACATACGTATGGACGAGACCGCCCCCGTCGAAGTAGTAGACTTAAGGAATAGATGAACGTAAATTATAATATTATATTAGCAATCAACCACCGCAGAGCTTCATACATACTCACTGTTAACATTTATTAATCTTTGACCTCTGTGACAGTTGTATTAACTCAAATAAAAATGATCTTTATTTCAAAGGCATAAATTCGTTATTTATAGTATGGACGTCTGAGTTCTCACTCTCTGCATTTTTTCCACTTGAGCTTTATGCCGTTGAGTTAGTGCGCCTTCACACTAGCGTTTTTCCGGCGTAGGCGTACGATGGACGTATGCGCGGCGCCGACGCGACGTATACGCCGCGCCAACGCGACGTATACGCCGCGTTGGCGCGGCGTCTCCACTGGAACACATGAGTACGCTGAACAAGCGTCGGGCGAGCGCGACGTATACGCGACGTATACGCCACGTTGGCGCGGCGTCTCCACTGGAACACATGAGTACGCTGAACAAGCGTCGGGCGTGCGCGACGTATACGCGACGTATACGCCACGTTGGCGCGGCGTCTCCACTGGAACACATGAGTACGCTGAACAAGCGTCGGGCGAGCGCGACGTATACGCGACGTATACGCCACGTTGGCGCGGCGTCTCCACTGGAACACATGAGTACGCTGAACAAGCGTCGGGCGTGCGCGACGTATACGCCACGTTGGCGCGGCGTCTCCACTGGAACACATGAGTACGCTGAACAAGCGTCGGGCGAGCGCGACGTATACGCGACGTATACGCCACGTTGGCGCGGCGTCTCCACTGGAACACATGAGTACGCTGAACAAGCGTCGGGCGAGCGCGACGTATACGCGACGTATACGCCACGTTGGCGCGGCGTCTCCACTGGAACACATGAGTACGCTGAACAAGCGTCGGGCGAGCGCGACGTATACGCGACGTATACGCCACGTTGGCGCGGCGTCTCCACTGGAACACATGAGTACGCTGAACAAGCGTCGGGCGAGCGCGACGTATACGCGACGTATACGCCACGTTGGCGCGGCGTCTCCACTGGAACACATGAGTACGCTGAACAAGCGTCGGGCGAGCGCGACGTATACGCGACGTATACGCCACGTTGGCGCGGCGTCTCCACTGGAACACATGAGTACGCTGAACAAGCGTCGGGCGAGCGCGACGTATACGCGACGTATACGCCACGTTGGCGCGGCGTCTCCACTGGAACACATGAGTACGCTGAACAAGCGTCGGGCGAGCGCGACGTATACGCGACGTATACGCCACGATGGCGCGGCGTCTCCACTGGAACACATGAGTACGCTGAACAAGCGTCGGGCGAGCGCGACGTATACGCGACGTATACGCCACGTTGGCGCGGCGTCTCCACTGGAACACATGAGTACGCTGAACAAGCGTCGGGCGAGCGCGACGTATACGCGACGTATACGCCACGTTGGCGCGGCGTCTCCACTGGAACACATGAGTACGCTGAACAAGCGTCGGGCGAGCGCGACGTATACGCGACGTATACGCCACGTTGGCGCGGCGTCTCCACTGGAACACATGAGTACGCTGAACAAGCGTCGGGCGTGCGCGACGTATACGCGACGTATACGCCGCGCATACGTCCATCGAACGCCTACGCTAGTGTGAAGGCGCACTTAAGGTCTATTTTTGATTACGTTAATACAATTGTCATTCAAATTGAGCTATATTTTACAGACTCTAGTCGCTTGTTATAGTTTATTATGAGAAAGTAATATATAAACGTTATTTGTTACGTTTTAGGGTCGAAAACACGATGTCAATGACAATATGATATTTATTCCAGTTGGCATATGAGCAACATTGTTCTTTTTTTTGTTTTTTTTTTTATATTCAGCTCGCCAAATTGACGTCGCCACCAACCTGATGGGAAGCCGTGGCGCATCTAACAATTGGGGACCAGTCTCACAGTCCTTAAGACTTTCGACAGTGGCCCTTAAGTTGGCGGCCATTTGATGTGCCTCTTCACGCTCTTCTTAAAGAACCCGGGATTGTAAGATGAGAGAAAAACTTGTGCGGGCAGGTCGTTCCATGTTTTTATAGTTCGACAGAGGAACGATCTTTGGAAACGCTCGGTTCTGGCGAAAATTCTCTCCACTGTGTATGAGTGGCATCTCTGCCCGGCACGCGTTGTTCGGGATCGGAAAGGAGAGGGTGGGATCAGGTTGAAGAGCTCTTCAGAACATTCTGCAAGAACATTTTTTTAATATCCAAAATATGTTAGTGAATTTTCACAGTTTTCAAATTTTCGCAATATTTCTCTTCTCATATAACCCCGGTTATCCAAGAGGAGCGTGAAGAGACACATCATACCGAGGACCACTGTCAGAAGTCTTATGCTGCGTCCACATTTGTAACATTTTTATGGCACATTTCCTCATTACCGCGTTTCGATACCGTTGAAATCTGCAGCTACGAGCTACATTTTCGACAAAACACGACACGCCTTACGGTTCGTTGATATGTTAGCAATGTGGACGCAACATAACGGGTTGTGAGAGTGTCCCTCAAATCGACAAACATCGCCATGACTTTTCTTTAACGCGCTTTTTTTTTATATCGCCGCGTTTTCTCCTGTTGTTGCGATGTTGAAATGGTCTTACAAGAATATCAGGGCGGATCATTTGTTATCAAGATAAAATTTTTACATATTTGTGAGTCGTTGTTATTGTGAAATCCATAGATTGCATTTTAATTATAAAATATTGCCTTTTATACCGTATGGTAACAAATTACTTTGTGGCTTTTTTTTTTTTTTTTTTTTTTTTTAACGTGAGGGAAAATCCTCGTAGGATGCTATGCCGGACTCTTACCGACTAAAAAACCTCACGTAACGCCCAACAGCCTATGGTTGAGAGCCCCGGGTAAGCCCTCAGGAAGGATGTCCCGTGACTCCCAACAGACTTACGGCCGCTAATGCGGCCTCGCCCAGGGGGTGGTTCGGGTGCAATCCCGCGTCTATGGGGGATTTCGGGTGTGACCCCGCTTCTAAGGGGGGGCGTGCGTGAGTGCTCACGTCACGCTGCCGTCATGGGCCTGCTTCTGTAAGGACGGTGAGCGGCCCTCTCACCGTCCTCAGACCCCCGGTCATGGAGGCCGATAGTCCTCGGCGAAGACACGTCGGCGGCGCCCAGGGCGCCGACTGCGGAACTCGGGTGGGAGAGTTCTCTCCCGCACCCGGCCCGCCGCCTCCTTCGCGAGCATGACCTGCTCGCAGAAAGAGGGCGCAGTCCCACTTACTCCCGCTGGAGAGCATGGCTCGCACCATGGCCACGAGCGAGAGAGTGTCCACGCCCAGACCCACTACGAGGACCTGTCGCTGTTGTGCCCACGCCGTGCACTCCACCAGCGTGTGGAGCGCCGTGTCATCGCTGCGGTCCTCGCAGTGCTGACATTCGGCCGTGGTTTCCCGGTGTTTTCGCCACAGATACCTACCGAAGCTACCGTGCCCGGCAAGTATCTGTGTCAACCGGTAGGAGAGAGCACCGTGTCTTCTCTCCAGCCACTCGTCCATGACCGGTCTGACGGCCGCGATTGTGGCGTATCCCCCCTTTGGTTGCTCAAGTCGCATCTTCCATGTCTCCAGGGTTTCCTGGTGGAGCAGGGTCCGCTGGGCCTCGATTTCTCGAGACGCAGGCCTTTGGCCCCGCTCCAGCGCCTCCTTGCGCCATCTGAACAGTGACGCAAGGGCTCTCGCTTCCAGGTCCCATGGAGGGGTCCCGGCTAGGAGACATGCCGCCTCACCGGAGATCGTGCGGTATCCTCTTATCACCCTGACGGCCATCACTCTTTGCGGGCTCATCAGTCTAGCCTCATTGCTGGCCGTCAGGGTAATTACTTTGTGGCTTAATCTTGACTGTTGTTTTGTACAACTACCCGAATAATTAAAATTCAAAAAATAGTATTATACGCTAAATGCACAATGTCATAAAAATTGTATACAAATTCGTGTGATAGAAATAAGGATGTGCTGTGCTATATTGCCATAATTATCGATATCGATAATATTTTCCTCGATAAGCCTTAAATATTTCATTAAGTATATAATTAGGTTGGCTTCATATCAAATCATCATATTGTTGTGTTGGTACAGTCAGTAAAACAATAATTTCTAAAACATTTAGTAAGGAGATTGAAAATATTTACTTAATCTTTAATTTTGCAAGAACTACTTTTGGTCACTATAGAAAAAATTCATGCGATTCAAATCGCAGAGAAAACATGCATCGCGATATACGATGCATGTTTTCCCCTTGTGTCATACTTATATAATAAGATTCGGTTCCAGTGAAATTGTTTATTTTTTGTTTTAAACATAGTTATTTAAAGTTGTTGCAATGAAAAGTGTTACTTTTACGATAATTTTAATGTTAACTGTTATATTTTAAACCTATCCTAGATAAACGTTTTAAAAATCACGCTATTATACGTAAAAGTGTGTTTAGGACAGACTTACGAAATTAAAATGGATGAAGATGTATAGATAAACCATGAGATGAAACATTGGTTTATAAGTCCCGCACGTTGGTATTGCGCTTGGCGGCCATCTTGGTGACGTATGTCCACCGAGCCGTCAGTACTAAAAAAAATACCGTACGCAGCTTCGCGAGACCAGCCCGCGCTCGCGCTACGTCACGATGACGTCACTTAGCTGTCATTATGACAAGGTTCCAGCGCAATACCAACTTGCGGGGCTTATAGGTGCAAGTAACCCTTCGGACACATTTGAAACCAAGTTTCGAAACCAGGTTCGAATAAGAATAATAACGGAACGAATACTCTTCATTCAACTGCGTGTTAGTAATCGTCTATATCTTAGCAATTATAGTCAGCTTCAATAATATGGATTCAACCAGACTATGTAAAATTATCCTAGCAAATTTAAAAAAGTAACGCTAATTCAATGTCAAAAGAATGTTGAATAACTGTCATTCTGATATTGTCTTCATTCAAATAATATACGGTTTTATTTCCATATTTTCCTTTTGAACAGGAAGGTTTCCTCTGTAACACTCACACTGCATGTACTTCTAGAACGGCTCACGAACATTATTTGTTCTAAAACGAGTCTAATCGAGTTAGGATTTAACTTCTATATTTGCTAAGGTAAAGGCGACCCCTAACTGTGTTAAAAAGCTTGATAGATAATGATGATTTGCTAAGGTATTTTTGTGCAGTCTGTTTGCCTATATATTATTGATGCTGACTGTATCTATAAATAGGTAAATTATTACCTAGTGGTACACTGCCAAATCTATGGTATAAGACTGCTAACTATATATCAATATCATACATACATACATACATACATATACTCACGCCTTTATCCCCGAAGGGGTAGGCAGAGGCCTATATCGGCCCACATTTCACCGTGTACAATTCGGTCCCACGTAACAGGTGGTGAGCCCATCGCCGTGTTGAAATGGACCGCCGACGTCAGAGCCTCGTCCGTTGTTCAGCAGGTGCACGAGCTTGCACGTGAGGTTGACTTGGGCCCGGAGGTGTTGGTAGGGCCCCACTACACCCCTTTTTTCTTCAATATCATACACGAGAAAAAGACGAATTTAAAATATAAAGGCAAGAAATTGAAAAATAATTAAGTCCGGTCGCTCAGAGGGTGCGTTTCTGGCAATCTGACGGTTGTAATCTAATGGGTAATGGTACCTTGAACTTGCGTACAATTTACGCCTGAATTTTAAATATTAATTATTCACCATAATAACGGGAGATAACATTATTAAAAATTGATATGCCAACTTACATGGGGTCATCCTTCCGAGGGCTTACCCGGGGCTCCCAAACGTAGGTAGGGAACGTGTGGTTTTTTTGTCGGTAGGAGTCCGGCATAGCATCCATGTAGGATTTTCCTCACGATAAAAGATAAAAAAGGCCAACTTGCAATAAACGTATTAGCTTTTTTTTTAACGTGAGGAAAGATCCTTCATGGATGCTATGCCGGACTCCTACCGACTAAAAAACCTCATGTAACGCCCAACAGCCTACGGTCGGGAGTCCCGGGGAAGCCCTCGGAAGGATGTCCCAGGACTCCCAACAGACCTACGGCTACAACTGCGGCCTCGCCTAGGGGGTGGTTCGGGTGCTATCCCGCTTCTGAGCTAAAATTTGTCAGTATGAAGACTATTATTTCTATTATTTAATTATGACGAATTTTCAGGTGTAAGAAACGCAATCTCTGAGCGCCCGGAGTATAAAATTTGTATATAGTTAATGCATAATATTATTTTTTTAAATGTATATTTCAAAAAATCACAGTATTATTTTTGAATTAGTAAATGCTATGCGAATGAACAAGTTTGAACTAAGTATGGAATTCTTTGAACTGACTTTGTGAAGCACCTCTTTTAGGGTTCCTTACATCAAAAGGAGATAGAGAACCCTTATATTTAGTGTAAATAGTGAAGCACGCGCGACAATGCCTTATAATAACTAGTTTTGATACATTCGTAGTCGGAATGTTGTGTGTTACCTACTAAATATTTGCACTTATATTTGTGTTTGTGATTGTTTCACGATTATTATAAGACTTCTATGTATACTACGAAGTTAACTCTGCCTATACGGGGTTATTTTTAAAACACCAGCAACCTGCTAGAACTGGATTCCTAACGTCAAAACCAGCAACATTATTGTTCTACGATTTTTGAAAATTCGTTGCATTTTACTTTCATACAAATATAACTACTGGTACAAGCAAACTTCGTGATTTTTGCAAGTAAACTCATTCCGGGTCTTATGAGATTATTGCAGGGTCGCCAGCTCAAGTGGAGTGCCTCTGGTGTTGCAAACGTCCTTAAGCTATGGTGGCGACTTTTGCTTAGGTGGACCGTAAGCCTGTCTCTCACGTTTGTAAAATATAATAATAATTTAAGCGTTAAAGTATCAAGAATTTTATTCAGTTGAATGCTCACAACATTTATTTATTTTACAAACATTTACAGGATGACCTTAAATGTTTGGGTACTGGGAGAATCGTGGGTATTGTACCTACGTATGAAAAATAATTTTATATTATAAGAGACACAATATTGTTTGCCAAAAAAATAATATGTATCACCTAATTCTTTGTAAATGCACATCTTTTCTTTTTACTGCTTTATTCAAGCCTTCTTATCAGAACATACCGCCGTATCCCAGTAGTTCCATTGCGTAGTTCCATGATGGAACTACTGGGATTTTTTAACCCACTAGTTCCATGGAACTGCTATCTCCCCTACGCCAGACCTTAACAGACTATAAGCAAGTATTTCTAGAAGTCTTATAAAATCAACTTTACTTATAACGTAAGCTCTTCTTAGAAGTTCCAATGACATGTACATTTTGTGTAATATTACAGTTATTTTCATTAAATATTTTATTTATTGTGATAGATAAATCTCGTTTTATTCGTTGGTCAAAACTTGTTTTAAGACTAAGATGTTTTCTTTATTATTACAAAATGTAATACCACATAAAATTGTTTTATTTAGTCGTCTAGATCCCATAGCACAAGCTTAGGTATATTAGCTTAATATTTATTTATTAACTAGCTGAGCCCGCAACTTCGTTTACATCACATAAGGTGTATGAAAGGAAAGGTATTTCTTCATCAGAGTCATCAAGCAGCGTCTGAAACTGCCCTGTTTGCTTAATCATAAAAGAGCTTAATGATTAAGTCTATTTTAAAAATAGTCTTAATCATTAAGCTCTTTTATGATTAAGCCAACACGCCAGTTTAGGTTCACTCACATTCAAAGAAACCCCTACAATTAAAATTTTCAAAATATCTGATTCTTAAAAGTGTTATAACTCTTTTATTTCTAAACCGATTTATATAAAACAAACGCTAAATGTTAACTGGAGCAAACCTCAACACAATAAAAAAACCGCATTGCAATCGGTTGAGCGGTTACTGAGATTAGCGTGCACAACCGTACAGACAAACAGATATACAGACATACAGACAAACAGACAAAAATTCTAAAAATCATTGTTTTGGGTTCTATTGCGTTCATAAAGCCCCCCTATAATTTTTTTCTTATTTATCTTCTGTGTACAGACAGCGACCTGTTACGATTTTATTATATGTACTAGCAGACGTCACGCGGTTTCACCCGCGTAGTTCCCGTTCCCGTGGAAATACGGGAATAAAATATAGCCTATGTTACCCGCAAAGAGTGTAGCTTTCCAACAGTGAAAGAATTTTTCAAATCGGTCCAGTAGTTCCGAAGCCTATTCGTTACAAACAAACAAACAAACAAACAAAAAAACAAATCTTTCCTCTTTATAATATTAGTATAGATTGATTTCACATCACGTGATTAATGTAATCCTAAGTCCCCGCAAACTACAGACTATTGTATCCGCCGATATTTTCGGTGATTGGGTTGGGATTTAAGCCCGCACACTGTGGATCCAACTAAACCGACGAATAAAGGATGACATCACGCTACACCGTGCCGGGTCCGAGCCGAGCAGATGTCGGGTGTAGCACGGTCAAATAATCTTACTTCTTACTAATATTATAAATGCGAAAGTTTGTGAGTGTGGATGTTTGTTACTCTTTCACGCTCAAACCCCTGAACGGATCGGGCTGAAATTTGGTACAGAGATACATTATAGTCTGGAATAACATATAGGCTACCTTTTATCCCGGGAATAACTTCCCGCGGGAACAAATTTTACGCGGGCGAAGCTGCGGGCATCAGCTAGTATTACATATATTTTGTTTGAACACACGCTATTCCGAGCGGCAACCGAGTGACGGCCGAGCAATGGACAACGGCAACGCTCGGAAACGACTGGCACGGTCTAGCGTGAGTCATCCAAGCAGTTTGAAGACAGTCTTGAAGATCATCGAACTCTTTTTGTCGGCCTATATCAAATCGGTGTCATGTGCGCGCTTTCATAAGTGTTATGTTCGTACTGATTAACTGCAGCCTGATTAAACTATCGGCCGATAAAAATTTGCATTCTGCGAGGGGGCCTGTGATACAAACATTAGGAATCACACAATTTGCTCCGGTCCGAGAGTTGGAACCGGATAACTTGGCTACACCACTGCACTGCCATCGAAGCAGTAAGTCACAGCTGACTTAACCGAATCAGAGTCAACCCCGGTTTAACCTGAACTCATCCCCTTTGTCCACTAAAATCCATTAAAAAGATCCATCATGAATCTTTGTGGACAAATCATGTCCACTTTAATGCCTTAAAGTATTTTTATGAAAAATTGATCTTTTAGGACATGCGAGTGGAAAAAGATCCATTCTTACGTAGTATTGTATTCTCTTTGCATTATAGGTTATGGTACACGAAGAACTTCTAAAAGTAGAAATGTATAAAGTAATTAAATAATTTTCAAAACAAATAAAGATCGGTAAAACAAATGAAGATCGACAAAATAAATGAAGACCGATAAAACATGCAGATTGTTTTTGATATGCAGATCATTTTGTCATGTTAGATCCATGATGGATCTTATTAGTGGATTTTAGTGGACAAAGGGAAATCATCAATCAATGCAGCCTATAGCAGTCCACTGCTGGACGTAGGCCTCTCCCAAATTTCGCCACAACACACGGTCCTGCGCTTAGCGCATCCAGTCATTCCCTGCAACCTGCTTTAGGTCTTTGAAATCAGTTAGGTTACAATAAAACTATTAAATTGATTATAATACTTTATTTATTGCACAATGTTAAGTATACGATTATGATATGCGACGATTGGCAGTATAGTCTGCCACAGGGTTCATTCACAATCTCTGCACTGGACTCCTGGATTCATGGAGGACCATGAGTCCAGTGCAGAGATTGCGCGAGGACTCGTAGTTATCCATTTATGTGTATTATATCTAAAGTAAGTACTATGTAAGTGTTATCTAGTGTCGCCTTAAGGTAATTACAAACAACGCGTGTCATCAACGCAGTCACCTCATGTATCGTAATTTATAATTCTTGTGTGAAAAACTGGAACTATGTATAAGTACTTAATGGAATATGGAAAAAGTTTTCTATTCTCTCTCTAATCTGCATTTATTGACTGCTTCGGTAGCGTAGTCGGTAGTGAAACCGCCTGCCGCGCTTGAGGTCCTGGGTTCGATTCCCGGGTCGGTCCAAATATTTGTGTAAACCACAAATGTTTGTTTCGGAGTTTGGGTATTTTCTATGTATAATATGTATGTATTTAGAAATATATGAGGACCTATGTCTATCAGTCGTCTAGATCCCATAGCTCAAGCTTATAGCTTAGTTTGGACTAGATGATGTTATGCGAGAATGTCCAACAATATTTATTTATTTATTCTGATTCCAGGGCAATTCAACAGTCCGAGTTAATGAAATATTTCACCCTATGCGTCTTTCGCCGTGTGTCTGCATTGAGTGCGGTATTTATCTAAGTGTGCTTCCACCATTACAGATAGGTGCCTAAGTAGTGAACTATAGTGCATATACAAATAACAATTATAATTTGTTAATATAACATTAATAACAATAATTAGGTAAGTACTTTACTATTTGGTAATAATTATTGCCCTTAGCAAAGATCAAGATCACAATCTGTATCTACAATGAGTAGAACAATAATCGGAATTCGCGATGATGTATAGAGCATTTTTGCCTCTGTTTCGTTTATTTACTTATGTGACACAAGTTTGAGTCCCGCCCTGGACCAAGTTTTCCATTTTCGCTTTAAATGAACATTTATTACCTACTCCAATAATAACAAATTATTATCTATACCTGTTCTATTCTAAATTTATTTACATACGTTACCCTAGCTAGCAGTACTTACCTATCTTCTAATTTAAGCATTTTTACGCACTACAGTTTTAATAAGGCACTCGGTGCTTGATATCGTACAATTTAATATTTACTTAATATTATCCTCTTCCTCCCTCCTTAATTATTATTCTACAATATAATATATTTCCACTAGGTTAGGTACGCCTGATTTCATTATAAGTTTCGTTAATTCTAAGTAGCTTTTAACAGACACTATATGATCTAACATACAAAATACATCCTATCGACTTTTATGTAAAGTAAACATAGTAAAGATTATCTATTATGAAAACCCAACGGCAAATACAGATCAGATAGATCATATAATAATTAAATAATTCTATGTCTAAGTAAGCTGTAAGCCTCTTTATTCTAGATTCCGGGATACATAAATATAACTAACTAGCTTAGGGTTAAATATCGATGTCTGAAATATGGACCCTTTTTGGGCATAGGCCTTTCCATGACTGCCTAAACTTGCCCATTTCAATCAGTGCTTCCTGTTGTCTGTACAATCGTACAATCTCATTCCCATCGTCTTTTCATTAAAAATCAAAGAAATTAATAGATAATATCGCTAATATTTCTCTAAATTATATAACCTTAATGCACCATTTCGGATCAATGTCATTCATAGGTTACTCATGAAGGCACTAAAATACTAATCTAAATAATATATACCTAGGTATACCTACCTAACTAGGTACCTATCTATTTACCTATACCTAATTAAGTTTACCTAATAGTTTTGGTTACAGGTATCTTAAATCTATGATTAAATTTATATTGCTCTATTACTTTCTTTATCACTTTTTTCAAGAATTTGAAAAAGCGCCTTGTGGAGTCAACTGGTGACCCAAGGGCTGGCAGTTTTCTCGCTCAGCGAATAGGTATTGCTATTCAAAGAGGGAATGCTGCTAGTCTTTTGGGCACAATGCCACTGGTCTTATTTAGGTTTAGTTTAGATAGTAATAATGTAAATATATAAGATATGTAATAATTGTTTCTCTGTAATTTTTAACAATAAATGTTATATACTGTCCTACTTCAAAATACCTTATTTTACAGGGTCCTTCGGGGTTCAAGCCAGCCTTACCTGCAAGTGGTGCCAATGTCTAACAGGTCTGAGGTCATGGCGAAGAGAATACATCTCGCAACAATAGTTATTCTTTTACCTAATCTGTCTGGCCAGCGTGATAATTACCTATAAGTAGGTACCTACAATGTGGCCAATCGCTTCCAATATTATTAGGAGAGATCTACGTCTCTCAGATCGGTCTTATTTCTTAAAGCAAATCCTTACTTAATACTTAGTGTCACAAACTACACAATATTATATCATTTTGTATGACAATAGCGCGATAGCGGCACGCTATTATAGCCGTTCAAAAACAAAACTGATTTAGCTACTTAACCAATTAAATATGTCGCCCCAAGACGTATATAAGGTATAAAATTTGGTTGGTTCCGAGTAGGTTTCGATGGCCGGTGGTTAAGGCGATTGCACGGTTTGCAAAAAGACGCAAGTTCGAATCCTATTCGAAACCAATTCTTTTTCCATATTTAAAATTTAGTTGCATCTACGCTTAGATCAAGAATAACAACTAGATTACGGGTCGCGAACAAAATGAAAGTTAAAAAGTGTCCCAAGTCGATACGTAGTTAAACCTATATTCTATTTATTAGCAATCGTAAATAAATAATTCAAGGCTGTATCACATTTAACGTAAAATGTACCTTAAAGTTATTATACGTAAGCATAAAATACCATGCCACTGATATATCAGTTAAGTCGTTTTGTTCCATACGTTTGTATTATTCAATGTCGGCCCATTGTTGCCAGTTCAAACAAGGATGTAGTGAGCCGTCTTCTATAGGTGCCGGATTCCTCGCGTCGATATTACATCTAGTTGTTATTCTTGACCTAAGCATCTACGTCTTTACTACATCGAACTATCTGCCCAATCCCAAAGTCGACATTGTCATTGTGGGATTGGGCAGATAGTTTATCAATTATCATCCGATCTGGGTATTTTTATGTCAAAATGGCGAGAATAGCGTGCCTTTTGGAGTCATGTTCCATTTACAGCTGAGTAAGGATTCCTAAAGCAAAAACTATAATTGTAACAGTTACTTCTTTAGAAATGGTAGCTTTGCTGACCATTCTTCTAGCTTTCGAAGGCAGCTCAAAAGGTATGGTCTTGTTCATCATCCAGTAGTACACGTCGGTCTGACCTCGCGCCTTCAGCTCTGGGCCTACTTCTGTCCTTATTCTGTTGTTATAGTCGTTTAACCATTTTATCTAGGAAAAGAAGCATATGAGTTATAAAGAGCGTAGCTGTAGTTTGTAGGAATTTGCATTCAGTACTCTTGGTGTTTCAAACGTTCTTAAGCTAGCTACACTGACCACTATCTGTCAGGCGGGGAAAAAAGTAAGTAGGTACTCGGTCTCTTTACCAAGCAAGAAAACGACGCAACTCTGTACCAAACGTTACATTGGGTGAGTTGAATCATATGATCACAGGGAAGACTCCAGAAGCCTCTGATGCATTTCTGAGGCTCGTCACCCGATATGATGTAGGCGTGAAGATTTAGATGTGTTGGGAAAGCAGGGAGTGCTACACATGTCCTCCGTTTCCCCAACGGAAGGTAAGGTAAGATTCATTCTTCGCAAAAAAGTAATAAGAACGGCAATACCTACCTAATGTACCTAGGTATGATGTAGAAGTTCCTTACCTCATATTCAGTGAGCATATTCCTGTCAATCAACTTCGGCTCGTAAGGTATCAGAGTGGTTTCGACGAATCCCAAATAGCCAATATTAGGCTTTGCTACTATTTCGTAAATATTCCCCAGGCGAATGCCGAACTTTCCCGATTCATACCAGCCTGGTTCTGTGAACAGATGATGACAGATGTATCTACTGTGAGTAGGAAATGTGGCAGACTGATCTATCCCTGAACAGATTTTACTAAAAAAGGGACATTTATAATTGAGAATTTCAGTTTTTATCCATGAATACTCAATAAGAGGAGTACTCACTACTCATCCATTGTGTAGTTTATTTTTCAGTTTATTTTGTTAATCAGTTTATCATGATATTGTAATTTTATTATCATTGTTAATTTCTCGTTATGATGGCTTATCAACGTTATTTTAGTTACGTAAGTGGCATTTAGTAAGATTAAAGACTCCAGAACTACCTTTATCCAGAAATTAAGGTACCTAGGTACTTGCCAGAGCAATACAAGAAGACTTACCAATAATAATGAAGTAGCCCTCTCTCAACGTGTAAAGGTTAGTGTCCTGTCTATAGTCGAGCACCACTGGATCTAGAACAATAGATATTATTGGCAGATAGACTAGGCTTTGACCTCAACGTCTATATTTAAAAAGAAATTGTCTGTCTTAGTGGCGACTGCCGCCGGTCTTGGGTTCCAATATCAAGCCAAGCAGTGACCTAGACCAGAAAAGTTACACTGAGCTCGAACTGGGTTATATGCTAGGAGAGGAATTTGAAAGAAAGCCACTCTACTGTTCTCCTTTTTAAAGCAGAAGACCAGGAAGACATAATCTTATTGAAAAGGTAAGTTAACATACATTTAAACACACCCTTATCTCCGAAGAGGTACACGCGTGACCATTTGTATGTACTCGTATGTAATAGGGGGTGAGCCTATTGCCGTGTTGAAGGGGACAGGCCTAGGTTGTGTCTAGCCTTCAACTTGGCTTATCGACTGCCATGTTACTTGCAACCTGGACCAACGGCTTAGCGTGCCATCCGAAGTATGGAAACGTCCACAAATGAAATGCCACAAAACTGGTTATCCATCCGAGGATATGGTCCTCGGATGGAAAACCAGTAAAAGATGCTTACTACAGTGATCGTTTACTGAAGACTGAGTCAGTGGGACTACGAGACCTCAAAACTAATAGCATTTTCAGTACCTTCTTTCCTTGTAAGCGCAGCCCCAACTCCATGTCCGGTCGGATGAGGATAGTCCTGCTTAGCGGCCCACAGGGGTGCCCTCACTACCGGGTCAGCATGAGTGGCAGGCAACATAAGAGGAGCTTTCAACGCCGCTAATGCAGCTTGTGATCGTAAGACGGTGGTGTAAGCGCGTCTTTCCTCTGTAGTTGGATGACCGTAATGGACTGTGCGTGTCACTAGTGTTGTTCCCTCTGGAAAATGCAAAGTTCGTTTTAAGATCTTTTGGAGGACATGCTCTTCTGGTAATAGCTTGTGCACTTATTAATCGTCTATGTCAGTCTATGAAGTTGAAAAGTTAGAATGAGTAGAGTATAAAATAGAAAAAGAGTTTTTATTTGTATTGCAAGAGTTTAAATCAAGAGCAAAGTCATTACCTAATTGGAGATAGTTCTAGGTTTCAAGAGTGCTATTTTCATCATCTCAAAATGTCCAACTGTCCAATTCTCAATAGGTCCAGTTCGAAATTGGTCCAGTTAGCAGTTGGTCGAGTTCGCAATTGGTCCAGTTCACAATTGGTCCAGTTCGCAATTGGTCCAATTCGCAATTTGTCCAGTTCGAAATTAAGGATCTATATGTATAAATGGAATCAACATAGGTATTTTAATCAGTCTCATCGCATGATGTCCTTTTCTCGAAATGTTCTTTTCTCAAAATGTCCTTTTCGCGAAATGTCCTTTCCTCAAAATGTCCCTTGCTCAAAATATGTGCACTACAGGATTAACTCCGCGCAATCCGACTTGGATAGGATAGGTTAGAAGGCTAATGCGGAAGCCTCGCTTCCGCTTTAGCCTTCGTGGTTATTTTTTTATAACAACCTTCTAACCTCACCTATACAAGTCGGATTGCGCGGTGTTAATCCTGTTTTGCACATATTTTGAGAAAGGACATTTCGAGAAAAGGACATTTTTACTTCGAGCTGAATCTCGCCTCGCAGTAGGTTGACAAAAACTCCTCCCGTATTCAAGCACGACTCGTATTTTACGAACTGAACCAATTGCGAATTGGACATTGTGACAATTGGACGTTATGAGAATTGGACAATTTGCGAATTGGTCGTTGCGAGAATTGGATAATTTGCGAATTGGACGTTGTGAGAATTGGACAATTTGAGCCCGCTGGACATTTTGCGAATTGGACATGATGCGACTAAAGGTTTTATCCTTCCCGGTATCTACTTTTTTATTATCACAGGAACACGATCTGAACTTTCCTCTTTTAACTTAATAAAATTGTGAGAAATTTCCATGCCCATTTTCCTATTTGCGGGTTGTCTTCCCGAATCCCACCCTCATTCAAATTTCGATTTCTTGGAGATATCTCCACCGCCACCGGCGGCGATCAGCGTTACCAAATAATCAGTTTACCCTTTGGCTTAAGATGTTTAACGTCAAAAATAATTATCCTTAGCTCCTTACCGTCATACTGCCCTCCAGACTGAATGACCATCGTAGCGTTTTTGAAGATCCTCCTGTTAGTACCATTGGTGGCGCGGTAGTCTGGGTCAGCGGCATTAGGACCGTAAGCCACGCGGGTCTTCATCGCTGGTCCTAGATGGCCGTCCTGCATCTCTCGTGTGATGTCCACTGTCAGGGCCACGGACATCTCGCTGAGATTTGGTTTATTCTGGAAAGTATACATAAATTGAAGACTGAGAGCAGAATCATTCGCCAACTTCAAAGGTAATGCAGCACATCCGATTCGGCTGCTAGTAGGTACTGCCCTGCTGAAAGAGTTGATCTGCCTAATGCTTCGAAATATAAGGAAACAGCTTAACTTCCCGGGTTGAAACAAATAGAAATTTGTGTAATATGCTAATGTTTGTTTTGAAGTTTGGGTGTTTTCTGTGTTAAGTACTGTATTTAGTAATATGTATATAGGTACCAGCGAACGTTCACCCCAGATGCTGCTGATGCGTTCCTAGGGTTCCTCCCTCCTGCCGATGTAGGCCGCCGCGGGGTTTAGTGGGTATATCGGTAAAACCGGGACTCCCACACACGTCCGCGTCCTCCGTCTCCCCAACGGAGGGTATGTAGGTGCATAAGGCATAAGCATAACATAACCGATAACGCATTCCCCGCGTAAAGAAAAACGAAAAGCTGAAATTACCTCAATATAACTGAGCAATGTGCACATCGCGACAGCATCTCTTGTATGAGCTTTCTTCATGCCCTTGACTTCAGCCTTATTCTTCTGAGCCTTCAAGTATATGATAGGCGATAATAGGAACACACGTTTGGCAGGAGGTATACTGTGAGAGATAGCTTCAGAGGCACCTCGCTGAAATGTGCCCGCTGCTGGCACCAAGATCTTTTGTTCTGTGGCCCAACGAAGCTCATTGTATATTGCTGTGTAGTTGTTCTTTCTGTAGGAACAAAGTTAAAATATATTAGAGACTAATTCTGCTGGCCTAGTACTTAGATAGTTAGAAGATGCAATTAATTTAGAAAAATGCACTAAGTAGGTATGTAGCTGCAATAAGTAAACAAAAAGAAAATCGGATATGGAAACGGATAATTTTGCTCTGACGTCTGCAACCCTTTTATAGAACCCTAGACCATAGCAAGACCAGCCTAGACTTTCGGATAAACCGAAGCTGGTTAGTAAATACTGTACAAAATCTGATTGTATCTCACCTGGTGCAATTGTTGGAGGTACAGGCGTTCAACGTTAACGAATCTCGCACATACAAAGACAGCTTTCCTGGTGGTACAAAAATTTGTACATCCCGTGAGGTCACGATGACAAACGCCTTCAGCAAGGGAGCGTAGGGAAGGTCTCTCCCTCGGATGTTGAGGAGCCAGGCTACTTCGTCCAGAGCGGTGACTACCATAGCATCGACTTCAACTTCACGCAACTCTTTCCGGACAGCCGCTATTTTTTCACGCCAAGTTTGACCTAATAAGGTAAAATCACATTTTCTATAAACCGAAACGGTAAACTTCCAACACCTCATTCCTCGCAGTCCACAGATCACCAAGATGTATGTAGTAGATCGGAGCTCGAACAAATGTTACTTTCTAGTTTCTTTGAGCAGTCCAAGTGCGCTGGTTAATGGGAGTAACCTCTTTAAGCTCTTGTTAGTTTGGTAGTTAGGGGTAGGGGTAACAGTGATTTGCTCTATTTTTCGATGGAAGTGGAAGGTAACCCCTTGCACTGAGTAAAGCCGACTCTCATGAGGGTAACTAAGCTAGAGACCAGGAACGCGCTACTACCTCACTGAATACCACCTTCTCGTTCTCAGTCCTGAATAACGTGTGGAGGCAGAATCACCCGCAAACCCACTGTAAATACAACCCTTTACGTATTTTCTTTCCCCCTACAACCTACCAGGTATAATCTTCGCCAGGTCCACTTTAGGTAGGTACACTGCTACTTCGTCATACTAGCCTACTAAAAATAATCTTACCTGCATACTCCATATTATAGTTCGTAGCCACAGTCTTCGGGAATTCAGGCCTAACTCTCGCTGGATCAGTCTCCTCGGACCACAACTTATCCACCAGTGTCATGATTGGGGTGAGCGATAGTCCCACGCGCTGAAGAGATGTAGATAGTAGGTGCCATTCTCCTACTGAAGTGAGGCGACTATCCGCACCCACCCGGCTGGCGCGGGCCACTCGTTCCTGCTTAAAACAATAAAAAGGCATTGTGTCTTTGAAATCCATTATTATCTTTGATACTTAACGACTTGAATTTTTTTAGCACTGTCATAATTATTGACTTTTTAATTAGATCTAATCCCTGGCTAATTTCCATTATTCTGACTCCTTTAACTTTAAGTAAATTCGGATCTATAACAATGAACAAGACGGGAAAGTTTACACCGAGCTGAACTCGGAAGTCCCAGGAGGATAATTGCTTTTGGGTAATCTTTTAGAAGTAGCTGAGACGTTTTGTAGGGGGCAAAAAATACCTGCCGCCCATTCGTAGCTTAGACGTTTTGTAGGGGGCAAAAAATACCTGCCGCCCATTCGTAGCTTAGACGTTTTGTAGGGGGCAAAAAATACCTGCCGCCCATTCCATACCCAATTAACCTTAAACGTGTCCGTGTGTCCCCTAGGCCCTTAAGTCCTGTTCTGGTATTGGGGTGTACGTTCAATAAATCGTCTTCTGCGTGTCAGCTCAACCTTTGGTAGTTATAAGATAAAGACATTGTTAAAACCCAATTTCCATAGGTTCTCTATGATATCTTCTGGTAATCTAGCACCAATTTCTGAACTTTATTGTCCTCAAGGAAAGGGATCTAGGACAGGCTTTAGGTCCCGGTAATTTCACAGTCAAGCATTAATCACGTACAACATGCCCTTGACGTCAGCAGACTGGACCCAAATAGTTTCAACCCCCGTCAGCAAGAAACCTGTTCCAAGGCCATTCCATCCGCTTACGTACTCCAACCGACGCGACGGTCGGGTTTAAGCAGTTGTCCACTCTGTAAATACTGTTTTAGTAGGACTTCTTATACAAACCGATATCCATTCAGCAATAGTAGGTTGGCCAGAGTCATCGGAGTCCAGCACCAGCCAAGCACAGCTCACAACATCTCTTGCCCGCTTGACGTCAGCAGAAGGGACCCAAATAGCTGCGCCTCCTTCAGCGAGCACAGCGCCTGTGCCGGGACCATCCCATCCACTTATATACTCCAAGCGACGGTCGTGTTTGAGGGGCTCTTCACTCTGTAAGGGAAATTGTTCACAAATATTAAAGTAAAGGGAAAACATGTAAAGGAAATACATGCGAATATATTGCTGGGATAAAAAGTAGCCTTTAAGTTATACCACAGGGTGGAAACTCCATACAAAAATGTTCATTTCACCCACACTAATATAGACGTAATGTGAATGCTTAAATCAAGCTTCAATGTGTGTGTGAGTCTTCTAGGGTCACTAGCTATGGAAACAAAATAATAAGGAACAGAACGCAATCTCATGTATGTAGGTAGGTACTTTTTTTTCAAACCTACCTTCGGCGAAGCACAAGTTAAACCAAAGCAATAGCACAAAGTAAGTACGTAGGTAGTAATACGTAATGCAACGCAGTGACACTCTCTCAAGTACTGACACGGGAATCGACACATTAATTTTGGTGGGGGGATGGGGAAGCTTACTCAGGTGGGAAGCAGGGAGTTGCCGATCTGTATGTAATACTATTATATTATCTTTGGTTATACCAAACTAAAGTCTATCCGTGTACCAAATTTCAGTCAGATCCGCTCAGCCCGGTAGAGCGTGAAAAACTAGGTAACTCCATCCATACTTACAAATACGGACTTTCGTAGGATATGAAAATGCGAACCGGTTAGGACGGCTAGAACTATTTTCTATTAATTATCATGTAAACCTGCAAAATGTAAACAGAAAAGAAATATAATTATGTTAAAAGTGTAAAACATATCGCCGAAACAAACAAGGTTAACAAAGGTAATCGGTATTCAAATTATATTTAGCGTGAAGGTGTTTATAAATAATTTGATACCTACAGCGTGTATACTCGCGCTCAAAAGTGTTATCAGAAATGATAGAAATGTCTAAGAATTTTCAATGGCGCATACAGAAGACTTGCTTGACAAATGTGTACTCTATTTATGTATGTCTCAGTTTTGTCAAAAAATAAACAACAATAAATAAAATGAAACTTAATGATTAGATTATCGAACAGTACAAATAATATTAAATGTGCCATGTAATTATCGGGTTAAAGGGATAGGGTCGTGTACTAAAATGCCTAGATTTGCAGAGAAGTCGGAGCGTTGGCAAAAATCTCTGGTATCTACATACCGCTACTTACTACCCATAAATTATGCACTTACCTAGCTGTTATATTTTTACAAAATAGTTAAAAAATTCAAGATTGTTGGTAGGTATCAATATTATGGCCGTTCATGTTCATTTTTGTATGCTAAGGTTTTTGTAATGTTATAAATATGCAAAAGTCTGATAATTTTCTTTGTGCTTACCAGATGCTCGTCGCTGTAAAATATTATAAAGGCATCAAGAAATGAGTTCTTTTGAAAATACTGTGTACTCCTCATTGCACTGCGGAGTCTGCCAAGCGGATTTGACATATCAATGGCATCAGCGCAAATTGGTTGAGGAGGAGGAGTTGGCTGTTCCTGAATTATTGTCAGTGGAACTGGTGGCAAAGGCGTCATCCCTGTCGAAGGAACCAAAGGCGCAGGCGTTGTCTTCGAAGACTGCTGCAGCATACGCACGCCGCAACATTCTGAAACCAATAGTTTTAATGCAAGTCTATCCTATTGATAGATATACGATTAATACTAAGAGTTATAAAGACATGCAATAGTCACTAGTGGACATAAATATTTTTATTAGGTAATAGGAAAATTAGATATACAATATGAGCCCGTTGAAGATTGCATAAGTTCGTTGGTCTTGTTTGGGAGAGTCAGAAACTGTCTGCAAGTTCTGAATTGGAACTATTAGGACAAAGGAATTCCGATGTACCAACTGCAAATGAGACTAGTGTAGTTCAAAAATCTACATACTTATAAAAAAAATAACACAATCATTTCATTCATGCAGTATTTACATTAGAAAGCACCTTAAAATTCGATGCATCTTTAAATACTTCGCTGGGGTGTCTTTGAAACCTACGCTAAGTTTGGAATTAATGTCGAATTACAAATATTCAAGCCATCACGTGACAGTTTTCATGGACATAATTAAACTCTATCTTCATCTCGTTATTATTTTCCTCGATAAAAACATGTAGGTATTGATTACAGTAAAACGTAGTGAATAAATTCGGACGAGGTCTTCTCTTTGTATAATGTGCGTTTACTAAAAAAGGTTCATCAAAAAGAGAAAGCGGCTAACGACAGTGACGTTTGTGGCGCGGGAATGTACCAAGACATCATGCTCGGTAAAGAGATCAACACGAATGAAAGTGAACAAAAGCTCACGAGTGCGACAAGGATAGAATAGGGTGAATATCGTCCTCTCGTTTTAACTTTCCTCCCGTTTACGGGATATTTTTATTATGGAGGGCGGGGCTTCACTTAATGCTCATCGCCTCCCGCAGCTCGCCGGACAAAGGAACATAACCATTGTAAGTATAAGTAGATAGCACACAGATAGCGGTGAATATAATATTATATTACACTCTTGTAAATAATTTAGACACTATTGTGACGAAATCCTGATTAGTATGAAATGCCATTGGTCCTTTAAATGGGAGGGCCATTTATGAGAATTTGACCAGCATAACTAAAGAAATGTCTTTTAATAAAAATTTATTACAAAGTTTCCTTTATTTTGTAACAATAGAGAAACCTTTTTTTAAATGTTTTATTTAATTATTTATATTGACACAATAGAACAAGGATTCTTTTCCATAAAATAATCTACTTCGAGAAAAAATTAAAAAATGCCCTTGATATTTTTTTTGTTTGCAAAATCTTTTACTAACATTTTTGTCTTCGATGATACACAAAAATATTCAAATACATTATTGTATAGGTACCTTACCTACATACTTTTACATCTACTACGAGTATCTACCTACCTTCTATCTACATAGATAATTACATACTTTAGCTGCTTTAGAACAAATAACATAATATTAGTAACTAAGTACTTTGAAAATATTAGATCCTGTCAACTCCAGCCTATTTCTCTGATGAATCAGAAACCATGTCCGTACATGTAATTCCATCGAGGCATCATAGGTCAACGTCCTGGGGCCCAAGGGATGTGGATTCTATTGGAATGACGTCAACAAGTAACAGGACATCAGATATGGCAAGGATGTTGCATTGTCCTTTCCCTTTCATTCAACATGCCGGGGGTGGAGATGGGTGGGAGAGATACGCTCAATGGAAGTAGTGATGTAATTTGTTACAACCGAAATGGTTGAAATGACGTCTACGAGTACCAGGGTATCATATCACTGAGGCGTTCGTAATTTGAAGTTCATGTAAGTCATGTAAAACGGTAGTCATTGTTGTATGATAAAAGCGAATAGCGTCAGAGCGATAAGATTAAAAAATACAAACAAGGTAGGATACTAGATAAATAATACTAATGACGATTTTTCTTTTAAATGTTTTTGTGGAGTAAAAAAACTGCCCTTCACCTGAGCATAACCGTAAATGTCCATAGACCGCGTAAATGAACCGTGACCATCTTCGAGCTGGATGACGGTATGCTTGTTTGCCACCATTGTGCATTGTGTTTATTTTAACTTTATGGTCATACCAGACAAAGCTAAAACAGTAGGTGTTTACATAATATATGTATATCCTCCCTAGTTCTCATTTCTTAACCTATTGTCATGAAACATACTTATTTACTTTACAAAACAGAGTCGAAATTGGTCCAAAGAGGGTTTTAATCTAATTTATTCAGTATGAAGAAAGTAAACACAAGATTTTGTTAAAGATTTAATGGCAAGTACAAGTACTTGTAAAATCGTTTTAACATGCAACATGCAAGTCAATTAGATAATTTAAAAAACTTGAGAGGTGTCGTCAAGGGACACCCGGATGGAACGAAGTTCCTTTCGAGTAATTAGTGAAGGAATTGTAATAAAATTTTATTTTTTTTAAGTAATAATAATATTTTTTTTATTATTAACAAACATAATGTTATATAAACTTAATCAGTAGGCTCAATTTTCGTAATAATTGGCTTCTAAATAAAACTCCATACTATAGCAAAAAGTGTCGTGACAACTTTTCGTAAGAATTTTTTCCGTCTAGCCCCCTTTCACAACGCGCGATAAGGAACTTCGTTCCAATAATATAATAACTGAAAGTTAATAAAGATGGTGCATAACGATGTAAATACCTTCACTGCAGAGGTTTTTCATGGTAGAGTCATATTGCCTTTGATTTTGTTTAGATAAAATTTCTGAATGCCTTTATATTGCCTATTTATGTAAGTAACTGAAATTCTTACAAGATCTCGGAGCTAGTTTGGCCAATTAATTCCAGCACAATTTTTGATTTCTATTTACAAAAATAAAACAGCCTACATAACAGCAATCCTTTAACACTGAAGCAATGTTCCTTCAATTTTAATCTATAACTCTTTGTAATAAGACTTATTTTACTTTAAGAAACACACATAATTAACTTCATGTCCCTTAAGGACGGCCTGTTAAATCCCAAAGGGACGAAATATCCTGCGAGTTACTAAGGCGACATAAGTTGAAGGAGTTGTTGGCGTGACTCGTCCTGTCGTGCATTGAAGGATACTCAAGGATAAGAGGCAACGACCGGCCCGTCGCCATTCGCAACGAGTGCAACGACCATTCACTCGCGTAAAGTACATTGATGATAATATGCAATGCACACTCACATTGAACAGCATACGTATATTCACTACTACACTGTCACTAGCTAAGTAGTTGTACCTAAACAGAAAATTACTAGCTCGCGACTCCGCTCACGTGGCGAAGTTTTCACCAATTAACTTTCATCGCATCCCCTATTTGAAACCCTTCAAACCTTTTTCGCGATGAAATCCTATTCTAGCACCTTTCCCAAGCTCTAGTCACCTCTGTACCAAAATTTTGGCAGCATTGCGGCACCATTCTCGACTGCCTACGAAACCTTTGCTACGTAACTAGTGTCGTATGAAGAACATTTTTTTCTTACTACGAAATTAGCTACCTACGTAAGAAAGTTTGAATTATCGCCCCTACGAATTCGAAATTCGTTACATACGAGAACGACCTTCTTCTACCTCTACGAAAGCTACGCAACTACTACCCGTTCGCTCTAACTTTGCCGCTGGCGTAGAGGCGTATACCCGAATTGTTAATTAGACGAAGTAAATTGACAGTAGCTAGTGTCACTTCGTCATAGAAAATACGCAACATTGTAGGAAGAAGTGACATTAGTTGCTGTCAATTTACTTCGTCTAATTAAAAATTCGACTTTAGTATGGAGCCGAGCGGCAAACTTAGAGCGAACGAGCAGTAGGTATTGTCACGGTGATACAATCATAGTGTCGTACGAAGAATACTTCTTATTTATACAAAATTAGTACTTATCGCACAAAAAATAGTACTTAGTACCAAGGTTCTGTCCTGCTACACATTCTAGTGTAGACTATTTAAGGTGGGGGCACAGGAATAGTAGATTGTTAACCGAGGGTGGAAAGAATCAATTCCCGAGGTATTTAGACGCCCGAGCGCAGCGAGGGCGGCTATAGTCCGAGTCGGAATTGATTCTTTTACCCGAGTTAAACACTCTACTTTTCATTTCAAATACGAGGAAAATAAAACTAATAATAGGATTCAAACCTTACCATAAAATATTATTACCAATTTTTTTGAATTCTATTACAGATAAATAACAACTACATTATGTCGACTTTTTAAATTTTAAATATGGAACTCACAGCGTAATTGTTGCAGAGATTACCGGCCCCATACACGTACAATATTATTGACTCAATAATATTGCCACAATATTTATTTCAATCCGAAGTATACTCTGTTCAAACCTCAATATTACCCATACACGGTCAACTTATTGCTATATTGATCAATATTATTGTACGTGTATGGGGCCGCAAGAAATTTTCACTAAGTTCAAACTGGCTGTTTGGAAAGTCGCATGGCCGCAGCATTTTTTTTTAATTTTTTTTTTTACACAAATCTCTTCACTATCACCAATGAATACAGACGTACATACCTATACGTCTGTATTCATTGCTATTTGGCTAAAAGGCTGAGGCCAGAGGCCGTAAAATAAATATTAAAAAAAAAAAAAAAAAAAATATTCATTGCTATCACAGCTGACCTGTCAGCAGTTCTATTTTTAAAGTTCATTCCGGCCCTTGGGTGGGAAGTAATTTGTATGAGTTTTTCCCTCCCTAGGGAGGGAAACAGCATTTTCCACCCAATAGTCAGATCAAGAAAACACTATTTTCCGAGTATGAGAAATGAAAATAAATTTCTATCTATGAATTGCGCTTGAGACTACTAAATTTGTTTATCAATGGCTGACATGTACGAAACGTGGGACCATCAAACATAGACGCTGACAAATCCTGGTCTGACAAGCGTTCTCAACAGCCTAATGAAAAGCCATAGCGCATCTAGTTATTAGGGGTGGGGCCCACTCTCACAGTCCATAAGACTGAGTTAGTAGATACTTAATGGATCTCTACCAATGTAGAGTCACAGGTTAGGGCCAAATTAACTAGAATCACATTAATAATTAGGTACATGAATATTTTTTTCTTATTTCTTATTATTTATTGAATATTTCTGATGGATAAAGAAAGAAATTGTGTGATTAGGGAACTTTGCGGCTTGACAGAAGATGTAGTGACTGGAAATGCACTTACCTTGAACTCTTGTTGGTAGGTAGGCGCTGCTCCCAGCTTTGCGTTCGGGGTCTTGATTCACGACCGCGAAATATGCACACAGGAGTTATAACCGTAACTCTCGAGACTGTGGCTGATGATAAGCGATGTAGCGCGATATGATGGGTAATCACAGCGGCCGATAGCGTAGCGGAGCGTTAAGAGACGGGTGCGTGCGTATCTTCCAATAGCTATGGCGGAATGTGAATGTAGGAAGCGGGCGGGATAGTGTTGCCATAGACAATACATAAAAGTAAGATGCGTTTAGTGCGTGAGTGTTGACATATAATAATTATAATAAATACCATTAAATACATAAACTAAAAAATATGTATGCGTCGGTACTGGCGCATCCAACTTCGGGGGGCTTAGAGGATTCTTCCTCTACATTGAATAAACAAAATAAAAAAAATAAAAGGAATGAAAACTTATGAACTAAAAAATAATTCAAAAGCGTAGGAGTTATTGCGTGGGTAACGGGCAAAGCCGAGTTACAGGACGAATGTATTCACCAGAAGAAGTCTTAATTCTGACGACTCTAATTACACCATCCTTCCCGGGAAACACCTCTGATACAACCGCGAGTGGCCACGATAAAGGATGCGTATTGTCATCCTTAACAACAACTACAGTTCCTATCGTCACAGGTTTGGACGGCATATTCCACTTATGTCTAAGTTGGAGAGAGGTAAGATATTCTTTGCTCCAACGTGTCCAGTAACTTTGAACAATTCTATTTAATAATTGATAGCGGGTGAGTCTGTTATCTGGTAATAGGGGTTCAATGTGTTCAGCGGGTAAATATTTAAGCGGAGTAACATTAAGAAAATGATTAGGCGTTAGGGGGGTTGGATCCGATGGATCCGAAGAAAGTATGCAAATCGGACGGCTATTCAAAATGCCTTCAATTTGCACCAATATTGTACTGAATTCTTCATAGGTGAGTATTTGACTCCCGATAGCTTTAAATAAATGAGACTTAACACATTTGACATTAATTTCAGGCAACGAATTAAAATTGGGCCCGAAAGGTGGGCTGTGCTGAAACTGAATCTTATGTTGAGTTAGATATTTATTCAGATCATTTTTATAATTAGTGGACTGTATAAGCGTGTAAATTTCGTTCAATTTTCGTTTCGCACCTATGAAATTAGTGCCTCCATCGCTGTACAACACTGAAACAGGACCCCTGCGTGAGATAAAACGTTTAAAGGCAGCGAGAAATAAATCTGTACTAAGATCACTTACTAACTCTAAATGGAGCGCCTTTGTTGTGAGACAGACGAACAAGCAAATATACGCTTTATGACTTTTTACTCCACGACGCCTTATGTGAGTTACGTAAAAGGGTCCCGCGTAATCAACTGCGGTATGCACAAACGACTTTACTTGTGAAACTCTAATGGATGGAAGATCACCCATAGGTGGAGTTGTAGAACGAGGCCTAGCTTTAAAACATAAATTACATTTATGTACTCGTTGGCGAATCAAATTTCGTGCAGAAAGAATCCAATACTTTTGGCGAGTCAATGCTAACACTAGTCCAGGACCGGTGTGTAAATTGTCGGTGTGATAGTGGTCTACTAAGAGCGACACTATACGTCCTTTAGGTGATAGCAGTATTGGATATTTTGTATTGTAATTTAGTTGAGAATGAGTAAGTCGACCACCTACTCTAATTAACCCTTGTTCGTCAAGAAAAGGGTTGAGTTTTAAAATAGCCTGATTTGGACAAATTTTAGTAGCCTTAAGTGCTTGTAATTCTACCTGAAAATACTTAGACTGATCGAAGCGGACCGCATAATATTCTGCGTATTCTAAATCGTATACAGAAAGTATACCGCGGGATTTGAGAATCCTTGTGAAACGTAATACATAAACCAGTGAACGAATAAATTTTACCCAACTCGAGCAACGCTCGGCAAGTTCGTCTATCATGTGAACGTGATCGGAGACAGGTATGGTATGTGCATGGAGAGAAGCTATTTTAATTTCCGGTAATTCTGTCTTCTCGTTATGATTGATTTTATATTCCTTCACAGGCCATGCATTTATAGGTGCGGACAGCCATTTCGGCCCGTGAAACCAAAGATAGTTATTTATTAACCCTTTAGGTGTCACAGGGCGCGAGACTATATCGGCGGGATTTTCAACCCCACGAACGTGATACCAATGGGAAGCAGGCAGATATTCATTTACCTGAGCGATGCGATTAGCTACAAAAGTTTGAAACTTATGAGCGGGAGAGTGAATCCAGGTAAGGGTTACCGTAGAATCAGAGAATGCGAATATATTGTTTATTTGACACCGCTTATTAAAAACAGTGCGCACAGAATTAATTAATTTTGCGAGTAAGACCGCCGCGCAGAGTTCTAAACGCGCTAGCGTTTTATTAGAATCTGACACTTTGGATTTAGCGGTCAGTAGATTCACATTAAGAGCGTTTCCGTTCTCAGCCGTTTCTATTCGTACATAGATAACAGCACCATAACATTGCTGGCTGGCATCCGAGAAGCCTATTAGAGTAATTCGACGAGCGGATGTTAAACCTATATGTCTCGGTATTTTTATTTCAGATAAACGCGACAACTCCCTATGAAAGTGTTTCCATTTAGACAGAATGCAACCCGGGACCGTCTCGTCCCAGTCCAGTTGTAATTTCCAACATTCTTGTATAAGCAACTTCATGTATGCGACCACTGGACTGATGATTCCAAGCGGATCGAACAAGCGCGCGGTTACGGAAAGGATCGAGCGTTTAGTGCATGTTAAAGGCATGTCGATCACTATTTTAAAGTTAAAGGTGTCATCGTTAGGTTGCCATTGCATACCCACGATCTTAGTGTCAACATGAGGATCCTCATCAAACTTGACAGCGAGACAGCTCTTATGAATTGACGGGATACGTGACAATAGGGTATTGTCATTAGAGATCCACTTAGTTAAGTTAAAACCTCCAGATTTAAACATAGCGACCATTTCCCTATAGGTGTCTTCAGCTAAATCTACATTCTCTATGGAACTAACGTAGTCGTCAACATACATGTGATTGTCAGCTTCGTAAGCCGCCAGAGGATATAAAGCGCGACAGTCTGACGCGAGCTGGTTTACGACTCGCATTGCCAGGAAGGGTGAGCTGGAGACGCCAAAACAAACGCGGTTGAAATGATAGCTTTCAATAGGAGAATTGGAATCGAACCTAAATAATATTCTTTGATATGTATGATGATCTTGAGTAAGTTTCACTTGAAAGTACATTTTTTCTATGTCCGCGGTTACAGCAACCGGGTACATACGCAAATTGAGAAGCAAATGAAAGATATTGTTCTGTAATATTGGTCCCGTATAAAGCAAATCGTTAAGCGATTTACCTGACGTGGTTTTACACCCAGCGTCTAAGACCACACGCGTTTTAGAGGTTTCTTTGTCAGGGCGATAAACGGCCCGATGCGGCATATAATAAACTTGAGAGTCTAGAAAGCTATTTGACACTTTAGTGAGATAACCTTGATCAATATATGTTTGAATAATGGCATTATAATCGTTGCGTAAGTTAGAAGCGTCTAACTTTTTTTCTAAATTTAAAAACCTGCGTTTGGCGATTGTGTACGAATGCCCTAGCTCACTGGGAGGGTATTTAAAGGGAAGACTAACCGTATATCTACCGGTATCGTCGCGTGAGTACGTAGATGAGAACAGCTTTTCACATGCTGCGTCGTCCGTGCTAATGTGCTTCTTATCTGGCACCTGTTCTATCTCCCAAAAGCGTTGCGTTAATTGTTCGAGAGACACATCTTGAGTGTGACATAAGAAGGCCTTGTCGGACACGGAGGAATGAGACATGCGATCGCGGGGATGCTTGTTTGCCACTAGCGAATAAGGTAAAGCATGCGCCTTTCCCATTGCGACGTATCCGAGCGTGGTTTCTATCGCGATTACTGATGAGGTTGGGGATGTAATTTTTTGCGACCCTAAAATCATGGGGAAGAGTTCATTACCTAACAAACAATCTATACCACCCGGAGTATAGTATCGTTCGTCAGCCATAGGTAAATTTTGTAAATGGGTTAATTCCGCTGTATCAATTTCCACGTTAGGCAAAAAATCTGTAATAGTGTCTATAACCCGTGCACTAACCGAATAAGAACAGCGGGCATCAAATCGCGAATATATTTTGAAATGCGTAATTCCATAAGATTGGCTTTCAAGTTGACCTATGCCTTTAATGACAGAAGGAGCGTTAAGTATGGTTAAGTGCAAACGCTTACAACAAGACTTCGTAATAAAGTTACTCATAGACCCTGAGTCCAAAAACAAACGTATACGATCCGATTTATAATTTGCATATACACAAGCAGTCGGCAACAAAACCGTGGTCGCGCTGCTTGAATTACGCGGCGGAGGGATCACAGCCGATAACGACGCGATATTGCCACTATGTGACCGCGCCTCCCGCGAGTGCGAGCGGGACGGATCATCTGCCGATGCCGCATGAGTCGACATGGAATGCTCGGACGGCGCAGTAGACGCGTTTGCCTGCCTCGATGCGTTGCCGGTAGCATGATTTCTTGTTGAATTTGATGCGTTCAAATTATTTTTATAACACAGTAAACTATGATGAGACCGATTGCAAATCGAACACCTATTAACAGATCTGCAAGCACTCACGTGATGAAAACCTAAACAATTAACACAAAAGGAATGTTTACGAACTATTTCATTTCGCGTTTCAACAGTCTCTTGAATAAAATGTTGACATTTGAACAAAGGGTGAGCGGAATTATTGTTACATACGATACAATTTTTTATGTTAGAAGTATCGACTGATTTCAAATTAGTAGGGCGGGTTTGCGTAAAAAATGACTTAGGTTTATTTAAATGAGAGGCGGTTGAACTCCGCTGAGCGCGATAATCACCTTTTTGGGAATGTGATGGTGAGCGGAGCGTTTGGAGTTTGCTTTGTTCTGTCAAAAATGTTTTGACGTCACTATATGTAGGTACACTCAAATGTCTATGAGATTGTTCAAACAATTCAAGCATAGGTTTATCAAACTTGCTTAATGCTAAATGAGTTATTATGAAATCTGATAAATTTGTGATAGGTAGACGCTGCAGAGCTGCTTCAGCTGAACAAAAGTTCTCCAAGATCTGATCAGCCGATTGCCCTGGCTTCTGGTGTAACATTTGTTCTAAATAGCACGACGCCTGAACCCTGGTATCGTGGTATTTAGCCAGAAGGGCTTGCCAAATAACATCGTAATTTTGTGCGGTAGCAGCTATGCCTGAACAAACAGTAAGTGCCTTACCCGAAAGGCAACCTATCAAATATTGAACCTTTTCGGCGTTGGTGAGACGAGTATTCGTATGTATCACACTACAGAAATTTTCATAAAATATAGGCCACTTACCATAAGTACCATCGAAACCTGTGAGTTTAAGTGGGGGTAATTTGATATTAAAATTATCACTTTTCTTTTTATCGTCGAGTTCTTGTCTCAGAGTAGTTTCCGTTTGCTTTATGAAACAGTATAATTCATCAAATGTATTAAAAACACTATAACTCGGCTGTACCTGCGGATTATCTTTTAATTGTTCAATTAACAATTTATCGATAGTTTCGATGTAATCCGATCGGGTTTTATCGATAGATTGAACCCGAGCGAGAAACATCATGCGTACTGTTTCATCGGTAACCTTGAGACTTAAGTTGTACACTTCTTGAACTATGTGAAACAAACTTTGTTTTTTGTATTCTAAAAAATTTATCATGACCTGACTTTCGTCTGAACTTTTACTATGGGATTTGTCTTTAGAAGCCATGATAATATAATTGATACGAGATACGAGTATGTATATAAGTGGGTAGGTAATAGAAATATTCAGCGAAAAAGTATAAAATTCGAACAACGATCAGCTGTTAGCTTAAATCAGCTGTTTGCGGTAAAGTATTCAGAGAACAAACCCAATATGGAGTCTGCGTAACAATCAGCTGTTAATCGTTTGAATACCGTTATGTATCGGCTGCGTTGCCCAGTACCGTCACAATAAAATAAATATATGTGGGTATAAAATTAACGTATAAATATGAGTTTTATCTACGATTACAATTCGAAAGATAATATGAAATTGTAATGAAATTGGGGAAAACTACGTTAAATTTATGACGGTTGAGAAAATTGTTAATTTTGGATTGTCCGTTTTACTTTATGCCAAAACTCCTAATTACCAAAAAATATCAAAATGATTGCCTAGAATCGGACAACCGGACTAACATGGCCAGGATGGTCCAAGTCCTGGGTAGCGATAATTTCGGGGGGCGCTACCTGCCAGCGGGTTGATTATATATAGGTAAATATGATTATGATAAATAGCGTAAATGCGTTATAGAATATGAGTACTTATGAGTAATATAAAATATGCGGTGTGAAAAGATAATTAACTTTTCTAATGCGTGCGGGTGGCGTTAAATATAATATTTGCGTTGAGTATTTATGAGTAATATACTAAATATATATATGCGTATGCGTGAATTTAATAGGAAAAGAGGTAATTAATATTATTAGTAGAAAGAATGCGTTAGATGGAATATCCGGACGGAGGACCACACTTGGAAATGCACTTACCTTGAACTCTTGTTGGTAGGTAGGCGCTGCTCCCAGCTTTGCGTTCGGGGTCTTGATTCACGACCGCGAAATATGCACACAGGAGTTATAACCGTAACTCTCGAGACTGTGGCTGATGATAAGCGATGTAGCGCGATATGATGGGTAATCACAGCGGCCGATAGCGTAGCGGAGCGTTAAGAGACGGGTGCGTGCGTATCTTCCAATAGCTATGGCGGAATGTGAATGTAGGAAGCGGGCGGGATAGTGTTGCCATAGACAATACATAAAAGTAAGATGCGTTTAGTGCGTGAGTGTTGACATATAATAATTATAATAAATACCATTAAATACATAAACTAAAAAATATGTATGCGTCGGTACTGGCGCATCCAGTGACTAAGATAGAGAAAGGGATGCTCAGATGGTTCGGACATGTGGAGAGAATGGATGAAAACAGACCGACAAAAGAGATTTATGAGGCGAGAGTGAATGGACAATCTGGTAGGGGTCGACCGCGTCGCACTTATGTCGACCAAATTGGACACATTTTGGAAAAAGGCCAGGTCATGAGTACCCTTAATCGGAGAGCATGTATGAAAACACTTATGAAAGTAGAAGAAGCGAAAGTGATATGTCAGGATCGTGGCAAGTGGAAAACCATAGTCTCTGCCTACCCCGTTGGGAAACAGGCGTGATGTTATGTATGTATGTATGTATGAATATTTCTCTCTCTCTTAATTTTCTGCGGCAAAAAATAACTTGCAAGATCTGTTGAACCAGTATGATTTTGTACTTATGGTTCAAAAATAAACAATAGAATAAAATACCTTGCCTTTTTTATGCCTTTACTGTTACGGATTAATCCTGCACGAAAAAGTAGGTTATTCCTTTACAGTTCAATCAATTTAGCCTAAGTATAGCAGTCCACTGCTGGACAGAGGCCTCTCCCAAACTTACTTACTAACTTACCAAATACATGGTCTTCCTTTTATTTCTGACACTATGTTACTTAGCAAAAAAATCCTTATGATGAAGCCTTTCGATCGGTATGATAAAGCTACAGGGTAATTATTTTTTCGTGTAGCGGGTTCGATTCCCGGCACAACCATGTAATTATTTTAAAATCTATGAATGCAGTTTAAGTTATTTTTTAAATTAAAATAATGTCTTCTTTCAGTAAAATGCTCCATGTACAATATTTAAGGTACTTTCCCTCCATGTGGCATAGCCGTGGGACACCCTGTATATACGGCAGAATATTGCGCAGGTATGTCTACAATTCCATATCTTAGTATGAAACTAAACCAAATAGCACATCTTCATTTAAATTCGCCACAACACCATTCTAAGACATCCTTTACAAGACGCTCTTGAAAGTATGTACCTACCTACGTACTTTAAGAACGTCTAAACACTGTTAACTAATCAATCACACATTTCATTTTGATCCAATTTAAAGTATTGACAAACCTAGTTGAAATTTTTGCCAGTAGGTTTAAAAAAAAATAGACGTCTTTTGTCTTTATCGTTCTGCCTTTTATTTATACAACTGCCAGCTGCTTTTATCCACCTCTTTGAACACCGTATTCTAAAAATCGACGAAGGCTTGTTTTTTTTCCTATCGTATTTTTTATTCGTTTCCATATCTTTGAAACTGGAAAAACATGAATCGGTAGAGATATAGAATGTAGAGATACCGCGTTCTATTGATACTTTTATATACAAGTGAATAGAAAAAAAAATGTTCTATGCCGTTCCTATTCGAACCGGTTTTAACTTTGGGAAAAATAGCAAAATTATGCGTTGCAAATAGGTAGTTTATCTCTCGAAATATTCAATCAATCAACAGTACCATTTTCCTGTCCTGGGACATCCTTCCGAGGGTTTACCCGGGGCTCCCAACCATAGACTGTTGGGCGTGACGTGAGGTTTTTTAGTCGGTAGGAGTCCGGCATAACATCCATGAGGATTTTCCCTCACGTTAAACAAAAAAAAAAGTACCATTTTCCTTTAAATTTCGTTATATCTTGTCTCTGCAAAAAAAGCTCTGGTTAGAAAATACGGTTAGAAATAAAAATAACATCCACAATATTATGTGACTCGAGGTCTTTTTCTCATTTACCTCTTTTTTAGTCTTGAATAAGAGTAGCTTTTTAACACTTGATTGTATCACTTTATCTGCAATTTAAATTATCCATCTTTTCACTAACTTTACCAGAAACGTGAAAGCAAAGCTCATTTTATTTCAATTTTTACCAAAATAGCACCTAATTTACATTAAAATACAACGAGTGTAAGTAATCAAAGAATACAACGTTACTTTTACTTTTACATCGTCCGCGTCCCTGTATGTGCAGTGAATCAGATTAAAGGCATCCAAAAAAATGCGTGTGCGTAAGAACAATGGTTTGCCCCCTTTTTATACCAGGATAATATAGGTTCTATGGAGATACAGCTTCCAAAGGACCAGGATCATTGTGTGGGGTGCTGTGTTGCAAGGATTGAATGAACGCCCATTTATTGATCCTTCTGCATCTCGCTCTAACAAGTTGTAAAAATACAATGACGACAGTCAAAATGTAGGTATGCAGTTAGTCTGAAAGCTTTCATTTTCTAAAGTGTCTAAAGTTTTTCTAAGAACTTTTGTACAAATTGCTTACCGCAAAGAGTCTTCCTTTTCTAAAATCTTATTAAAAATTTTATTCCTATCACCATCCTATACCTAGCCTCACCTTAATTACAATCATCTGTAAAATACATTAAAATGGGCGTTTGTGAAAACTTCAACTCAAGACGTTTGTGTCTTCACTGCACATTTTTATTAATACGTCTTATGACGTCAATTTTAACTAGGTTACCAGAAGATATATGGAGCATGTTCAAGAAAAATGTACCTAATAAAAGTAACCGAGAGTGGGGACTCTACCAGTCCAACAACATAAATACGAGTAACACCTATATGGAAGTAAAAAAAATTTTTCAATAAAAAATACAACCGACTTCGAACAAATCCTGAAAAATAAAATTTACTTAGCACAAAGTAATATGTATTTTCATTTATCAGATTTTTTATTCAATATCATATTGAAGTCGGCGCCAAGTAAATTCATAGGTTAAGGTAGGTATTATTCATGGCACCAACTTCAATATTATATTGAATAAAATCTGATAAATCAAAATACATACTACTTTGTGCTAAGTAAATTTTATTTTTCAGGATTTGTTCGAAGTCGGTTGTATTTTTTATTGAAAAATTTTTTTTCAATATTTTAAGTGACGGATGAACCGAAAAATATATCTATCTAGGTGAAAGTTCTCATTAATACAAATCAATCAAGCCCCAACACAAGGTAGCTGCTCTGTAAATCGTCAAGGAATTCCCTCAACTGTCTTTTGGTTCCATCATCGGATTGACTCCAGACCTTCATTAACTGTAGTACATTAAAGCACTGAATTAAAAAGTTAACAAACGCACTAGTTGTCCCTATAATTATCGGTGGTTGCCCTCGCATACCCAGCATCCAGCATCCAGCCCATAATCAGATCATAACCTGGTTAAAATGGGACCACTTCAGAAGTAAACACTATTCAACAAAAAAAAATTAAATCCGTCAATAACTGACGGAAATATCGTTGAACATACATAAAACATTGAGAACTTTCTTTTTTTTTAAGTCTGATCTATCAATCTAGGTGTAAAGTTCTCATCAATACAAATCAATCAAGCCCAAACACAAGATAACTGCTGTAAATTGTTAAGGAATGCCCTCGACTTTCTTTCGACTCTATCATCAGATAGACGCCAGACCTTCATTAAAATGTAGAACATTAAAGCACTTAATTAAAAATTTAAAATGCGCACTAGTTGTCCCTACAATTTTCCGTGGTTGCCCTCGATTTCTCCTGGATCCCTTCGTCAGATCCTGATCTGGTAAAAATGGGACCACCTCAGAAGTAACCCCTATTCAACAAAAAAAAAAATTTTGAAATCCGTCTATAATTGACGGAAATATCGCTTGACATACATAAAAAAAAATACATACAGACGAATTGAGAACCTCCTCCTTTTTTTGAAGTCGGTTAAAAATTAAGTGCAACGTAAATAAATGGCTGATATTATGTTAAGCAGACAATAAGTGCAATTTATTGACCACGCCTATATTAATAGCTTACAGTAGTTAGTTAACTTCAGTAAAAACTGGAAACCGAAGTTCGAAATTAAACTTACCAGTTATTTTGTTTGAAGTACGTAACCCGTTCGCGTTTTAACGGAATCATGTACTAGGCGTCCTCAACATCGCAGAGGTGGTCGATATCACGGTTAGGTAATAGGTGCTTATTGCATGCGAGAAGGTATATAATGAAAGTATTAACTAGTACATAGACATAGGCATAAAAGGTAGATTGTGAAGCAAAATATTAGCATAAAAAAACTATATTGCAAGTTGTGCATTTTCACTTCTAAGTACACATAAGTAAGAAGGACTTGCTTCTGGCTTACTTTTGAAGCTTGTTTCAATTTTTTTTCCCGTATTAAATAAAGGAAACGGTATGTATTTAATATTTTCTTTTTACAGTTTCGGTTATGATTATAATATTTTATTCTATCTATACTTGACTTGATACGTTACATCGTTGAAGTTAGATAGAACAATGATCTATTGAAATAAGGGCAACTTTATCACATTAAAAATTAATGGCAAAAAATTATTGCTCTACATCTCGAAAAGTAAGTCGAGAACGAGTGGGCCCCGATTCTTGTGAATAAGTATGTCTAGAAATCTACTACACCTCAAAACACTAATTGGAAAAATCACGTCAAGAAAATAAAATTTTCTATTGAACCCGACTTGAAGTTCGCCGGGACCACTACCGTAGCTTAAGTATACCTACTATACATGCATAAAAATAACAAATAATTATTATAAATAGGATACCTACCTACTTATTGACTTCTACAGAAACTGTACGGTTATGTTGTTTTCAGGGCCGTCTTAAGGCTATATACCGCCAGGGTGCGAAGCTCAGATGCCCCCCCCCCCCCACGGTCAACCAAAAAACTAACTAAATTTTTGATGTTTCATTTTTGTTGTTACACCGGCAACAGTAATAAATTATCTGTGAAAATTTCAACTGTCTATCTGTTTGTTGCCGCTGTAACAACTAAATAATAAATTATTATTTATTAGGTAGGTATACCTACATCCATATTGCCGCTCATACATGCAGACTTTAAAATTGTTCTCTGCCAAGCTCCTATACTAAGTAGCTTGATAGTGTATCTATGTAGACCTGACCACATGAATATTTTAATTTCACCTAAGTAGGTAACTATTTGGTAGTTTATCGTTTTGCCTGTATAAACATGAAGATTTGATTTCTTTTCTTTTCTGAAATTGAACAGAATCAAGCCCAAGTAAAGTCAATCAAATTAGCCTATTCCAGTCCACTCCTGGGCGTAGGCCTCTCCCACTTTACGCCACAGCACACGGTACTGCGCCTTTCGCATCCACAGCCTGCGACCTTTTCCAGATCGTCGGTCCATCTGGCGGGCGGACGTCGTACGCTACGTTTGCCAAGTCGCGGTCTCTACTCCAGAACTCGCTTGCACCATCGACCGTCGCCGTCGTTTATTCTGCTGATGTGGCCGGCCCACTGCCACTTTAAAGTGCTTATTCTGCGAGCTATGTAAACCACTTTAGTTTTCTGCCGAATAACCTCATTCCGAAATTTATCACTCAGAGAAACTCCATCCAAGCATAGCTCGTTCCATAGCTCGCTGCGCGACCTCAAGGGCACGGACCAACAACACCCTAAGTGTCCACGTCTCGGCACCGTAAATCATTACGGGTAGAATGCACTAGTTGTAGACTTTCGTCTTCAGGCATTGCGGTATAGGTGAATTGAAAACTCGACGCAGTTTACTAAATGCTGCCTAGCCCAGCCGGATCCTTCTGGCGATTTTCTTGTCCAGGTTCTTTCTTCAAAGTGTGATAACCTGCCCAAGGTAAGTATACTCCTGGACAACCTCCAGCATCGATCCTTCGACGTAGATTGGTCTCCGTGTGACGTGTTCATTGAACATGACCTTGGTTTTATCCAAGTTCATACCGAGACCGACACGTCGAGATGCTCCATTTAGGCTGTGCAGCATTCCGCCTAACTGTTCCAGCGTCGAAGTACGACGTACGACGATGTCGTCGGAAACCGAAGGTGCGAAATGCGCACGCCGTTGATGTTCACACCCAACCCTTCCCAATCCAGCGTCTTGAATATGTCCTCAAGCGCATTGCTGAAGAGCTTAGGCAAAATAACATCGCCTTGTCTTACACCTCTACGCAGTTCTATAGAGTTGGTTTTATAGTTTCCATCAATCAGTAACCGACACCCAGAGCCGCATCGCGAACTTACATTACAATTTACACCCTAATCCCTAATTATAGAGGCCATTTCGCTTAGAGTGCGGGCGCCCCAGGCGGCTATGTCAAAGGGCGGGCGCACCAAACGTCTTTGGAATGGAGATATTGCCGCGTGTGTCTTTATTAGGAAAGATATGACTGTTTGTTTGCATCGAATAGTCTCCGAGACTACTGGACCGATTTGAAAAATTCTTTTACTGTTGGGAAGCTACACTTTTTGCGGTGAATATCAGGTCAGTGTACGAAACGGGGGAATGGTGTTAATATTGTACTTATGAGTTAAAGTTCAATTAAGGAAATATCGAAATGTTTAGGGCTCGGCCTGCGCCCCCTCGGGCTCTGCGCCCGGGTGCGGCCGCGCCTTTGAACCCCCGGTTAAGACGGCCCTGGTTGTTTTCTCTCCATAAGTAATTATTTCAAATCTGGAACGCTCGCTTGTATATACATACACATTTCATGCATTAAGCATTGTTGTGAGCAAGGTCATTTAACTGCTTGACAATGAAAATGCGTAGGCGCTCCACATCAAGTACTAAGGACCCATATGGTACAGGAGGATGCACATTTTGACTTCTTTTGACTGGGCAATACAATAAAAGCAATGAGCAAACTGCCTGTAATCTTATTTCTGTGTCAAAGTTCTATAAGACGCTCTTTATGTTTTGCAGCGAAGGGCTATCCCAATCATAGATATAGATAGTCATAGGTGAAGGTGACGGAAAGTCTTGAGCCGTTGTCGCCGCGTAACACAATAGCGTCTCAGGCTGCATTCTACCGAATTCACGGAATTCATCACAGCGAGTGTTCTGAAGAGCTTTTCAACGTAATCTTCGCCAGCACTGAGCTATTCAAAATATCGTTTTTATGTGTAACCATAGACAACCCATCCTCTGACCACCCCGGGTTTTTCCAGCAGAGTGTGAACAGGCACGTCATTAGGCTCAAAATTGAGAGCCACTGTCAATATCAATAGTTTTGTGGGTTGTGAAAGAGGCCCTCAATTTGCTAAATATCATTACCACAGCTTTGCATAGGTCCGGCGAACGCAAGCTAGGCGGGTGGATGAGAAAAGTGGCGACGAATTTTACAGCAAGGTTGTCAAGTTCTGTGAAATTAATAAATTACAAATATTGGGTATTATGGTGGAAAAGGAAGGGGTTCATAGTAAGTTACAGGCGAAATACAGCTTCTTTTTTTAAATGTTATTCGACTTGAATCTTACGCCCCCTTAGTACACCGTCAAAACAACGTTACACTACTACTACGTGCTTCTACTGTCTTTGTGTGCACCATAGGTTAACACAAGCACAGAAGTGAGACAAGATACAAATAAATGCACACAGTTACGATATAAAAGACAGGGACCGAGGCATTCCGGCAAGGACCATTTTACCCTGAGCTTGCTCTTTCCCTGCATTTTCCTAGTAGAACGAGAAATACGTATCTGAGGGAAAACGGTGGGGAGAGAGATGTGCATTTAACTGCAGTTCTTAGTCATTGGTCGGTAGAATATGAAGGGCAATGCACCTCTTTTGTTGACTGGCGCTCTGGTACAACAGTCACTGTTGACGCATGTCACTGCGTCAATGGGGCGTGTGCCTTGAAGGTATTCACGGTCAACCATGTTGCTTGCCTCGTCGTATCTATCTGTCTGTAGTGGAAATGTATAGCAAAATACATGTCTAAAGTTAGGGAAATGCTTGTGTGGATGTAGAATAATTATGTAGTAATTGTAGATGTGTGTATAAAGTTTTCTACATTGATAAAACTAGCTTTTCTTAACTAGTTCACTTCGACTTTGGACAAGTATTTTTTTCATCCTTTTCAAAACCGCTTCTTGGCACTCTGTTTGTAAATCCGATGTCCGCTATAATCAGGTCTAGCTCAAGTGAAAAATATGACATGTGTTTTTGTACTTAAGTATTTGTAAATTTTCTTATTACCCCCATTATTTAAACAATTTATTCTAATTAATTTTCACAAAAGGCTTTTTTAAAGCCTTTTGTGAAAATATTTAAACCTAACAATTCCTATAGAAAATTTTAAAGAAGACCAATATTGAAAGTTCATTTTACAATAATTGCTTAGTACACATTATAACAACGTGTAAGATTTTATTTGTCTACTTTTATGGGAAAAAATATTTTTTGAGTATTGTAAAATACATAAAAAAAGTAAAGAATGAGCTCTATATTTCAAATTTTAAACAAATTAAAACTTTACGTCAATGAAAACTAAATTTAAACCTGCTGCTAAAGGACACGGTTAAAATAGCACACTTGCCGTCATTAGTGTGTGGGTCGCCTCGAAAGGGTTGCACATGTGGGCTATTAGTACCAGGCGATCAGAATAAGGGTGGAGCCTAATATCACATATGCGATGCCAGTGTGTGATCAGCTGTTTACGTAACTTTACGAAGGGGTGCGGAAATGTGCGTAGAGGGCGAACACGCGAGTGTGCGGTTTTCCTGCAATATTATGTAGAACTAGGCGGTCTTTCTACGCCCGTAGCAGATGTATGACGTCATCGCAGGACATTCATAGTAGTAGACGTAGATCTAGTGCTACGAGAATGTCGTTGATGTCTAATACATGACGTCATAAGGACCTTCGAAACATTTGAGTTTAATTTTAATTTATTTGAACAAGGTACCTATCTAATACATTTAATTTAGATGATCTACATCTTTTATGTGATTTTTAAGAAAAATAAACTTTCTTTGAATTACCTAAGTAAATAAATATTATGTAATGATAAAAAATATTTGTAGGGAATATTGATTTGGTGGTCAATAAAAAAGTTCATAACTAGATAAGTTAAATATATTAGGTACGTACCTAGATAGACCATTTTGTTAAAGGATTTCTTCAGCGAGCTTTTTATTCGGTAAAGAAAATAGTTAATCGGTAATTCTGTAACCAGCGCCCATTTTTTCCAACGACCGAACAATTCGATTCCAGCATTCCTCAACCGCTTAAGTTCTATGGTCTCCTAGTAATTGAGATTCAAGTGAGGCCATCTTTTATCGGCAACGTCAAGGAAAAAAAAACTGAGCGTATGTGTATGTGAACTTGTTTTTTTTGTTCCGTGGTAGTGAAGTGTATGTATGTACACACACAAACACACTAAGATTTGTTATTGTGTAACTCTCAAATGGTGGTTGGTTATTATCTATTAGTACTAGGTTTTTATTATTATTAATAGAAGAATTTTATTGTTGAATAGAACTAAGGGAGAAAAAATCAACGCACACTTGAAGCTAATAAAGTTTATGCTAGACATAGGGTTTTGTAAGGTCTTGGAATTAAGGGCCTAGTTAGAGGTTAAGGAACTTCAGAATTAATAGCAATTGCTTAAATTTTTGTGTTATACGCATTTATAAAGTAAGTAGGTACAGATGAAAGATGCTGTACCTGCCTACTCCGCTTTACCTATCTATGCTAATAGATTCTTAAGGAAAATTGTGTATTGGTTTGTAAGTAGGGTACGTCAGTTCATATTGTATTTAAGTAATGAATGAAGAGAAGCCGCCGCCCGGGGCGTTTTCTCTAAATATAATAATGTTATACTGTAATAATGTCTTTCATGGCATTATTATGTTCATTGTACGCTTACCGATATATGCCATAAGTAAAACGGGATCATCTCATTTAGATTAATTAAAAATAACACAAGATAGCGTACTTCGATCACAAGGTTTTCTCATATTATTAAAAATATATATTTAAAAAAATACACTTTAATTGCGGGGTTAAAGTAAAATAACTTACATAATATTTTCAATAATAATGGCTCTACAAAAACGACACGCACTAACACACAAGAAATCTCGTCGACGAACCCGCAATGCCGACTCCGCCCACAACTTTGTTCAGCCGATTCATGAATTTTTTTTTTACATTCGTCCACGACGAAGGTAAAGCCCTTCTACAATCTCTTCAACATTCATTCAATCCTGGTACTCAAAGTCATTGGGAGTGACATGCCCATTATTTCTCGCTACAAAGCGATCCCTTCTGTCATTTACACCTTTCGAAGGGCTGTGTAGAAAGCAGTATTTTGAAATCATTTGCATACTTAATTACTGTTAATTATGCCCTTTGTTTTAGAGGTCTTCACCTTTTTCTTTTGTTCTAACAGACAAAATGTCTTGGAATGCATTTAATTTGTGTTCAAAGATAATCCGATGTTTTTAAAATGTGCATTCCTTTATTACAATTAATTCAGTTGTTTGTTGTCAATATTATAATATTGGGGAGCCCTTAAAATTATTTATAATATAACACAGATTACTAGGAGCGCAAAGATTGTGAGAAGGTGTAAAGGGCCGTCTAAGGGCCTGTCGAAATTCATGGTCGGGTTTACGCACTGGGCGTGGCTTTTCCGACCAATCAGGGGAGAGTGTATTACGCAAGAAGCTACGCACATTCGCCCAAGACCCTTCTGAAGATACCTATGGTTTGTTTTATTTTTATTTCGCCGAAATCATACGTCATGATAAGTGTTGTATACCTACCTACGTTATCGTCGGTTTCGAAACCGGTTGAACAAAGCGACTCTATTATTAGCAATTATGTAGGTATACAGATTATTTACTTTAAATAATCAGTAATGGAAAATATAAATGCTTGCATAAGTTTAACATCGTGTTTTAGCCTCATTGGTTTAGGTTTTACAGGTTGCATAGGCTTCATAGGATGGCCTATACGCACTATATTCGACCTACGACTTGGGAAACTCCTGCCGTGGTGTTGCATTGCTCCAGACGCCGTCACGATAATATCGTCACAAGCTCTGTGCAACGGGCAGCGCAGCCCTCATCCGAAGCCGACGTTCTAAAGGAGCGGTCCTAGGAGAGATCCCTGTGGAACACCGCACTATACCTCTAGCCGCCCCTGCCCAGCCAGCTCGGATAAGCTATGTCTCTCTCGGACATACAAAGCCCTGACAATAAGACGGCACTCAAGGAAGCTAGGTAGGTGAGTACATGGGCGCCGCCAGAATAATTTCTAGGGGAATGCATCTGCATCTAAACATAGATTTAAAGAAAGAAAAGTACATAGAAAAGTTATAATTCTTCTATATATTTTCTTTGCCTTTCAAAACATTATTTTCTGGCAATGTGGTGAAAATGCACCTTTTTGCGACCTCCTCCCGGGACCCATGGGCAGGAAAGTAATCTAGAGTAGGTACAGTCAACTACAAAAGATGTAGGTACTAGTAGTTTAATCTTACAAAATGATGTATTGTCGTACATTCGACTCGCAGGGATACATCATTTTGTGAGATTGAACTAGTAGATTTTTTGTAGTTGACTGTACCTAAAAATATGATTATTATCAATAGAATCAGATAAAATTAAATATTGAACTGTAAAATCTTACACATTACCTACATACGTGAAATGAAAACTTTGTTCCCTTTTTTAGGGTTCCGTATACCCAAAGGATAAAAATGAGACCCTATCATGAGACTTCACTGTCCGTCTGTCTATCTGTCCGTTCGCCATGAAGCTGTATCTCAGGAACCGTAATAGCTAGAGAGCTGCAAACTTCACAGATAATTAATTATATTTCTGTTGCCGCTATAATAGCAAATACTAAAATCATAACAAAAAAAGTGTGTGCGTGTAACCTTTACGCGCGATTGAAGTAGGTAGGTACCTAAAACTTCCTTGCCATTGACGCCATCAAATGTTATATTAATATCATTCATTCGAATTTTGAATAGCAAAATTCAAATGGTAAGGATGTACCTACTTCAGTCCGAAAAAAAAATTGAGTTACTGTTAATCGCGCCTAAAGAAGTTTTACTTCAAAAAGGGGGATTAATCCCCAACAAACGTGATTTTTTTCCGTTATTTGGTACGAAACCCTCTGTTATCGATATTTAAAGTATTTATAGATAAGAAGTTTGACTGTTGAATTTCTATCTACTAGCTAAGCTAAGAGCTAGAATAGCTAAGCCGTCGCATTGGTCCAGATTATTACTAAAATGGCAGTTGCTAAGGCAAGTTGAAGGTCTTGTAGGCGATTCGAAAAATTTCAAGAGCAGTTCAACCTGCGCTTGTCCATTTCAACACCAAAATAGACTTAACACGTGTTACACTTACGAGGGATAAAAACAAATGGTGAAGCGGATGAATAGCAGGTATGCATCTGTCTACCCCTTCGGGTATAAGTTATATTTTAATCCTAATATTATTATGATTATAGGTAAGTGGAAAAAGTAACGAAATTTGGATGATTCATAAGTCAATTTCGCTCGGCTGAACTGATCTAGCTAAAATTTTGTAGAATTTGCAGGTAAAGAATGGGATATTTTTAAATAAATAAATAAATAAATATTCACGGACATTTCACACAACGCTATCTGATCCCAAAGTAAGCTAGGAATAACCTGCTTGTGTTATGGGTATCAGACTACGGATATTAATACTTATATACTTTTAAATACATACATATGATACATAGAAACACCCAGACTCTTGAGACAAACATTTATGGGTCACACAAATATTTGTCTCCGGTGGGAATCGAACCCACGACCTCCAGCGCCGCAGGCGGTATCACTACCGACTGCGCCACAGAGGCAGTCAAAATGCACATCTATATAATTTTTCTGCATGCTAGGTAACTCCACTACTTACTGAATGCATACCAGAAACCTGAATGCTGTGCAAAAAAAACCAATTGATTAACCAAATATGTACTACTTACGTAAAAAACTTAAATTTTACACAAAACGAGATGACCTTTTTTTGTCGAATTCAAACCAAAAACGTGGTTTGTACACCGGATATATGATTTACTAAACAAAAATACAAATTGCTTTTTAACCGACTTCCAAAAAAGGAGGAGGTTCTCAATTCGTCTGTATTTTTTTTTATGTTTGTTACCGGCAAATCGCTAGTAAAAGTTAACCGATTTCGATGACTTTTTTTTTATTTGAAAGCTGGTGCTTCCCGTGTGGTCCCATATACAGGAAGTCAGAATCTGATGCTGGAATCCTGGAGAAATCGAAGAAATCCCTCGAATCGAGGGAATTCCTTAACGATTTACAGCAGTTACCTTGTGTTTGGGCTTCATTAATTTGTATTTGGGGAGAACATTACCCCTAGACAGATATAATTTCAGTCTACCCGTCACTAAAAATAATGAAAAAAAAAATTAACAAAAACAAACTAACTTCAAACAAAAACTAATAAAAATTGAAAAATAAAATTAACTTAGCACAAAGTAATAGCTAGTAAATTTAGATTTATCAGATATTATTGACTGTAATACTGAAGTCGGTGCCAATATTTCTATGAGAGATTAATAACACCTGCCTAAACCTATACTTGGCGCCGATTTCAATATTACATTCAATAATATCTAATAAATCTAAATTTACTACCTATTTCTTTGTGCTAAGTTAATTTTATTTTTCAATTTTTATTAGTTTTTGTTTGAAGTCGGTTTTTTTTGTTAATTTTTTTTTTAAATACTAACTTGCACTCTAAATTGTACAATCTTATAACGGAATGGGTTAGGTTAAGTTATTTTTTTTAATTTGTTGATCAATCAATTTTAATTTTGTAAAGATGACTGGTTAAATTGGGTTTTTAATTAGAATAAAAGTAAATTAGACGATGGTTTTCCTTAAAAAAGTTTAATAATTAAAATTTTTAGATTCTTATACCTACTATTTTGATTTCAGTGATTTGTTAACTAAAATAGTTCTACAGATACCATTAAACAATATATTGAATTTAATTTATTTAGTGTGCATAATTAGTGTGCAAGTCAGTATTTTTGTTTAACTTTGAAATATTTTGTTCGAAAAAAGGGAATAAACGGATATCGATTTAAATACATGCCGTAAAGAATTAATAGTAGGTATAGGTAGCCTGAACCATGGCTACATAATTATTACAAATATTACATAGGTATTACAAATATTATTATGGATCAATGAAAATTCAAACTATAATAAGAATTTTAATCCGCGGTTCAAGAATAGGTATTTTCAGATACCTACAAAATACAGACAATCTCTTCACTACATCTGATTGCCTAGTATTCTTGTGCGCGATTTTGCCGAGCATCGGGAACCAAAATGGACGCCACCAGTTATATAGTGATTGTTCGCAAATGTTTGCAATTTGCTGAAGACAGTCATTGTAAGAAAACTAGTCGGTGTAAAAATTAGTAAGTACCTACAGAAAAGAAAATTTTGTAACTATATTTAATTCCTTATTCCTTAACATAAGTACATAGTTTAACATAACAAAAATAATAAAGTACCTACGGATAGACAAGTAAAATTTCACGTAAAATGGCTTTCAAGGATCAGACGAATACGGATGTAGGACGGATCTTACCGGAAATTCCTTCAGTACAGGCTAGGGCGGCAGGAAGTAAAAGCAGTTCTCTAAACTTTCACGGATAAAATCAATATCCGGTATCCGGTCAGTAAATAAATTCTACATGAAAAAAGTATCAGTGAGTGAAATAATTTAACATAGTTTATGTTGAATTTGTGATATTAGATTTTAATAAAGTTTTAAGATTTTTCGAAAAAAAAATCATAATGATAAATACTCAACATGAATGAATTTATTAATTAGTGCAGGAAAAAGGTGTACATAATATCGATAGAGAACACCGCAACTGCCTATTGGAAATGTATTGGCGATCGCCGATAATGTCGAACTGTTCGGAAAACACCAAGGCTTCAGGGGTATAGAGAAGTTCATTTGACCAGAAATCGATATTCCATTAATACGTGTTCGAAGCTATACGGCATGGATATCGGTTCGGGATCAGGTGAATGAAAGGAGGGGAGAGTAGGGAGATGCATTTGGGGTGAAGCGAAACCTATCATATGGCACGGCATGTAAGTACGTAAAGCGCTTGCGCTAACAGTTTAACTGAAATCTGTTACATCTATGCAAAATATTTTCCTAAGATGTTTGTTTGCATAAGTAATTCACAGTAGTCTGTAAATTTATCTGTTGATCATTATAATATTTTAGTAAGTATAAAATTACTTCATTTTATAAAAGTACCAAAATGCGGAAAAACTAAACAAAATCTTGACAAAAGCATAATATTGGTAGAAAACAGTCGTTGCAATAATGCAACAAGGTGGCCGACGACCTTAGACCATATAACACGACTGATCGGTCCTTTTTGTAAACATCAAACAACAAAAGAAAAAAAATGTGCAAAAAATAAAATGAGGACCGAGACATAATGATATGCGTAATTAGAGCGAAGAAGTATTAGGATATCATATACTACAGCAAGTCGAAATGTTACTCGATAAAGTGTGACAAGGGCCCGAAGGACTACTTGGCCTTCGTCGTCGTCACCCGCTGGGAAGAAAAAAAAAAGCAAAAGGCTCTCGCCGTTGAATGCTTGGCAAGTATGCGAGCTATTTCCCTTCCTGAAAGCGCGCAATCTGCTCCTACTAGGATCTTATAACGTACGCAAAAGTAGCTGGAGGTGTAAAAAGGTTTCATCCCCAAAGTAGGCGGAGAAATGCGCGCGCGTGGGTGTTGTTATGGAAACGGTGTTGCCCATGTACTAGGGTGTCAGAAGCTTCTAGAAGATAGGCGTCTCAAACAGAAAACCTTTAACTGCACTTTTCGAACTTGTCAGTGAGCTTTAAGGTTGTAGGCGTAACAAGTTTAATAATTCTATTGATAACTAGGTACTTACAAATTACGAAGACTACAGCCGGAGGATGCAAAGAATACAACTGATAATTAGCTTTGATCTATTTAATCAAAGAAATTACAATTTAAATTAAAACTAAATTAATTAGCCTACGTCGACTATCGGTCGATGCTGTACCAAAAGTGACACCTCTATCGGGTGCACCTACTTATAAACTATAAACTGGAGCCCGTCGTGTCCTGAAGGAATGTGCGGAGATTCGGCGGGAAACTTTCAGACAAGCATTACATTGTGTTTTAATAATTTTTCAAAACTAGTGTAATTTCGAGTGTTTATGTGTAATTTATGGTGGATTATTAAACGTAAAGGTTCGACAACGTGCAAAAGTGTTGAAAAGTGATAAAGCGCAGTGAAACTCGAGTTTTTAGGTTTGTCGACGAATTCCACAGCAAGCCCTAGTAAGGTACCACCGCCTTACTAGAGTAGAACTTAGTCCAAACTTGGACATACATGAATACGCTGCTCATAAGAAGAATCATAATATGAAAATGATTGATATTTTCACAATGAAATTTACTTGACTTTGGCATACTCTCAAACCGAGAAAGTCCAAGAACAAGAAGAAGAAGGAATGTGCGGTTCTTCCTGGCGCTTGTCAACCCATATTGCGTGATGATATATTAACGTGGGATCTTTCTAATTTTGAGAGGTCTGGCGCGTCAAGTGTCCTGGCCGATCGATAAATTAGGCCCTTCGACCCTATGCGTTGACAGATGCAGGTGAAGATGTCTTATCTTGAGATTTCAAGTGTACCGGCCGATGCAAATTGGTCTATCAACCCTAAGTGTTGACATTGACAGATGATGGTGGGAACGATTACGTAACACCTCCCCCCATGGAACAGCAACTATTTCGAAATCTTCGGTGGTAGAGATGATGAAATATTGCTGCGGTTAACTCTCATCTTGTTGAGTTGGGACATAATGCTGCTTGTAGTGCAATCTTCGGTATTGATGGAATACAGATTTTCTAGATCATTTCAGTGTAAGATGATCGGTTGTTTGCTAGATATTTCAGCTTGCTAGTCTTCTCGGCTTCTTCGGAGTCACAAATAATCTTGTAGTTCATGTTCATGCAGAGATACATGGAGTTTACCTTCGGGCATTCAGCCTCTATGTACCTAGAATCTAGTCCAGAAATCGCCATGACAGGTAAGGAAGGTATGAGGATTACGTTGTGTAATTTAGGTCCAATATATAACTTTCACAGGACGGGGATTAGAGGAATAGTTGGTAATTAACAGTTTGAAGATTTTATCAAATTAATTACATAAGTACAAAGTATTACCTATTTAGAAATATTCTAAGTGTTACTAACCCCTAAGTACTAATCTAGTTTCCAATTGAAATGGAATACTTACTATATCTACTAATATAAAACCCTTTATTAGCATATCCTAGCGTTACTATATATCTAAGTATGTAAGTTCATTCGGATTACAACTCAAACTTTTTAACAAAATTCTACTCTAATTAGTTGATTCAGGTTAGGTACCCAATAAACTTCTGAGGAACTTTTGATAAACCCAAATTCATCTATTGTCAAAAGTTAATGTAAACACCTTTGAGAATGCAACTATAGCGAAACCGGTCAGGTACCTATTATTAAAATTAAAATAAAAGTTGTGGAATAGTACAAGTAAGTAAGTTTTCATAATGTCCATCAATAAGGGGTTTTTTTTGCGACGAACGTGTTCAACCGAATCAAATTGTGTAATATACTTACTGTGGTTTTTTTTAGATAAAAGATTATTGAGATGGGTTCAAATACAAGTTTTTTTTTATTAGTTTAAACCTAAATTATAATATCATGTATTATATTGTGATTTTATAATAAAATTATTACATAAATATCAGAATTAAGTAAATTGTTTTGAGATTGTATGCTAGGAAGATAACTAAAGTAGCAATTAATAAATCAAACGATTGTAACAGCTCTTGAGGCGGGATTTTGTGAAAGGTCTACGTTTTTTCTTAGTGCAGATGTGAATAGGAATGTCTGCTAAGACTGTATCTTGTATAAAACGTGATCCTAATATTTTTTGCTTGTTACATATGGGATTTTTAACAAAATTACTTAATAACCTCTGTCCGTTAGATAAAATATTCTTGACAACACCTTGTACTAATTTCTGCCTGTTAACGAAGGGATGTTTGACTAAAATTTGTTGATCGGGGCTATGTGTCTTCATACGTTCGAGATTTCTAGCTAAAGTTGAATGAATGATAGCTGTCTTCAACTTTGAATTAATATTTTTTCGTACTAAGTTAACTACATCGTTTCCCGGTATAGGCTCTGACGGCTGTATGACAGTTTTATTACAAGTCTCGAAAGGTTTGGAAACCATTGAACGTTTCTTATTGTCTTCTACGACTTTCAAGGGTATTTGACGACAGATTTTATTAAACGGTTCATTAGATATAGGTATTTCTAGTTCGGAATTTTCGAAACATGAACTGGGTACTGAGGGAGATTTTTCGGACGTAATTACGTTGTTAATTTCAATACGGGGCAAGTGTTTCTGAAAATTTTCATTTTGAATAGAGGGTTTGTCACTAACTTTGTCTGCAGTGTGCATGGCAGTACATGGAAGTTGTGCATTCGAATATTCATTCGTGTGAGAAGGATATTTGGGACATTCATGTAATTCTGGAGGAACGTAATCAGTAACTGTATTATGGCATTCGTTAAAATTTGTTTCTGTTGTTTTAGAATAGTTAGATGGAGGTGGATTTCTAGATTGAGACCAATTATGTGGTGCGCGACGTGGGAATGGCTTGGCCATATAATGACTAACGCCACTCATAGGTTGCGATGTATTGCTAGTATGAGGTATAGGGTTTGGCAAACTGAAACCCTGACCTTGTGATCCAACATTTGGTGATGGAGAATCATAACCTTGTGGTCTATAATTCGGTGGAGAAGAATCATAAGCTTGTGGTTTATAATTCGGTGAAGAAAAGCTATTACTATGTAGTCTATAATTCGACGAAGGACAACCATGACCTTGTGGTCTACCATTCAGTGGAGGAGAAGCATAACATTTTGGTCTATAATTAAGAGGAGGAGAACCATACATTTGTTGAGTCCGCGTAGGGCCATTGTACAGAGGAGGGTGACTTTCCCATATTGGACCACTGTCTTGTTGAAGAGGTATAACAGGTATTGAAGGTGCAAAATTAAATGGATGTGAGATAGGCGGAGTTACAGAAGGGGGTGGCTTGAAGCCATAATTATAATATGAATGTCTAACCTGGTAATTCCAGCTGGGAGTAGGTACGTTACGCTGTTGCAAGTATAACGTATTTATCTCCTCATGCACAAATTCCAGAGCCTTTTCTATAGTGTCAGGTCGCATGCACCGAATGCGAGAACCGAGTGGGTCACATAGACCTCGCAAAAATGACTGTAGAGTCAGTTTTCTATAAAGAGAACGTTTCGATTCTATTGTACTTGGTATTGTTTCATGGAGACCGATATATGTCATTATCGTACTAAATAGATTTTGACATTCTTCATAGAACTCTTGCGGAGTTGAAGACCCCTGACTTAGTAGTGCTAAATCATTGTATAGTGATGTTTCATCGCGTTGGTCGGCGAAGTTATTAATTAGAGCACTCCTAACTCCTTCCCAAGTTTCAGGTATTCCATTTGAGTTTAAAGTTCGTGCGGCTGGACCCACTATTTTATTTAATATGCCATTCAATATAACTAAATTTATAAAATGGTAAGCAGGTCCATCTCTCACATATTGCGCTACTAAATTATCACATAACCTTACAAATCGCGTCAATACGTTTGAGTTTCCGTCAAATTCCGGAACGAATCGTAGTGCCTTAAAAATGTGATCTATTGAATCAGCCATGTTAAAAAAATCTATACTACTTCTAATACTATGCTCCTGAGATATTTTAATTTCAGTATCTAATTTACTTAAATTCCTACTGGCATCTAAAATTATATTTCTATTTCTATAGCTATCTTCTAACCTAGGGGACCTAGATTTACGTGGATGAAAAATTTTGGAAATTTAAGGAGTAATTAAAATAGGATTAACACAGGAATATAGCGACTCTAGAGCGATTCTAAAGTACTTACTTGAAATAATGTTGTACCTCTGCCGTATCGATTTTTGGATACACCTCAGGACTGCAGCTCACGTAGGTTCTGGATCTCGTTCAGTGGTTTCAACCGCCCGGGCGATTTGCGATCGCGAATAGGTATCGATTTTTGATTATTCTAATGCTCGCGAACCGGCCCGCGAAATCCTCAATACGACTGCGCCAATTACGAAGACTACAGCCGGAGGATGCAAAGAATACAACTGATAATTAGCTTTGATCTATTTAATCAAAGAAATTACAATTAAAATTAAAATTAAAACTAAATTAATTAGCCTACGTCGACTATCGGTCGATGCTGTACCAAAAGTGACACCTCTATCGGGTGCACCTACTTATAAACTATAAACTGGAGCCCGTCGTGTCCTGAAGGAATGTGCGGTTCTTCCTGGCGCTTGTCAACCCATATTGCGTGATGATATATTAACGTGGGATCTTTCTAATTTTGAGAGGTCTGGCGCGTCAAGTGTCCTAGCCGATCGATAAATTAGGCCCTTCGACCCTATGCGTTGACAGATGCAGGTGAAGATGTCTTATCTTGAGATTTCAAGTGTACCGGCCGATGCAAATTGGTCTATCAACCCTAAGTGTTGACATTGACAGATGATGGTGGGAACGATTACGTAACATACATTCCTCTTGACTCTGCGAAGGTTTTTGATGTCCCTAACGTATTTGTATAATTCAGCAAACACTCTTAAATTGAGACTTGCTATGTAAGAGGTTTTATTACCCTAAAACACAAAATAATCCAAATCCAAAAATTTTAGCCACATTATCGAATAGGGGAGAAATAGCTCCTAATAATTATACATACTTATAATTTATATGGGCACATAATCATATACCGAGTAGGTAAGTTATTTATTATAATAGGTAAGCTTATTATTTATTCTTCAGTATTTTATGGCTTCCTATCTATCTCCAGTCTCCAGTTATTATTCAGTTGAAGAATTTAATTGAGAGTGTGGGAGGGTCGCGGAGTGCGGAGGGCCGCGGCCGGAGTGGTCAGTCGCGGTATGTATGCCACGGCCGTGTCTGTTTGCGTGCTTGGTTGCCAAGTGGCCGGCGTGGTGGGCTGAGTCGCGCGGCCACGACACCAGGCGAGCAGCGCGCCGAGATAGTAGAATGTAGAATGCAACTGCACCGAGTGCATTCACCCCAATGCACTCCGTAAGTTCATTTTGTTCATTCGCTGTTGTATCTCGGTTCGTATGCACGCTTCAGAGCGCGTCAGTAACCGCTGTCAGAAACACCGAACGACCAAATTATTTTATCCATTTTATTATTACCAGATTTATGTTTAGTTTCGTAGTTTATTTAGCATCAAATTTTATTCGTTTTTGGATAAGAATTTATGAATATTACAATAGTGACCCGTGTTCATTCACCACGATCACGAACTACAAAGTTCACAAATTTTGTGTTTGTTATAACGTTTTTTATCTCTACGCACCTTAAATAATTTTTCAACGCCCTTGCTCATAAATTGGTTTTATTCACATGGCTTTTACACTCATAAACCATGGTATTAAACACTTGTGCTTTTTTTTCTTTATCGCACTAGTGTTTTATTTTATATTCCATCAAATTAAGTTTGTACCTCGCTGAAAGATATTATTTATGTACATATGCATTCTATTTACTCTTAACATAACTGGGTTATTTTTTTTAAATCTCGGAAAAAAGTATTGACTTAGATACGTTTCGTTTCACCATTATAACTAAAAATAACACAATTTTGGTAAAAAATAAGAAGTGTACCACCTTGAATATAATAAATTATCAACAACTTATTTACTTTAATTAATAATTCAACGCGAAACTAATTTATAAATACATAAAAATTTGATTTTTTACATATTGCGTTTTGGCTGTTTAACGTAATTGTTCGTGCCTACGCTCCAACAGACAATATCCCGCGCGCAGAAAAAAAAAATGTCAGCGCGCCTTTTTGACAAACTTTCCGTCTGTGTTGTGTGCGTTGTATAATTGAGTATGAATAATTATAAAATTTGTTTTTTACTCGTAAGTGTGTTGAAAAACGTCGTACACGTGAGGTTTGGTCATTACACTCTCGGTTTCCTTGCAGCCCTCGCCTTCGGCTCGGGCTGTGCAATATCACCTCGAGTGTAATGACCAACATACCTCACTTGTATCCTATAAAACTAATTGTTGTCTTTTCGAGCATGTTTAATACAAGTTATTTTCTTTAATCAACTTCAAAAGAAGGTTTATTCTAATTCAGTTTTTTTTATTGTTGCCTACCTCATAATGGTAATAAATCCGGTCTCTATTCATAACTCGTACATTACTGATGATTTATGCATGAGTTTTTATAAAGTTATGAACCAATTTAAGCAAATCTTTGTACTTATTTATAAAAGTAGGCATGCTGGAAATAGGCAAGCCGATTTTAAGTTATACAAAACATAGTGGCGCGACAAAAACAGTGAAGAATCACTTGAAATACAACAAGGATCAATTTTTTTCAAACTTTAGCTTAGTTATACAGGTACGAGCTACGGGCGGGTCCGTTACTTAATTTCGAGAGACATCATGTTAGATTATTGGAATATCGACTGAATGACTGTGCGCATAGAGCTTATTGCGAAACAACTTTTTGTTGCCAAACGTTGCTTCGACTGAACGATTCTTCGAATATTTATTAAATCGATGGACTGATCTTTCGAATGTTAAATTCAGAGTAGTTACATGCAAATTGATCGATTATTCCGAACCTGACCCGAAAACCTGTCCTGGTCGCGGGTTAGAAGCTTGAAAAAAAATTAATATTTGTTCCGAACGAAAGCCTATTCATGACCTAACCCGACGCCGACGTCTAATTAACAGGATATCTAATAGTGCTACGGGGTTCCTACACAGGCGAAGCTGTGCGGCCAAGCTAGTCTATACTAATATTGTAAGAGGAAAGATTTGTTTTTTTTTGTTTTTTATTTGTTTGTTTGTTTGTAACGAATAGGCTCCGAAACTTCTGGACCGATTTAAAAAATTCTTTCACTGTTGAGAAGCTACATTCTTTGCGGTGAACATAGGTTATATTTTATTCCCGTATTTCCATGGGAACGGGAACTACGCGGGTGAAACCGCGTGACGTCTGCTAGTATAGAATAAAATGGCGAGCGAGATGCAAGACAATGGTATAAAATTACCATAAACCTCTATAAAAGCGGTTACTTTCGGTCAATTTGGTGCTTTAAGGGCGCGGCATCGCATGAACTCTGCACGCTATTATTTTTGATAGGGTCTACACATCGACAGTATCTCTACCGTATTTCTTACTATTTTTAAGTAAATTTAAGCTCGATATAGGTGTAAACTATAGCCAATCGATCAATGCCGACCTACCATTGTGGGCCGTAAGCTTGTCTGCCACTTCAGTAGTACAAAAATAAACTGGAACTGAAGATTTTTGTTAACGAGTGAAAATCTCCGCGGATAATGGGTAATATTGACGATTGACCACGAATCCTGGACCCAACCCTATCTAACTTCTAACGCATAACGTAGAAAAGAACCCCTCTACGAAGGCCTACGCCCTTCGTAGAGGGGTTCTTTTTTTTACGTGAGGGAAATCCTCATGGATGCTATGCTGGACTTCTACCGACTAAAAAACCTCACGTATCCTGCCTAACAGCCTACGGTTGGAAGCCCCGGGTAAGCCCTCTTAAGGATATCCCAGGACTCCCAACAGACCTCGTAAAGAGGTTAAAATGTCGAACTTCAGACGCTGCAATTACTGCAGTATACTAGCGGACGTCACACGGCTTCACCCGCGGAATTCCCGTTCCCGTGGGATTAAAATATAGTCTATGTTACCCGGGGATAGTGTAGCTTCCTAACAAAGAAAGGTCCAGAAGTTTCGGAGCCTATTCGATGCAAACAAACAAACAAATAATCAAATCTTTCCTCTTTATAATATTAGTATAGATACCTACTCATAAATACATACAGTCACGTTTCTATTTCCGAAGAGCGGGCAGAGACGTACTTCAAGCCTGCATTTCACCTTTTGTTATACCGCTAAGGTGGCAGACAAGCATACGGCTGATGGAAAGTCACCGTAGCCTATGGACATTTGCAACACCAGAGGTGCTACACCCGCTCTCCAAGACGTCGACCCTGCAAGAACCTTTTATGACTGCTTTTGAAGAATACCATTTTGCATTTGAAGGGTACAGGCAAAGAACAGGGAATGTCACAATTTTTTTTTTTTCTGTTTTCTATTGAAATCAAATCGTTGTCTATGGTAGTTTAGTTCCCAATCACTAACTTTTAAAAAGGATTCGGCGGGAAACTTTCAGACAAGCATTACATTGTGTTTAATAATTTTTCAAAACTAGTGTAATCTCGAGTGTTTATGTGTAATTTATGGTGGATTATTAAACATAAAGGTTCGACAACGTGCAAAAGTGTTGGAAAGTGATAAAGCGCAGTGAAACGCGAGTTTTTAGGTTTGTCGACGAATTCCACAGCAAGCCCTAGTAAGGTACCACCGCCTTACTAGAGTAGAACTTAGTCCAAACTTGGACATACATGAATACGCTGCTCATAAGAAGAATCATAATATGAAAATGTTTTATATTTTCATAATGAAATTTACTTGACTTTGGCATACTCTCAAACCGAGACAGTCCAAGAACAAGAAGAAAAAAAAAAAAAAAACTTTTAAAAAAAGTAAACAGGTGGCTCCAAAAAGGCGTTTTTGTTTATGACCGAAGCGAAAAGAACCAGGAATGTCTATGACATACCAGTAAAGAAGAAGGATTGTCCAATACTAAGTGAGTGACAGTTGTGACGATCTCAATTAAAAATATGATACTTCTAAACATTAAATTGCTATTTTCTCAAAATCTATTCTTAAGGACATTCCCTGTTCTTTGCCTGTACCCTTTATTTTGTCCCACGTCATAGATGGTGAAGCCTATTATTGCCGTGTTGAAAACTTTTAAGCTGCCTACAACTCCTTCAACTTGGATTACAAACTGCCATGTTACTGTCAACCTGGACTAATGGCTTAACGTGTCTTTTACATACATACATACATATGGTCACGCCTTTATCCCCGAAGGGGTAGGCAGAGGCATATTATATGCCCACATTTCACCTTTGTATAATTTGTCCCACGTAATAGGTGGTGAGCCGTATTGCCGTGTTTAAATGGACAGGCGCAGGTTGTGACTGCCTGCTGTTGAAATAAAGCCTTCAACTTAGCTTAACGACTGCCATTTTACTGGCAACCGGGACCAACGGCTTAACGCGCCTTCCGAAGCACGGAAACGCTCAAATAAATGTCACAAAGTGATCACATGGATGGTCACCCATCCATGGACCGGCCATAGTGAAAGTTGCTTACTGCAGTGATCGTTTACAGAACACTGAGTCCGCGGGGCCACGAGCGCTTCTTTTGAAGCACGGAAACGCTAGTCAATGCCACAAAACTGATCTCGTGACCAGCCTTAAAGTACAAGTGGTACAAGCTTGTGCTAAAATATTTGGAAATGCATAAATAGGTATACATACCTACTTACTTAGATGTATTTTATTTTTCCTCATAAACATGATAACGAAAAATTCCGTACCCAAAGGTACACCCTAAAAAGGTAAGGTTTGTCAACTTGAGGGCCACTGTCAATATCAAGAAGCCATGAGATCACCCGACTGCCCCTCTCTAAAACGTTTATTGTGAAAGTGAAAGTTCAATCCGATTGACGTTGTCATTTTTGTTTTATTTCAAACTTTGAACAGATGATCCACGTGACCTAGTGACGTAATTTAATGCAACAGAGTCACAGACTACAGACACAAGTCTCGTCATAAGCCCCTCTGCAATCTATTTTATAGAGAGGGGCTAAAAATGTGGGCTGTGCTAGTAACCCTCAATTCCTGATAGGTTAGGTGTCGCCTTTGCTTAAAAAATACCTAAGGCTAGTGTGTTCACTGATCACCTTTTCATCAGGTGATGAGTGAACACACTAGCCTTAGGTATTTTTTGAGGTTCAAAGTTTGTCTACCACTTTAGCAGTATAAAAAGCGAAAGATTCACCATTTAGAAAAATCGTACCTCTACCTACCGACAAAATTCCACCAAAGTTATGCACCTCTGACTAACAAGTTAAAAGGTAGTCTGTTTTTGGGTCATCAGATCAGGTCAACCCTTCAGTAATAAAGAAAGACAATAGGGGATCATTTGTCACCGCACCCCGCGCCAACCCTTCGCCGCTGTCCGTCAAACGGGTTGGCGCGACCCCGATTTCCGACAACCAAGTTTGAAATAGACTCAATCCTGAACTAATTAGCTTTATTTGGGCATTCGCCCTTTGACTTACGGCGGTTAAACTCGTAGTCAGGCTGCCGATGAAATATGTTTGGAATGTGAATACTTTGTGTAGAGTGGTGTATAGTCAAAGTTCTGGCACATCCTTCGTTCTGAAGGCTTACACGGGACTCCAGACCCAATGCCATGTCCCAATAATTGTTTGTTTATAGCTGTATGCATGAAAATCTGCTGTTTTGGGTAGGGTAAAAACGGGATCCTATTTATGAGATTTTGATGTCCGTCTGTCTGTCTGGCAGGAGTTCGGCATAACATCCATGAGGATGGAAACTGGTCATTCACTCAGGTCATTGGTTAAAAACAGTTACCTATTAAGAAATATTATTATATCTACTTCTCTTTGCTATATTGTATTAGAAAACTCTACTGGTATAATCCCTTTTTTTAAGTAAGTACCTGCTTAGGTTTGTATTTTACAACAAACACCTCTGCAAAGGCACCTTCGCCCATCCATTACATAGGTACTATTACTTTAGTTACCCTATGATATACTACTTATAGAATGCATAAAAATGCACGTACATAAGCCATCATTAGTAAATTGAGCCTGTAGATAGACATAGGACACTAAACAGGTTACTGGGACATTGTCAGAGCGGAACGATTTTATAGGGCGCGGCGAGGCCTTTCGACAAGCTCCAACGTTCCATGCTACCCTGGTAGATATTTCTTTTTATGGTCTACGGATAAATGTCAGGGGAGTGCCGACGGGGTGCGCCCTCACCCCGACTGTGCAGTCGTAGCAGATTTTACGCACCTACATAAAAATGAATGAGTTAACCCGTATTTTCTATCATTAGAGACGGACTGTGACCATGGATTTATGAGGTTTTTACGACACACGTGACCTTAAGAACACTGTAAATATAAATGTTTACGTGTTTAGTAATAATAAAACTAAAACAATGGTTTAAAAACTATTTTAAAATTCACAAAAAAAACTTCCGACAACACTTTGAAACAGACCAATCAACAAAGAGGCGTTTCTGTTTTGTGTCTACACTCTACAGCCAGCCCACAAACAAACCCTTCTCAGGGCAGTCTTCCTCAACATTCCGAATAAACTCTTGAATTCTCATGTTCTCCTGATAAAAAGGACACGTCAGCATCCCGTATTTCTCACGCTCGCTCCCGGACAACCTCAGAACACCCTTTTCTATCCCTTTTTATTCCCTGGGTAGAGCTGCTCGCACGCGTACACGAGAAACCAACAGCTGACAGCAACATTCTTGTGCTTTAAAACTTGTGTCATGGAACCATTTTTTATCGATAGTTATTGCCTTTAGCGACTTGATATGGGTAGACAGGGTTGACCGGCCAAACGTAGCTACACGTAGCAGTAATGAGTAGGTACTTTGTAATTTCACTAAACTTAGTGACAAAATTTCTCTATACCTAGTTAGTATCATATCCAAAAGGTTAAAGTGCCACCATGCCACAGATAAACTCACAGGCAACAGGCGTTCAAATTTATAAAATCCCATCTTTTCACCTCGCGTCCTCGCGGGTTAAAACCTAAACAGTCCTTGGATTGACGTGTTATGGGGTTCTTACGTCTCGAAACTCCAATGGATGTCATGATGAAATCGCACCGCATCGACTTAAACCACACGTACTATCTTTCCCCTCTACCTATCCTATTTGCAAGATGTCTAAGATCGTGTAAGGCCGGGTAAACCTTCGGGATTCGGATGCTGTGAAACGCAGGGTCTATACAACATTTACATAACATAACATAAATATACATAACTCAGGGATTGGTTACTATCACCCTATCACGGGGCGTAAAACGGTCGTTAAAAACGGACAAAAAAGCGTGCTTGGTTGTCCGGGAGCGTGAGAAATACGGGACGCCAACGTGTTCTATTTATCAGGATAACATAAGTTCTCAAGAATTCATTTGGAATATCAGTGTATTATGCATTCCGCATTTTAATAAACAGAGGAGGAGAATATACATTCTAGTCTAGCAGTCCACCGTTTGGGAGGCCTGGGGTATCCTTCCAAGGGCCTATTACCCGGGACTCCCAAACCGTAGGCTGTTAGGTACGATACGTGTGGTTTTTAGTCGGTAGGAGTCCGACATAGCATCTCTGTAGGATTTTCCACACGATAAAAAAAACAGTCCACCGTCATGGACGGACCACAGAAATCAGAATTTTATATTCTGATATTTGAGGGAAGGACATTTTGTTTTACGCTCTGCCTAATATCTACTTCTCTTGAGGGGCTTGTTTTAGAAATGGATGAAAAAGAGGCGCACGTGGAATCAGTGTAAACCCAACTACTTACATAGTTTTATGAACAAATTAAGTAAGTAGATGATTTTGGAACGAAGTTCCTTATCGCGCGTTGTGAAAGGGGGCTAGACGGAAAAAATTCTCACGAAAAGTTGTAACGACACTTTTGGTAGTGATATTGGTAGTGATAGTGGTAGTGGTAGTGATAGTGGTAGTTATAGTGGTAGTGGTAGTGATAGTGGTAGTGATAGTGGTAGTGATAGTGGTAGTGGTAGTGATAGTGATAGTGGTAGTGATAGTGGTAGTGATAGTGGTAGTGATAGTGGTAGTGGTAGTGATAGTGGTAGTGATAGTGGTAGTGATAGTGGTAGTGATAGTGGTAGTAATAGTAGTAATGATAGTGGTAGTGGTAGTGATAGTGATAGTGGTAGTGATAGTGGTAGTGCTAGTGCTAGCCAGGGGATGAACATGAACTCTACGAGCAACACCAAAGCAAATAGGAGTTTCGCTCTGTTCAGTTTCAGTCGCGCGTAAAGGTTACACGCACTCACTTTTTTTTTATATTTGTTTTCTTTTTGTTTTTGTTTCTGTTTTTGTTTTTGCTTACAATAAAATTTTAAAATTAAAATAAAATTTTATTACAATTCCTTCACTTTAATCGAAAGGAACTTCGTTCCATCCGGGTGTCGCTTGACACCTCTCAAGTTTTTTTTACATAATTCATTATTCTTGGTCATCTCAGTTATCATAAAACGGGACATCGGAACTTCGGAACGCGTCCTCCGAGACTCAGACCCCTGAAAATCAGAACGTCCTGTCCAAATCTACGTTGTACGTGTACCTGTGGTTGTACACTCTCTCTCTCCTAGCGGCTTCCATCGTTTAAATATTTTGTAGAATTAGTCGATGAATAGGCAAAGGGATAAATAAGTAGCAAAAACAACGCCTTTCATACATACACATACATATTATTTTGTATATAAAATTTCCATGTCACAATGTTAGTTACCGTACTCCTCCAAAACGGCTTTACCGATTTTTACCAAATTTTATATGCGTATTCAGTAGGTCTGAGAATCGGCTACTATCTATTTTTCATACCCCTAAGTGACCGGGAATTCACACACATACTTTTTTTATACAATTCATTCAATTGTCATTCAATGGGGACATTCCACGCGGGCGGAGCCGCGGGCATCAGCTAGTAATTTATATTATCAGTGGTATGATGGAAGTGGGCAGGATAATGTTTTTGTGGGATGCGTTTTGAACGCAGATGGATGTCAGCTGAGTCAGAAGGCGTGATGATATGGCTAAGTATGACTAAGAAAGCATAACATCAGAGGATGTAGAAAAACAATGGTTAAAGCTCTACTTTACTTTTCACAAGATGTAGAAGTAGGTCTGTAGAGAAGTAGGTATCCGTCGAAATTCTACAAGTCATCGGGTAGTCAATTTGATAGTCTGTGATGGAATGAAAGCTGCACTAGTTCGGCCGCTCATCATACTCGTTCTAAGAATCACAATCAATTCTACTAATGGAGTGCCGTAAGACGTAAAAATGGCAAAACCTTGGAATCCAGGGTCTCCCAATGAATTTTAAAATAAAGTATTGGGTAGCATTGTTAAAAACTTCAAAATAAAACCGGCCAAGTGCGAGTTGGACTCGCCCATGAAGGGTTTCGGAGCAGCAAGTAACATAATATAAAAGTTCTTATAGTTCGTTGTAACTTTGATTGATGTTTTAACACGTTCGCAGTGGTAGTGATTTTTCTAACCGAAAATTGTGGTTTATGACGTATTAAAAAAAAACTACTAGCTCTATCTCGTTCAAACCAATTTTCGTTGGTAGTTTTTATGGCAATGTACATCATATATTTTTTTTAGGTTTATCATTCTCTTAGTTTAGAAGTTAGAGGGGGGGGACACACATTTTTCCACTTTGGAAGTGTCTCTTGCGCAAACTATTCACTTAAGAAAAAAAATATTTTAGGAACCTCAATAGCATTTTTGAAGACCTATCTATAGATACCCCACACGTATGGCCCTGATGAAAAAAAAAATTTTGAGTTTCAGGTCTGAGTATGGGGACCCCCAAAATTTACTGCCATTTTAGGGTTTCGTAGCCAAATGGCAAAAACGGAACCCTTATAGATTCGTCATGTCTGTCTGTCTGTCTGTCTGTCTGTCTGTCTGTCCGTCCGTGTGTCACAGCCACTTTTCTCCGAAACTATACGGCCTATGCTATTGAAACTTGGTAACTAGATGTATTCTGTGAACCGCATTAAGATTCTTATATAACACTAGAAAAAAAGCAGTACATTTTGGGGGTCCCCATACTCAGAACTGAAACTCAAAATTTCTTTTTTCATCAAACCCATACGTGTGGGATATCTATAGATAGGTCTTTTAAAATGTTGTTGAGGTTTCTAACATCATTTTTTTCTAAAGTGAATAGTTTGCGCAAGAGGGACTTCCAAAGTCGAAAAATGAGTGTCCCCCCCCCCTCTAACTTCTAAACTAAAAGAGTGGTAAATCTAAAAAAAATATATGATGTACATTGCCATAAAAACTACCAACGAAAATTAGATTGAACGAGATAGAGCTGGTAGTTTTTTTTTAATACGTCATAAACCGCAACTTTCGGTTAGAAAAATCACCACCACTGCGAACGTGTTAAAACATCAATCAAAGTTACAACGAACTATAAGAACTTTTATATTATGTTACTTGCTGCTACGAAACCCTTCATGGGCGAGTCCAACTCGCACTTGGCCGGTTTTTTCTAGTTTTATATAAGAATCTTAATGCGGTTCACAGAATACATCTAGTTACCAAGTTTCAATAGCATAGGCCTTATAGTTTCGGAGAAAAGTGGCTGTGACACACGGACGGACAGACAGACAGACAGACAGACAGACAGACAGACAGACAGACATGACGAATCTATAAGGGTTCCGTTTTTGCCATTTGGCTACGAAACCCTAAAAACGTTTAAAAATAAATATAGCCAGTTATCATACCTATTAACAATATTGTAAATTTTCGTCCTTAACATTCACGTCGTATGATCGAGAATCGCCGCCCTGAACCTATAGTTCACTCATATTGTCACCCCAAAGAGTAACGACCCCGAAGGGTGACAAGGATGTCGCGTCGCAACAGTCGACTAAGTTTCAATTCAAAAGATAACATTAACCTTTCTAAACTGAAACTGTACTTAGACTCAAATATCGGAAATGACGCGTGTAAAGCGCGTGCCTGCTTTTGGGTCACTTCCGGTGACGGGTTCCGGTTCATGTCGCGTTTCAGTCGCGCACAAATGAAGGATCATGGAAAGCACATGCTAAATGGCCGATTTCTTTACTGAAATCCACAAAAGAACTTTTAAAAATTTTTGTATGTTAAATTTTTTTGACACGTAAGCTAAGAGATGAGTGTCTTTTTTTAACCGATTGACCGTACCTATGCCTGTAGCTCGGTCAGCGTGAAGTTTACTACGAGAATTGGTTTTCGTGATAATAATTAGACCATCCCTTCCCCTTTGCTGCACTCTTTTCTTTCTCTGTAGGTACTTATCAATCCTGAGGACATTCTTTCGAGGGCTTACCCGGGGCTCCCAACCGTAGGCTGTTAGGTAGGAAACGTGTTGTTTTAGTCCGTAGGAGTTCGGCATAGCATCACCGTAGGAATTTTCTCACGTTAAACAAAGGTACTTATCTTCGATTAGAATCTTTTTCATCAGAATCAGAATTGGAACCACGGATGGTTCAGACTTTTTTTTTTTTTTTTTTTTTTTTTATACCACTAAGGTGGCAGACAAGCATACGGCCCACCAGAAGGACCGGTGGTCACCGCAGCCTATGAACGTTTGCAACACCAGAGGTGCCACACTCGCGCTGCCGACCCTGTAAAAACCTTCTAAGACCCCTTTTGAAGAACCCTATACTGTAGGCGTTTGGGAAAACCGAGGCAGGGAGGTCATTCCACAACCTAAGCGTGCGCGGAAGAAAACACCTATCGGATCTAACCGTGCTGGAACGCACCGGACGCAGGGTGTGAGGATGAACTCCCTGTCTGTGGCGGACTTGAAAGCGTAACAGACGGACGGAGTTACTTCCACATTTATGCATTAGTAAGGATTTGTCCCGGATTTTCACGATTTTCTTGACAGCTATTAAGTAGGTAGATACTACGATACGATTTAGATGAGATTTTTGTGCTCTCTTGTCTGTCTTTTACTCAAAGAGACCGTTATATTTATAACTAGCGATCGTCACGCGGAGTGTAGCTCCCGTTCCGTGGAAATACGGGATTAAAATATAGTCTATGTTCACCGGGGATAGTGTAGCTTCCCATCAGTGAAAGAATTTTTCAAATCGGTCTAGTAGTTTCGGAGGCCATTCGAAGCAAACAAACAAACAATGAAATCTTTCCTCTTTATGTAGTATAGATATGCTTCTCATTATATTATGCTCTCATCATCGTCATATAGTAGATGGTGTCGGTGCAATGCTGCTAGCAATGCTACGGACATTTTTTCGAGGGCCTACCAGAGGTACCAGGCCGTAAGCAGTTGTAGAGTACCTTGTAGTTTGAGCCGGTAGCCGTCCAGCATGGTATTCATAAAACAATGCCACGATCATACATACATACATACATATGGTCACGCCTTTTTCCCCGAAGCGGTAAGCAGAGGCATATTATTATATGCCCACATTTCACATTTTTTAGAATTTGTCCCAAGTAATAGGTGGTGAGCCGTATTGCCGTGTTGAGATGGACAGGCGCAGATCGTGACTGCCTGTTGTTGAAATTATTGAAGCCTTTCACTTGGCTTAACCACTGCCATTTTACTGGCAACCGGGACCAACGACTTAACGTGTCTTCCTAAGCACGGAAACGCTCAAATAAATGTCACAAAGTGGTCACATGGATGGTCACCCATCCAAGGACCGGCCGTAGTGAAAGTTGCTTACTACAGTGATCGTTTACAGAACACTGAGTCCGCGGGGCCATAAGCGCTTTGCCACATCTAGATAATTAAAAAGTAAATCATTCTGTTTTGTTCTGGTAGCACTCCCAAAACATAATCCGACGTCACCCGGTCACGCACTGCTCATCCACTTAGAATATTATTTTAATTAAGTACTACAAATTGGTCCTACCCAGATCAGTAAACACGCATTTTGATATATATTTTTTGTTAAACATAAGTTTTTGTTGTAAAAAAAACCGACTTCAAAAAACCTAGATTTATACGTGCTTAAAAAAGACCGACAAAGTGCAAGTCGGATATGCACACAGACGGTTTCGTACTAAAAAACGTCAAAAAACCGGCCAAGTGCGAGCTGGACTCGCCCATGAAGGGTTCCTTAACATAATATAAAAGTTTTGTAGTTCATTGTAACTTTGATTGATGTTTTAACACGTACGCAGAGGTAGTGATGTTTACAGGCGAAAATTGCGGTTTATGACGTATTAACAAAAAACTACAAACTCGATCTCGTTCAAACTAATTTTCGTTGATAGTTTTTATGGCAATGTACATTATATATTTTTTTTAGATTTATCGTTCTCTTAGTTTAGAAGTTAGAGGGGGGGGGACACACATTTTTCCACTTTGGAAGTGTCTCTTACGCAAACTATTCAGTTTAGAAAAAAATGATGTTAGAAACCTCAATAGCATTTTTGAAGACCTATCTATAGATACCTCACACATATGGGTATGACGAAAAAAATAATTTTCAGTTTCAGTTCTGAGTATGGGGACCCCCAAAATTTACTGCTTTTTTTCTAGTTTTATATAAAAATCTTAATGCGGTTAACAGAATACATCTACTTACCAAGTTTCGATTGCATAGGTCTTATAGATTCGGAGAAAAATGGCTGTGACACACGGACGGACAGACAGACAGACAGACAGACAGACAGACATGACGAATCTATAAGGGTTCCGTTTTTTGCCATTCGGCTACGGAACCCTAAAAATGCCCTTGTCAATACTCAAAATCACTAAAATCTTAACCACTTATTTCACACCCTAAGGGGTTTTATTTGTGATCCTCATGGATGCTATGCCTCCTACCGACTAAAACCACACGTTACTCGTAAGGTAACAGTTTTGCTTGGGTGTTAGCAGTTGAGGAGTCACCCGGTAATTTCATTAGTAGAGAATTCTCTATATTATTTTTATTTTTGGTAGAGATAATGTAACATTATATCTCTATCCCCAAGGGGCCAGGCAGAGGAGCTTTCCACATTAGCAGTTTGATAGTAGTTTTGTTGGATCCACGTATTATGGAACATTTTCATTACGAACCAAAACTTCAGCAGCCAGAACAGAACTTCCTGCCCCGATTTCTCATGTCGTCTACAGTACCTAAGTGGTTCTCCAAAAAGGTTCTCAGAAGATTTTGCAGGGTTTACATCTCGAGTATAGCACGTCTGGAGTTGCAAATTACAAGCTACTTTGACCACTAACGATCAGATGAACTGTACATAATGATTGAATACCAGCCTAGTCACCAGCGGCCTCAGCTGGTGACTTTGGAGCATACGGGCTTGGGGAAGAGCTCGAAATTACAAGAAAAAAATACTTTGAGGTATGAAATATTTTTCCCCATATTCTAAAAGGCTCAACGTATTTTTTAAGAATAGAAAAAAAAACGTTTTTTTAATAATTTACAGTGGTGTGACCCCTTAATCCATACGTTAGAGTTTAGACGACGATCTCCTAAAGAAGAATTTATCAGGACTATGCATGCTTCAATAATATGATATGGGCTCTTCAACATTTTCACACAACGCTAATTTGTACACTAATGTATTTGCGTTACTAGATAAAATAACACATGTTGCATATTTCGCAATTCATTGCTCGAATATGTCGGACTGTTTCTCATGATCTCATAAATGTTGTACGATAGAGCAACCACTTAACTGCATTTATTAGATACCTAAGTGTATACCTATCAAACATCATATCATCGGTCGAAAACAGTACTGGAACATTTCCAAAAACACTGTTTCGAGTAAATGAGGATTTAAGATTTTTGAATTTTTGAAATGTTATTTTTAGTGACCGACCGAAGTTTCGGTTTCGGTTTCGGTTTCGGCCAGTTTCGGCCAAAAAATCGAGTTTCGGCCGCAGTTTCGGTTTCGGCCAAAATGGGCCGAAACTTTCGGCCGGGCCGAAACTCACGTGTTTGTGAATTTTGAGTGCCTGACTCTGCTTGTGATGTGGTTGGGGTCAGCCCAACTAGTTAATATGTTACAATCATAAGATTTAGAGCTCTACAAACGACTTCCAATCAATAGGTAGTTACAATAATACAAATGTATTCAAACCACAAGCAATCACAATCATTAAGAAATAATAGACAATTACCCCTGTGTTATGTCTTTGACCAGCTTTCTAGGGTACCGCTTTCGGAACTCTAAATAGGTGATCTAGGACATTATTTACTTATATTATTACATAAACCTACCCCTTAGTAGTCGGTTCCGTACAAAAAGGGTAAAAACACGGCCCCATTACTAAGACTTCGTTGGTCGTCTGTCTGTCTGTTTGTCAGCAGGCTGTAACTCATGCACCGTGATAGTTAGACAGTTAAAAATTTCCTAGAAGATGTATTTCTGTTGCCGTTTTGCAACAAGTCATAAAAACAGACAAAATTAAAAAAAATAAAGGGTTCTCCCATACAACAAACGTGATTTTATAGTATGAAACCTTACTTGCGGGAGTCCGGCTGGCTCTTGTCCAATTTAGTTACATGTATACTGAATGTAACCAAAATCGGACAAGAGCTAGTAACAGTAGTAGGGCATCGTGTGATTTTAGTCGGTAGGAGTTCGCAATAGCGCCCATGCGTAATTCCACACGTAAAAGAAAGAAAGCCATCTTTAGGTGGAGATATTTCTAAAATGAACACTTGAGAAGATTTATACCGTTGGTTGATGGCACTTGGTGGAACTTGCGGCACATATTGAAGAAAAAAACCAGCCAAGTGCGAGTCGGATTCTCGCACGAAGGGGTAAAAACGGCACCCAATGAACGAGACATAAGACTTAGCCGTCCGTCGGTCTATTAGTCACGAGGTTTTATCGCTGGAACCGTGACAGACAGAAACCTAAAATTTTCACAATTGGTGTATTTCTGTTGTCGCTTTTTTTTCAACGTGAGAAAAATCCTACAGGGATGCTATACCGGACTCCTACCGACAAAAAACCACACTTATCCCGAACAGCCTACGGTTGGGAGTCCCGGGTATGCCCTCGCAAGGATGCCCAGAGGATTCCCAACAGACCTAGATCAAGGAAGCTCCCTGGAGACTCTTACAGGGAGCGTTGGGTCCCCTGATGTTGGGTAACAGCCGCGAGAGTGCGGCTGATGCCCCCCTCAGTTTTGGGACCAAACTTCGGAAGTGGTATCCAAAATTCCAACGGTTATCGAGTACGAGCCCCAGATACGTCATCGAGGGCTCGATGCCGATGCTGACGCCCCCCACATGTAAGCTGGATCCCATAGATGGTCCCTTCCAAAGAACAGAGTCTCAGATTTGTGAAGGGCGACCTCTAGACCCAGACACAGTATTCGACCCACCACAGGGATCTATAGCGATACGTTGCTCCTTGCGTCGTAACGAGAGTGTCGTCGGCGTAACACGTTACGCTGACAAATCTGAGCAACGGACCACGCAGCATCCAATCGTAACCTATGTTCCACAGAAGCGGTCCTAAGACCGATACCTGTAGAACACCAAACGACACATCGCCGACCCGACCCTAGCCAGCTCGGCTAAGTTATGGCCCTTTCGGAAAGATAGGCCCAACAATTCGACGGAGGTAAGAAGGCATTCCATAGTGAATAAGCGCCTCCCAAAAACGCAGCTCCAGGGCAAGGTGTTGTAGGTGTTGGCGATGTCAAGAGACACTGCCACCACCACCTCACCCTGTTCTGTTGCCACTATAACAAAAAAAATACCGACTAAAATCAGAAAGAAACACCCACAAACAACAAACGTAATTATTTTTGTAACGGAACCCTCCCCCTCCTACCTCCCCGACTCGCACTTGGCTGGTTTTTTTTTTTTTTTTTTTCAATATGAACACGTGAGTTTCGGTTTCGGTTTCGGTTTCGGCCGAAACTGACCCTGGGGCCGAAAGTTCGGTTTCGGTTTCGGTTTCGGCTGGAAAACCAGTTTCGGTCGGACACTAGTTATTTTACCTATCAAATTGATTATTATGTTTGAGTGTTTCAATTTAGTATACTGCCTATTTAGATGAGTTTTATGATGCGGCAGCTAAAATTGAAATATTAATAGTATTTTTTGAGTTATAATTCTTTTTTTGAGATGTTCCGATAGTGAATCAAGAGTTTCTTGAGAAAATGAGATCCAAGTGGAATATTTCTAAGTAAATCGCCAAAAATTAATAAAATAAATCAGTTTTGAAGTCGTTTGTAGTTAAAATTTATAATATAAACGAATATAATAATGTTATTTTTAAACTATTGCGGTTTTTACACTCGCACTTAAAAAAATCAGGACTTGACGCAAAATACTTTTTACTTAACTGGACCGACGTTTCGGACACGTTGCAGCGCCTGTGTTCATGGTTGGTTTGTTTTTTAAACTATTGCGGTTTTGTACACTCGTAATAATAGAATTCGGGACTTCACGCGAGATACTTTAACTTTGATACATGTACCGACGTTTCGGACACGTTACAGCTCCCTTGGTCGTGGTTTGACTCAAGAGTCCATAAGTATGTACTTTAAATAAGTCAAGCTCTTCATATTCAATGTTAACTGCAGCCTGAAAGCTTACGTAATACTTATGGTAGACTCTTGGGTTGACACTGGGGTCGAAAAAGAGAGTATGTCTTTTCTTTTGCTTTTGTTTAGTTCACATGTTTTTAGCTTGTCAATCACAATGCCAATCAGTTTTAGCTGTACTTATAGGCTGGTTTAATTGAGTGATGAACTTGCTTGAAAAGCTCTTGCAATATCTTTGATCCAAATACTTCACACAGCATTCAGAGCGCCAATGGCACAAACCACGTGAAAACTTATTTCTTACCTTAAATTTCAATATCATACTGGAACATTTCAAAATATACCGTTGATGAACTATTGGTAAACTAGTATTTAATGTAGATATTTGAAGTTCCAGTCGAACATTTCGAAATAATCTAATACAGCATGCGGAAAGATCATAAAAATGTATATTTCCTTATTGGTTTTAGCACTTTTCTGACAGTTAGATTTTAAATTTGAGTTATACTGTTAGTGATTTAGATAGATTCTAAGATTCTCTACCAAACCTCATACTTAACTCAAAACACGTCATTTCGGAAATGTTCCGGTAATGAATCCGACCGACGATATACGCAGCGTTTAGGTTAGACTATGGCAAGTGCTCCCACATTTCACCAATTATAATTTGTCCCCAGATGGGCCTATTGCCGTTTCGAAACGCGCAGGAGTAGGACAAGTTTTGATACTAGAAAATTGTTAAACAGCCATAATCTTGCCAAAGTCTTCAACTTGCCTTTTGCCTTAACGACTACCATGTCGCTTGAGACCAGATTTTCTGACTATACGTGCCTGCCTTCCAAAACACAGAAAAGCTCGCAAAGGAAATGCATTGACTGATACTTTGACAGGTAGAGCATTGCTGTCTGTAAAAACCTTTTCGTAAAATCAATTTAGATCTTTCATTCTGCTAATAGGTAGGTACATACCTTATTTATTACATAGGTAGCTTAATCAACTTTAACAATATGAAGTTCATAATAGCTAAATAACATTTCTTACCTGATATGACAGCGGCAACCACCAGGAACAGCGTGAGATCTCGACACATAGTTCTAGCTTCCAAACACTATTTCCGACGAAAAACTCAAGCTCAATACATTTTCTAAACTAAAAAAAAAAAAATACCAAGGGCAAACTAAAATAGACCTCTTCTGATAAATAAATACCACAATATTCGGTACCGGTTATGGGTCAAAAGTGGTTGGTTATCAGTTAAAACAAAACATAGCAAACTAACGCAAAACTAAAATACTAGGAGTTCATAAGTCAGGAAAAGTTTTCATCTATCGCGTTAGTACCGCGAGATACGTTCGTCACTTCGCTAGTGGGTGAACTATTTCAGCACTCCTGAAAGATTGAGCTTCACGCCTATAACCCCACCACCCCTTGCCAGTGGTGCGCTACGAAATGGGGACAGGGTGCGTCCCACGACCATAAAGAAAACTGTCTTCACTATACTGATTGGAGCCATATTTGTTGCGAATTGTGTCATGATGTCGCGTCGTCTTGCGTGATTCGAGTCGATGAGCAGAGTTCATGGTTCGAATCTGGGTTTTCTATAAAAAAATTGCATTTTGATTGAAGAAAAGGACATTTTTGCATTATGTTCACCCATAGATTTAGAATTTTTCGCTACTTCACCATTATTTAATTTATTCGACATTAAGCTACGAGAATGAGTAGGTTGTTAAGTCATGCAAAAAATCGGTCAAGTGCGAGTCGAACTCGCGCACCGAGATCGCGAGGGTTCCGTACCAATAAAGCGGCAAAAATTCACCCTTCAACTTTTTTTTTCTGATTTTAGTATTTGACTCCATAGTTGCAAAACGGGTCTTAAAAGGTTCTTACAGGGTCGCAGCGCTAGTGTAATACCGGTCCTGGTGTTGCAAGCTTCTTAGGCTACGCAATGACCATTTTCATAAGTATTACGAGTGTTATAGAACAAGCTACGAACGCGCTCCACCTCCCATCATCATGATCTCCGGGTTCCAGGTCAGTCCTTTTGCAAGAGATGCAACTGCTGACTATGGACGAGTCGATGACGAAAAGATAGATAAAACCTAAAACAAAACCGAGTTGGCGATCTTACCAAGCGTTGGGTAAGGGCACTAACCCTCAAAAATTGGAAATCCTCGATATTTCAAGAATTCTTCGATTGAGAAGTAAATATTTCTTGAGTGACTAAAGCAGGGCTGCATGAATTTAAAGAGAGAGAGAGAATCAAATGAGTGGTACTATCTAACGTTTCCATGTTTCGGAACTCACGTTATGCCTTAGTCCCGGTCGCCAGTAACATGGCATATGAACGGCTTGAAAATTTTCAACAGCTAGAAGTAACCGGTGTATTTCAAGTTGGAGGCAGTTGTTGCAAACGTCCTAAGGCTGCGGTAACCGTTTTCGATCAGGTGCAGAATAAATTGAAATTGGGCTGTTATGTTTTACCGCCATCATTCATATATTATATTCATTTGTCTAAAAATGAGTCTGAAGTCATAGCAGGTCACGTAAACTCCTGGATCCGTGAAAATAAGCAGATTACTTGAGATACTCTAAGTAGTGTAAGTAATTATAATTACCTACCTAGGACCTGAGTATGAATTATATTTTCTAAGCAAGGAATTAAGATGTCCATTTTCTTAAAACAATCGCCCTCATTATTACAAGAAAATATTCCTGTTAAACGATGTAGTCAGATAATAAAACCATGACCTTTGGCTAAGTACAGTCTGCAAATAAATTGGATGGACGCTTGTCCTTACAAATTAAGTCTGCGCATAGCTACTCTCTACAAAGTATTTTGTCCATTACTAAGATAACCGATTCAATCCCAATGGGTCGTGCAAACCTATACTTGTTTACTAGTTAGTGATAGAAAAACACCATTATTCAAGTGCTAGTCCCGATTGCATATTTACAAATTTTTATTGACCGTTAATTTTGCTAACAAAACACGTTGTTCCTACCGACATGTAGCTTGTCATTTATTTTAATTTCATGAATACACAAAACTAGTTTACTACTCAATAAGGCTACATAGTATCATTCTTTCAGCAATTGAACTATGCTCCTGTAGTCGAACTAGGCAATGCCTGTATTCCAGCTATCAGCGCCCATCCCTCTTGAGAAAGTTATAAAGAATTAGCCCTACTTGTGCTTACTTCCTATTAAAAAGGGAAGTAGGTATACCGTAGGAAGTTGGTATAAGTGACCTATTTTTGAAATAGGAAATATTTCAAGTTTGATAGTACCTACTGTGGCAAAAAAAAGCTGTTACGTGTGCTGCGCCTCTGGTGCTGCAAACGTTCATAGGCTACGGTTACCATATCTATCGAGTGGGCCGTGAGCCTATCTGCCACTTTTGTGGTACCTAGGTACTTTAAAAAACTATTTTTTTTTAGCTTTTCTTTGCCGTTGCTAACGGTACAGCCCAACACCTCACAAGGTTGAATCACGCCGCACAAACAATCCCCTAATTGGATGGTTGTAGCAAATGTTAGCCCAGAGACAATCACGGCTCGGCATTTACGTGCTGATGGCTTTACCTTTAACGCCCCATAGTGTAGCTATAGAATATATTATTTTATCTGTGGTGGGGTAAAGACGAAGGTGGGTACTTTACGTTTTGTAGGGCGATTCTTTGGAAGTTAGTTTAGTTGCTTAATGATATGCATCGTTTGTATTGCTGTTTTGGTTGGTAATTTAATCGCTTTATAATATAGCTTTTTCTTTATCATTTTTGGATATTTTGGTTGTCTTTCTAAAACGACCAGGAGTAGGACCCTGTTATACATATAGAAGAGATACAGATAAATTTCAATCTAATGTTCTAAATATTTTTTTCAAAAGATAATTCCGTAACCTCTCCAGGCTGACGAACCGACACGACCTGAAGAAGATCACAGGACTGGATGCGAAAGGCGCATCACCGTGTGTTGTGGCGTTATTTGGGAGAGGTCTACTATGTCTAGCAGTGGAGTGCCATACACTGATTTGATGATTGATGAACCTCTACGACGTCCTGGCCATGATAAAATAAATAACACAATCTAATCTATTCCCTGTAAAAAATAGTTTGATCTCTGTCACAGTCCTACAAACGTAAACAAGAATAGACTTTATGTCAACGGTATAAAGCTTCTGTGGTTGAAATGCAGAGAGTGCGAACACAGAGGTGCAAACTGTAAATAACAACCTTTGAAATAAAAGTCAATTTTGACTACGTTGATATAGTCACAGAGATCAAGCTATATTTTACAGAGATAGTTCAAACTTCCAAGCAGTCTTGTAGGCGTGGTAAAATAATCAATAAGGTATATTAACACTGCCAAAATAATTCTTGGCCCTAAGTCTGTTGAGCGTCCTGGGGTATCCCCGGAGCTCCCCTAACCCGGGGCTCCCAACCGTAGGCTGTTAGGTAGGGTACGTGGGGTTTTTTAGTCGGTAGGAGTCCGGCATACATGATAGCATAGGTAGCATACATGAGGATTAAAAAAAATCGCTTAGTTTTCATTTCTTTCGGTAGATCGATGAGACCATTGGTAGACACCTAAGCATAACATAACATCGTCTATGAATGAATCAAGTGAGTCACAGTGTGCCCGCTGATACCAATAGTTTACTTGGGTTAACTAACTAGAACTAAAACCGGCCAAGTGCGAGTTGGACTCGCCCATGAAGGGTTTCGTAGCAGCAAGTAACATAATATAAAAGTTCTTATAGTTCGTTGTAACTTTGATTGATGTTTTAACACGTTCCCAGTGGTAGTGATTTTTCTAACCGAAAATTGCGGTTTACGGCGTATTAAAAAAAAAACTACTAACTCTATCTCGTTCGAAATAATTTTCGCTGGTAGTTTTTATGGCAATGTACATCATATATTCTTTTTAGATTTATCAGTCTCTTAGTTTAGAAGTTAGAGGGGGGGGGACACACATTTTTCCACTTTGGAAGTGTCTCTTGCGCAAACTATTCACTTTAGAAAAAATTATGTTGGAAACCTCAATAACATTTTTGAAGACCTATCTATAGATACCCCACACGTATGGGTTTGACGAAAAAAAAAATTTTGAGTTTCAGTTCTGAGTATGGGGACCCCCAAAATTTATTGCTTTTTTTCTAGTTTTATATAAGAATCTTAATGCGGTTCACAGAATACATCTACTTACCAAGTTTCAATAGCATAGGCTTTATAGTTTCGGAGAAAAGTGGCTGTGACACACGGACGGACAGACAGACAGACAGACAGACAGACATGACGAATCTATAAGGGTTCCGTTTTTGCCATTTGGCTACGAAACCCTAAAAAGGAAAAAAACTGTATGCAGTGAGCAGTCACAGGACGCCTGGCAGATGTAAAACATCGAAATTATTTTGTACATACATATAGCCACGCCTTTATCCCCGAAGGGGTAGGCAGAGGCATAGTATACGCCCACATTTCACCTTATAGTTTTATGTCCCACATAGTGAGCCTATTGCCGTGTTGATATGGACAGGCGCAGGTCGCCGCGACCCACAGTTGAAATTTTTCAAGCCGCCCATAAGGCAATCCACTTGGCTTAACGATTGTCATTTTACTGACAACCGTGTTTCATTTCTAGTTTTCCTTCTCTACGCAATGGATCTTTTTGCGACAGTGTTCCCTTAGTCGCCTCTTACTACACCCTCGGGATGTATTGGGGTGGCGAAATTTTGTACTCTTACCCGTCGCAACACTGGACTCCGTCGCCACAAATTATATTGTACACACCAATTTAAATTTTTTATCCAAAATTCTAAATCAAATTCAAAATTCCGAGATCCGGATATGAAATCTCTCTGTAACAGCACCGCCAACTTTAATGAGGCCGTCGCGACAGTAAAAATAAGATTTCCCTGAGATTAGATGTTTCAGAACAAAATCTTTCCTTTTCAACAAGTTATCGTACTAGCAGTGACAGCATCCTTTCGAGAACTTGCCCGAGGCTCCCAACCGTAAGCTGTTGGGCGTTACGTGAAGTTTTTTAGTTCGTTAATTCTTGCCCACATTTATAGAGTAGCTTACGTTCATAAGTTTCAAGTCTCCAATGTTTTATTCTTTCGTTAAGGGCACAAAGAAAAACAAACAAAATAGTTTATAAACATGTTTTATTAATAACCAAAAATGTACATTAATTATTTAAATTCTACAACCTCATACATACATAGCCACAACAGGCAACTCTTACACAATTACCTATGTCAAGGGTGATCTTTAAACATTATCTAATAACAAAAACATCCATAATTTCAAACATATACAGCGCATATACATACAATGTTATTTTACCTCTATATAGAGAGAAATTAAACTACCTCCATTGAAAATATAGCAAAATAAGAAAGTGATGAAATATAAAGAGCCATCATAATAGATCATATTCCATCCCACACACGGATACATAATGTATTTGGCTGGGATGGAATATGTTCCATTCTATCCATTTACTCCACATATTGAAGGAACTAATTTTACCACATATCCTAGGGCAGAATTAATCTGGGATGGGGAGAGATTCCTAATATGTGGACAATATCCCCCATTATGATTTTAGAGGCTATATTTTTGTGTATTTGATTTATACGCAGATATAATGTTTTTCTTATAAATTACATTACATTTAAACATATCCATATAAATGGACGTTAATTATTTTAGTCTACAGGTTTACAAAGAGTATTAATTCCGAATGAATTTAAAACAGGTTAATTCTTGATTAATATTTTGCAGGATTTTTTTTGGAAAGTAATTATGGCTAAATTGTAGCTGCACGCTATATTGGCCACATATGATAGCAAAATAGTTTGGAATATTTTTACACAAAACTAATTAGAATTTAGATAATATAAGCTTGTGTTATAGGATTTAGACAACTTATAATGCATTATGATTTCGAAATACATCTAAACACTCGGGGAATAACAATTTTGGCTGACACAAATATTAGTTCCGAATCGATATCGAACCTGAGATAGCAAAAGCTGTCTTATATACCACAGCACCGCCGAGGTATTATAAATTTGCAATTTTTGGAAGGTATTCACATACGTCAGCCTTATTTTGGAATTGTCCAGCTGATGGCAAGTTCTCTATAACTCGATGTGTATTAACTTAGAGATGAGGAACAAGGCTCTCGATCTTCTAAATTCATATTTGAGCAATAGAACTCAGAGCGTCGATGTTAGTGGCACACGTTCAGAGGGATCGGTGGTTACTATGGGCGTTCCGCAAGGTTCGATACTTAGACCAGGGCCATAATAGCGTGCTGCCTGTATAGTAAGAAAATAAAGGGACGAAATACCTATGTTAGGTGTTTCATCCCGAATTGATGATACTTTTGTACTCTTAATAATATCATTCGGCAATTTATTAAGACGATTAAATAATTCTATCATGAATATTAGACAAAATTTTACTAAAACGCTTTGAGCATTTTACCATTTTCTAAACTAGGCGTTAAATGCCATCATTTCTATTAATGTTAGGTTAATTTTAATATAATGGTAACCAATTCAAAATATAATAAAATCAAATAAATTGAAATACATGGAACGTGATTTAAAAATTCACAATCAAGCTAAATCACGATTCACATTGGTCGATAAAAAAACACAGCTCAGCCAATCAGCGTACGTTACGCGTATGAGTATCGAAACGTCATATGCGACGCGACACACTGCAAAGTATAATAGACCTTGTGTTCATATACACTTTACACACTTCCACGTGTTTCAATTTCATGAACTTGTAGATAAAAATAATAACTATAGATTTCATGTTAATTTTATTTAATATTTGACATTTTATGTTATCATTCCATGGACGAGGTTCCGCAATATGGCAGTAAAAAATATAAATTACATAAATACTAATAATATAAACATAGTAATATGTACATCAACGGACGCACTCACACATTCCTTAGCTACAAAAAAAAACAACAATATAACCCTACACTCAGAAACCTAAAACTAAAATATTTTAACTATGACTATTATATACAAAATTTACATTATTCCAACTATAAGCACGGACATAAAAAAGTATGGACGTAAGTATCAAACAATGGAACATGGTAAAGCAAACTTCACCATTTTGCAAAAGACCGCGAAAACTGTGTCAAACAGTCGCCATTTTTACGACACTTGTATCGTAACCATGTCGTTTTAAACTTTAAAATAGAGTGCAGAGGGGCTTATGTCGAGACTTTGTCTGTAGTCTGTGACTCTGTCGCATTAAACTACGTCACTAGGTCACTTTTATCATCTGTTCAAAGTTTGAAATAAAACAAAAATGACAACGTCAATCGGATTGAACTTTCACTTTAACAATAAACGCGTTAGAGAGGGGCAGTCTGGTGAGAACGATCTCAGGGCTTCTTGTTTCAATATAATATGCAGAAAGTTTCACCAAATGACATCAATCAACAGCAAAAATAAATCTATACGTCCATACTTTTTTAAGTTCGTGACGAACATTTAATATCAAAGAGTGGTACTACATGCCGTGGATTGTGTACGATTACATGATTATAGGAATAAACCTCCTCCTTTTTTAGAAGTCGGTATAAAAAGAAAATTCATCTCAATGCTTCGATAACAGGTGCAGACAATTAAAATAAATATTATGTATATTAAATCACAAATCGATAATAAAAATCACCATTTTTCTTTTCAATTTATTGAAAGGTTAACACAATTATTACATATTCTCTTTAAATAGTGAAAAAAGGACAATTTGGTTCAGATTGGACTTGAACTGCCTACCAAGGGCAACACTTGACCTGACCTGGTATAATGCTAGAAGCCAATCTCACGGAGAATTATTGGTATGGAGAAAGAATAGTAGAAAATCTGACCCCGGGGGCAGGAAGATCAAGGTTCAAGAGGAAGGGACGGACGGTAATAAAAATGATTATAAACTATATTATTAACTAACTAATGCCCGCATAAGATGAAATTTTTACGTTCCACAAAAAAAAATAAGAAACAATAAATAAATAAGCGCGAGTGTGGCGCCTCTGGTGTTGCAAGCGTCCAATTGCTGCGGTGACCACCGGTACAACAGTTGGGCCGTATGCTTGTCTGCCACCTTAGTGGTATAAAAAAAAACTTGCTCCCGGTATAAAAAGTGTGAATATAGGGTGTCAACTATCTGTACAATGAATTTCAGCCAAATTAGTTCAGGGGTTTAAGCGTGATTGAGTAACAAACATCTTCATAAACTTATACACTTACCCCCATATTCATAATCGTTTATTAAACCTATTTTAGTTAAAACACATTTTAAGTCTATTGCTGTCTCTAACCATACTCTGTCATTGGTTAGAGACAGCAATAGACTTAAAGTGTGTTTTAACTAAAATAGGTTTAATAAACGATTATGAATATGAGGGTTCGATTATAAGTAGGATCGTCGGGAGTTATCCTTTCGAAGGTGTACCCGAGACTCCCGGCCATAGGAAGATGGTTGGGCGTCGTATGATTTAGACGGTGCTACGAGTCCGGCATAGCATCCATGAGGGATTTCTAAACGTAACAAAAGACATCATTAGGAACCAATAAAATAGGTTCAAAAGAGCAAATCTTTGTAATAGCAAAATACAAAATTTAGCCTAAAATAATTGTGCTAACCTTTTCAATAAACTTACAATGAAATATTACCTATCTTAATATACAAATGAACTAAAATAAATCACCATTTGAACTAATAAAATGTCTTTCCTTGCAAGCAATCAATCAAATTCGTCCATGGCTACGACGTAGACCGAATTTGATTAATTGAAATCAGACAAAATATATTTCATATTATATGTGTATTCTAACGCTAAAACGTTCATACACACACTCGAATTCATTCACCGATATGTAAGTTTGGTATTAAATCAAATTATTATGATACAAAATTTATAAATAAAGGATATCGTAAATATATTTTATGTTTATAAATACGATATCTGATAAAAATAAACCCCATTTAATAAGAAATAATATACTCTTGATTTAAACAGAAATAAAAACACAGTCACTACCTGTCTTTGTCACTCCTGCACAAATATATATTGGCATTTCACTCTCACAAATTTTGTTGCCATATATTTTCTGTACTCCACAATGCGTACCTATATAATTTATTTTAGAACATATCGTACAAAGATTACTAAGCTTAGTCTCGTGTTTAAAGAATTTCAACCTGGATCCATTTGTCTATTAATCTAATTGTGGAAATTTGCCACAAAAATATGCTTATGTTGCCAGTGGCACAAAATTCGCTTTACAATTTGACGTTTTTGATGACGTACGATGTTGTCGACTTTTCTTTTGGAACTAGGCAGGGCTTTTTAGATCGCATAGAATTTAAAACCATAACATCACTACATAGAATAAAACAAAGTTGCTTTCTCTGTCCCTATATCCATGTATGCTTAAATCTTTAAAACTACGCAACGGATATTAATGCGGTTTTTTTTAATAGATAGAGTGATTGAAGAGGAAGGTTTATATGTATTTAGTATCAGCATTATTTCCGTGCGAAGCCGGCGCGGGTCGCTAGTTATGAATAATTGACTTGGCTTGAGACTCCACACTCCGATGCTTGCCGATTGAAAACATATTCCTACGTACGCCACTAGCTTTCCACAACAGAATTTTGTAATCTGTATCTCTAATACGCTGTAGAGTAATAATTTAACGAGTCTAAAATAATTGGTAACATTCCATTCCTCAAATAACTACTTCCAACGCCATTTAGCGAGATTACGCTTAAATAGTTTGATTTCATTGATTTTGAAACGATTGATAAATATATATACACGAGTTAGCCGCGACTTGATAGAATAGGCTATCCTTTCCGAAAAATAAATTAGGCTACAATATAATAGGTATACATCATTTTCGATCGCTGAAGAAAAAACGCGATGGACGTATTACTACAGATTTCAATTTATAGATAGCCCCGTTTGTACATGTCAAACCCACCTCAGACTTAACGTGACTTTTGAAGCACGAAAACGCCTTTAAATGCCACATAAGGTGACCCATCTCAGAAAGACAGACTACCCATTAAATTGATTTTTTACTATGAACCGCGTATATTTTGAAAGAGTTCACGGCACGCGGCAGTACATTTTCGTTACATCGATATTTATATTATGTCTACGCATTATTATAATATGCTATGTAATAAAATTTAGGACGAATGAATACGTGTGATATTTCTGATAAAAGTTTTTGTTAAAATTTTAGATATTAAGGGGTAAGTGCTAATGATGACTTAATAACAAAAGAATTGTCCTATGAAGGTTTTCAAATCAAAGTACAATAATGAAACGATTTTTGAGTCGTTTTGTAATAATGGTTTCATTGCTGTAGGTTAATTTAATCGACTTTCAAATTAGTAATATAACGATTACTATATCGATAACCTATCATAAGGTGGGAATTGATTATTCATGCTTTCATTAAGTATAATGTACCCACTTTATCACACAAATAGGAAAAAAGGCATTACAAAGTTAAGTTCAGAAAAATCAAGATATTTACAAATAATATCGTAAAAATAATTTTTCATTGTATCAATAACATTATTTTCAATATTGTAAATTACAATTTAATCGATAAATCGATAGTTTTTCGAAAGTGTTATAATCAATTTCCATAATTAGTTAAACCTTATTATAATCGTTTCATTGCAAGACAAAATTCATTAGTTAAAACAATAAATACTTATTATATATGAGAAAGTTTTCAAATAAATACACAATATACATCTCATCACAAGGAGCATTAAATGTTGCCAATATTTAAAGCAAGCGAAGATATGAAATACACGTAGTGTTGCCACTTTCGCACACAATGACGTGGCTAATGGAAAATAGGGACTATGCATGTTTTCTATATCGAATAAATATTTTTGAAAAACGATGAAATTGTGTCTTAATGAAAAGTTGAATGTTAGACAAGGATATAAGATTTATATACTATGGCATTACTAGAAGTATAGTAAGTTCTATGTACATTTTTCATTTTAAAAGTTGTATTCGAAACATTATACAATGATTTTGCTGTTTCGAAGTGGTACTAGTAGCTTATATGGCTAGAGGGCTACCTCTGTAAAGCAAAAGCCACAATTTAAGTTCCATTCGGAACCAAAACATCTTTTTTTCAATTAAAGTAAACATACACTACTCGTGCGCGATTTATTGAGGCACGATTGGGAACATTTTGTTGATTAAGATGTGTCAATTTATCGAGCACGCGTAACACACATTACAAATTCCCCTCCGGCCACATTGGCAACTGAGATTGGCAACCAGTTGTTAAAAAAGAAGAAATAATATTGCTACGCAACTAGTTGCTCAAAAAGAATATCTATTCCTGTTTGGAAACCAGCGTAGATGAGAGTTTAGTTTCGCAACCAGTTATCAAAAAATAAATAAATATCTTTGTTTACATGTGGTATGATATGATGATAGTATGATAGTAGTCCATTGAAATGTTACAATTTAAGGACCGAATATTGCATTTGTTAGAGGACGCAATTTTATTTTTGGGACATGTGTGGGTGGTCAATAGAAGCTTAACCTCAAGTTTGTGGGGTCGCCACCCTTGTCCCCCGGCCGCAATCTTAAAAATGGGTGAAAACACCTTTTTCACAATATCTCGGAAACTATGAGTCTTACAAACAATTTGTGAAATCATAATTTGTAGCAAATTGTTTTGCCTACAAATATGTCGAACAAATTTTTGCCATAAATTAAAAATTAAAGAAGTTATAAACAAAAAATTGAAAATAAAATTATAAAAATTTTCTTTATTGCTCTGTGGCGTTTTTGTTAATTTCTCTTAAAAGATCATCTACAAGATTATTCTGAGGTATTCTTTTTGTAAAATGTATAAAAAAAAGTTATAGAGCAGAAAAAAAATATTTTTATTAAGTTATATACACATTTGTAGGCAAAACAATATGCTACAAATTATGCCTCTACATTTTTTTTGTAAGACTCATAGTTTCCGTAATAATGCGAAAAAAGTGTTTTTTCCCCCCTCTTTTCAAGATGGCGGCCGGGGGACAAGGGTGGCGGCCCCACAAACTTGAGGTTAAGCTTCTATTGACCCCCCACACATGTCCCGAAAATAAAATTACGTCCTCTAATAAATGCAAAGCTCATGTAACATTTCAATGGACTATAGACAAAATTGAGAATCTCAGTTGCCAATGTGGCCGGAGGGACAAATTCAAAGTTCAATAATCTCGAAAGCTTTATTCTAATCTCTTTTTAATGCTGTCGATTTAAAACGTTACGAAAATTCCATAATTTTTTTTACATGCACGTCCCCCATTTTCGCACACAACGCATATCGAATTTTAACCAACTGTTACTCAATTAAACCGCTAGATGTCGTTATAATTATATTCTGTTGTCGTCATTGGCTTCAATGAGTACTGGTTTGACGGCCGCACGGTATAGGGGGTTCTTTCCTTTGATGGGGAGGGGGTGGGCCTCTGTGTTGAATACCCATTCGTCGAGGGACAGTAGTGTGTCGTCCGAGAAAAGTAGATACAGGTACTGGAATAAATAACACAGGTTAAAAAATTGTAAAATCTTCTTGCGGATCACACGCTGTCCAAATATTAATGGCGTTACTTTGTGAATGTGGTTATTGCAGTAAAAGCAAGCACATAGTAAAATGAAAATAAAATAGCAGTAGTAATTTATATAAATACTTATATAAATACTTATATAAATTACTACTGACAATATGTGGTCTGCTTTATAGTATACGTACCTATATGATTCCGTAATAAGTAAATATCTTCTAAATGATAAAAAAAAAATTCAATTCCACTCCAAATAGACAGACCTCGCGCCTCGTTATTGACAGCATTTTAAAAATGTAGCTAAGCTATATATTCTTTGATGATTTATAATCTAAGACAATATAACCCTAGACACCGCATAGGTGAACTTTGCTAAAAAAAGTTTTCGCTAAACATTGGTGGAGTGCGGGAATAGGTTGACTCATCGTATTGGCTCCTTCAAGGCCAGGCCTTAACTGGCCGTTTCTGTAGTGTTGGTTTGTTGGCGTTGCCCAGTGTTATATCGATGTATAGATAAAAGACTTGATTACTATGCAATATAAGAAAATAACTATAGAATTTTGAGATCCTAAATCCGGGATCCAAGATCTATCCAAAATTCTAAACTAAAATTGATTGTACAACTGTGTTGTACACGATTTATTGTATTTTAATATGTCTAGTGTTCCACATCATTAGCAAACAAGGGACAATGACAGAGCGAGATAAAGTTATGTGTATTTAGCTAGGAAAGAAATGAGAGGAATATAGTGACAAAACGGGGCGGGCCAGCCGCATTAGCACAGTTCGTGCTAATGATCGGTGGATCGTAATCCCGTTAAAGCGCTGTCTAGGTTATATTGTCTTTGGTTATAAAATAAATATGCATTGTGTTACCTTGAGCGTCTCAGCGAGGAAGAAGCTCTGCTGCACGTCGTCGCCTTGAGGGTTCTGGTGGTACACATTCACGAGCCCCGTGTAGCCGCCGTCGACTCGGCAGTGCTTCTCTAGTGCCTGCATAATGCAAGATAGTTTCACTAGTTATATACTTAGTTATATTATAAATGTAAAAGAAGAACGCAATCTCATGTATGTACGTTTTTTTTCCAGTTGGTACTATCAGTTTTACAACTATCGAAACAACTTTGAAATCCTTTGACCTCGTGTCTGAGCACTCCTTGAGCTGTGTCTAGAAAGTGCGTAGCCCGAACGCACTCTGTATGTAGATTTCCTTCTGTACATTATTATTTTGTGGTGAAAGTTTGTGAGTGTGGATGTTTGCTATTCTTTCACATTCTTACTGAACGGATAATGATAATATTTATTGACAGATACATAGAGTACATTAGGTGTTCACTAGATAGATTACAGATCTTCTATTTAAGATATGGCTAAAATTTGGCATAGCGTCTAAAGTAATTTCTGACACTGTACTTTTTATCCCCGAAATACGTTCCTATGGGACGAGGGTATGGGAACAGATTTCCACACGGGCAGCATCTTGTTTTAGTAACATTGTAGCGTATCGACTACAAACTTGGCTTGGCAGCTATCTGATGTATCCGTTGTTCGTGGATAAAAGCGCCAAGCTGGATTGTGTTTGGCTCTGCCAACTTGTGCCCCTTACCCCTATACAGGGTGTCCCAGAAGTCGACGTCATGCCGGAACCGGGTGCTATTCACCCGGTTCCGGCATGACGTCGACTTCACGCAATGGTCCTATGGAACGCTTTGAGTTCACTAGAATCACTTTTAGTAAAGTCAAAGAAATTATTCAAAACCGAAGGTCGGTTTTGAATAATTTCTTTTAAAAAAATATTTTTTGTACCCTATCTAAGAAATAATGTAATACATGTTATACCATTTTAGAATCCTTACTAAATGCGCTAACTTTTGACATAACTTGCCAAACTCGCGAAGTACTTTTTTTTTTCAATACAGTCAGTTAAAACCAGGCAATTTTTTTTTTTTTTTCTAAGATATAAGTCCCATTATTATGGAAGCTAGAGCAGCTGTTTCCAAAATTATTATTACAGTTTAGAGACGCATTACTCAGGGTTACACAGCAAAAGAAAAAGTTGGAATAAATTAAGATTTGTGGCAACAGGAGTGAAAAGACTGTCACAGGGTGTAAAATTATGCGGTTTTTCTTAAAATGCCTATAATTTTAAAATCATGCAACTTAGATTTTTTTCTTTTTTTTTTTACAACCAGCATGACTTGCCTTTTCACCCGGTTACGGCATGACGTCGACTTCTGGGACACTCTGTATAGTTTCGTAAGGGGCGACTAAGGAAACACTTTCGGAAAATGATCCATTGCCTACGCAATGGATCGTTTTAGAAGGAAAACTCGAAATGAAACCCGGTTGTCTGTAAAATGACAATCGTTGGGCCAGGTTGGTGGTAGGTCGTCACAACCTGCGCCTGTCTATTTCAACACAGCAATTGGCTCACCACCTATTACGTGGGACATAAAACTATAAAGTGAAATGTGCCTACCCCTTCAGGGGTGAAGGCGTGACTTACCTCGACAGCCTCCCACCCCCAGTCGCGATACTTCTGCTGCTTGGTGAGCCTCCACATGATGAAGTAGCTCTCGAAGGTCTCCGGCCGCAGGAGGTAGACTTTTTCATTACTCTTCTGAGCGCGCGCTTCTACAGCGCCAGAGAATCTGGAACACATAATGGTGGTTGGTAAGTGGATAATGCCACCTAGTTGTAGATTATTTGAACTAATACACTTCGAATCCAGCTTAGCATAACAGTTCTAGCTTTGAAGAAAGATTATGAAGTTTTTTTTAACGTGAGGAAGAATCCGTCATGGATGCTATGCCGGACTCCCACCGACTAAAAAACCTCACGCAACACCCAACAGCCTACGGGTGGGAGCCCCGGGTAAGCCCTCGGAAGGATGTCCGAGGACTCCCAACAGGCCTACGGCTACCACTGCAGCCTCGCCCAGAGGTGCTATCCCGCGCCTTTGGGGGGCGTGCGTAAGTTGCTCACATCACGCTGCCGTCATGGGCCTGCTTCTGTAAGGACGGTGAGCGGCCCTCTCACCGTCCTCAGACCCCCGGCATGGAGGTCGATAGCCTTCGGCGAAGACACGTCGGCGGCGTCCAGGCCGCCGACTGCGGAACTCGGATGGGAGAGTTCTCTCCCGTTCCCGCCCCGCCACCTCTTTCAAGAGCATGAAAGAGACGGCGCAGTCCCACTTACTCCCGCTGAAGATCATGGCTCCTGCAGATGAACACTAAGTTTGACAGTTATATATTCAGTTACCTGAAAGCTTCGGGTCCAAGTTTGGTATCAGAGCGAGCGTAGCTCTCGTGGCAAGTGTGCGTCAGCTTGTGTGCTACGTCCATGTATCGTTCCGACAGAGAGTTGTCGAGGGCCGTCGACGCGAGAGCGAACATACCACCTGTGAAATGGATATTATTGAAGTTTAATCGTCAAATACAACAAAAAATACCTACATAAAAATGATATGATGAGATACATGAAATACAAATAATATGTACTTAATAAAAACAATAAAAATGTGATATTATAAAAGTCAGATAAAAAATATAGAAATGATAATGATTCATACAAAAATACGCATAACTAATAAAGAAGTAAAAAATATATATTTTCAACACCCTTGCTCATAAAGTGGTTTTTATCACATGGCTTTTACATTCCTAAACCATGGTATTAAACACTTGTGCTTTTTGTTCTTTATCGCACTAGTGTTTTATTATATATTCCATCAAATTAAGTTTGTACCTCGCTGAAAGATATTATTTATGCATTCTATTTGCTCATATTTTATTTTTAAATCTCGGAAATAGTATTGACTTAGATACGTTTCGTTTCAACATTATGACTAAATATAACACAATTTTTGTAAAAAATAAGAAGTGTACCACCTTGAATATGATAAATTTTCAACAACTTTTTACTTTAATTAATAATTCAACGTGTAACTAAATAAATACATAAAAAATAAATTTTGAACATTTAGCGATTTGGCTGTTTAGCTCCAACAGCTAACATCCCGCGCGCAGAAAAAAAAATATCAGCGCGGAGCGCGCCTTTTTGACAAACTTTCCGTCTGTGACTCTGTGCTGTGAGGCGTGAGCATTGTTTATTTGAGTATGAATTATTATAAAATTTGTTTTTTTACTCGTAAATGTGTTGAAAAACGTCGTATGACATACGTGAGGTTTGGTTATTACACTCTCGGTTTCCTTGCAGCAATATCACCTCGAGTGTAATGACCAACATACCTCACTTGTATCATAAATAACTATTTCATAATTTTTGAAAAGAATACTGACAAAACTATTGATAAAGTCATAGTATTTCTGTGCATAAGTTTTAAACTACTAAGAGATTGAATAAAAAAGTTCAAGACAAAGCATAAAAATTCCTTTAAAACTCAAACGTTATAAATATCCACCTATTCCTATAATGACGTTTCTGTAAAATAGTTTCTGTAATATTACACAAGGTGCTGCTCGCCAGTTCTGTTACTTGAACTTGGCTTGACACGCTACCGCATGTCTAGATTTTATGATCTTCAAAAATGTATACTCACCAGCAAAACAAGAAAGATGATCCATCTTCTCCTCAATAATCCTTCCATACTTCATCTCCGCGAGGTAGGACAATCCAGAGGGCGATACTCTTAGCATTTTGTCCAAAGCCGCCTGCATGGCCGTGTCGAACATGATGCGGGCTTGCTCGTCCGCGCCGCCGGACATAACCCACGCCTTAAGGAGGTACTCGTAGAAAGAGTCGCCAAGAGCTCCTAGTGACATGTGCCCTGGAATTTTAAAGGATTTCTTAGTGTTTCTGACGTTAACATCTGTTACAAAGGGAATAGAAAGAAAAAGCTTTTTTATTCCACTTAAAAATTCATAATCTTACTAATATTACAAATGCGAAAGTTTGTGAGTGTGGATGTTTGTTACTCTTTCACACTTGAACGGCTGAACGGATGTGGCTGAAATGTCGTACAGGAATACATTATAGTATGGGCTTACACATGGGCTTTTTATCCCGGAAATAAGTTCCTACGGGAAGCGGGAACGGGAACAAATTTTACGCGGGCGAAGCTGCGGTCATCAGCTAGTAAATAATAAAGTAATAATAAACACAGAAAGTAGAAAAGGTCGTTATTCTACTTTCTACCTCTCAGCGTAATGCTGCCCACCTACGTTACAGGCAGACAGCGCTGGTTTTCAGAGGTGGTCGGACGCTATTTGACAAGTGCAGCCTAAATTTAAAACAATATACAGAAATCAAAGTTTTGCCATGGAATCGATTTAGAAATCTGATTATGGCCACAGAAAACGTAGTGAACCCGTAAAAATGTAACAGGCCCGTTTTGACATTCCATGTCCTCACGATAATCCGCCAATGAAATTTTGGCCACTGAGCGAACTCTCATTCTATTGATTCTATTGAAAAACTTCACTTGTACTTTTCCATAATATTGTAGAACAGTACAAGTAAGTTTTTTGTAAGACTCTCATTTGCTGACATTTGCCAATGAGAGTGACAGTTTCTTACATGTCAAAATGGCCCTATTATTTTTTGATAACTATATTATGGTAGGTTGTAGTAGCTTAGAGTCTTAAGACGGCGCTAGTCGGTCGCTCGAACTCGGTCAAATAAGCATGCTGTTTCACCTTACATCGCATAGTGAGAGCGAGAAGCTACGATAATGCATTCATTCAAAGGTCCTTTGGTAGGAAGGGTGTTATGAAAAAAGTACTTCGTGTTCATGAATCAACTTAGAATAAAGGTTTCTGAACTCTTTCAGAAATGAACTTTGTCGGAACGGACTTAGATTTTGAGTTTTTATACTACTTTTACTGTTTATGTACCCAATATATTCTCATTTTTGGAACGGTACAGACACAGTTTATGATGAGACGAAACAGTAAAATGTTTGAATTTGCATGTAGGATATCATACAATTGAGTAATGCCCTCCCGAAGTTTGTATGGACAAAATAGCGAATAGCGCAACCATAAGGGCTTTTAATACCTATAGAACAAAATTTAATCCGTAGTAACCTAGACAACGCTAAACGCTTACTTTCATAAAACTAAGCTATCGTAGTGCAAAAGGCATTACCCGAATTCGGGCACCCGAAGCTTTTTTACCATTTCGGTTACTGGACTGGGACTGGGCAAACGACTCTGCGTTCGCAAGTACTGCTTGACAATAGAAAGTCAAACGGCGTCGGGTAACCAAACCACAGGGCGGAAACTCCATACAGATGATTCGATTTTAATTCTGTTATCGTACAGAGCTTGAATGTGTGCGTGTGACCAACAAGGCCACAAATTAGAGATACATACACATACATATGGTCACGCCTTTTATCCCCGAAGGGGTAGGCAGAGGCATATTATATGCCCACATTTCACCTTTGTATAATTTGTCCCACGTAATAGGTGGTGAGCCGTATTGCCGTGTTTAAATGGACAGGCGCAGGTTGTGACTGCCTGCTGTTGAAATAAAGCCTTCAACTTAGCTTTACGACTGCCATTTTACTGGCAACCGGGACCAACGGCTTAACGTGCCTTCCGAAGCACGGAAACGCTCAAATAAATGTCACAAAGTGATCACATGGATGGTCACCCATCCATGGACCGGCCATAGTGAAAGTTGCTTACTGCAGTGATCGTTTACAGAACACTGAGTCCGCGGGGCCACGAGCGCTTCGAGATAGTACGGATGGAAAACTCATGTACGTACTTTTTATTCACAGGTACCCTCTGCTACACACACTCACGCACAAATCAGTATCGAAAAGTCGGTTGAGACCGCCTGACCTCGTGTCTGTGAATGAGTTGTCTATGTGTGCGTAGTGACTGTGAATGAGTTATCTATGTGTGCGTAGCCTCAGCGAATTTAGTATGTAGGTTTCCATCTGTAGGTCTCTATTTTGTGACAAGGCTAAGCAAATGTTCCCTCACGACACCCGCCAACTATAATGACAGCTGTGGCGGGACTGGCGGGGGTGCGGAAGCTTGGTCAGTGAGGAACAGGGAGTTGCCTATCTGTATGTTATCTTTGCCGATACTAAAACTGCTCGAATACGGGCGTCCGTTTATTTACACTTACTCATTTGAAGTACGAATTCCTTTGGTAAACGAGATTATGGACTATGTCAAATTTGTTACCTATTATAACGTTATTATTGGATGATTACTATATTCGAACAATAAATTAAAAAAAGTATACTTCCCATTGACCTACACAAAACCGATTCAATAATCTTATCTAATCGAGATATGCATGCCTCAATGCAATGGCCACGTAATATTATGTGCTGATAAAAAAACAGCATGTGGCTAGTCAATTTGCTTTTCGACTTGGTTCAAACTTAGCATCGTTTGAAATTGTATGCGTTTGGGAAGCTGGCTATGGCTTCAAGCATCTTCTTAAGGTTCTATCTGACACATAAAGGTCTCCCAAAGATAGTTTCAACGTTTTTTTTTTATTTGTGGACATTGTCACACAAGATCATCCAACCCAAATTTAGCTAATATAAGCTAGTGCTATAGGATCTAGACGACTGATAGACATACTTATTTATTACTAAATACATACATATTTTACAATCGTTTATTAAACCTATTTTAGTTAAAACACACTTTAAGTCTATTGCTGTCTCTAACCAATGACAGAGTATGGTTAGAGACAGAAATAGACTTAAAGTGTGTTTTAACTAAAATAGGTTTAATAAACGATTATGAATATTTGGGTTAATGTTAACTGTAGTAAACCGCAACGCAATAAAGAAAACCACATTGCAATCGGTTGAGTGGTTGCTGAGATTAGCGTGCACAAACGTACAGACAAACCGACATTTACGATTTTATTATATGTAGTAAGTATAGTATAGTATAGTATATTGATATTGATTGATTGATGATGATAGAAAACACCCAAACAGCGAAACAAACATTTGTAGATCACACAAATATTTGGACCGACCTGGGTATCAAACCCATGACTTCCACTGCGGCAGGCGGTTACACTACCGACTGCGCCATCGGGGCAGTTTGGTTTTATGGTCCGTATCCAGCTACAACACCGAACTTTATAAAAGTACTAAAGACCTTTATAAAGTTCGTTAGTCACCACATCGTATTTCAGTAACAGGTTTCAAGGAAGAATTTCTTGTATATTTAGTCGGCTAGAATGATGCCGTCCGCCTGATGGAAAGCCTGGACATTTGGGGAAGTGATGGCCACTCCCATAGTTCACGAAACTATTGGCAGTGGTCCTCAAGTAGACGGCTATATGATGTGCCTCTTCACGCTTCGCTTGTACAATCAGGGAATATAAGAGGAGAGAAACACATGCGCCAGCAGAGCGAGCGTGTCATTCCAGGAAATGCTTCGTCGTGAAATGTAGCAAATTATGTGAAGTAAAACAAGCCGGGCCTGAGGACGGTGAGTGGGCTGCTCACCGTCCTTACAGAAGCAGGCCCATGAATGCAGCGTGACGTGAGAAGCGGGGGGATCACACCCGAAAACCCCCCAAACACGCGGGATAGCACCCAAACCACCCCCTAGACGAGGCCACAGTGGTAGCCGTATGTCTGTTGCGAGTCCTGGGACATCCTTCCGAGGGCTTAACCGGGGCTCCTAAGCGTACGCTGTTGGGCGTTACGTGAGGTTTTTTAGTCGGTAGGTGTCCGGCATAGCATCCATGAAGGATTTTCCCACACGTTAAAAAAAAAGTCGATGTTACGCGGTTTCACCTGCGTAGTTCCCGTTCTCGTGGGAATCTGGGAATAAAATATAGCCTATGTCACCCGGGGATAATGTAACTTCCCAACAGTGAAATCGGTTCAGTAGTTTCAGAGCATTATGCAAACAAACAATCAAATCTTTCCTCTTTATAATGTTAGTATAGTTGAGGGTGTACTTACTCTGTCCCCATTGGCCGGTGCGAGGGTTGATGAAGTTCGGGTACAAGTCTCCAGGCTTCTCAATGTTGTTTAGAACTTCGCGAATGCGTTCCACCTTCTGCCTGTAAACTGTAAAGATATATTGTTAGACTTACAAAATATTTTTTATACCACTGAAGTGGCAGACAAGCTTACGGTTGATGAAATGCGGTCACTTTAGCCTATGAACGTTTGCAACACCAGAGGCGATACAAGCGTGCTGCCGGCCCTGCAAAAACCTTCCAAGACCCCTTTTGAATTTAAAAAAACCGCATACTGTAGGAGTTAGGGAAAACCGAGGATGGGAAATTATTTCTCATTATTAATCACTTTGTAAAATATTGTCAATACTCTGGGGGAGGACACTGATATCTGCAACACAGTTTTTACTAGCGCAGGTATCAGGGAATTCCACGTTCATGTAAAAACATAATTTCTGACAATAAAGAATTATTCTATTCTATTCTATTCTATTGAAAAATCTACGTGCGCGGAAGAAAGCCCCTATCGGCATGGCGAGTCTAGGTCAGGACTTTTGGTGTTGCATATTCGTAGGCGGTCACTGCCTGTTTTGGTCAGGTGTGCCAAATATTGGTCTGCCGCCTTTGTGCTGAGGTGCTCTATTTATTAGAGAATAGAACAGAAAAGCCCATTGGTCAACAGTTCTATTTACTGCTCGTTCGCTCTAACTTTGCCGCTCGGCTCCATACCAAAGTCGAATTTTTAATTAGACGACGTAAATTGACAGCAACTAATGTCACTTCTTCATACAATGTTGCGTATTTTCTATGACGAAGTGACTTTAGCTTCTGTCAATTTACTTCGTCTTATTAACAATTCGGGTATACGCCTCTACGCCAGCGGCAAAGTTAGAGCGAACGGGTAGTATTTACTGTTTTTCTTAACCTCAAAAAAGCCCCATAAAAGTAATTGCATCAAGCGGCACTTAGGCAAAGATATAATAAGTCTTGCCCTTATTCAGAGCAAGTCAAATTTCCATCGACATAATTTTGATCATTAATCACTAGATATCATATCGAACTAATTTAACTCTCAATATCCTACAGGTAAATATGAAAGGGAAGCGAAAATAATCAAATGACAGAGTGAATGATGAATGGGAGTTAATTTAGTTTTACGATATGCCTGGATATCGCTCGCGGGTTCGCTTGTTATTCGTTTATTCAGGCTGAAATGTTTTCAATAGTATAATTTTCCATATTAAAAGATTCCCAAAAGCGGTTTAATAGATCTAAGGATCGTAGTGGCAGTAGACAATATATGAAACTGTGTACATTTAGTCCATACGGGAAAATCGTGTGTACGAGACACGTTTTTCCCGTATACCGTGCGGAGTTACCACTAGAATCGCCGTGCGTCGTCGGCACGATTTTCTCGAATACGAACCGTAGTGGCGCTTATATACGCATTGATCGTTCACACGACAACCATTTCATGCGATTTTATTGTAACGTTAAAATCGCGTTGGATGGTCGCCGTGTGAACGATTGCATCGTGTACGGGAAAATCGTGCACGAGAAAAACGTGCGCCGTGTGAACGTAGCCTAAGTTAAGTTGGCGCCTTAGCGGTGCTACGAGAGTCTCCCCACAAATATTACAAAAGCTGATACTTACTATCACGACCGGTGACGTCACTGAGGTAGGTGAACTCCAGATGCAGTGTGCCCAGCTCAGACAGGATGCTATTCGGACCCGCCCAGTGATACTGACGGCTTGCCTGCAACGTAAAACGAAAAAGATTGATTACAGTGATAAGGTGCATGATGTGATTAGTTCATTATATATTGGCACAGCTTCACTTGTATCAAATTACGAACCCCCTAGCACCCATTGAACCGACTAAATTATATCGTTTATTTACTAGTCGGGTGTCCAAATGTTGCTCGGCATTTTTACATTTTTTTTACGTGAGGGAAAATACTCATAATTGCTATGTCTGACTACTACCGACTAAACAACCTCACGTATCCTGCCTAACAGCCTACGGTAAGAAGCCCCGGGTAAGCCCTCGAAAGGATGTCCCCAGGACTTCCAACAGACCTACGGCTACCACTGCAGCCTCACCTAGGGCGGCATTTTTACTTCAAGCAATGGCATTGTAACATTAAAACAAAACTTTTTTTCTGATAATGCAAAGATTATCTAGGGGACAAATTTGATCAAAAACTTTAGAGTGATTTCCGATATAATTAAAGTACTCATTTAAATATATTAAACAGCTTCTACTAGATACATAAACGAATGAAAAATGAAATATTTCACAATTCCGAAGAATCGAAATCTAAAATTGCAAAATTTAGAATACACATTTCAGCTGAGTATGATTGGACTGTAAACTTGTCTGTACACATGTATTTTTAGCGTTAAGTATAACCAAAATACATTTCGAGAATTGCCACCCTAGTAGCATCTTTATTGCTGCAGACGTCGCGACTCGGCTACTGACCTGCCCTTGGAGACTCATTTGACTTATCGTACTGCCCAGACATCCCTACATTTAGCGTGAAAACATTTCTCCGTAAACATGATACATGATAAATTTAAAAATGAAAATAATGCGCGAACATTCTACGAAATTCTTAATAAAATAGGAAAGTTTCTGAATATGTAAGGATGTTTCTTATTTAATCACGCTATAAAGGCTGAACGAATCTAGATGAAATTTGGTACAGGAATAGATTCGGTATAACCATTTTCACTACTATTTTGAGGAGTTCGAATTCCGCGAACTACAAGAAGCACCAGCAAGTTTCAGGTTAACATGTCTGAGAACCCTTCGTCAACTCGGAAGTGAGCTGATGATCTTCCAAATTTATGGCTAACTAGCTATTCCCGGCAGCTTCGATCGCGTAACTCATAAACCCTCTTTTTGTGCAGTCAGTTAAAAAGTAGCCTATGTCCTTTCCAGGGCCCTTTAACTATCCCTATACCAAATTTCATCTCAATCGCTCCAGCCGTTTAGGCGTGAAAGCGTAACAGACAGACAAGAGTTACTTTCGCATTTATAATATTAAGTAGGGAGGGATAACCGATTATATTGGCTTTCAAACAAAAAAAATCGCGTTAAAATGGATTTGCCATTCGGGAGATATGTTGCCACAGGTAGACACATACACAGGTCAAGCTTATAATAATAACACACTTCGTTATTACCGTAAGTGTAATTAACTTGTGATATGGCATCAATACAACTTTTAAATATACAACTTATAGATAGCAAGCACTCTCAAGTAATGAACTATTTATGAACCATTCGCATAATATTGAGTGTAAATGCAATTAGTAATAAAGCTGTCGTTCAGTTTATGTGATTATCTCCCAGGCTATGGGCCCTTATTTACGGTGTGTTGGCTGCACTGGACGGTAATAGGTTTTTGATTGATTCATCGGTTAATAAACATCTTGTGTTTAAACTTAGGCCTGAAACTTTATGTCGGCGACTAGCGGTGCGACGCGCGCTGGCGACAGCGGCGTTAGCGCGACGCGCTCTAACGTACGTCATGTTGAAGTGAAATGGATGACAGCGGCGCGAGTAGCGGCGTCCGAGCCACGAGCGGCAGTCACGTGTTGGCGTAGTTTTTCTTCTTTATATTTACTTACAAAGTTATTTATGATCAAACTGGTATGGGGTCGCACTTGGCGTACTCATGTCGATAAATTCGATAATCTTCTGATAACCAAGAGTACCCTTAAGCAAAGAGCATGTATGATGATGAAGATACTTATGAAAGTTGAAAAAGCGAAACTTGTCAAAGGAAAGTCACAGCCTCTGCCTACCCTGTTGGGAGACGAGCGTGATGTTATGTATGTATGTATTTTTTCGAAAACTTTACATCGTATTCATAGCTGGGTTCTAAATCAGACTTTATAATTTCTAAAATATAATCAAAAGTATCCACAATCGGCCCTAAATGCAACACCTTGTCGCCGTGACACGAGTGATGTGGCCGCTAAGATCAAGTTCGGACAAAGCTGTGTGTGTGTAACAAATGCCCGCGCCGCTGTCGCCGACGCTCCGCTCATCTTTGACTTTTAAAAGTCAAAGGTTCGCCGTCCGCAATAATTTGTGGGATTCATGGGAATATGAGTCATTAGCCGTGTGGGACATACCTAGAGATGTAAAATGACTGAATCTGACCAGTCACGATTGTCAAAAACCGTATTTGACCGGTCATTTATTGTCAAATTCAATCAATTTGACTTATACTTACTATTAATTCCATAGATTTAGAATGTGTAGCGAAAAATTCTAAATCTATGATTAATTCTAACTATTAAAGTGACTAAATATGCCAATTTTTCCCGACAGGGGGCACCATTTCAGTATAATCTATACATATAATAAAACTGTTCAGGGTCAACAGTCAGTACATGGAAGATATTTTGAAAATTTTAATTGTAAGGCGTTCTCTAATTGATACTGAAGCCGAAAATGTAATTTAAACTTTTCATGTCTGTCTGTCTGTCTGTATCCCTAATAAGTATCACGCCGAAACTACTAAACCAATTTGAATGATACTTGACTTGATACATTCCGAGCTTATTTTCCGAGGAAGGTTCTAGGATACTTTTGATCCCAATTTTTTGCGCGGCTCCTGCGGGAGAGGGGATGAAAGTTAAAATCGTTTTTCAGCTCTAATTTCTCAACGCGTAATCCAATTTCAAATATTTTTTTAGTATTGGAAAGGGAGTACTTTAAGGATTGTTCCACACAAATTTCAATATTGAGGTTTGTAGTTCAGAAATTACAGATGTCTCAACTTTTGCTAAACCTATAATTCAAGGATTCCTTTGAATGTAAGGGTCATTCTAAACTGGCGTGTTTGCTTAGTCACAAAAGAACTTAAAGATTATGGATATTGTAAAATAATTCAGTCCACGCCGTAGGCGGGAAACGAAGTTGCGAAGGTCAGCTATTAAAAATAAAAACAAAATTGTTATTCTGCTTTCATGAAGGAGTACGTTTTTATGATGTCTATGTCACGTGATTAGCGCCGTAAATAACTACTAGGTAAATCAAAATTAACTTGAAGACTCTGAAGAAGAATATGATAACCTCGAATTTATTACCACCACGGAGCACTCCCGTAATTTTGAAGACGACGACATGAAAAACGCTGATCCCATAATGCTATAATTAACCGACTTCAAAAAAAGGAGGAGGTTCTCAATTCGTCTGTATGTATTTTTTTTTATGTATGTCAAGCGATATTTCCGTCAATTATAGACGGATTTCAAAATTTTTTTTTTGTTGAATACTTCTGAGGTGGTCCCATTTTCACCAGGTCAGGATCTGATGAAGGGATCCAGGAGAAATCGAGGGCAACCACGGAAAATTGTAGGGACAACTAGTGCGCATGTTAACTTTTTAATTAACTGCTTTAATGTTCTACATTTTAATGAAGGTCTGGCGTCGATCTGATGATAGAGTTGAAAGACAGTCGAGGGCATTCCTTAACAATTTACAGCAGTTATCTTGTGTTTGGGCTTGATTGATTTGTATTGATGAGAACTTTACATCTAGATTGATAGATCAGACTTAAAAAAAAAGAAAGTTCTCAATGTTTTATGTATGTTCACCTTAGACCATATAACACGGGACTAGCCTTTGCGAACCACCGCATACAAAAATATTCTGCCAGTTTTCATACAAATGAAGGGGGAAACACAAAGACATATAAAATTTCATTGCATTTAAAAATGTATTTATCGACAAACGCGTAATGGCTGTTGTGTGTTAATTGTTATTGTACAGTCAACTACAATGTAATGTACTAGTTTAATCATATAAAATGATGTACTGATGTACAGGCTTTTCATAAAGCCAAAAGACCAAATGGTCATGTGCAATGGCAGAAAACAATGCTTAAGGCGCATCCTGTGGTTAGATGATCTAAGATGTTCACCGATATTTCCGTCAATTATAGACGGATTTAATTTTTTTTTGTTGAATAGGGTTTACTTCTGAGGTGGTTCCATTTTAACCAGGTTATGATCTGATTATGGGATCCTGGATAAATCGAGGGCAACCACCGATAATTATTGGGACAACTAGTGCGTTTGTTAACTTTTTAATTCAGTGCTTTAATGTACTACAGTTAATGAAGGTCTGGAGTCAATCCGATGATGGAACCAAAAGACAGTCGAGGGAATTCCTTGACGATTTACAGAGCAGCTACCTTGTGTTGGGGCTTGATTGATTTGTATTAATGAGAACTTTCACCTAGATAGATATATTTTTCGGTTCACCCGTCACTTGAAGTATTGAAAAAAAATTTTCAGTAAAAAATACAACCGACTTCGAACAAATCCTGAAAAATAAAATTTACTTAGCACAAAGTAATATGTATTTTGATTTGTCAGATTTTATTCAATATAATATTGAAGTTGGTGCCATGAATAATACCTACCTAAACCTATGAATTTACTTGGCGCCGACTTCAATATGATATTGAATAAAAAATCTGATAAAGTAAATTTTATTTTTCAGGATTTGTTCGAAGTCGGTTGTATTTTTTACTGAAAAATTTTTTTTTAATTGTAAACCATTGTGATTCTACTTGTCATTTTTTTATCTATACATATAATAAAACTGTAGAGGGTCGGGAGTCTGTACATGGAAGATATTTTGAAAATTTTAATTGGAGGGCGTTCTCTAATCGATACTGAAGCCGAAAATGTAATTTAAACTTTTCATGTCTGTCTGTCTGTCTGTCTGTCTGTATCCCGAATAAGTATCACGCCGAAACTACTGAACCGATTTGAATGATACTTAGTACATTTTGAGCTTATAGCCCGAGAAAGGTTCTAGGATACTTTTGACACTGTACTTTTGATCCCGAAGTATTGCGCGGTTCCTGCGGGAGAGGGGATTAAAGATAAAATGGTTTTTCAGTTGTAATTTCTCAACGCGTGATGCGATTTCAAATATATTTTTAATATTGAAAAGGGAGTAGGTACTTTAAGGATTTTTCGACCTAAGTTTTAAGATTGAGGGGTTTGTAGTTCAGAAATTAGAGGCATCTCTGAACGATTACTAACTAACTCATATAAATAAGACCCGCGCGATTTTAGAATCGCATGGAAATCGCGCGGTTCCCGCCGTGTCTGAACTGAGGCTAAATCTAAACGGGCGTGTTGGTTTAAACATGAAAGAGCTTAATTATTAAGGCCTAGCCTTAATCTTTAAGCTCTTTTACAATTAAACAAACAGGGCCGTTTCACACGGTGCTTGACAAGTCTGATGAAGAATTAGGTACCTCTCCTTTCGTGCACATGATGTGACGTAAACGAAGTTGCGAGGGTCAGCTAGTTCAAAATAAATATCAAAAAGCACTCAAAATCAAAGTGACTGTTTATGACCCTTTTTGACAGTAAATGACCGTTTTTGACCAATTTGACCGTAAATGACAGTCAGTCAAATTCAGTCACTTTGGTCATTTTCATCTCTAGACATACCGTTGCACCCTGAAGTCAAAACTGCCACACTTCCTCATTACTACCTATATTTTAAACTGGCTCATGCCGGCGGCCCTGCAATTAGATGCAGGTAATCCACGAGGGCAGAGCTGTCATGTTCTCAACACAAAGAACGAAAGAAAGAAAGAAACCACGTTTGCAAAACAGTTGATTCTTGTGATATCATTGTCACTTTCGTGTGGCAGACGGATAACCGCAAGTGGAGCGCAATATGTATCCAGTAACGTTAAATTTGTTATATTTTACAATTGTGATGTTTCGAGTTTTGTTCTCGACTATAGATAATGAACAAGTTAGAAACGTTGTGGTGGAAGTGTTCGAAAATTCTTGTTTTGTCCTTCAGGTTACGTCATAATAACTATCAGATACCAATATTTGCTGTTCAATCGTTTAGGCTATGCTTTGGAAGGTGGTTAGACCGACTTACGGGATGAAATCAAAAACTGCCGTCAGTAGATCTTTTGGTCACAAATAGAAACTACTGTTCAAAACTCATTTGGCGATGACGTAATTTTAACAAAAATTTCTTACAAACTTTCATCCCCCATTAAACACCCTTCGACCGCCCTCGAAACTGTATTTCGTAACCAGTTGCGACCTAAGAAGTTTTGTCCTAAACCCTTGTGTAATTCTGAAACACGTATTCGTTTACTTTATGCATGTGTGTTGATTTGAAACAAGAAAGCCGTGAGATCGTTCTCACCAGACTGCCCCGCTCTGACACGTTTATTGTGAAAGTTCAATCCGATCGACGTTGTCATTTTTGTTTTATTTTAAACTTTGAACAGATGATCCACGTGACCTAGTGACGTAGTTTAATGCAACAGAGTCACAGACTACAGACAAAGTTTCGACATAAGCCCCTCTGCACTCTATTTTATAGAGAGGGGCTGAAACAATAGCTCAGTCGTTTTTATTTATTTTCATCACAAACTTTGCCACCACGATTCATCCCCAAATTTTGAATAAAGCTACTGCAAAAAAGATGTTTCTCCTTCAGTTTCGGCTGGGAAATCTTTTGCTATTTTATTTTCGGAAATAGCTAAGATTTCTAAGATTCACGTAGGAATGTCGCAATGATGATGCACCTGACTGAACGGAAGATAAATTGTGATAAGACTGAAAGACATATTGGAATGGTTTAATATCAAATTTGGATGTTATCGTAATGTAATCTTGCCTTGATAACGGATCATATTTCACACACTGCACAATCTAACTAGACTTCAGTAAAGTTTTGACTAAACTAATATCAAGTCAATTTTGGACTTTACCTAGGTGGGACAACTTATGTAGATCACAAGTCAGAAAAGTTTGGAACACCTTATGTATTTCTTTTAATAACCACGTGGAAATCCTCATGATCTTCAACCCTGTAAGGCCTGCTGATGCTGACAGGTTGGGTATGTTGGACTTGTACCCACAGTGTACACCCTTGTACAACACAGCACTCGTGTGCCATATCATGGAGCATAAGTGTGGTTTTGAAAGTATGTTCCCAGGGGTAGGCTTTAGCTGGCGATCACTTTCGAAGTATAAAACCGGTCAAGTGCGAATCTGTATGGGCCCTTAATCCCCCCTATTTTCTGATTTTAGTATTTGTTGTCTTTTTTTTTATACTACTTAGGTGGCAGACAAGCTTATGGCCCACCGGAAGGTTGGTAACCGTAGACTATAGACGTTTGCAACACCAGAGGCGCTACACACGCGCTGCCGACTCGGGCGCAGGTTGTGACGACCCACAGTTGAAATTTTTCAAGCCGCCCGTAAGGCCTTCAACTTGGCTTAACGACTGTCATTTTACTGACAACCGGGACCAACGGCTTATCGTGCCTTCCGAAGCACGGAAACGCTCGTAAATAAATGTCACAAAGTGGTCCACGTGGTGGTCACCCATCCATATCCGGCCATAGTAAATGTTGCTTACTGCAGTGATCGTTTACAGAACACTAAGTCCGCGGGGCCACGAGCGCTTCATAACGGCAAAAGATATACATCTGTGAAAATTTCAGCTCTCTAGCTTTTTCTATTTTTTTTTGTATCACTAAGGTGGCAGACAAGCATACGGCCTACCAGAAGGACTGGCGGTCACCGCAGCCTATGAACATTTGCAACACCAGAGGCGCTACACGCGCTGCTGAAGTGCCGACCCTGAAACCTACTACTGACCCTAGCTATCAGGTACGGTTCCTTAGGTACAGCCTCATGAGATACAGCGAATTCTCATAAACAGGGTCCCGATTTTACCCTTTGGGTATGAAACCCTAAACAATAGAAATGATGAACGCAGTGATCGTATACAAAATATTAAACGAACGGTTCGAGCTCTTCAATTTAAGCTTTCTATAAGAGCAGTTCTCAATATGATTCATTCTATATCTTCATAAGTTCCACACACAAAAAGGCACTAGACCTTGTCAAAATGTTACTTTTATTTAGGAATGAGATTAAATCCTAAAACGACTCTATGAAAGAGACGACAATCCTCTTACTATTAATGTGATTACTTCCCTAAGGATTTATGAGGGCGTATTTAAGGGCCGTCTCAAGATTCGTTATTTTGTATTTCTTTTTAAAATTATTGTCATGTATTTGCAGACTGGATTATTTGAAGTGGCGAGATACGACTATGGAAAAGCTGTAAACGGAATATCTCTTTAATTTCAAAATTTATTGAGTCTAACTCGAATCAATACATATACACAGTGAATTTTTCAAAAGGGATTGCATAGCTAAATAAGATACTGTAAGAAATAGCTGAAAATGCTTAAATGAGTCCCGAGCCCGATTTTGACGAAACTTAAAACCACATCATTAGATTTTTGAAAAGCCAATAATCCTAGCTGAGTATCGAACCCATTTATTTTGAAAAAAAAAAGAAAACACACCTGTATTATTACACCATGCCACTATAGTGTTGAGTCCCTTTTCAAAAATTCACCCTGTTTACATCCCTAGCTGTCCCCGTGGCTTCGTCCATTTAGAGGTCGTTATATAATACTGAAGTCGGTTCTTTCTGCCTACCCCGCAAGGGATCTGGCGTGAAGATAGTAGTAGTAGTAGCAGTAGCAGAAGTCGGTGCCAATATGACTATGAGAGAGATTAATATGCAGTCGCAGGCATTATTTGAAAAATTTCAAGCCCCCCAAAAGGCCTTCAACTTGGCTTAACGATTATCATTTTACTGACAACCGGGTTTCATTTCAAGTTTTTCTTCTCTACGCAATGGATCGTTTTGCGAAAGTGTACCCTTTGATGCTTCTTACGACACCCTCGGGATTTTGAGGTGGCGACAAATTACACTCTTTCCACATGGGGCCCCGTCACCACACGGGGGCTCTTTGAAACTTTTTACTATATCATATAATATTAGAAACTAAATTACTTACCTTAGTCGAAGGGTTGATGAGCGCATGCGGCAGTCCAGTAGGGGTGTCAAAAGCTGGCAGAAGAGCATCAGCCACTTCAGCAGCCTTGTCCCGGAACACGGTGTCGCCAGTCAGGGAGTAGCAGGAGAGTAAACCGCCTACGAAGCGGATAGTCGTCTCGAACACGGATAAGTCTGAATCCTGAAGAAAAAGGTATAATATTGTATGAAAAGAAGCAGGTACTGACATTAGAATAAGTGACGTGGGTATTTCGAAATTGAACCTAGTAGTATGATAGTTTGATGTTGGAAAGTCGTACAATATCCTTGCAAGGAAGTCTTAGGATGGTACGTATAAGAGATTTAACTTTAAAAGAAGTGACTATGTTACTTTGTGCTACATGGACTCTAGCTTTTAAACATAATTTTCTTGACATGTAATGTAATATCATGTGTATACGTCGAGATACGTAGAGACATATTATAGATTTTTCATTTTACCAATTGTGTTTTGTTTCACGTAACAGGTAGTTTTCTATATTACATGAAATCCTGCTTTATTTTATAAGTTAACTAGCGGAAGGCACGCAGTTTCACCCGCGTAGCTCCCGTTCCGATGGGCATTAAATATAGCCTATGTTTATCGTGTAGCTTTTAACAGTGAAAGAATTTTTCAAATCGGTTCAGTGGTTTCGGAGCCTATTCGATTCCAACAAAAAAACAAATATTTCCTCTTTATAATATTAGTATAGACTATAATACTAATGGATCCTGCTCTATTTAAAAGGTAACTAAAATTATGAAATCACACGAAACAAATTGATTCTCTAAAAAAAATCAGCAACTTTGTCGTACCAATTCTCTACAAACACTATATATATATATATATATATATATATATATATATAGCATATAAATAGCATATATACAGCATATAAAGCTACAACAGAATAAAATAGCTATATAACAGACATGGTGCTCGTAACACAAAACTATCTCGTAAATTCTCCATGAACATGTCGACAGCCGACGACTTCTCACGGGTGTCGTAAAGAATACTATGCGATTTTCCCATTTCGTGACGAGTTTTCTTTTACCATTCCCATGGGATGTTGCGGTTGTGACAAAACAAAGAATGTTATGTGACAAAGAGACCTCGCTAAAGTTTATGGATAGAGAAAAGAAACATTGTAGGTAAGTTTGAAAACGAACTGCAGACAATTTTTTTTTTTTAACGTGAAGGCAAATCCTCATGCAAGCTATGCCGGACTCCTACCGACTAAAAGGGGTTGAAGGCTTGCTGAGGAACATGAATATGCCCCTGAATCATACTTATTCATCTTACTATGAACATTTAAGTGTCAGTATAGTGTACATAATAGTTGCAATACAGCCGGCAGGCAGGAGGAAACCTGGGACATCCTTCCGAGGGCTTACCCGGTGTTTCCGATCATAGGCAGTGCTGCAGTGGTAGGGTACGTGTGGTTTTAGGCGGTAAGAGTCCGTCATAGCATCCTTAAAATGTGTTATTTCCTGCTCCCCTTTTTTTTACATGTGGAAATTCTCGTAAAAAGAAGACGGAGAAATAGTCCGAGAGCTGGCACGAATTTTTGGGTAGGTATTTGAGGCAAGCTGAAAACTTGTCAGATACCTCTCCTACTATATCCCAACTCGGAATTGCAGACCTGGCTGGTGAGTAGCGGGGCTAAATCAACCCCTAAATTTTAAAAAATATTATTTTTTTTTCCCAAAAAATATATTTGAGGCACTACGCAATTTATATATGTTGCAGTGTAATACTTAATGAATACGAAAAAAAATAAGCCAGATAATTTAATCGGGGTTTTAACATTGCCAGACGCGTGCAAACATATTTACACAAAAAATTATAAAAAATGTTTTTGAGGCAGCTTGAAATTTTAATGGAGCGTTATTTATAAGTAAAAAATATAATCACCAAAAAGACAGATCATTTCGGTGGGGCTTTCTACCTGCCAGGTGATCAAACAAATAATGAATGGGTACGAGCCTGTAGTGCTATAGACAAGCTGGAGTGTGAGAGAGCGCATAACGACAGCTGTCTTCGTTCTTGCTTGCCGCGTTACTATTAGCTCTGGCGAAGCCACGTGACTTACAATAACCCATGAGGTTTCTAGTCGGAATTTCGGAGTCGTTATTTTCAGTCGTATTAGGGCGAACGTCATCATCGTATTAGGGTCGTATTAGGGTCGTATTAGGGTCGTCGTATTAGTCGTATTAGGGTTTCATCAAAAACTATACAGATATCACTTAAAATATTAGGATTACAGTAATTCAGTCATTATCAGATCCTTGTCTGAACTAGGATGTTAATCCTGTGTCTCAGACGTTCATCTGACTAAGCAAATAAGAGAGCACATTATAATACAAATAATATATAATAATAATTAATACTATATAATATATAATTTATTATTATTCCTATTCCGAAATATGTTTAATTATGAAATTTTAAACATTTAAAAAATTAAAAGATAAATAAAATAAAACGGGTTGTATAAAATATAGAATAAAATTAGTTCGACCAAATTATAAGTAGGTTCCTACATTTATATTAACTCAATATCTCTAAAATATTAATAAATGAATAGAATTTATTTCAATTTTATTTTATACTTGAAATAATTGTACTACTGGAGAGTTATTATATTTTTATAAACCTGGTTTTGCGATTTTTTATTTTAATTATTGATTTTTTTAATACGTAACGTCCATAAATCAATACAATCTCTTTTACGCAAAATGTTCTTAGTAGAAATTCAGAAAATTTAATATTTTTAACTCCGAAATTTTAACTAGAAACCTCATGGGTCGCACGTGGCTTCGCCAGAGCTAATAGTAACACGGCAAGTAAGAACGAAGACAGCTGTCGTTATGCGCTCTCTCACCCTCCAGCTTGTCTATAGCACTACAGGCTCGTACCCATTCATTATTTGTTTGATCACCTGGCTGATAGAAAGCCCCACCGAAATGATCTGTCTTTTTGGTAATCTTATTTTTTACTTATAAATAACGCTCCATTAAAATTTCAAGCTGCCTCAAAAACATTTTTTATAATTTTTAGCAAAATATTTAAAAAAAATGTTAAACCCCGATTAAATTATCTGGCTTATTTTTTTTCGTATTCATTAAGTATTACACTGCAACATATATAAATTGCGTAGTGCCTCAAATATATTTTTTGGGAAAAAAAAATAATATTTTAAAAAATTTAGGGGTTGATTTAGCCCCGCTTCTCACCAGCCAGGTCTGCAATTCCGAGTTGGGATATAGTAGGAGAGGTATCTGACAAGTTTTCAGCTTGCCTCAAATACCTACCCAAAAATTCGTGCCAGCTCTCGGAATAAAATGACGAATTGATCTTTTTAAGGAAATAGATAGAGAAGGACAGGAGTTTCACCAAGTAATGCCTGATTCAATGACATTAAATCAGTATATTACCGGACTTAAGCCCTAACTTAATTGTGGGAAGGTTAGTCACAGGTGAGGCTAGTTTGAGCCCCGAAGATCACGATGGGGCTATAACGCACCATGATTCAGTAAACTATGACGAAAAATTGTATTCTAAACAAAAAATGCTATCCGGAAAGTGTGATTCAAACGGAACCCTAAAAACGAGTTCTTTCAATTTTGATTTGCAAGAGAATTCTGCAAAAAGTCGTTACTAAAACATTATGAATATTATTTGTCGAGCTCCGACAAAAATATTAGCATTCCGTTTTGAAAAGGATGACAAACAAACTTTACACAGCTAACGATTTGTTTTCAGAAGTGATTTGTAAGACGCAAGCAACGCTGTCTTTGGACGCTGCAAATTTTATGTAGATGTCAAATGCCGGGAGAGCTTGCTACGGGAAGACAGATACTAAATAATAAAACATGCAAGACTAAAATAAAATGTCTATGTTTGAATTTTGAAAGAACTTGATAGAACTAAATAGATTAACGATTCTACCAATTGTGAGGCTTTTATGACTGATTTCATCTGCGTAGACCCCGTTTCCGTGGGAATGCGAGAAAAAAGTATAGCCTATTTCACTCGGGGATGGTATGGCCTCCTAACAACGAAAGAGTATTTTATATCGCTTCAGTAGTTTCGGAGCCTATTCGATATCTACAAGCTAACGAACATCAAACTCTATCTATCATTAGGAAATACGTAAAAAGCCTTGAAGTCTTTCTTTAACACCAGTTTTAAAAAATTATAAAATATCTAGTAGACAACAAAGGAAAAAATAAAGAGACAATAATGTGTCTATAGCGTATCGATTAACACTCATTACAAACGAGCGAACCAAACTTTTTACTATTCATAGTGTACGAGTTCGATTAAAACCACCGAAATATTCAGCGGGTCTAATCGATTCCAAGTTTAACGAATTGGGCCTTTTAATCCCGAATTCCGGTACGAACGGATTATATTTTTGTGTCATGCTTAATATAAAGTGTAAGCTGAATTGAGAGCGCAGTTGGTAGTAGTAATGAAGTTACTCGCTTTCACAATTAGCTTGCAAAAAATCCTTTTGGATTCGCATCCAAAAGGAATCCTTTTGGATGCGAAATGTAAACTTTGTAGTTCGGGGCTCAGTGTCTCTGGCTTATTTGGTTACTGGAAATAATCTGTGAACTGCTGTCTGGTCTCCTCGCCGAGGACTGGTTAGGCTACGGAGACGAGAAATTTCTTTTTGAACCTCGAAGTATTCAGTTTCTATATCTATGTCTGTAGATCGAGGATGGGTACCGCGGTAGTTACACTATCACTCTGCACATAACTTCCTAAAATATTCTTCATTGTTTGAGAGTGAAAATGACGTTTAAATAACTTTGAGAACTTATCGGTACTTCGATACATTTACATAGAGAATGGAATTTGTTTTAAAGTGACAATTGGATGATGGCGACTTGTGCTAACATAAAACAACAGTATGAACAGCAATATTTTCACCAGTAGCATTATGAAACTAACCATAGGGTCAGCAGCGGGACTGTAACATCTCCGTTGTTGCGAACATCCATAGGCTACCTTTTTATCAGTTATGCTTGTCTGCTTCAGTGGTATAAAACTCATTTAAGCGTAAATTCGAAAACTTTTCTTACATTCAACGCCACTTATTACTCATTGCCGACCGCACTTAAAACGTATTCATACGAAAATAGATTTACCTATTTCTAAATTGATAGTACAATATCTGCTCCATATATTTTCATCATATTCATGCCGAGCAACCCAGTCCTCTTGACCTCTCTTATCGTTGAGCTAAATAATGAGCTAATATTGAGAACGAATTCTTACATAGTATGTACTATTCAGTTCATATCTGAATAGTAGGAAACGGTTGACAACAAATACACTTTAATTCAATTTTGAGGAGTATTACAGTTGGGGTTCCTCAGGGATCTATTTTAGGACCAATACGCTTAATTTTTTCGACAAAATGAATTATATTAGATAATTCAGATATTTGACTCCAGTTATCATTCTAGTAGTTTTATTAGATCTTAGTAATTGACATCCGATCATAATAATCATAATCATAATCATAATCTCTGCTAAAGGGAATCATAATTACTGCTAAAGGGAACTTTGTAATTTTTTACACTCGTTTCACTGTGCTCCTGTTACCATATACAGGTAACAGGAGCACCATGTGAGACAAAATGTAAGAAGTTAAATGTAGGCGTATTTTTATGCCTTTGCCTACCCATTTGTTGAATGCTTTTCTGTTAGTAAGTTAAAACTAAATAAAAGCAAATCTATGATCATTTTCTTCCAGAAATTCTAAAGATCTGGATATGACAAAGCTTGAGCTTAAATTTTGTTTCGAAGTGAAAACCTTGGTTCAGGCTTGACATGAACCCATGACTTATACCTGTAGGAATTCACAGACTCGTCACGCACTTAACGGACAGACTTGCCGAACACGTGCACTCTCGCGTAATGGCGCGACTCGTATGCACTGTGTACGCTAGAGGCTGTGCTATGTCTGTAGGTACGGTAGAGGGGATGAATGACTGCATACACTACATACCTGTTGTCTTTTTTGACTATAATCAGAAAAAAATATGAAAAAGTAAGCATACTAACTGATTAGAAAATATATCCAAGGATTTGTTAAAGAAGTGAATACTCTAGATTTACATAATGCAGACGAACTTAAACGTGATTCAAGTTTTAAGAAATAATTACTTGTATCAAAGAAAGCATGGAATGTTTTCATGTTGACTTTATACCAAGAACTTTACCTATAAATCCTCAGAAAGTCTTGATTAATCATTAACAGGTACACAGCTTAACTACTCATAGAGTGCATGAGTAGTTAAGCTGTGGTAGGTATATCCGAAGACAGATTGTAATATGTAATAGGAAACTTATAAACTTAGCTGTACAAATAAATGCTCCTTTAAGGCTGCAATGTTCGACCTTGACTTGATTATATTACTGTTATAAAATCTGAGGGGTTTTAAGAAAAATCTAGCCGTAAAATATTGTTCTAAAGACCTATATCTATTTTATCACAAGATTTTATGAGAATTAAACTCATTTATTTAGATAAAAAAAGTACATTACTTGTTAAGATTTTTGCAATATTTCTCATTTTTCGAGAGCGATTTCGGTCGAACAAGGTATTCCTAATCGTGTTTTAATACGTTAAAAAAGCAAGAGTATCTAATAAATAACAATAATATAGTTTTATCAGATCAAATCGAAGAATATTTCCTAGTATAAAGTTCACCCCAAGATGAGTCTCTTTCGAACATACAAGCCTTAAGGGTATAATAATTATACCCTTAAGGCTTGTATGTGGTATTTCTTAATTATTAAGAAATACCACCATTCTAGGTGCATGTCCTTTTTAACGCGTGGTATCCCACAAAACTCACGTTTTGTGGGATACCACGCATTTCATGTTTTGTAACTTTAGACGCCGATTCTCGATCGTACGACTAGAAAGCGCAAACTAAAGTAATATCTTTATGTCATTTGCCGTTTCTAATAAATATGAGACAAGTGACATTTCCAAATAAATTGCCGTCTACATATAATTCAAGTCTAGTCAGGAATCGCTTTGCAGGTGAAGCAGTTTCTAATAAATATGAGACAAATTATATTTTTAAATAAATTGCCGTGTACATATAATACAAGTCTAGTCAGGAATCGCTTCGCAGGCGAAGCAGTTTCTAATAAATATGAGACAAATGACATTTCCAAATAAATTGCCATCTACACAAAATACAAGTCTAGCCAGGAATCGCTTCGCAGGTGAAGAAGACTATTTCACTTCAGTATCCCCAAGAGGGTGTAGTGGGGCCCTACCAACACCTTCGGGCCCAAGTCAACCTCACGTGCAAGCTCGTGCACCTGCTGAACAACGGACGAGGCTCTGACGGCGGCGGTCCATTTCAACACGGCGATGGGCTCACCACCTGTTACGTGGGACCGAATTGTACACGGTGAAATGTGGGCCGGTATAGGCCTCTGCCTACCCCTTCGGGGATAAAGGCGTGAGTATATGTATGTATGTATGTATCCCCAAGAGCTTTTTTTAAAATATTTATTTTTTAAGAACAGGAAAATCAAAATACATGATTATGTTAGCGGTATCATAATCTAATAGGAGATTGAGATGTTTCAATGGTTTAGAGCCTCTTAGACAAATTTATAAATCACTAGCTGATGCCCGCAGAGTCGCCCGCGTAAAAAATTATTTCCGTGGGAACTTATTCTCGGGATAAAATGTGGCCTATGTGTTATTCCAGACCATAATCTATCCCTGTACCAAATTTCAGCCAGTTCTGTTCAGCCGTTAGAGCGTGAAAGAGTAACAAACATCCACACTCACAAACTTTCGCCTTTATAATATTAGTAAGTAGTAAGAAGTAAGAAGTAAGATAGTAAGATTAAAACATTTTACTATTAAGCTGTTGTCTTTTAAAGCCCCCACTAAAAAATGCCGGGTAAGACCTACATTTCATCTCCAAGAGCTGATGTCAATGTATTACTAAGTATCCCTAACGCGAACTTCGGACATCATTTCCGAAGTTTGGTCCCAAAACTGAGGGGAGCATCGGCCGCACTCGCGCGGCTGATGCCCAACATCAGGGGACCCAACGCTCCCTACAGGAGGCTGTACCTTGGGATCGTGCGAAGCATGGCCCTGTACGGGGCTCCCGTATGGGCGGAGACCCTGACGGCCAGCAATGAGGCTAGACTGATGAGCCCGCAGAGAGTGATGGCCGTCAGGGTGATAAGAGGATACCGCACGATCTCCGGTGAGGCGGCATGTCTCCTAGCCGGGACCCCTCCATGGGACCTGGAAGCGAGAGCCCTTGCGTCACTGTTCAGATGGCGCAAGGAGGCGCTGGAGCGGGGCCAAAGGCCTGCGTCTCGAGAAATCGAGGCCCAGCGGACCCTGCTCCACCAGGAAACCCTGGAGACATGGAAGATGCGACTTGAGCAACCAAAGGGGGGATTCGCCACAATCGCGGCCGTCAGACCGGTCATGGACGAGTGGCTGGAGAGAAGACACGGTGCTCTCTCCTACCGGTTGACACAGATGCTTGCCGGGCACGGTAGCTTCGGTAGGTATCTGTGGCGAAAACACCGGGAAACCACGGCCGAGTGTCAGCACTGCGAGGACCGCAGCGATGACACGGCGCTCCACACGCTGGTGGAGTGCACGGCGTGGGCACAACAGCGACAGGTCCTCGTAGTGGGTCTGGGCGTGGACACTCTCTCGCTCGAGGCCATGGTGCGAGCCATGCTCTCCAGCGGGAGTAAGTGGGACTGCGCCGCCTCTTTCTGCGAGCAGGTCATGCTCGCGAAGGAGGCGGCGGGCCGGGTGCGGGAAAGAACTCTCCCACCCGAGTTCCGCAGTCGGCGCCCTGGGCGCCGCCGACGTGTCTTCGCCGAGGACTATCGGCCTCCATGACCGGGGGTCTGGGGACGGTGAGAGGGCCGCTCACCGTCCTTACAGAAGCAGGCCCATGACGGCAGCGTGACGTGAGCACTCACGCACGCCCCCCCCTTAGAAGCGGGGTCACACCCGAAATCCCCCATAGACGCGGGATTGCACCCGAACCACCCCCTGGGCGAGGCCGCATTGGCGGCCGTAGGTCTGTTGGGAGTCACGGGACATCCTTCCTGAGGGCTTACCCGGGGCTCTCAACCATAGGCTGTTGGGCGTTACGTGAGGTTTTTTAGTCGGTAAGAGTCCGGCATAGCATCCTACGAGGATTTTCCCTCACGTTAAAAAAAAAAAAAAAAAAAAAAAAGTATCCCTAACGCGCTACCGCTGACAATAAATGTCGTAACATTTTAATGACACAATGATTACCTACCGTAATTAAAACCATTATCAAATTTGGCTAATTACTCAGTTTCACTGCATTATTTAGCAAACTTGTTATACAATGCAATTTATAGACCGGAAAATGCCAACCTGTCATTAATAAATTACTTACAGTAAAACTTAACTAAAACCATTTATTTTCAAATAGACAGTAAATACTATTTTCTAGTGACCGACCGAAGTTTCGGTTTCGGTTTCGGTTTCGGCCAGTTTCGGCCAAAAAATCGAGTTTCGGCCGCAGTTTCGGTTTCGGCCAAAATGGGCCGAAACTTTCGGCCGGGCCGAAACTCACGTGTTCATGAATTTTGAGTGCCTGACACTGCTTGTGACGTGGTTGGGGTCAGCCCTACCAGTTAATATGTTACCTACTAACCGAAGATTTACAGATTTACAAAGGACTTCCAATCAATAGTTATAATAATACAATTATTACGGAATCCTAAAAAGGTGATCTAAGAACATTAGATAACCCTACCCCTTTGTTGTCGGTTCCGTTAACTTCGTTGGTCGTCTGTCTGTCTGTCAGCAGGCTGTAACTCATTCACCGTGATAGTTAGACTGTTTTTTTTACAGATGATGTATTTCTGTTGCCGCTATAGCAACAAACAATAGAAATAGACAAATTATACACTATACTATACTATACTATCTTCACGCCAAATCCCTTGCGGGGTAGGCAGAAAGAACCGAGCGCCACACGGCACGGTCCATACACACCTCACTCGCCTCTTCAACTTTCATTTTTCTTTTCATGCATGCACGTCGGTTCCTACGGCTCTTGACACCACCCTCCACTAACACATGATTAATTTGGTCGTGGTAGGTGTGTCGTGGCCTTCCCCGACTCCTACGTCCATCCACTTTCGCGTTGTATATCTGTTTTGTCATTCTTTCATCTCCCATTCGTTCCACATGCCCGAACCATCGTAGCATGCCCTTCCTTACTTTAACACCGACACTCTCTTTCAGACCAACTCTCTTTCTTACATCTTCATTCCGAACGCGATCTGCGAGCGTTACTCCGCAGATTTTGCGTAGCGCGCGCATCTCGACCGCGTTTATTCTACTTTCATGCGTTTCCTGCCATACCCAACTCTCGCTTCCATACGTTAGCGTAGGTATCAGCACCGCATTGTGTACTGCGAGCTGGGCCTTTTGACTTAAGGCCTTGGTACCTAAAAGTTTGCCTAACGCTCCATTCACACTATTTCCCGCAGTTACCCTCTTTTCTACATCAGCGGTGTACCGTCCATCCCTGCTAAATGCACATCCAAGATATACAAACTCATCCACCTGTTCCAGCACTACATCATTTACAGTTATCCTGGCATTCGTTCTGTCCTCTTCTCTTTCGAATACCATCACTTTCGTTTTAGTCGCGTTCAAATGTAAGCCTCTCATTAGACAATCATCTTTCATCGTTGTGACTAGTGACTGTAGTTCTGATGGCGATTCGGCTATGAGCACGGCATCATCTGCATACAGCAAACAGTTCACAAGTAAGTCACCCATTCGCAATCCAACATTCATCGATCTTACTCTCTTAAGACAATCGTCCAGGTACAGGACAAACAGCAGAGCCGACAGCACGCAACCCTGTCTGACGCCAATGTTGACGTCAAACCAGGGAGACAGGCTGCCGCCCACCCGCACACATGCCGTACATCCCACATATGTAGACTGCACAGCACGAAGCAGCGCACCATCAATCCCGTATCCTGGCAATATATCCCAGAGATCCTTCCGTACAACTCTGTCAAATGCTTTCTCCATGTCCACAAAACCGCAGAAAACCTTCCGGCCTACAGCCAGCTGCTTCTCTACAATGTTGCGGAGCGAGAAAACTTGGTCCATACATCCCCTTCCATTTCGGAAACCACCCTGCGCCTCCCACAGTAATCCGTCAGATTCCACCCTCATTCTCCTTTCAATAATTTTGCCATACACTTTAGCTGCTATACTGATCAAACTGATGGCCCTATAGTTGGCGCACTCCATACGTGAGCCCTTGCCTTTATACAAGGGCACGACGATAGCACGCCTCCAGTCAATTGGGACCCTTCCAGTCTTCCAGCATAGATTGCTCAATGACCAGAAGGCGTCCCGGACGCAAGGACCACCTAATTTGATCATTTCAGCAGATATCCTATCAATTCCCGCAGACTTTCCATTTTTCAAGCTTCGTATCGACCATTCAATCTCTTCCAAAGTAATATCTCCGCTTGATGCTTGCACCGCAAGATCAGTTATCGCCTCCCTCGCAGTGCCCGCATCCGGGAGATATTCATACATTTCTCCAAAGTACTCATTCCACCGCTCTAACACCTCTAAGGGGTCCGCAAGAATGTCCCCAGCTTTACTCTTTATCTTATCCATTCTGGAAACTGACGAACAGCTCCGAGACTTCTTGACCTCCCTCCAAAAGAGTTTGGTATTCGTCTCGAAGTTCCTCGTCAGCTTCTCCTCCGCAATCATATTTATCCTTTCACGCTTCTCTTTCACTAAAGCTTTGGCTTCATTCTTGCAGAGGCGGTAAATTTCTTTCTTCGTGTCTTTCATACTGTCATTCAGTTGCAAAGATGAGACATAATCCAACCACGCTTTCTTCTTTCTTGCTACGCAGGATTGAACTTCTGCATCCCACCAGGCATCACCTTTCGAATGTTCATGTCTCTTTGCACTCCCACATGCTTCTTTTGCACTATCCACTATACTTTCTTTCATAATATTCCAGCATTCATCCACATCTAAGTCGGAAAGGCTCGCGTTTGCAAGCCTTTCACTGACTAAGCCAACATACATACTCCTTACGCTTTCATCTTCCAGTTTTTCACTCTTTATCCTTTCATAGTCTCCGAAAGGGACACGCACTCGCCAGTGCCTCCACTTCTTGAAAAGACCAACAAACCGGCTTACCACCAGGTAGTGATCAGTTTCAAGAGTGGGGCCTCTGTAGGCTCTTGTATCCCTTATAGCCTGTCGAAGACGACTGTCTATCAAAATCAAATCAATCACACTTTTTTCTTCCTTCCGTCTCCATGTATACGTGTGGATATCTTTGTGACGGAATAAACTGTTCGCCACAAGGAGGTCTCGTTCCAAGCATACGTCTAAGATTGACTTACCAGCATCATTCGATCTCTTATCTCCATACGGACCAAGGACAGCATCGAAGCCATCTCGCTTGGTCCCCACCCATCCATTCAAATCACCACACAAGATCAACTTTTCATTCCCGTCAGCCAAATCGAGGACGTCCCTAACGGATTCCCAGAACTCCGCGAGCACTTGGGGATTAGCCGAGCTGACGGGAGCATAGGCTGCGACCAAAAAAACTCTCGTGATCCCCAGTTTTATACGTACCCACAGGAGTCTTGGGCCTACCAATCCATAATCTTTCACTCCAGAGGCCAAACGGGAGGAGAGCAAGACACCCACTCCCTTACTGGCATGATCCTCTTGGTCCACTCCGGACCACAAAGCAATTATTCCGCCAGGAAGACCGTCGATGCCGCTCCCCTTCCGCTTAGTCTCTGTGACACACAATACATCCAGGCATCGCTCTTTCATTACATCCATCAATTCATTCATCTTACCTTCCATACCACCACGCACATTCCACGTGCCTATCCGGCACTCGGCTCCTCGCATCCCGCCAGAGTTGGCGCTGCGTGAAGGGTGGCGGCCCCCTTCGCCGCGTGCGCATGCAGTCGTACCGACGGGGGCATACCGGTACGCGTCGCCTTGGGGGGACGCCCTAGCCCTGTCGGCACTCATCGGTAGTGTTTTGTTTCGCGTTTTCGCTTTCGCCGCTACTTACGGGGAGGGCCCGAGCACAGGTATCGCTCTTCGTGAAGGCACACTACATCCCCCCCTAGACAAATTAATAATATAAAAGGGGGCCTCCCATACAACAAACGTGATTTTTAGCCGCTTTTCTTGAACGGAACCCTTCGTGCGCTAGTCCGGCTCACTGTTGTCCAGTTTTAGTTATACACTTCTAGAATGTAACCATAACCAGCCAAGAGCTAGTAGCAGGGCACCGTGTGGTTTTAGTCGGTAGAAGTTCGCAATAGCATCTATGAGTAATTCCACACGTAAAAGAAAGTCATCTATAGGTGGAGATATTTTTGAAATGAACACTTGAGAAGATTTATACCGTTGATTGATGGCACTTGGTGGAACTTGTTGCACCTATTGAAAAAATAACCAGTCAAATGAACACTTGAGAAGATTTATACCGTTGATTGATGGCACTTGGTGGAACTTGTTGCACCTATTGAAAAAATAACCGGTCAAGTATTAGGAACTCTCGCACGGAGGGCTCAAAGCGGCTGCGGGACCCTATTAACGAGACATGAGGCCTAGCAGTCCATCTGTCTATTAGTCACGAGGTTGTATCGCTAAAATTTTCACTGTACAGTAGTCCTACCGACTAAAAACCACGCGTATCCTACCTAACAGCCTACGGTTGGGACCCCGAGTATGCCCTCGGAATGATGCATACTGCGGTCACGTCTTTGGGGGGTTGTTCAGTTGTTATCCCGTTTCTTGAGCGGGGCGTGGATTAATCTCTCACGTCATGCTATCGTCTAAGGCCTGCTTCTGTAAAGACGGTAAGCAGCCATGTCACCGTCCTCAGGCCTCCGTTCATGGAGGCTGATAGTATGGGGCGCCACCGCAGACTGTGGAACTCGGGTGGCAGAGTTCTCTTCCGCTTCCTCCCCGCAGTCTCTTTTACGAGCATGACCTGCTCATAGGAAGAGGCCTATGGCCCCGCTCCAGCACCTCTTTGCGCCATTTTAAACAATGATGCAAGGGCCTTTGCTTCCAGGTCCCATATAGGGTCCCGGCTAGAAGACATGCCGCCTCAACTGAGATCACCCTGACAGCCGTCGCCTTCTGCGGGCTAAGCAATCTAGCCGCATTGTTGGCCATCAGGATCTCCGCCCATACGGGGGCCCCGTATAGGGACAGGCTCCGCACGATGCCAAGATACAGTCTCCTGAAGGGAACGTTGGGTCTCCTGATATTAGGCAACAACCGCGAGACTGCGGCTGATACCCCCTCCCTCAGCTATGGGACTAAACTTCGGAAGTGGTATTCGAAGTTCCACCGGCTATCGAGTACGAGCTCCAGATACGTCATTGAGACTTTGAGAGCTCGATGCCGATGCTGACTCCCCCTATATGTAAGCTGGATCCCGCAGGTGGCCTCAGGGCTGCGTCTCGGTGCGTTGCTCCGCGCGCTGTAATGAGGGTTTCGTTGTAACACGTTACACCGACACCTCTGAGCAACGGACCACGCAGCACCCAATCGTGACCGATGTTCCACAGAAGCGGTCCTAAGACCGATCACTATGGAACACCGAACGACACATCTCGCGGACCCAGTCCTAGCCAGCTCGGGTAAGTTATGGCCCTTTCGGAAAGAAAGGCCCCGACAATTCGACGGAGGTATGGAGGCATTTCATGGTAAATAAGCGCCTCCCAAACGCAGTTCCAGGGCAAGGTGCTGAAGGCGTTGGCGATGTCAAGAGACACTGCCACCACCACCTCACCCTGTTCTGATGCCGATAATAAAAAATACCTACTAAAATCAGAAAAAATCACACAAGAATCGTAATTTTTGTAAGGGTGCGGAATCCGACTCGCACTTGGCTGGTTTTTTTTTTTTTTTTTTTTTTCCATATGAACACGTGAGTTTCGGTTTCGGTTTCGGTTTCGGCCGAAACTGACCCTGGGGCCGAAAGTTCGGTTTCGGTTTCGGTTTCGGCCGGAAAACCAGTTTCGGTCGGACACTACTATTTTCATAAATGATTCATTACTTGACGTAATATTTGCTAAGCCTGCCGCAAGCAAAGATCCAAATAGAACTAGGAGCAATTTATGTCTAGACCGGGAAGACCACGTTGAAACAATAATGGCAAATAATGGATAATCTGACAATGAACAAAAGAAACACGTACGTGAACAAGTCACGTCGATACCTAGAGAGCCTACTAGTGTTGTAGCCAAAGATAATATAATAGTATTATATACAGATAGGCAACTCCCTGTTCCTCACTGACAAAGCTTACCCACCCCCGCCAGTCCCACGCCACAGCTGTCATTATAGTTGGCGGGTGTCGTGAGGGAACATTTGCTTAGCCTTAATGGTCACACGCACACATTCAAGCTCTGTACGATGATAGAATTGAAAACGAATCATTTGTATGGAGTTTCAACAAGTAGATCTCTATATAATATTATATCGACACTCAGAAAACTGAAAAATATTTAATCATATAACAATACGTTTTCTCCCATAATCAAATAACATTTTTATACTTACAACTTCTCCAATGTGCAAATGCTGAGCAACCCAGTCGCGGCCTTCTCTGAATTCGTCCATAAGACCCATTAGGTAAAGGGTATCGAGACCGTCTACGATAGAGGCACCCAAGTCACCAGCGCCGAAAACGCTCGAAAGATGAGCTCGCTTCGAGATAGGCTTCAGCTCGTTCTTGCCCCAAGCGTACAGTTTGTAGTTGTTCCATGCGTGTACCATCATCTGTGAAAAAAAAGCAAGGTTAATTCTGAAGCGAAACTCTAGTACAATAAACAAAATTTGATTTGTGCAATTTAAGATGAATCAGAGTCAGCGATCCTTTTCTTAGTCGGGGGGCATATGAATAGTTTTATTATCAACTAGCTGATGCCCGCAGCTTCACCCGCGTAAAATTTGTTCCCGTTCCCCCTTCCCATGGAAACTTATTCCCGGACAAAAGGAGCCTAAGTTACTCCTTATTACATAAGCTATCTGCCAGTGAAAGTCCCGTCCAAATCGGTCCAGCCGTTTCAGAGATTAGCCGGAACAAACAGACAGACAGACAAAAATTTAAAAATATATATTTTGGTATGTGTACCGTATATACATTCATATGCATGTAGTAGAAAGCGGTTATTTTAAAATTACAAACAGACACTCCAATTTTATTTATTTGTATGTATGTACCTATAGATAGACGATATCGATTGTTTTAACGAATAAATGATGGTTTTCATGACTTGAATTGCATTTAGAATTGCATTAGTACAAATAATTACGATTCACACTTGGCGAAAAGAGAGAGCGAAGGTGAAGAACAGTTGCTGCCTACATAAATAGTGACATTGTGTCAAAAAACACTTGCTTTACCGCGTTACTAAGTTTTGCTCTTTTTCTTTGAATAGAAATGAAAGCGTGACCAACGGCAAACGAAACGGCTGAATAGATTTTGTCTCAAATTTGACATCGTTCAACTACAATGGATTTTGCAAACTCAAATTTAGGACATGAAATGGTGAAGAAATAAGACACAATGAAGTCCGGGGGCCTAAGATAGTTGCCAAAATAAAATTAGAAATGCCTTTTGAGGGCAAACGAAACGGCTGAATAGATTTGTCTCAAATTTGACATCGTTCAACTATAATGGATTTTACAAACTCAAATTCAGGACATGAAATGGTGAAGAAATAGGACACGGTGAAGTCATGGGGCCTAAGCTAGTTTCCAAAATAAAATTTCAAATGCCTTTAAGGCAGCAAACTAAAAAAATCTGAAGTGAAATTCCAGTCAAAATCTTACACGGATCACGCGCTCACAAATATTTTTTTCATAAAACGTAGACCACATTCATTTTCAAAGGCGTGTCAAAAGCGAGGCCTTTCAAAAAGCGCTGCAAAGCCCTCGTTCTGAACAAGTTTTAATCTCGACCGCTCGGAGCCGAGACGGGACACTAATGAAAGGATATCGGACTTTCTACGAGGCCATTAATTATTATTAGGTACTGGAAAACTTCGAGATTCCCCAGTGACTTGGAAAAACTACGGAACTTAACCAATTACATTTTAAACAGAGGTTAGTGAAATGGAAACGTTAAAATAATATTGAATTTTCTTCTTGTGAATTTCAATTGGAGAAAATTTTTGCTGACTGAAATGACATTATTTAAATTCAGGTGCATTCATTAATTGTTACGACTGCTAGTTACGAGATTATGACTTTTCATTCTTGAGGTTTTCTTTGTTTATTTTGAATTACGCATTAATTTTTTTAGTGTTTGATAACATTAATAGTTTCACAAATATTCGTGGAATGTTGTGAAGACTTTGTGAAGTACATTATAACTCCAACTTACTCAATAAATAAAACTGGTAAGGGCTGTAGTTATTTTTGAAGCGCTCGTGGCCCCGCGGACTCAGTGTTCTGTAAACGATCACTGCAGTAAGCAACATTTACTATGGCCGGACATGGATGGGTGACCACCACGTGGACCACTTTGTGACATTTATTTACGAGCGTTTCCGTGTTCGGAAGGCACAATAAGCCGTTGGTCCCGGTTGTCAGTAAAATGACAGTCGTTAAGCCAAGTTGAAGGCCTTACGGGCGGCTTGACAAATTTCAACTGTGGGTCGTCACAACCTGCGCCCGGGCACAGTATAAATATGTCGGCAGCGCGTGTGTAGCGCCTCTGGTGTTGCAAGCGTCTATAGGCTATGGTTACCAACCTTCCGGTGGGCCGTAAGCTTGTCTGCCACCTAAGTAGTATAAAAAAAAAAATTGAAGACAATTTCATAAAAAAAATACCAACAGAATTGTTATCAAAATGTTAAGTCACACCTGAACAATATACCCTTGACGTTGTGTTAAGTTCCCAGCGGCTTGACCCTCAGATATCCCTCGTCGTACATGATGAAGCAAGCGCGAAGTGTGCGCCGGCATACCAGTATTATCCAAGTCCGATAAACGCATCAGCAGGAACAAGGTCAAAAGGAAAACAGTCCCTATTAACGCCAATCGAAGGACTGATATTAACCTCATGATTGCCGTCGACGATTAAACTCACAATAACGATTCACTATAAATTGAGCGTATGAAAAATATCTACAGACCGAATTGTGACAAGTCCTTTAATAACTAAGCACTAATTATATTTTTCTAAAAGCGAAATTTTAGAATGTTTACTGGTGACACACTTGCGCTCGAGTCGACAGCGAGCGCTAAATTGATGTGCTCTGCAATCTCATTGTTGATGTTTAGAGATACTGCCGATGCCGATACCGGCGTTACGTTACACCAATAAATGCTGTTATCGTAATGAATTCTTATTGCTGTTACGTTATGCGCGTTCCAATTAGAATTTCTCGCTAATGGGTTTGGAGAAGTGACACCGCGCTACTGACCGAACGCAAATCTGCTCTAGACTACATCAATCTTCATTAAATCTCAGCCGATTGAAACACACCGGGGCAAAGGCCTAAGGATCAATTTTTTTTGGGGATTTGTAGCCACACTGCACTGGCCTGGATGGCTTGGTACAGGACTTTATTTCGAGATTTTCTTTGTCAACGAAATGGATACCTTTGCGAAAGTACTTCTATAGCCTTCACTTGCAATGGATGGTTTCCGTCAAGACAAAATTCTTGCAGAGTGGAGGGATAAGTATAAGAAAGCAGAGCGTGCTTAGGAGTGAGGTTTTCAGATGCAACAAGAGTTCTCCTCCTCGTCAAACTACGAGGGTATTTTTTAATGGGTGGAAATTCTCATAGATTATATATTCTTATATCCTTCCTAGCCGGTAAATAATAGCCGGAGTCCTACGGACTCAAATCGCTCTTCCATCTGTTTACGACCAGGAGTAGTGTTAGGGGTATCAGAAAGAATTTGCAGATCTGAAAGAATTTGCACTTCTTCATCGTTCCACGAATCGAACAGATACACATTGAACAATAAAAGCAGATTTTCTAAGAAACGTTATACCAAAGATAACCTATAAGGTCATCCAGCGATGGCATTTATTAAAAAGTTGATACCCACAATTTGCGATAGGTAGTTATAGCACATTAACCCGTATTCTTGTTTCATGTTGCGGCTATTCTTTTTATTTTAAAGTCCAATAGTCCATATCCTGGTAGAGATAGTTTCGATACGATTTGTTTTGTTGAAAGCGAATGGCTTCTCAACTTTCATCCAAGGATGACCTTAGTGAAGTTGGTACCATGGTCATTATAATGTCTACTTATATTTAAAAAAAATGCTGTTGTTGGTGTCCTTGATAGTTGGCTGGTTATAAGATGAGATTATCGTAAGCCCATCATGATCAATCCTAAACCGTTTTCCGAGTTTGAAAACGCGAAATCTACCGCTACTTGCAGACAAACATGCTTTAACTTTCTCACATACCGCCGATCTAGCCTAAATTATACTACGGGATCTTGACATCGGGTAAACACTTATAGCATTGGTCCGCTGTAAAAGTGAATACCGTTACAATTTGTGTAAGGCCGGGACTCCACCAAAGCACAGACGAGACGAGCGGAGAAGAGATGTTTTTTAAACAACCAATAGAAATGCGTTATTGATACATCTCCTCTCCGCTTAGCTTCAGTGGAGATCGCTATGCGGAGATGTGGAATATTTGTATGGCGCGATGGAAGCGGAGATGTGAGCAGCGCAGACGAGAGATGTGATCGGCGTGCTGTGAGCGATGTCACCCTCCCAATCAATCAAATCAATTTTGCTTCTTCAGGCAGTAGTTTTTCTTCTTCTTCTTCAAGTAAAAAAAGATAATCTTTTGTAATAATAGCGACATCGTCTGCTTTTCGTGTCAGAATGCGTAATGAGCACTTAACACACCGCACATCTCTTCTCGCATAGCACACAGCACACTTCTCCGCTTTAGTGGAGTCCCCCGAGCTGAAAAACATCTCTTCTCGCACAGCATGCAGCACACTGCACACATCTTCGCTTTGGTGGAGTGCCGGCCTAATAGGTGGAAATCAAATCTACGACTTTAATTTTTTTTTTTTTTAGTAATATATTTTTATTGGAATCAAAAACAAGATACATTGCTATTGTGTACGAAAATAACTGCATTAGTTGTACAACTGTGTCGCAGTTATTGACGCCCACCTCCGGCATTTTTACATTATTCCAAAGAAGGTAAACCAAGTACATTACTGGTTAAATCTAATGCTAACAATACAAAAACATACAAATAAATGGCAAGTCTGAGACCACAACTAGGCAACTGAACGGTAGCCTAATTGCGTTCATTAGCAATAAGTATTTCACAATCGCACATCGGAATATCTCAACACTGCGCCTAAATAAAATTGATAACAAAAAAATAAACAACGTCAAATAAACCTTGAACTAATTACGTGTACAATAATTTACGATAGCCAAGATGTAGGCTTTTAGGAGCAGAGGAGATAACAACAGATATTAATGGCGCTGGATATATCTGGTGTCAGCGAAATGAGGAGTGATGACGGCTGCGAAGATTATTTAGACGAATGTCGCCGCAAGTCAACTTGTTTGTGAGCAAGATGCTTTCAAATATAATGACAGAAATGTTGTCGTGGTTGGAATGAAGAAATGATTCGTAATTTTTCCTATCGATTATTTATTTATTTATTATACTGTTGTACGCCAAGATAGTATTACAGGATAGAAATTTGAAACAGAATAGCAATGCAGTTGTTTGTTTGTGCGCTGATGATATCAAGAACATTTGTCATCAGAATCATTGAAAAAATCTACATACATACATATACTCACGCCTTTGTCCCCGAAGGGGTAGGCAGAGGCCTATACCGGCCCACATTTCACCGTGTACAATTCGGTCCCACGTGACAGGTGGTGAGCCCATCGCCGTGTTGAAATGGACCGCCGCCGTCAGAGCCTCGTCCGTTGTTCAGCAGGTGCACGAGCTTGCACGTGAGGTTGACTTGGGACCGATGATTTTTTTTTTTTTTTTTACGTGAGGGAAAATCCTCAGAGGATGTTATGCCGGACTCTAACCGACTAAAAAACCTCACGTAACGCCTAACAGCCTATGGTTGAGAGCCCCGGGTAAACCCTCGAAAGAATGTCCCGGGAATCACAACAGCTAGTATTGGTGGTATTGGTCCTTAGACCTAGATAATGAACATAAATTCAGCCATTTAAGTTCTGTGTTAGGGTTTTCAAAATTACAAATTGTAAGGCTTTAGTTGTAAACACACTGACAGAAGACAACGACTGGCGTACTGTTCATAAATAGGACTCGGAAAGTCTTCAGTCAATTCTGACAAAACCAGAAAAATCTCAAACCCCAGAGAGTAATCGGACCTCAACCTACACTATCATGAAATTCGACGCAACTGAACAGTCCTGACAATCTGAAAACAAGTGATAAACCTCTGACACAAAGTATTGAAAAATAAACTTAACTACCGAAGATAAAGGTTTAGTAGCGAAGCAGTTAAAGTGATAGTTGGGAGACCGCACGGCAATAAGTCAGTGTGAAGACGAGAGAGTTCTTATGGCGTCTGTTCGGGCAATAACAGTAAATCTGAAGGAGCAGGGATTTACGCCGGGGCTCCGAACCGCACTCACTACACTGGAGGCCGTACTTAATTACCGCCCGTTGAGAATGCTGCTGAGATTAGTTCGCGTTTCTACTGCAATGCCTCGCCACAATATATTATTGCCCCCCGTACCGGTTTTACGCAAGTATTATCAATATGAGGTGCTTAGCTATCTAGCCAAAACTTATTTAATTTACCTGCTTCGGCTAGGGCCAATTTAATAACAAGAAGTTTTTTTAAAGATTTTGTTTCCTTGCATCGCACGCCCCGCTTCCTATTTCGAAAGATACGCATATTTCTTTTCATTCCTTCTATTCGAAAAGAATCACTTTGCACCACGATAACGGGGCGCAAAATAGCTCTTTTCTGTTAAGAGCTTTTTAGCGGGCGGCAAAGGATTTGAATTTGGAACTGGAAAATTTCATAGAAATCGAACGCAAATTGTATGAATTACTGGCTGGTACGTGTTGGCTGCAAAGCGCGGTGTCCTGAGCTAACTAAAAAAAAACTAAAGACCGCCATTTATCTCTTCGTACGAACACGAACATTATTAATGTTCTTGTAATGAACACGAACATTATTAATGTTCTTGTATTATATTTGCAGAATAAAATAAATAATTATTTTATTCTGCAAATATAATAAGTTCTACGTCAAGTTTTGAAAGTGACATGCCATGAACTCCTGGAACAATAACTATTGAAGGTAACTACTTCGTACAAAACTTATTTTTTCTCATAGAAAGGGAATGAAAAGTAGAGTATATTACTCGAGGGCAAATTATTTTCCCTCGGGCGGTGTACTTTGAATCCCTCACTGCGCTCAGGATTCTACGTTAGAATCCCTCGCTATGCTCGGGATTCTATTCTAGAATCCTTCGCTTCGCTCGTGATTCAAAGTAGCCCTCGCCGTAAAAATACTATTTTGCCCCCTTGTTATACAATCTACTATTGTACTACTTGACCAAGCGAAGTAGACTACTCAACAGTGACGAAATATCTTCATTATCGATCAGGTTTTTTTTCTCCTGAACTCAATTAAAGAAAACGTATACCTACATGAGCGCGGTTTGCAACCTTGTGTTGGTACTAAAGCGATTCCGGTCCCTGAGGCAGGCTGCAGGCTGTAAGGGCCATTCCACGCGTTGGTATTAAATGCTTTTTTTTAACGTGAGGGAAAATCCATCATCATCACCTCACCTCACGTGACGCCCAACAGCCTATAGTTGCGAGCCCCGGGTAAGCCTTTGGAAGGATGTCCCAGGACTCCCAACAGACCTACGGCTACCACTGCGGCCTCGCCAAGGGGGTGGTTCGAGTGATCCCGCTTCTAATGGGGGGCGTGCGTGAATCCCTCACGTCACGCTGCCGTCATTACCAAGTTTCCTTATCGCGCTACCTCTGACAATCATTGTCGTACCTTTTAATGACACAATAATCACCTTAATTAAAACCATTATGAAATTTGGCTAATTATCCAGTTTGATTGCATTATTTACTAAACTTGTTATACAATGCAATTTATAGACCGGAAAAGGCCAACCTGTCAGTAATTTTAAGAAAAACTTAACTAAACCATTTCCTGTCCTATTTTCATTAATGATTCTAATTCAGGTTCGATTTGCATCAAAGCTCCATATCGAACTAGAAGCAATTTATATCTAGACGGGTGCTATCCCGCGTCTTTGGGGGGTTTCGTGTGTGATCCCGCTTCTAAGGGGAATCCCTCTGGCCTTCTGTAAGGCCGGTGAGCAGCCCTTTGGTCTACCCCTCCCACGCTTTATGATACACATAAGCACATAAGCAAATTGGCGCGACGCGATTCCGTTCTTCATTTGAACATAGCAGCCGTCAACAGAGACTGTCGTCATTGGTCGTTGATATTTATTTTTTGTATATAATTTTTTTGTTTTTTGAAACATGTTAATAGTTAGATAAACTTATTCTGAAGCCGAGAAGGTATAATTTATACTATGTTACTGTCATTACATTCTGAAATTCGTCGTTTTTTCGAAAGCCCTCTCAAAAATAAAAAGAAATCTCAAAAAGACGCCGACGCGTAGAGTATTTTTGCAAATCGAGGCCTAGCGCGTGAGTGGTTAAATGCTTGGTCGAGTAATATGTGCAAAATGTATGACACAAAAATGACGCGACGCGACGATTCGTACATGGGTCTTTAATGTCATGACCATTACGATACAGGACTGACAAATTATACCTACTAACTATAATTGGATACAAATTTGGTATAAATTGGTTATCTTACAATGAAAGATGGCGAAATTATGCAGGCTTTCTGCCGAACAGGATATTTGACATCCTGTTCAAATTGAAGATTAGGTATATTTAATTTAATGATTTCTTTGTTTCATTTGTGTCGAAGAAATACTAATATTTGTTAATCAGTAAGTCTGATGATGATGAATAGTCATGCTGGCGCCCGTATATCGTGTTGAGGGTCACTTTCATAGTTCCCAACCTTTTGGTGACTACTTCTCTATTGCCAGTGGATCTCAAGTTGGCGACCCAATAATGCACCTCTTTACGTCACGCTCTTATTTTGTTTCAAGCCTTCAGCTAACATTAGGCTAAAATTTAGATTATGAACATGTCTTTAGCATACAGAAAAAACCGGCATAGTGCAAGTCCGACTCACGCACAGCGGGTTTCGTACCAAAAAACGGCAAAACATCACATTTGTTATAGAAGCTCCCCTTTACTTTTAATTTATTATTTATTATTAGGGTGCCATCACGTTACAGTCGTGTCGAACTGCGCGAAGTTGACGGTACGACTGTATGCAGTTGATATTGACTTCACACGACTGCAGCCGACTGCGTGCAGTTTATATCTTAACTGTATACAGTCGAACATATAACTGCATGCAGTTGAATATATCGACTGCGCGCAGTCGCTGCGATGCAGTCCGTGTGATTGCAGCCTTATAGCGGTAACAGAGATACATCATCTGTAAAAATTTCAGCTCTCTCGCTATCACGGTTCCTGAAATACAGCCTAATGACGGACAGACAGACAGAAAGACGGACAGCGAAGAATAGTGTTCCGTTTTTACCCTTCGGATACGGAACCCTAAATAGCAAAATCAAACAGACAGCTACAGTACCCTACATTTTACGTGACCCTCAGTTGCCCTGTTTTAAAAAGAGGGTACGTTACATAATATCTTAAGACAAATCTCGGGATCACAAAACGAAGCTCTTACCATTATTTATGCATGTAGAGGATTTACATCATGTCAAGAGTCACTGCCAACTTATCAAAGGGACTGGTACCTACCTAGTTGCTTTAAAACGTCACTTTGAATTGCTGATTTGATATTTTGACCTTTATTATGAATTCATACCCTCGGCTAACGAAACGCTGAAATAATATTAAGAGCCTACCAGACGCCAAATTGTTAAAAGAAGATAGAAGATATACATTTTAGCGTGCAAGAAAGAGAGAGATGCGATCGGTTTTTGTATGCTTTTAACGAAATAAATTAATTATAAAAAAACTATAAACAATATGAAAAAAATGCTCTAGTGCAAATGAAGATTTTACTATTATCTTTCCTATTAATATTTTATATTATAAAAACAACTTATGACTTACGAGATCTAGCTTAAAATTTCATGTAATCGAGGTATTTTTAAACCAAAAATGTATCGAGGATTTTATCAGTAATCGTGTTTTGAGCCTAGAGCGTTTTTAGTTCATGAACTGTAGTTGTCTGTGTTCAAATTTTAATTCAGCAGACCTCACGAGTCCTGAGATCTAGATCAAAGTAATAGTCTATTTGGCGTCATATGGACTCTTAAAACGCTGTGCTTACGTATTTACTTGGAGTTGAACCTTTCGGTTAAGGTTGTGTTTATTCTTTTGGGGTTATTCTTTACTTTGAAGAAAGCTTTAATGTTATCTTTATTTTTTACTTTAAATTGTGAATCAGAAGAACTAAGAATCACTGACACGATAGATGGAGAAGGCTATGGTTTGTTAAGTTTTTTTTTTTGCGTGAGGGAAAATCCTCATGGATGTTATGCCGGACTCCTACCGACTAAAAAACCTCACATAACGCCCAACAGCCTTTGCAGGGACCGCTGGGCCTCGATTTCCCGAGACGCAGGCCTTTGGCCCCACTCCAGCGCCTCCTTGCACCATCTGAACAGTGACGCAAGTGTTTTGTTAAGTTATTAAGGTTAAGGGTGAATTAGTCCTAGATCTATGGATACCCCAGGACTACTGACACAGACTTTGACCACTATAGAGGGACTCTCTCCGAAGGTTTTGGTTTTATCTTGGTGGGAGGGGGTTCGGTTGTTATCCCGCTGCTTTGGGAGGTGCTATTCCACTTCTTTGATGAAGTTGTGACATGTTATGCTACACGCCTTAATTTAACAAAACGTATTAAGAGAGCCTAAAAAGGCCACATTTTATGTTTCATAATATGAAACGTAAAATGATTGCTATGCTTCGTATGTTCCGTATTACAAATTATATGAATTGTGTGTTTCATATTATGAAACATACAATGTTGCCTTTTTAGGCCCGCTGTTCCACGCAATATACGGTGAGCCTATTGCCGCGTTGAAACAGACAGGCGCAGGTTCTGACAACATACTGTTTGAACATTTTCAAGCCACCCATAATGCCTTCGATTTGGCTTTACGACTACCATGATACTGGCAATCGTGACCAATGGCATTCCGAGGAGTTCTGGGACAAAGAGGGTGCCATCGCAAATCAGCGCTGCACGTCACGACATTTTTTTTTTGGCGTGCAGCATTATGCTGAGGTGGCAACCGTTTCAAGCCCATAATTTAATTTAAGACCATCATTTACATTAATTTTATTTTATTTATTTAATATGGTTGGTTATGTATCCATAGTTTGTATTCTTTATTTATTATTGTTATTTTTTTTTTTTTTTATTAGTTCTAAGTTCATGTTAATATCATGTACATGGGCCATGAATAAATACTTTTTCTTTCTTTCTTTCTTCTTTCTTTCTTGCCAAAAAGTTCCATATCGAGAAGGAAAACAAATGTACGAGTGTATGTGGAAATATTAAAAAATGCCATGCAAAATGTAGATAAATCGTGTGAATTTAAATAATTAATCGTATTACGTATACGAGCTAGCAGACCTATACATTTATATCTAACAGATAAAAAATTGTGTTACGATTTTTACGAAACAATACGGACAATGATTCAACAAACGCCCATCCCAAAAATACAAAGGAAACATGACTGTAGACAAAAAACACAACTCATCGTGAAGATGGCCCGTGAAACGGAACGTTACCGGCGAAAATCAACAAAGTGATGAATGGAAAAAAATGGCCAGTATAGCCCGTTCGCTCTAAGTTTGCCGCTAGCGTAGAGGCCGGTGTAGAGGCGTAGTATGGGAGGCGACCGGCAAACGTAGAGCGAACGGATAGTACTTCCATTTAAGGCGCCTTTCCACTACGCTACGGATGCGTTTGATATCCACCACCAATCACATTCGTCCGTCCACAGCTAACATTGACCGTTTATTTTGTATTGATCTCTGGTGGAGAAACACCCTTACATTCATTCATAGATAGATACATATAGTCACGTCTTTATCCCTGAAGGGGTAGGCAGAGCATATTATACGCCTATGTTTCACCTTATAGTTTTATGTCCCACGTAATATGTGGTGACCCTTTTGCTTTTGAAATAGACAGGCTCGGGTCGCGACGTCCAGCAGTCGAAAATTTTAAAGCTGTTTATAAAGCCTTCACCTTGGCTTAACGATTGTCATTTTACTGACAACCGGGTTTCATTTCGAGTTTTCCTTCTCTACGCAATGGATCGTTTTGCGAAAGTGTTCCTTTAGTTGCCTTTTACGACACCCTCGTTATGAATTGTGGTGGCGAAATTTTGTACCCTTTGCCGTTGCCACACGGGGCCCCGTCGCCACACGGGACATGGCATGTAAATATGTAGAACAAATAATATAACGATACTGCTCGTTCGCTCTAACTTTGCCGCTCGGCTCCATACTAAAGTCGAATTTTTAATTAGACGAAGTAAATTGACAGCAACTAATGTCACTTCTTCATACAATGTTGCGTATTTTTTATGACGAAGTGACATTAGCTACTGTCAATTTACTTCGTCCAATTAACAATTCGGGTATACGCCTCTACGCCAGCGGCAAAGTTAGAGCGAACGGGTAGTACTATACCTTGCTCGGAATGCAGATATTGTAGTATTAGTGGATGTGTAGCATCTGCCCCGGCTATTGCAATTTTGGTTCGATTTATTAAATGGTTATAGGCTTGCCCCCTATTACGGAGGACCAGCAAAACGATAGACAAATGATGGTCGTGTCGTTCACTTATATGCTTTTGTCTTACATTTCGAGGATGTAGCATTGAATGTGTGTTCTTTGCTAAAATTGATAGAATGAGTAATCGATGCATTATTCTGATTGATGATTGTGAGTTTTACTGCCAGATTTTTTTACACATACACTACTCAATCTTTTTAAGCGTTGAACCCCATCGCAACGAACAGTGAGATGAAAACTATACAGCTCACTCTTTTATAGCTGTACTCGCTGTTACCCGCGACTTCGTACGCGTGAAAATTATGTTATAATGCCAATTTGATTGCTCTCTGCTTAGCCCTTAGGATATGTAGTGTGATAATATATAGCCTATTTGAAGACCCTACCGCTAGTTAAAATTTGTGCAAAATTTGAATCAAATCTAATGAGTACTTTTCAAGATCCTTCCGGACAACGCTAATCAAACAGACAAATTTTTTTAACTATATTTTCGGCTTCGGTATCTTATGTTGAACATAAAGCGAGTATTTTTTTTTTATATTTCCAATGTACAGTTTTGGCTTTTCTATCATTTTATTATGCTAGATTACTACATTAATCAATAAATTCATCTGTCCAACTTAGGGTGATCTTTACCAGTCTGCGATTGGTGTAGTCAAATCATTCCTGGCCAAATAGAATTGCAAGGAGAACATAACTTGAACATAGGATGCACTTGTTGGCCATAGACAACACAGTAAAGAACAACTCGTCTAAATTTTACGCATTCACGTTTCGAAACAACACAGTTACGAAATCAGATTTTTGGGCTTCAAGTAGTGCTAACAATGTTAACATTAAGTACAATTACACCTATTGTTATACTAACACCTTATTAAAGACTTTTGAAACGCTCGTAAACCCGTGCCACTGTATACCCGTGCGCTTAGCAACTTTCGTTAGGGCTGGTCTTCTGATGAGTGACCTCTTCATAGCATTTCCATTTGAAAACAACGACGTATTATAATTAATTAGACACGTCATGCACAAACATCAAGGCGTTCAAAAAAAAATGAAAAAATAATTTAATAAATTATCTGTGGTAGCATGCATGACGAAAGTGAGGCAATTGCCTGCCATATCGCAGTGTTGGTAACGTATCTATAGTTTTTACATATCATTGTTTGCAAGGGTTGCTTCAGAAGGAGCGATAAGCCCTTGGTCCTTGTTGCCAACATAACAATCATTAAACCAACATAGAGGCCTCTTGAAGATTTTCTACAGCAGGAAGCCTGCGCCTATCCATTTTCTATAAGTCTATTACACGCAACAAAATGCCAATAGAGAAATGTCACTTCGGGGAAAATGGCGTGATTATTATGTATGTTATACAGAAAACAAGTAAAGTTTTCCTCCCATACGGCCATGGTGAGTCTCCCCTCGAGCTGTCACGTCAAATTGGCACAAAAAAGCCATTGATTGATTATACTCCAATTGAACCACTCTAGTTATTTCACTCCCTATCAGAAACAAACACGCTCAGGCTGATTAAGGGGCGGTTATAGCGCACAAGTAGGCATTTGGCGCTCCCCTCGCCCCGGGCGCAAGACACACCGCGCGCCGGCAGCGGCAGTCAACTCTCATGCCACAGTATACAGTATAGTAGAAAGAAACAGCATGCTAACTTTGTTTGACGTAGTAAATGCATCTAACTTTATTAAGTGTAGTGATTTATTAGTTTCGTAAATAAAAATAAAAGAGTTAATCGTAAATAAATTATGTATATTATACTACTAGCTGTTGCCCGCGACTTCGTACGCGTGAAAATTATGTTATAATGCTAATTTGATTGCTCTCTGCTTAGCCCCTAGGATATGTAGCGTGATAATATATAGCCTATTTTAAGACCCTACCCCTAGTGAATATTTGTGCAAAATTTGAATCAAATCTATTGAGTACTTTTCGAGATCCTTCCGGACAAAGCAAATCAAACAGACAAACAGACAAACAGACAAAAAAAATTCTAACTACATTTTCGGCTTCGGTATGTTATGTTGAACACCCAGCGAGTATTTTTTTTTAAATATTTCCAATGTACAGTTTTGACTTTTCTATCATTTTATTATATGTATAGATTATTTTTAAGCTAAAGAGTTTGTTTGTTTGTTTAGTTGTTCTAACTCTAGAGTCTAAGAGACTGCTAGTTGAATTTCAAGAGTTTCTTAACAGAATGTCAATTTTTGAAAAATACCAAAATATATAACATCACGCTAAGGCGAATAAGAGCTTAGCAGCAACGAAACATTTTTCGACAACTAGGATATTTCATTTCTTTTGAGAGTTTCCGTTGCGTACGTTTGCTACAGTTGCGTAAAAAATGTAAATTACATAGCTGGTCATAAAAATTTCTAAAGTTTTCTAAAGTTGGTATGCTAAGTATGAATCACGGGATCATTGTGCAATCCAAAATGGCCGCCGCGGTGTAATCACAAAATTTCATGATAGGTGTCGTTTAAAGGGTTTTTTGGTATGCTGAGAACGAATCACGTACTAATTTTGCAATCCAATATGGACGCCGCGCCGTAATCACAAAATGTCATGATGGGTATCGTTTAAGGGGTTTCTTGGTATGCTGAGTACGAATCACGTGATAATTTTGCAATCCAATATGGGCGCCGCGCCGTAATCACAAAATTTCATGATGGGTATCGTTTAAGGGGTTTCTAGGTATGCTGAGTACGAATCACGTGATAATTTTGCAATCCAAAATGGCGGCCGCGGTGTAATCACAAAAATTCATGATGGGTACCGTTTAATCATAAAACCCTATAAACGATACCCATCATGAAATTTTGTGATTACAGCGCGGCGGGCATATTGGATTGCAAAACTATCACGTGCTTCGTACTCAGCATACCAAAAAAACACTTAAACGATACACATCATGAAATTTTGTGATTATGGCACGGCAGCCATATTGGATTGCAAAATTAGTACGTGATTCGTACTCAGCATACCAAAAAACCCCTTAAACGATACACATCATGAAATTTTGTGATTATGGCACGGCGGCGATATTGGATTGCAAAATTATCACGTGATTCGTACTCAGCATACCATAAAACCCAATAAACGATACCCATCATGAAATTTTGTGATTACGGCGCGGCGGCCATCTTGTATTGCAAAATTAGTACGCGATTCGTACTCAGCATCACAAAAAACCCCTTAAACGATACCCATCATGAAATTTTGTGATTACGGCGCGGCGGCTATATTCGATTGCAAAATTATCACGTGATTCGTACTCAGCATACGAACAATCCCCTTAAACGATACCCATCATGAAATTTTGTGATTACGGCGCGGCGGCCATCTTGTATTGCAAAATTAGTACGCGATTCGTACTCAGCATACCAAAAAACCCCTTAAACGATACCCATCATGAAATTTTGTGATTACGGCGCGGCGGCCATCTTGTATTGCAAAATTAGTACGCGATTCGTACTCAGCATACCAAAAAACCCCTTAAACGATACCCATCATGAAATTTTGTGATTACGGCGCGGCGGCCATATTGGATTGCAAAATTATCACGTACTTCGTACTCAGCATACCAAAAAACCCCTTAAACGATACACATCATGAAATTTTGTGATTATGGCACGGCGGCCATATTGGATTGCAAAATTATCACGTGATTCGTACTCAGCATACCATAAAACCCTATAAACGATACCCATTATGAAATTTTGTGATTACGGCGCGGCGGCCATCTTGTATTGCAAAATTAGTACGCGATTCGTACTCAGCATACCAAAAAACCCCTTAAACGATACCCATCATGAAATTTTGTGATTACGGCGCGGCGGCTATATTCGATTGCAAAATTATCACGTGATTCGTACTCAGCATACGAACAAACCCCTTAAACGATACCCATCATGAAATTTTGTGATTACGGCGCGGCGGCCATCTTGTATTGCAAAATTAGTACGCGATTCGTACTCAGCATACCAAAAAACCCCTTAAACGATACCCATCATGAAATTTTGTGATTACGGCGCGGCGGCTATATTCGATTGCAAAATTATCACGTGATTCGTACTCAGCATACGAACAAACCCCTTAAACGATACCCATCATGAAATTTTGTGATTACGGCGTAGCCGCCATGTTGGATTGCGAAATTATCATGTAATTCGTAGACATTTTAATGCATTAGGTAGCTGGTTACCATGTCGTGAAAACATTTAAAAAGTAAAAGATCACCACATTTTTACCATGAGTCGCGTATGTATTTGTAACGGTTAATCTAATTACATTTTGCCCATTACTGATATTTTTATACTGTGGCGCGATTTCAACGTAATTTGGCATAATAATTACGAAATAGTTGCGAAAAAAACTGACACAGGTCCTGCCTCCACAAGCGCCAGGGCGAGACTGATCGGCCGTCAGCGGCGCAATTCTATTGCGTTTGGTAGATATTCGTACATGATAACTATGTAAATAGTTGTTTATAGAAAAACGTTCGGAAAATGTGTATAAAAACTTAATACCTTTAATTGAGTGCAAAAAAAAAAAATTATAAAATGTTAATAGTTTAGCCACAGTTTTGAAAAAACTTTTCTGAGAGAGTCAACTTTGGGATTTTTTTCTATCTAGTGAAATTTATTGGATCGTGTAACGGGCTCGGAATATGTTTAGCTTATATCCTTAACTATTATATATATATTTTTCAGATTTAAAAACCCTTTACTTTTTGACTAGGATTGTTTCAAAAAACTCAAAATCTGACCCACGCGGCCTTAACGTGACGTCAGTATTTGTACATGTGAACCAGTTACGAGGAAAATAATTGGAATCCTCAAGCAAATAAATGGAATAAGTTGAACATTAAGTAAAAAATTCAGACTCTCAAATTATTTCGATCGGAAAAAATGAGGTATAAAGACATTGCCTTCTGTAATCCTCCAAATCAATTATCTAAAATTAAAGAAGATGAAACTAGAGGTGTTGTATTAATTTATGTACATAATTTATGTTTTATGTACATAATTAGTTGTACCTAGTCAGCTATCAAAATACAATGGGGCCATTCCACATCATAAGAAGAATTAAGATTAAGATTTTTCCATTCCCAGGTTTCTAAGCAAGAATGTCTTGCTTGCATTGCATGATTTGCATGCAACCAGGAAGTAAACAGTAAATTGGAAATTACATTCTTTACATTAATTTTGATGACATTTAGTAGTACACTCGAGAGCAATGAATCCGGGTCACTTAAAGAATCCTAAAAATCTCGGAAACTAAAAATGCTAGGTTAATGCAATAAATTGTATTTAATAGACAATGTAATACTCCTTAAATGAAGGTATTAAAACTTCTTAGTTATTGTAAAGTTATATCATAAAAAAATCAAATTTGAAAAAGGGCCACTTTCGAAGATGGAACTACGAAATTACAGCATTTGGTGTTGCTTTTGTTTGTAATCTGTCATTTATGTGGGTACATAAACCATGTTGATAGTGCTCTATATTCATTAATCAAGCTGAAATTATGTCGCTTACGCCTGAAGAATGCACCAGAATACTTACAATGCTGGAAACCGGCCGGAGTCAGCGCGATACAGCCAGGACTGTCGGTGTGTCGCTGTCAACAGTACAAAGAGTTCTCCGACGTTACGAAGAAACTGGTTCTAACCTACGCAGACCAGGAACGGGCAGAACCAGGTGTACCACAGCACGAGAAGACCGATACTTGGTGAACACCATGCTTCGAAATCGCTTTCTCACAGGAACTGAACTCACCAATCAGTTTCGACGCCTCGGAGGAAGTAACCCAAGTGCATGGACAGTAAGACGTCGGCTTGCTGAATCTAACTTAAAACCCCTTAGACCTGCAAACGGCCCTAAACTGGAGCGTGGGCATCGTATTTCGAGACTAAGGTATGCCCAGAGCCACGTAAATTGGAGTATTGAAGATTGGTCAAAAGTTATGTTCTCCGACGAATCAAAATTTATGCTCTACAAGCACGATGGAAGACACAGAGTGTATCGAAGACCAGGGGAAAGATTCAAGCAAGCATGCATCGAAGAAAAAGTAGCCTACGGTGGTGGGTCTGTACTTGTGTGGGCCGGAATTTCTTCTGAAAGTCGCACAGAGCTGGTGATCATAGAAAACGGCTCTTTAACTAGCGTAAGATATGTGGAAGAAATCCTCAATGATCACGTTGGTCCATTTATGGTCAATTTAGGTGAGGATGCTATATTTATGCATGACAATGCCCGACCTCATACAGGTAGGATTGTGAATGACTACCTTCAAGAGATGAACATTACTCGTATGGAGTGGCCAGCGCGCAGCCCGGATATCAACCCGATCGAGCATGCTTGGGACGAGCATGCGTAAAACAACGAAACCCTCCCCCAATCACGCTTCGTGAGCTCAAAATTGCTCTCACAGAGGAATGGGAGAATATTCCCCAAAATCGTATAAGGAACTTGGTGTACAGCATGCCAAACCGCGTAAACGCAGTAATGGAAGCACGAGGAGGCAATACGAAGTATTAAAATTCAAGAAAATCGTAATAAAGTTCAAAAATTTCATGTTTCCTATTTTTGTTTTAAGGAGAGATCGGCATGTTTTTCTTTATGTAATTTTGTGTTAATAAAATGTATGGTGACTCATATTTTTTTTACTTTCATTTAAGGAGTATTACATTGTCTATTAAATACAATTTATTGCATTAACCTATCATTTTTAGTTTCCGAGATTTTTAACATTCTTTAAGTGACCCGGATTCATTGCTCTCGAGTGTATTTATACTGTAGGCGTTTGGCATAATATCATTTACTAGAACTATTGATTGTAAAGGTACTAAACTATATCAATGAGCTATAGCTAAAAGCCAGTTTCGTTGCCATTACTAAGCTATTTCGCCACGTCTACATACCCTAAAAATAAAACGGAATTCGTCTCAAGAGCCCGTGTCCTTAGAGTTTTTCTTTAATGGAAAATCTCCATAATGGATCGCTTCAACGTGAATCAATTTAGACGGAACACGTTGTTCCGAAGGCACCCACTTCCGTCACAGCATCGTCCTCTAATGGACCACTGCTATTTTGTGACGAAAGGAGCTACATTTTTGTACAGCAATTTTTTTTAAGTATAATAGAAAGTGACTTTGTGTTTTTTTTTATTCAAAATGAAGATGATAAGAGACATGGACATGTTAATCTTGACGACCTAGAGGCTTTTAGAGTTGCTCGCTATTTTCGTCTGTCACATTACAAACTGATTCTTTGAGGGATAAACTTCGAAATGAGGTTTTCCAGCAGAGAAATAGAGTGGTCGACATAGTTTTTAGAAAAAGCACATTAAAATGGCAGTGGGTTGGACAGATCTGACGGCCGATAGATCAAGCGAGTTCTAGAGGGGAGATCGCGACTTGGCGTACGGTAGAACGTCCACCCGCCAGATGGACCGACGACCGAGAAAAGGCTAGGACTGCATGCGGAAGGCGCAGGACCGTGTGTGGTGGCGTAAATTGGAAGAGGCTTACGTCCAGCAGTGGACTGCCATAGGCTGATTTGATTAATCTATACTAATATTATAAAGAGCAAAGATTTGTGTTTTTGTTTCTTTGTTTGTAACGAATAGGCTCCGGAACTACTGGACCGGTTTGACCGTGTGTTGTGGCGGAAATTGAGAGACCTACGTCCAGCAGTGGACTGCCATAGGCTGATTTGATTTATCTATACTAATATTATAAAAAGGAAAGATTTGCGTTTTTGTTTCTTTGTTTGTTTGTTTGTAACGAATAGGCTCCGGAACTACTGGACCGATTTGAAAAATTCTTTCACTGTTGGGAAGCTACACTCTTTGCGGTGAACATAGGCTATATTTTATTCCCGCATTCCCACGAGAACGGGAACTACGCGGGTGAAACCGAGTGACGTTCGCTAGTCTATATATATATATTAATATATAGAAAGCTTAATATAAAGGATTTCCAAGCGCTACTGTGCCGGAACCGGAAAGGACGTGACAACGCAAAAATAAATTATCAGACGGACAGAAAGAAGATTAAAAAATATGACGAGGCACATGCAATTAATTATATCAAAAACGAGCGCTAACGCCGCTAGCCGTTCCTGAAAAACGTCGGAATTACAATAAATTGAATTGACGCTCTGAAATAATAAAACTCCGCTTTTTCATTTATGTAGATGCGCGAAGGGTAGGGTCGAAATAGAAAAATGTTTTTGATAGAAGGCAGCTGAGGCCCGCATTTATCATTATCACGTCGACAAGGTGCCAGGTCACCGCACCTTTGCTTAGCCCACTAAATCATGAAACTTGCAAGTCGGATTCATATTTTATCCAACTACCTACTTTCACGAGGCCTACTAAAACTGAACTGCCATCAAGAAATGATAAATTATTAAAGTTCAACAGCCGTACAGACAAACTTTACACATCAACTTTAGGTCAACATTAGACCAATGAGGACACAATATACGTACTAATTTATATGAATTATTTATCAAAAGAATATTATATTTTTGTGACAATCAATAGTGTACCTAATATTTACTTACATACGGTCCAAAAGACAATATCTCTGTGAAAGAATAGAAAAAATAAAGGTAGATTCAATAAAATAACTAAGGAAAAAGAAAATATTACTGAAAGACACTTTATATTATGTGAGTACCTCGAAAACGTGGGAGTCGACAGGTGCAAAAGAAAATAATTTCACACAGCTCTAGTATTCGACACCGCGCAGGAAAAAGGCTTCGCGAAATGTACGTAAGACAAAACAATGACCTTAGAGACGCTTTCTTTCAGACACGATAAATAGAATGACATGAAATCGTTTGTCAAGTTCTGTAGAAGGCAAATCGAAATCTGATAGGAAGGAAGATTCAATTTAGATACGGATAAGTGTATTAAACTGTGGATAATGTCTTGAATCTAACTCATCCACCATTCTATAATCGTATAGCTATTGAAAAATTGTAAAAATAGTTATGCTTGTGCATTTACGATAGCTTGGAAACAAGCACAATGCACTATAATACAACAACAAACCATGAAAACGAATCATGTTTTCTACGTGTCTATTGGTTTGTTTGGGATTGAGGCAAAAGTCAATAAATTCATTTCATTTTATTTATAACCTTTCCTCGTCAAAATCTGTTCAGTGGAAACGCTGATAGTTTGAACTCCGATTTACTAGACGCGCTGAACGTTGAAGACGTCAGAGTAAATACAAATACAAAATTTGTATTTGTATTTAATACAAATTCTTTATTGAACGGGAACTACGCCAATATAATAAATTAGATAGGTAATAGTTTTTAGGAATCCGCACCCTATTCATTGTCCGTCTGCTGTCCGTTACGAGGCTGAATCCTGGGAACCATGAATGATAGCTAGAGAGCTGTATTTTTCAGTTGTAATGTTTTTCAGTTGCCGCAACAAATATTAAAATAAGAAAAAAAGGGGTGATTGAGGGAGGGCTCCCATTCAACAAACGTGATTTTATGCCGTATTTGGAATCCTCAGTTGGAACACGGCAATTGGCCGTTTTTTTTTCCGGTTTCTGTAGGATAGAGATATCTTTCAAGCAGGCGTAGGCGCGGGCGTCTGCTAGTAAAGAGTATAAACAGTGTAGCATAGCTTACAAAGTCCATAGAACCCGTTTTAGTAGCAGTGGGCAGGGCACAGGGGCAGGGTATATTGTTCGTAGGACTGACGGAAGATAGGGTCGAAAGGTCTCCCATAAGGTGGCCAGACATGGCATAAAAGTAGCAATACTGCATGTGGGTAGCACCAGGCGGAATTTTATGGGAATGTAAGAAGATGCTTATGTACTGCAGTGGGCGTCAATTCGCCAAAAGATTATTGAGAATGTTGAACTATTTTCATCTATAGGCTAGGCTAGTTATTCATTATTTATCTATATAAGTAAGTATTGGGTATGAGCGAGGATGAAAAATTATTTTATTCATGGAGGACTTAAGGTACGTAACACACGAGAACGTCAACATTATTGTTTCTACATTAACACTCAGATTCGCAATGCAATAGCTAGGCCCTATGAAATAAGAACTTGGCAATAAAAACCCACGGCCAGTCCTTTCCAATAACCTGTAATTACATTCGTTTTCTAATTACAGTAATTCTGTAGTGAGTTTACACAATTGAAACTAAATCTTAAAATGAGTGACCTAAATATAGCTTTAGTGAAAAGCGAACAACTTACTCTCCAAGTCTCATGTGACGCAAACGAAGTTGCGCGGGTCAGCTAGTTGTAAATAAAATGTACCTACTCTTTTTTGTAAGTCTGTACTTTTTTTTACCCCCTTTGAAATCAGATATACTCTATTTCTTCTAAAAAAAAGTTGGCAACCCTAGGTCCAAGGGCTTTCGGAAATCAGCGTACAGCAGCCACTGCTAGTCCAAGGGCTCTCCCAACTCTCGCTACAACACACGGTCCTGCGCCTTCCGTATCCAGTCGCAGCATGGAGATTTTCCAGGTCTTCGGTCCATCTTTCGTTTGTTTTATTAAGTCAACATTGCTCATTATCAAATAGATCGAAAGCTTATTATCTAGGTATTCTAATTACCATCAAACTTTTTTTTACGTGAGGGAAAATCCTACATGGATGCTATCTCCTACCGACCAAAAAACCTTTGGGAGTTTTTTTCGGGTGTTACCCCGCTTTTTAGATGGGGAGGGGGGTCGGTGAATCCCTCATGTCACGCTGCCGTCACGGGCCTGCTTCTGTAAGGACGCCCTCTTACCGTCCTCTGGCCCCGGTCATAGAGAGCAATTACCATCACTACAAAAAAAATAACGTCTTTGAAAAACCTTAAGCCCATTTCTTCCAAAAGTACAAATATATTTATTTGTAAACTGTTTAGCCGCAACGTGTGGTCGGCGGTGTAATAAGGGCTTTGGGGTTTCCGAATAACGAAAACGGAAACTCGATACGGAATACGTAATTTTATTAGGTTAGTTGTTGTAATATCGCCGATACAAGATCTGATACGTAACCACACAAAATATCGTATAAAATGTACAAAGTAAAACAATAGGGGTTAAGAAAAGGTAAGAACGAATCTTACCTTTTCTTAATCCCCGATAAAAACGAGGGATGTTATAAGTTTAATAATTATGTATAACTAGCTGTAGCCCGCGACTTCGTACGCTGCATTATCTTTAAATTGATATAACTTTTTTATTTATGAACCGATTGACATGAAACAAACACTAAATGTTAAGTGGAGCAAACCGCAACGCAATAAAGAAAACCGCATCGCAATCGGTTGCTGAGATTAGCGTGCACAAGCGTACAAACAGACAATAATTCTAAAAACCATTGTTTTGGGTTCTATTGCGTCCATGAAGCCCCCCTATAAACTTTTTTTTTATTTATCTTCAATGTACAGACAGCGACCTGTTACGATTTTATTATATGTATTGATTGATGATGATATTGATGATTGATGATAAAAGTTTATATGGAGTTATTTCATAACCGAGTTATTGTTGAATTTTTGACGGCGAAAGGTCTTTACTTAATAGGACTGAAATAGGTAACCAGCGACTGCCTATTTCAGTCCTGCTATACTAGCTAGACGATATACCTATTAGCCGGGGCCACACGGGTGTGGAAACGGGAAAAAGTACACAATGTCGCCGTAACTAAGGGAACACTTTCGCAAAACGATCCATTGCATAGAGAAGGAAAATTGGAAATGAAACCCGGTTTTCAGTAAAATGACAATCTTTAAGCCAAGTTGAACGCCTTATACTTTGAAAAATTTCGACTGCAGTGCAGGTCGTCACGACCTGCGCCTTGTCTATTTTAACACGGCAATAGGCTCACCATCTATTACGTGGAACATAAAACAATAAGGTGAAATATCGGCGTAGATTATGCCTCTGTCTACCATGGAACTAATACTACTACGTATGGAACAGACATCGCGAACATAAAATTTGCAACGGTGAGGTTGAGCCGATCGGCTCATGTGCGTTCAGTCGGTCGGCTAACTGCGTAGTAACCGCCCGCAACAATCGCTCGTAAAAATGCCATCGTGTGTGTTAAAACAGTGTAAAAACAATACAACTACCACGAAAAAAGATAGTGGTGTCACTTATCATCGGTAACTAAACAAAATATCAAGTAAATTACATTTGTTTCCAGTATTATAGAATAATTTTAATGCCCATTACTCCCCCAAACTTATGAATGAAATCATAGATCAATAAAAGTGACCTGCTCAGATACGTCACGTAGGTACTAATGTTGGTTGAACTAAATTGTAATTATACATTTTATATGAAGAGCAGTTTGAAGTCGGTATATTATAATAATAGAAGAGATTATTATGATTTAAGTAACTATAAACATGTAAAACTAAATATTTTAAATAAATCTTAAACTTGTAGTTTTAAAGTATATTTATCAAAATATGGGTTACTAGCACATGTTCAATCATGTTTTACCGCCTAAAAGAAATAGTTTTGATTATAAATGTATGTAGGTACCTAATTTCATTGTTCTAATTCAACGAAAAATATCGTACAAGTTTTGATTGCCTGGAGTATCTCACCGTTTACGAGTAAAATAAATAACCGAATTTTGGGTAAAAAACGGAACCCTATACAACACTTCGCTGTCCGTCTGTTGAAGGTCTTTATAGGCGGCTTGAAAAGTTTCAACAGCGAAGAAACTGCGCCTGTCTATTTCAACACGGCTCACCACCTATTACGTGGGACAAATTCTAAAATGGTGAAAAGTGGGCATATAATCTGTGGGCCTCTGCCTACCCCTACGAAGACAAAGGCGTGACCATATGTACGTATATTACTTCCTAAAAAGACATACAGAAAAACCCTAAAAAAGTATATTATTTAAATCTGATAAATAAATTACTATTCTGGAAGTAGTAATTCAAATAACCTTTGGGTAAAAACGTATGCGTGTCCAGTCTATAGTGTATGTATACTCTTTTTAACCGACTTCAAAAAAAGGAGGAGGTTCTCAATTCGTCTGTATGTATTTTTTTTTATGTATGTTAAGCGATATTTCCGTCCATTATAGACGGATTTCTAAATTTATTTTTTTGTTAAATAGGGTTTACTTCTGAGGTGGTCCCATTTTCACCAAGTCAGGATCTGATGATGGGATCCAAGAGTAATCGAGGGCAACTGCCGAAAATTGTAGGGACGACTAGTGCGCTTGATAACTTTTTAATTAAGTGCTTTAATTTTTTACACTTTAATGAAGGTCTGGAGTCGACCTGATGATAAAGTCGAAAGACAGTCGAGGGCATTCTTTAACAATTTACAGCAGATATCTTGTGTTTGGGCTTGATTGATTTGTATTGATGAGAACTTTACACCTAGATTGATAGATCCGACTTAAAAAAAAAAGGAAGTTCTTAATGTTTTATGTATGTTCACCGATATTTCGTCAATTATAGACGAATTTCAAATCTGCTTTTTGTTGGATAGAGTTCACTTCAGAGGTCGTCCCAATTTCACCAAGTCAGGATCTCATGATAGGATTCAGAAAAATTGAGGGCAACTACCGAAAATTGTAGGGACAACTAGTGCGTTTGTTAACTTCTTAATTCAGTGCTTTAATGTTCTACAATTTAATGAATGTCTGGAGTCGATCTGATGATGGAACCGAAAGACAGTCGAGGGAATTACTTAACGATTTACAGCAGCTACCTTGTGTTTGGGCTTGATTGATTTGTATTGATGAGAACTTTCACTTAAATATATATATTTTTCGGTTCACCCGTCACTTAAAATAATGAAAAAAAATTTTTCAATAAAAAATAAAACCGACTTCAAACAGATCCTGAAAAATAAAATTTACTTAGCACAAAGTAATATGTATTTTGATTTATCAGATTTGATTCAATATAATATTGAAGTTGGTGCCATGAATAATACCTACATAAAACTATGGGTTTGCTTGGCGCCGACTTCAATATTATATTGAATAAAATCTGATAAATCAAAATTCATTTACTTTGTGCTAAGTAAATTTTATTTTTCAGGATTTGTTTGAAGTCGGTTTTATTTTTTATTGAAAATTTTTTTTAAGTGACTTGTTCTTAGAATACGTTGAAAGATACGCGTAAGCGCCTTGATATTCCCGGCGCCTAAGACCTTTTGGTCGTGAAAAAACTATTACTAAAAAGCGGTCTAGCGCTTGAATATTTATATTGCGATTAAACGACTAATTTTAAGCTATTGCATAGCTTCTATCGCGGGCCTTGCGTGGAGACCGAATCCAGAAATTGTGTCACGAAAACGAGTCACACTCTCGGCTACCTTCGGCCACGTTCGTGTATCTAGTCTAGTCTAGTCTAGCAATTCATAATTTTTTTGTTTACGTCAATTATGAACTCTGCAGTCGTTATATATTATTATTATTATGTCAAATAATCCAAAAATTGATGCTTGTACCCAGAATCGATCTTGCGCCTTCTGCGTACCGATCCGCGTCTTAACCACTCGACCAAAGTTGAATTAAGAGTGTTGGTCGAATTTAGAGTTCTTAATGTGAAATGACAATTTCGATGCTGTCAATTACATTAGTTGCTGTCAATTTACTTCGTCTAAATAAAAATTCGACTATAGGTGTATAGGTATTCATCATCTATGTACAACAGTGAACTGTACTCGTATAATTTGTGTAAAAAGTGTTTTAAATATAAATAAACAAAGTGCATTTATTAATGTAGAAAGTCACGAAAAATAGTGAAAGAAAATGAGTGAGTACTCTATACTTATACATACATTTTATTATTATTATCACCAATGCAGTATCATTTTTTGTTTTGTTAATTTATATATAATACTGCTATAAAGATAACCAAACCCGGGAGTACGTTCCCATGGGAAGCGGGAAGAAAATTTCACGCTGACGTAGCCGCGAGCGCCATCTATCCCATACCTATGTACTTTAAACGTGTCATAAAAGTCACAACAATACCATACATGCATATTTCAAAGAATGTCTATTATTACCATAAAATTTGTAAAAATAGTTTTTAAGTAGAAAGAAGAAACCTATTGTTTTATCTTTTAACTAGCTGACCCTCGCAACTTTGTTTACGTCACACAAGGTCTATGAAATTAGAGGTATTTATTAATCATACTCATCAAGTAGCGTGTAAATCTGCCCTGTATGCTATATCAAAATAGAGCTTAATGGTTAAAACTATTCCTCAGTATAGAATTTTCCTCAGTATAAACAATTTACATACAAACACCGGCGTGTTAGAATTTTATTACATGTATCAATGTAGTAGACGTAACGTGTTTAAAATGACATCAATCAAATGTCATCAATATTCTGAAAAAGAAATTAAAAATAGAGTTCACAAACTCTTTTGAAAATACATACTGTACCTACCTTAGAGGATCGTTATGAAGATAACAGGATAGTTAACAACCATCCATAGAAAATAGATGGTATAATGCTGAATACCGCAAAGAACAATCGGCGCGGCATAGAATGGGGCCTATACTGATATCCTGGAGGATATTAATGATGCCGATGTCCTGTGCCTGCTGAGGCACACACACGCCGTCATGCATGTCTGCAGGACAACGTGCAGGACAACGAGCAGGATGAGGTAGCGAATGGCTGGACTGAAATTAAAATCGACAGACGCAAGAGATGTGGTGGAGGCACTAATTCACGTACCTCGGGAGTGTCGTGTCAGAAACTGATGGAATAGAAGAGTACCCTACATCATTTCGAGTCTCGCCAAGGCCAGAATAACCTTTACACAGCTGCGCCCCGTAGGCAGTTGCGAAAATAGACACGAAGAGTGAAACTCAAAACAAAGTAAACGTTAAAACTGTACTGCTAACTGCTATACGGATGCGAGACATGGAAGGTCACTAAAGTAAAGACATTTCGCACCAGCTACCAGCTATAAGTCTTCGTCAAACGCTGCCTCCAATGGATCCTCGGTACATATGGGCCCGAGAACATCACGAACGTAAGACTATTGGAACGCTGCAGTGAGACCCCAACAGATCAAACGTCGGAAGTGTAGCTGCTGCGCTGGATTGGACACACGCTGCAAAGGGACCATGAATCACATCATACCAAGGCAAGCCTTACTGAAACTACTGGTAGGCTTTCAAAAACTGTTCGATAGTAAGTAGGTACATTTATTGATAGTGGCTATAGGCTACATAACATAATGCGAAGATTAATAGGAGTGGTGCAGCAATGAGGAATGTTTCGAAAACGGAAAACATTTAATCGTTATAAGAGTATCCGTTGCGCCTCTGCGTAAATGGTTGAAGTAACATAAAAATAATTTATTACAAAATAATTGTTCTTCTTAAAAAGTTCTAAAACAAAATTCCAAAAGCCCAAATGTCCACAGTCAAGTAGGCACTTGGTACTTTACTTTGTTGAACATAGGCCTTAAAATCTTACTTCTTACTAATATTATAAATGCGAAAGTTTGTGAGTGTGGATGTTTGTTACTCTTTCACGCTCAAACCGCTGAACGGATCGGGCTGAAATTTGGTACGGAGATACATTATAGTCTGGAATAACACATAGGCTACCTTTTATCCCGGGAATAACTTCCCGCGGTAACAAATTTTACGCAGGCGAAGCTGCGGGCATCAGCTAGTATTCTTATATAGAAATAATTATACTAGCATAGTTGGTAAAAAATGCTATGTAATAGCTTTACCGCGGCAGTCCCCGAGTGCCACACGTCTTTTTTTTGTTCAATCGCTGCAAAAGCGAACTTTATGCTTGCTAGCTTACTAGTGGCAAAAGGCGCACGTTTTTTGTTCTGGATAGCTTCTCTATACGTAGTAATAATTACTCAAAGCTGTCTACCCGTTTGGGGATAAAAGCGTGACTATATAATATACTATTAGACGCAGGCATTTGCAATAACCTACATTAACGATTGCATGCAAGCTCGTTCAATGAAACGACTATTGGAGGAGTGCAGGTATGTACCGCTCTATTTGTTCAGGACAGCATAGACGGAAGTTCGTGTAGGCGCGGGTAGCAAACACTGCCGTGTTTCCGTTTTTACAATGGAGTTTACACCACAATGAAATATTCATAGCTTGTGTATTTTTGACGCAGTTCTGCATTAATGACTTTCATTTTTATTGGCTGTCTGATTGGCGGGCGTTTTTAATCCTCGTTATGAAGACTACTTTTATAAAATGTATCTGCATAATTATTATAGCTGATTATAGCGATGAAAATCTTTCCATACGCGTCATTTAGGTAAATGTGATGCCACTAGTTAACACTACGTAGAGTATGATTGGGTATAGATACTATGTGGAGATGCGTATTTGACCACTTGTATGTCTGACATAGGTAATCAACTAAAGAGACAATTAGCTAAAGAGAGTCAGCGAAAGAGAAATTTTGGAACGGTAAACGTTTGGCGATAAAGGCAATCTGCGAATAAGTCCGTCAGACATGCTAAGTCCTTTTAAACCAAGATCTACAGAAATGATCGAGACCAGAAAAAATACATCAAGATTGAACTCTGTAAAGTCTCATGAAACGAAATTTGAGTGTCTTGGTACTCGCATCAAAATCAAACGATAAATTGTAAGAGTTACAAAGAAAAGTAACCTTGCCAACTATGTATGTGATTTCAGTAGTGCTATAAGTATAACGTAGGGTATGTATATGGGGATCAACAGCGATCCTTTTCGACGAGTTCCCTTTTATTGCAACACCTGGCACCACCTTTTCGCACATCACTCGTCCGAAAACACTTAAGCTACGTAGGTAGGAAGTAGTTAACATTTTTATACAAGTTTCCGACGATAGCAGTAAATTCGGATTGGGCGCGGATATCAATATTATGTCCTTGGCAATTCAGGGTTTATAAACCTTTTTACACTACATTTTTAACCCCCGACGGAAACCCGGACGGGGTGTTATAAGTTTGATTACAGTTTCTGCTACATCGAGACACGTGGCAGCGTGACAGCCGACAAGTTCAAATTACCTCTACATTACAATTACAAGCATTTAGGAAATTTGTCAAGATTATAAATCAGCGCGCGATGAGAATGGGATGTGACCTTATAGAACGCACGCGGTCCACCAGTCAGGCGCAGCGTTAGCAAACTTATGTTTGCGATAAATAAAGTGGGGATGGGGGTAGGAAGGTAGAAAATATTTTAAATTTGTTAACATACCTTCCAAAACTAAACATTGGTCGAGCTGTTTCTGAGGAGTTCGAAGCACCAAACAAACACCCAAAGATAAAAAGTATTATATTAGCCTAGCTGATGCCCGCAGCTTCGCCTGCGTAAAATTTGTTCCCGTGGGAACTTATTCCCGGGATAAAAAGTAGCCTATATGTTATTCCAGACAATAATGTATCTCTATACGAAATTTCAGCCCGATCTGTTCAGCGATTTGAGCGTGAAAGAGTAGCAAACATCCACACTCACAAACTTTCGCATTTATAATAATTAGTAAGAAGTAAGATTCTTCCACGAATCGCACGTATTAAATCATGATCGGTTCGTCTTTTTAAAAGTGTTTTTTTTCCAGACATAATATAAAAGTACTTTACTTCTTCAACAGTAATGCATCATAGTAACATTCAACATAGCAACAATTTCCACATAGCAAAAATAGACATGAAACTTGTTTAGCTAAATTGGGCGTGACGAGTGACGAGTGACGGGTTTTGTCAATTTTATTGTTTAATAATACCTATTTGGGACATAACCGGTCCTATTGTGGATATATGTTTGGTGGCACAAATACGCAAGAAACTACATTAAGAAATAAAGAGGTTACGAAGACACAAAGGTGGCGGAAAAGTCGTCCTAATTTAAACTGGCACAAAAAGACAAAGAACTTTACTATGTAATTATTTAAGCGGCTAAAACGAAATACTGGCCAAGTGCGAGTCGAACTTGTGCACGTAGGGTTCCGTACCAAAAAACGGCAAAAAATAACGTTGGTTTTATTGGAGTCCCACTTAATATTATTTTTCTGAGTTTAGTATTTATTGCCTACAGAAATACATCGTTTGTGAAAATTGTAGGTCTCCAGCTATCGGTTTTTGAGATACAGTCACGGGATGGACAGATAGACATACGCTCAGACAGACAGACGGACAGCAAAGTGTCAAAAATAGGGCCCCGGTTTTACACTTCGAGTATGGAACCCTAAAAAAGGTTGACAAGAACGGCTACATTATTAATGTTCCGTTATAGGCAGAATACTGTTTGAATAAATTAGTATCGTTTTATAAACGTCCACTTTTAGGGTCCACATTTTTAAGCGGTGTTTTTTTGGGGGCGGTAACCTTGGCCTACGGGCGATCGCAATTTACAATTCCACAAGTAAAATAAGCGCCGCCAGTATTTTAGAAAGAAACCGTGGTAGAAGCATTTTACTGACGTGTTTAGTCTGTAGAAGTCCTCCATGAGGATTTTCATATGTAAACAAATAAAAGCCTCCATTTGTACATAATTATTGTAATTAAAAGTAGTTTTATACTCTGTTAAAATTAGGTTGATAATTTTGACAACTCTTAGTAGGGCACCCCATGAATCTATTCGATTAACGATTGCGTAAAATTTAAAATCGATAGTTACAAAAAAACGTTTTTATTATTTTAGGTAATTAGGTAAATATAATTGCATTATTATTATTTGTATTATACTTAGCTAATCATTTTTAAAATTAATATTGTAGGTACCTACTTATTAACTTTACTTGCATTTAAATGAATATACTTAATTTCGATTTATTCGAATCATTTGTCTATGATCGATTCTGCGGTATTGTTGGAAGTCGCTTCACTACGATAAGTGGGCGGTACTCGTCTATGTGCTACGATAATTTTTTGAAGTATTCTTGTAAACTTGACATAAACCAATACGACACTTCATAGGCGTGAGCAATCAAAATTATCAACCTTATTTTAATAGAGTATACCTAAGTACATATATGTATAGAACCAGCAAAGATTCCGTATGATTTGGTTAGGTTTTCACAGTGTATAGTTATGCAAAACGGCAATAACCTGCAATCTTATTCAAATTTCCGTTACAGTCATTTAAAGTTGGAATTTTCAGAAATAACTTGCTTTGCTTTTAGTGATTGCCTACCAATAAAAGTTATTATGTGCCATCAAATCCGTTAGATCAATCAGTCATAGTTGCCTTTTAGGATAGACTGTGTGAAATACTAGGTAGGTACTAACCACGCGATTAACCTGGATAGCTGTGCGAAATACTAGGTAGGTACTAAACACGCGTTTAACCTAAAACCTTAAAATAAATGTATGGAAATACGGCCTTATTTTTTAACATTTATTATGACTGCTCCCTTGGGTACTATTTGATAGATTTATACAAGTCTATGTTTTTAGGGAGTCCCGGCCAGTCCCGGGACATCCTTCCGAGGGCTTACCCGGGGCTCCCAACCACAGGCTGTTGGACGTTACGTGAGGTTTTTTAGTCGGTAAGAGTCCGACATAACATCCTTTGAGGATTTTCCCTCACGATAAAAAAAAGTCTGTTTTTAGAATAATTTAGCTAATAGAATTTAAAGAAGGCGAAAGAATTTAAAAAGTCTGTTCAGAAATGTCACAGTTTATCGATTAATAAACAAATTTTTCCTCTATCTACAATTTGTGTAGACAACTTCAACATTTATAACCTAACCTAACCTAACCAAGCTATAGATAACAATAGATTATGAAAAGCTTAAAATCCCAGATTTATTGCCCGCTAAAATGAAAACAAAAGCTGTTGTGTACGTAAGCCTCAACGGGTAATATCAGAAAAGCAATTTTGTTACATTTTGGAAACATCAACGCTAGAGAGCACTTCAAAATACAGTAGGGTTATTCAGCTCGTAGTTTTCAGCCGGGAAAACAAAGGTTTGTTTTGAATAAACTAAAAAAAAAACATCAAACAGGAAAATACTTTAAAAAATTAGAAATTCACTCTTTTAGAATTTATGATTGATAATGTTTTTTTCTACGAATACGGTGTTGTTGCTAACGAGAATAGGCTTCATAAAAAAAATATTTTTCTTAAACATTCGCAAGCAAGCTTTGAGAGCTAGACAGCTAGAAAAACATTATGTTCCAAGCATAATTTCAAGATATATACGGAAATTCCTCTTAAACTGAAGGTACGGTCAGTTACGAAAGTAGCTGTGCATATCAAGATGATTTGAAAAAGTTAAACCTTATATTAGTATCTATTATCATGCTACTTAACTATAAAATATACTAGCTGACCCGCGCAACTTCGTTTGCGTCACATGAGGGTAAGAAAGAGAGAGGTATGATGGTATATGTGATAAATGAAGAACCGGTCGACCGATTTTGTGCAAACTTCACATAAACCATCTACTAAATGGTCTGAACGAAGCCTAAGAATTTGGTCCGGATAGGTGAGCCCGTTCTTGAGTTATAAAATTACAACGAAAAGTGGCATTGATTTTTATATATATAGAAGATCTACAGGTATGGTTCTGTTCTCGTTAGAGTTCATTCATGATTTTATTATGTAAAACTTTGATACGTGTTTATAATCTAATCTTCTTATGTGGCTTACTTTACACTTTACAAAAAGTATTGTAATCTTATGTACTCAACCCAAGCAGAGCGATCGGTTCTTCATAGTCAGAACTGTAACTACCGTACGTGTGCCTGTCCTCTTTAGAAATATCAGTAATAGGTATAATTAGTTTGTCCTCGACCGACTTAAAATTAATTACCGCATACACTCACAGGTCAGTTTTAAGAAAAAATATCGTAGCATTACTAGGTGTGAACCCGTTGGATATAAAAGCTAATCTTTGCACTAAGAAGCTTCGAAATGGAGCGCTGGCGAGTTTATCCTTTGTGTAAACTTTCATTCACCGGGGATAAGCTGGGCGTTTTGAGCTTTTAAAGTTTCGGCGCTCCGGTAAGATAGCTCTACTGCATTTTGAAGAATGCGCTTTTGGTGAATTTTAAATTCGCATTACAGTTTGAAAGATACTTTTTAGAAGTGTATTGAATATTGATTAATGTCGCATGAGAACAAGTAACTAAATATCAAAAATTTACATGGATCAGGTAGACCATTCATATGTTATCGATATAGATTCAGCTGTTTTTGTAGTATGATGTTTTAGCCCTTCTCTATAAAATAGATTGCAGAGGGGTTTCACAATAAACGTTAGAGAGGCAGTCGGGTGAGACCGTCTCACGGCTTCTTGTTGAAGTATGACTTACCAAACAACAAAAGAATCATTAAAATCAATTCATAACTAGCCGAATGATCGCGTAATAAAAACACAAAAACATCATTATACACCTTTATCAAATCAAAAAGAAATCAATCACAACACAAGCATTTATAATACGAAATTTAATTACAGCGCGTTCACACGGACCGGTTTTATTGCGGGATGTATTTGCATAGAGGCATAGAGCTGACAACTCTGCGGGTAATCAGTAAATTTACGAGTGCTGACACCGAGTTCGGGCGCCGTTGTTCACTGGTACGAGTACGAATACGGAATATTTGCATACCCTCACACGCCGCGAGCATGCCGCTAACAACACGAGACTTTAATCACGCTACAGAGATAATAATGCAAAAGCTTGGGAGAATTGTTTTTCTTTTTTGGGGGGAATCTGGAGAGTGTATTCCAATTGCAAGGGAAAGTACATACAATAGTACGTACAGAACTGGTTGGTTCACAATATTTTTATCAAAAAGTGAGTTGTGGTGTGATCAGTCGGAAAGAAAAGCAGCAAGTTTTCTCATAGCTAGGATACCTGAAGGCTTATGTAAGTGTAGGAGTCGAACGAAGCAAGTAAGCTGAATTTAGATACTGAGAACTTCGGAGACCACGGCCACTTGAGACCCTAGGGAATAGTGTTTCAAATTTAGGTAACTGCAAATGCACTGGTTTTAGGTCTAAGATAGGTATTTTTCAGTAATAGGTAGCATCCTTAAGACGGAGTACTATACTCGTGCATACAAGTTATACTAATAGTTTTATTATATTACTAATAGTAGTACACACAAAAAACCTTTTTTCATTATTTTTCACCAAACGCCCATGAAAATCGATTGTTAAGGAGTAGACTCCAAAAAAACTCAAAGCATCGTTACAGGATCTGAATTTATATGCCGAAATAAATCGATTCATATATCCTATAAACATTCAAATATATCAGGATAATTCCACATCACCGATAACTGGATTACGAAAAACGGATGCAATAAACGATAAAGTACCGAGGGATTTACACAACGTTAGCAAAAATCCAAGTCATAACACGACCGTAAGCCCACCCGCTGTCATCGAGTGCTAAGATAAAGTACAAATAGGATAGATACGAAGTACTGTCGTATCTCTGTAGCCGTTGGAATCACGCGTGACAATACAATATTGGCAAAGTTTCGAGGGACTGAGCAAGGTTTGGCTTTCATTGTCGCCCTCGATATAGATAGTTTTATCTCACTATTTTGCTATTACTGCTATTTCCTGTAACGAATAAGTAAATAGTAATCAAATGCAAAGATAATGTTCAAATAGAATCATTCGTAGACTAAACGAATAGGTACGAGTGCTGTCGTATCTATTGAATTCAATATTGGTAAAATTTTGAGGGATATAGCCATTACAGCTTTCACGAAAGCATTAGAATCACCGTCTCGAATAAACGTGAATAAGGCTAATAGAAAGAAAACTATTCTTAAAGCTTTAAACCTATATCCTTTAATACTCCACTAAGATAAATGGACCGAGCCATATACAGAGAGCTACAGAGAAAACTCGATTTATCCTGGCGAAGACAGTTTCTAACGAGCAGCCCGGCACGACTGCCAATAGCACAGCGACACGGAAAAGGCGGGATACGAGCGTGTGTGGTCGCGAAAAAGTGTTTTTGTACGACCATTGGATAGGAAGCCAGTATAAATGGCTTTTTGATGCTGATCTAGCTGCGTTTTAGTTACATTACATCTATAATAACATGGTTAGGAGTAAAATTTTATGTGTTAGTGATTTTCGCAACGGGTAATATACGTAAATACTAGTAGAAATTATCAGAAGTTAGGTACATGCTATGGCGGACAGTCTTTGTGAGGTGCCATAGGATTCTTCCGAAGACGCATAGGAGGCTCCCAGCCGTAGGGAGTTGGTCGACACTGTGTGGTTTTAGCCGAAAATTCGATTTATCCTGGCGAAGACATTTTCTATGGAGCAGCCCGGCACGACTGCCAATAGCACAGCGACACGGAAAAGTCGGGATACGAGCGTGTGTGGTCGCGAAAAAGTGTTTTTGTACGACAACTCGATGGGTAGCCAGTTTAAATGGCTTTTTGATGCTAATCCAGCTGCATTTTAGTTACATTACATCTATATTAATATGGTTAAGAGGAAAATTTTGTGTGTTAGTGATTTCGCAACGGGTAATATTCGTAAATACTAGTAGAAATTATCAGAAGTTACATGCTATGGCGGACAGTCTATGTGAGGAGTCATAGGATTATCCTTCCGAGGACGCATAGGAGGCTCCCAGCCGGAGGGAGCTGAAAATTCGATTTATCCTGGCGTAGACAGTTTCTATGGAGCAGCCCGGCACGACTGCCGATAGCACAGCGACTCGGAAAAGGCATGATACGAGCGTGTGTGGTCGCGAAAAAGTGTTTTTGTACGACCACTCAATGGGTTTTTAGGTAGTCAGTTTAAATGGCTTTTTCATGCCTATCTAGCTGCGTTTGGTTAAGTATCAAATCTACGTTAATATCTTTGTGTGTTTGTGATTTTGGATGTAAATCTCAGAAACTTTAAGTTCGATTTTGCAAATATTTCTGTAATCAGAAGCTACATTAAGCATCTGTGAATGAAACGCTACAGCTTGCAAATTAATAATTATAACGATACTAGGTAGTATGCTCTTCGTTCCGCTCACTCCTCGGAACAGGATATTCTCTTATCTGTTTACCCCAAAAATTTGTTTCCGCTTGTCACAACACACACATCAGTTAATAGCTCAACTACAAGTCAAAAGGGGTTTAAATGCTATCACGTCTAAAACAATCCTATTTCCATCGCAGAAACAAGCCTATTCGTATACATCAGTATAAACATGAAATCCCCTAAAGCTCGTTTCTTACTCATTCTAAACGGTCCCTAATGCGTAGGGTCGACGGTCTGATAATCTCGAGGCATTTAAATAGATCCTTTGAATTTCGCAGTGACTAAAGTCGTCTAATAAATTCTACTTCTTATTTCTTACTGTGTCGAAATTGCGTACGAAAATTATAAAGAGGAAAATTTTGCATGATTGTAATCAAAAACTCTGGAGTCACTAACCGATTTTTAGGGTTCCGTACGTAAAGGGTGAAAACGGGACCAAATTAATGAGACTTCGCTAGTCACGCCTCTATCGCCGCAGGGGCATAGGCAGTATAGTATACGCCCATTTCACCTTACAGTTCCATGTCCCACGTAATAGGTGAGTCTATTGCCGTGTTGAAATGGACAGGCGCAGGTCGCAACGACTCGCAGCAGAAACTCGTCAAGCTACCCATAAGGCCCTCAACTTGGCTTAACGATTGTCATACGTGAATAAATATGATGCAATTTTCACAAATTCAACTACAGAAAATTCACGCAGCATGCATCAATTGAGATTATATTAGAAACTTGGCATATAAATCGGATATGCTGGATATGCACGTATAGAAATCGTAAACTGTATTGGGAGTTGGGGAGCACGTCTCTTCTTAGTATTCCAGTTCCAGATTCCAGATTCCAGCTTCCAACGTGGTTGGTGTACGCGATCGGTGAAGCATGAGCAACGAGACTACCCACAATCGTTTAAAGTCGGCGAACTTTAAAGAAATCTCTATAATAGAATATTAAGCTACCAAGTTTCTAAACGCTTCCAAGTCGAGTAGAAAAGTCCAGTCGATCTCTGAATTCGGAATGCGACTGCCATTTTCAATCTTTGTTGTGAAGTGGCTTTCTTTGTACGGCTTTAGAAATAGGTAGTTGGAATAAAACTAATTATCAAGTCAAATCAGTCCCGTTTTAGCTTTAGGAAGAAAGGAGATTGAATGGATGAAACTATGCACTTTTTTTGCTTTTTAGGGTTCCGTTCCAAAGGTTAAAAACAGGACCCTATTGCCGAGACTTCGCTGTCTGTCATGAGACTGTATCTCAAGAACCGAGATAGCTAGAAAGCTGAAATTTTCACAAATGATGAATTTCTGTTGCCGCTATGACAGCAATTACTAAAATCAGATATAAGGGTGGAGGGATTAAGGAACGTGATATTTTATGTTTTTTGATACGGAACCCTCTGTAAGCGAGTCCAACTCACACTTGGCTGGTTTTTTTATTACGTGTGGAAATCCTCACTGGATGCTATGCCGGACTACTACCGACTAAAATCACACGATACCCGTCCACAACCTACAGCCGGGGTCCCAAAAGAAAAACTATTGTCAATTTACGGTTTAAGCAGCTAATTAGTACTCGTAATGACCAACATCTTATCTGGGGAGCGGCAGTGCTCCGGCATTGTCCTTTTAGCCCCTCTCTATGAAATAGAGTGCAGAGGGGCTTATGGCGAGACTTTGTCTGTAGCTGTGACTCTGTCGCATTAAACTACGTCACTAGGTCACGTGGATCATCTGTTCAAAGTTTGAAATAAAACAAAAATGACAACGTCAATCGCATTGAACTTTCACTTTCACAATAAACGTGTTAGAGAGGGGCAGTCTGGGAAAACGATCTCACCGCTTTCTTGTTCTGGATTCCACGAATTCATTTATTAGGCACATTTAAACAATTTAAGGGTAACTACTTCACAGTATAAACATAGTAGAATTATATTTAGTAGGGTATCTCCGACCCCGACCGCACGATACTTACCTATAGTATCAGGGCTGTCACTTTTAGTTTATTCAATCGTCGTAAATGACAGGTTAGGTTAAACAATTGGACATTCTCATACAACATCATCTAGTCCAAATTAGGCCAGTTTAAGCTTGTGCTATGGGATCTAGACAACTGATAGACATATGTACTTATATATTTCTAAATAAATACCTAGTAGGTATACAAAAACATCAAAACTCTGATACAAAACTTTGAGGAACACACAATTTATTCGATTCCACCCGAATCCAACCTGGGACCTCAGCACAACATTCCCATATTAATGATGGCAACATTTTATGGATCACAGAATTAATGTGAAAATTTCAGCTTTCTAACTATCACGGTTCCTGAGATACAGTCTCATGACAGAAGGACAGACAAAGTTAAAAGACAGCAAACGGACAACGTAGTCTCATAAATAGACTCCCGTTTTTATCCTTTGGGTAGGGAACCTTAAAAACGACCGAAATTCTAGAATATTTTAGCTTTTCCTTAATTCATACACTAAACACTATAAATTTGCATTCTTTTGAAGGTTCTATATTCGTTTGAAGTGCCACCAAAGTAAAGTTTCGATTATCAGTCAGTCAGTGTTCACTCACTGCATACATACATATATAGTCACGCCTTTATCCCAAAAGGGGTAGTCAGAGGCGTAGTATACGCCCACGTCTCACCTTTTAGTTTCATGTCCCGCGAAATAGGTGGTGAGCCTATTGCCGTGTTGAAATGGACGGGTAGTGTTCTGTTAAAAGATACTAAATTTACTTCAAACTTCTAGTTTTATCCACAAAGAAATTATAAGGGGTCGAAAACGAACTGAGTGGGTTCGAAGCAGTGGGAGTAGAACTCGCGCAGCGAGGGTTCCGTACCAAAAAACGGCAAAATTCATGTTTGTTGTATTCCATGCAACAAACGTTCCCCTAATACAATATTATTTTTCTGATTTTAGTATTTGTTGTTATAGCGGCAACAGAAATACATCATCTGTAAAAATTCAGTTCTCTAGCTATCACGGTTCCTGCGATACACACATTTTGTGGGACAGACAGACAGACGTACAGCGAAGGGTCATGTATTGGGTCCTGTTTTTCACTCTTTGGGTACGGAACCCTAATAAATACGAAGTCTAATAGGTATTGAACGAATTCGTACGTAAGCATTGAACTTATATTACTACGTCCATAATAATCTCAAGGTGCCTACCTTGAGAGTATTATGGACGTAGCAGGTACGTAAGTGAATTATTCAAACTCACCTTTCTTCTTCTTTTGTTACCTATCGTGAATTCGTGAATAACGATAGATAATGAGGGAGTTTAAAAATTACTGTTGAGGCATCCAAAAACAGAGCAATATATATCGTCCTTACTTCTTTATAGGCATTGTCATATTTATCTAATGGCGACAGGTTGTGGCGACGAGGTCCCGTGTTGCGACAGGTAAGAGTACAAAATGTCGCCACCCCAATACATCCCAAGGGTGTCGTAAGAGGCGACTAAGGGAACACCTTCGCAAAAAGATCCATTACGTAGAGAAGGAAATCTCAAAATGTAACCCGGTTGTCAGTAAAATGACAATCGTTAAGCCAAGTTGAAGGATTTATGCTTGGCTTGAAAATTTTCAACTGCGGGTCGTGGCGACCTGCGCCTGTCCATCTACTCATCTCAGGCTCATCACCTATTACGTGAGGCATAAAACTAAAATGAGAAATGGGGGCGTATACTATGCCTCTGTCTACTCCAACGGGGATAAAGGCGTGATTATATGTATGTATGTAAATAAAGATAGCAGGCATATGACACATACATTTTACGTAATCACGCGCACGCGGTTCGCGGCAACACTGATTGAACGCTTGGTTTACCTGCTGGGAGCGTTCCGACTAGTACTGATTTTTAAATGTATGCGTGACGCGCGGCTCGTTCTGACGCGACGCGTCCGTAGGCACTGCGCACGCACACAAGTATACCGCGCTCGGTACCTTTGATATAATTTTGTTTGAAGATGCCTAACTCTATTAAACTCTGGTATAAAGGAATACAAATGATAAGGCACTTACAATTTACAAAGTATTAGCTGACCCGCGCAACTTCGTTTGCGTGATAAATCAAGATCCGCTTGACCGATTTTGTGCAAACTTCACATAAACCATCTACTAAATAGTCCGAACAAAGCCTTAACATTTGGTTTGGATAGGTGAGCCCGTTCTCGAGTTATAAAATTACAACGAAAAGTGGCATTGATTTTTATATATATAGATAAATAGGATTGCGTGTCGGGTCGTTTGCTTTTCTGGTCATATGCGTCGAAAGGGATACATGGAGCGCAAATAGTGAATGCTTTGTTTTTATGTAAATAGACTGGTAAAGTAGAACTATGCGGGCGATGATAAACCTCCATCGGTTTGTTGCATTTTGGTTACAACACTTACAACAAACCCTTTACGTTGTTCATCTGTCACAAAATTAAATGACTTTACTAAGCATTTAATAATATATACATCGTATTTTTTTTCTGTTTAACGTGAGGGAAAATCCTCATGGATGTAATGCCGGACTCCTACCGACTAAAACACCTCACGTAATTCCCAACAGCCTATGGTTGGGAGCCCCGGGTAAGCCCTCGAAAGGATGTCCCAGGATTCCTAACAGATCCACGGCCGCCACTGCGGCCTCGCCTAGGGGGTGGTTCGGGTGCTATCCCGCGTCTTTGGGGGTTTCGGGTGTGATCCCGCTTCTAAGGTAGGGCGTGCGTGGGTTCCTCTAGTCACGCTGCAGTCATGGGCCTGCTTCTGTAAGGACGGTGAGCCGCCCTATCACCGTCCTCAGGCCCCATATATACATCGTATTCACGAAAACCTTATACTAGCTACTTTAAAAGTTATGTTAGTACTAAAAATTTCAATAAAATCGTAATAGAAACCTCATAAAAGAAATTTTGATCAAAATACATTTTGTGGACATTCTCACACAACAACGTCGCTAGCCCAAATTAAGCTATAATAAGCTTGTACTTGTACTTGAAAGCTTCAAAGAAGTATCGTCGCAAATAAAACATTTATTCTCTGCCTAAAGAAATTAAAGTACCACCAAAGTTACAAGTTTTTCTCAAGACGAAATCAAATTTCAAAGTCAAAGGAGCCACGTTAATGCCGGATCTGAGATACTCGACAAAATCGTTGATTTAAAACATGTAAGGGCTCTTCTTTCCTTTGAAGATTGTGATTGGACTTACTACATAATTAATTTGTTCTTTTTAATGAAATGTTGCTCTGGATAAAGAGGCTGTAATGCTGGGTCCTCATTTGTGTCATATCATCGACTAGTGTAGTGTGTAATCGTGGCGAACATGTAACGCTCAATGTGGACGGGCCTAGGTTTTTTTTTTTTTCCTTCTTGTTCTTGGACTTTCTCGGTTTGAGAGTATGCCAAAGTCAAGTAAATTTCATTGTTGTGAAAATATAAATCATTTTCATGTTATGATTCTTCTTATGAGCAGCGTATTCATGTATGTCCAAGTTTGGACTAAGTTCTACTCTAGTAAGGCGGTGGTACCTTACTAGGGCTTGATGTGGAATTCGTCGACAAACCTAAAAACTCGCGTTTCACTGCGCTTTATCACTTTCCAACACTTTTGCACGTTGTCGAACCTTTATGTTTAATAATCCACCATAAATTACACATAAACACTCAAAATTACACTAGTTTTGAAAAATTATTGAAACTCTATGTAACGCTTGTCTGAAAGTTTCCCGCCGAATCTGGGCCTAGGTTATGCCGCCTGGTTGTGCTGTCAGTGTTAAGCCTGTCACAGACGTAGCTTTAATATATTAACATATCGAGATACCTATACTAATATTATAAAAAGAAAAATTTGATTGTTTGTTTCTATGTTAGTTTTTTTTGCATTGAATATGCCCAAAAGTACTGAACCTGTTTGGATAATTCTTTCATTGTTTTGATGAAAGCTCGGGTGACTTATGCTATATTTTATTCCTGTATTCCCACGGAAACGGGAACCACGCCGGTGCAACCGTGGGACATTGACTATTATATTATAGCAAGTAATACACGGGAGTTAAACTTTAATATATTTTTAATCTCACTCGGTCTACACAATCGCCTTTAAAATATATCGAGATATAATCTGTCGACATATTTTGTTGAGCGCATAGAAATTTGTTATAGCTCTGTGTGTGACTCTCGTAAATTTAGTTTGAAGATATGTCGTAATTTGCCTTGCTATGTTTCATATATTATTCATTTATATTATAGTTAGGTACGTATGTGACGGGCTTTATATTGTGCTGACAGGCAGCTGCAAGTTTTAAATATCGAATGCAAGGAACGGGTCATGGCCAAAGACGTATCATATATAGACACGTTATACACGAACATTGCGGCTTTCAAAAACAGCTACACTTTTATAAATTTGAAAAAAGAATTCTGCAAATTATCTGTGGTAGCCTGGTAGCATGCATGAAGTCAATATTAGAGGAATGTGGGGAAAAGGGAAACTTGAATTTCACTTACTGAGACATAATATGGTTAATGTATTTACGGGTAAAGTATGTAATATTAAAATTTATAAAATGTTAATGTACTTTATCGGATTAGTAATTATTAACGTAATTTAAGTCATAAAATAAAAATATAACAATATCATACAGAAACATTTATTTAATAAATAATAATTTAGTACCTAGTAAGTAATCCATATATTTGTAATTTAAATCATTTTAATAATCTTAATATATTATTATTATTCGGAATGTTCGGCCGAATATTCGAATTCGGTACATTCGGCAAGTTTTGGAAAGTTCGTATTCGGCCGAATATTCGGTTAATTTGCCGAATAATTACCGAATGTTTAAATTTTTATTAACAAAATTAATAGTTATTGAATAGGTGGGGTTTAGCATATTTAACGTCATGGTACAGAGATCTGGTGATGCACAGTAAAGTAACGTAATCATTTAGGTGATAAGGCCAATCTGGTGTCCAATAACTTTGGAGTGCTTAACATTGCTTCCTTAAAAAATGCCCGGTTTTACCCCGAGCAGAGCAGACCCATTTATGAATCCGTTTAACTCGCAATAAACTCGCAAAGTACTTGTTTTCCTACCAATAAATGATCGATATGAAAGGACTGAGTGGCAGAAATTGTTGTAATGAGGTGGCTCAGTTCTAGATAGTGGTCCGAGTCATTACCGAGTCCGTTTTTATCTGTTCTTCTTTAAGATACAATATACAAGTACTTTTCTTCACATGGTTTCGTGTCACACGACATTATCGCTAATACTCTACAAAACACGACCGCACACAACCAAACCAAAACTCGCAACTGATGTAACTCTCTGTGAAAATGAACTGCTTATTTTCCATTTCACATTTCTAATTCCCCTCATTCATCTCAATCCTCATTTTTATATTGAAACTCTTCGTTGGTGGAAAACAAAACTCATTTAATTAAAAACGAGCCCGTTCAGTTCACCATCTCCCGCTAATTACTCTATCGGTGCGTGCGGCCACACATGGAGTGCTGTTGGCATTTTTGAGCTGGTGCTCCTGAATACCAGCTTTGCCCGTTCGACTCGGTATAGGCGTGCTATAAGGGTTATTAACGATTCTCTACTTAGGGGTCTTCGCGACATCGTTGATTTTAACAGCTTACGGGATCTGCAGATATAAGCGAACCACCATATAATAGCGGCGATTCCCTGCGTAAATGGAGATTTACTGGTGAAATATTTCTGTCTAAAGGTGACACAAAAAAACATTTCGACTGTAAACTTTCTTCACACTTGCAAGCCGTTCGATTGAGAATCGGCGCCCTGGGGTTGAGGGCTGCGCGCCTAGCGCTGAAAGAATGTCGCTAGCCTCGTCGACTGACCTGTATTAACCGGTCTACGCGGTAAACCGCGTAGACCGTTTATTTGAGCCGAATAGTTCGGCCGAATATTCGGTTCGGTACATTTTATACCGAATCTTCGGCCGAATGTTCGAATTCGGTTCAAACCACATTCGGCGCATCTCTAATTATTATGTTTCATTATTTTTTTAAAGAAATATAATTTACTAAATAAAAAAGATATTCAAATAGCAAAATAAAAAAGATATTCAAATAGCAAAATAAAACAATACAGCAAAATAAAACAAAATAGTACAAAATCTCCCCGACATCCCCTTACGGGTCGCGGGCGCCAAACCACAGACTATAGAGTATTATTATTATGCTTGCCGCCATTTTATCGATCCGGGAAATGAAATAATATTATTATTTCTATTGTTCTTACGCATGAAATGACACGTTTTTATATTGAACAGTTGCTGTGTAACTTGTGCATCATCTGAAGATACATGAAGGCATGTTTTCTTCGAGTTTTCTTTACTAACAGAATTTAAAACAGTGCTAATAGAACTTTCGCTAACCCTACAGCCGCGTCAAAGATTTTCAGGTAATTACCTTCTTTACGTGTTGCCATTTTCAAGTGTCTATAACGTATCTATAGTTTTTATATCATTGGTCATGGCTCTTTTCTTTTTTAAAAATAAGTACATAGTTCCCGTTCGCTCTAAGTTTGCCGGCCGCTTTCCCTACTACGCCTCTACACCAGCCATAAAGCCAGCAGCAAACTTGGAGCAAACGGGCTGTAGACATTATCTCATTGGTAGTAACTATGCATTTCGTACTGTGACTGGTATGTATTGTAGATAATACGAGTACATACATACATATGGTCACGCCTTTATCCCCGAAGGGGTAGGCAGAGGCATATTATATGCCTACATTTCACCTTATTTTTGAATTTGGCTTAACGACTGCCATTTTACTGGCAACCGGGACCATCGGACCAAATAAATGTCACCAAGTTGTCACATGGATGGTCACCCATCCAAGGACTGGCCGTAGTGAAAGTTGCTTACTGCTGTGATCGTTTACAGAACGCTGGGTACGATGGTCCACGAGCGGTTCTGGTCTTGTAGATATTAATGATATAAGAAACCGGCCAAGTGCGAGTCAGACAGTCTGACTCGCACTTGGCCGGTTTTTTTCCGCACGGAGGGCTCCGTTGCGGAAAATCACGTCTGTTATATGGAAGCCCCCCTTAATCATAATTTTACTAGATGATGTTCGCCCGCGTGAAATTCGGTACCCATTCCCGCTTCCCGTGGGAACATATTTCCGAGCTGACAATAGTAGTCTCTGTTATTCCAGACTATAAGCTATCTGTACCAAATTTTAGCCCAATCCGTTAGAGCGTGATTGAGTTACAAGCATCCAAACATCTTCACAAACAAACCAGGGAAGTAGGGTGTATTTGTTACAACAACAAGTACTAAAAGTAATTATTATTAAAGCGGCAAAACTAAAACCTACATCATCTGTGAAAATGTCAACTTTCTAGCTATCACGGTTCATGAGATACAGCCTCGTGATGGACAGACAAACAGACGGACGGAGAAATCTCATGAATAGGGTCCCATTTTTTTACCCTTTAGGTACGGAATTATTGTCACAAAGTAATCAGGTGGTAATCACCATCCAAAGAATTGCCATAGCTAAAGTTGTTTGCTTCAGTGATCGTTTATGGAACACAAAGTCACCGGGGCGACGAGCGCTCCAAACTCCAGTGGTTCACTCTGTACCCCGTCTCTGTGTTTGTCCCGTTCAGTGTTCCTCAACGCGGATCATAAATGCAAGTGCGGACGTCTCCCGGTGACGCGGACAATGAACAGCACCGAATACCCTATGAAAGTACACACCAAAACCCATTTTCGATTTCACGACCCGTTCCACGTGTATTTGATGTGTGTCCGTATACAAACAGCGTCTACACCGGGCATGACTACTAGTTAGTAACGCCATAAATCACCGTGACGTTTATTCTATGTCAAGTATTTTCTTCGGGTGTTCGGCATGGATAGCCCCGAAACTGCAGTTTTCATGGTATCAAAACGCAAGTCTGACACAGTAGTGGAGAAACGTGCCGTCCAAAAGTAACAAATGTGGACGCAGCATAATTCTTCTAAACTATCTACATTAAGCAAGCAATTTAACAAAAACTTTCCAACGATTTAAAAACGGGTGGGAGGGAAGGTATAGCTCTAAAAAGTTTAGAAAACGAACTAATATTTTGCATGCTGGCTACTTTGTCAAAATGCTGTCAACAATGTGACGTACGTCTACGTCTGTCAATCAATGACGTAATGCAATTTGATTGGTGGTTTTTATTTGACAACTTAATATCGATTGGCGGTTTTTTTTCTCGCACAATGGCGTGTGGCGTCTCCATTAGTTTTTACTCGTTTTGCCAAGCTATAGTTAACCATTATGGGACTAGTTTATTTTTATTGGATTCTGACATAAAAAGCTATAGAGATAGTTTTCCCCGAAACCCTAGTAAAATCTGATTTCAAGTCCCAGTTTGTGGCCCAAACTCAAAGCGAACCCGAACAGCGATGTTAAGCGAATACAACTGGAACATTACTTATTCGATATGGCTGTAAGAATACATAATAGCCTTTACCCTCGAAGGGAGAGGCAGAGGTATACTATACACCAACATTTCACCACTTTTTGTCCGGATTGTCTTTTGAATGGACAGGCGATCTGCTAGTCTCTGTAATATAAACTACTACCCGTTCGCGCTCAGTTTGACGGTCGCCTTCCCTACTACGCTCTACACCAGCCTCTACGCCAGCGGCAAACTTAGAGCGAACGGACAGTACCTATGTAACCGTTTCATGTTGATCAACAGTCACGATTAAATCATCAAGAAATCAGGAAGTGAAACTCCATTAGCAATGCTACTCATCAACGTGATTTGAATGCTACTGCTACAGAACGCTACTGATGAGCCGCAAATGAAAGTGGCTTGATTGGCTCAGTTAGCAGTAGGCACGTACACTCACCCATTCAGCAATGAAGGAGCCCCTCGAGTGTACGTCGTTTAGCTACAAGAGTACTGGAATACCTCTCCGACTTGGATAACGAGGTCTGTTTTGTTTGTGTACGTACCTACTACAAAGAATTGCTTACGTTTCTATTTATAAAAAAAAAAACAAGATCCGTAGGCTTAGTGTGGATATGTTTCAAAATGGCGGGCGTCGACTTCACTCAACATAAGCTATTTGTCAGCCCTAAATAATCCTTTAGACATGTGTGTGGTGTGGGTGTCACGTAAGTACCTACAACGATACTATGCAGAGTCAAAAGTTTTGTGACAATTTTCACACTGGATGGAGATTATGACATACAAAGTTTTGGGTCGAGCTCGACCGGTGTGATCCCATGGTCGAAGATAATCCTTTTGTGTCAAACTAACATATCATCAGATGACGTCACGTCTGCATGACTTTCCTGAACAGCATCCTGAACGGCACTAAAGCAGTCCAGGATCAAAAGATCAAGATATAATTCAAATTGATTGACTATCGAGTACACGAGCGTATGATTTCTACGTGTTCAAATTTTGGGGTCGAGGTCGACAGGCGTGATCCCATTGTCTGGTCGAAGGACCTTTTGTGTCAAACTAACATATCATCTGATGACGTCACGTCTGCATGAGTTTTCTGAAGTGCATCTTGAACGGCACTAAAGTAGTCCAGGATCAAAAAGATCTAGAAATAATTCAAATTGACTGACTATCCAGCACACGAGTGTATAATTTCTTCGTGTTCAAAGTTTGTGGTCGAGGTCGACAGGCGTGATCCCATTGTCTGGTCGAAGGATTGTCCTTTTGTGTCAAACTAACATATCATCTGATGACGTCACGTCTGCATGAGTTTTCTAAAGTGCATCCTGAACGACACTAAAGTAGTCAAGGATCAAAAAGATCAAGAAATAATTCAAATTGATTGAATATCGCGTACACGAGCGTATGATTTCTTCGTGTTTAGATAATCGAAGGCTGAATGTCTTGGTTCAACTCACACAATTTACGATTCAGCGGCTAGATTCCACTTTTATCGATATAATAAATACAAGCGAATTTATGTCAGTGTTTAATCTGAAGACAAAATCGTATTCGCAGTCACGAGGCGCATTGTTGTTCGTTATAAGGGTTCGTTCAGTCAGACCGGTCGGTGCAGAGAGTAGAGCAAATTTTAATAGCAGTTCATAATAGAATAGATTTTTTGGGAACAAAATATTTTATCTAGTGTTTGATCCCTTTATTCACCACCATTCTTTAAGTTTCCGACGGTTAATATGAAATTGGGAAGCCAATACACGATAGATTACAGAATGCAATTTAAAGATGCTGTAGGATCTATGACTGGTCAAAATTTGATCTCTATTCTATGTGTCTTCCGCAAGAGTTGTTCAATTTCCGTCTAAAAGTTTAGAAATGTCTGTGAACAAGAATCTACAAAACAGGAACTAAGCTCCAATCAAGCTATTTGAATTTGGTCGATGGAGTAGATCAGCTGCACAGCAGGTGCATCTCAGGGATCCTCGTATTACAAAGTTAGTCAAACACAACTAGCTGAGCATTCACTATTTTGTATCAACATCATGTGACCTAGTCACCTACGGGCCCTACGGCCAACTGGAAGTGCCGTTGCATCTTTCCCAATTGACCAGAACTATTACGTTGTATGAAGTTTCCGGATTCGTCAAATCATTTGGGAACTAGGTGTGAAACGCGCACACGGAAAGAAAAAGGTAGGAATAGGGGCCCTTCAAACTTGAAACTGTCCACAACACTATATTAATATCCCCTGGGCGAGGCCGCAGAGGCGGCCGTAGGTCTGTTGGGAGTCCTGGGACATCCTCCCGGGGCGCACAACCATAGGCTGTTGGGCGTTACGTGAGGTTTTTTAGTCGGTAGGAGTCCGGCATAACATCCATGAGGATTTTCCCTCACGTAAAAAAAAAACACTATTAAACAGCGATCAAATTTTGCTCCAGTGTCGGGACGGTCTGAATGGACCCTTAAGTCTTTTACACGACGACCCTCGAGAGTAGTCGAGAGGCACGCGTGCTCGTTTCCGACCACTCTACCAGTAATGTACATTTATTTCAATAATTCCATATGATATGGAAGAGCCCTAAATAATAGCGGCCATCGAAGCATATCTTTAGAGGCGCCAAGCCATATCTATTTAGCGGACCCTGCTCCACCAGGAAACCGTGGAGACATGGAAGGTGCGACTTGAGCAACCAAAGGGGGGATTCGCCACAATCGCGGCCGTCAGACCGGTCATGGACGAGTGGCTGGAGAGAAGACACGGTGCTCTCTCCTACCGGTTGACACAGATGCTTGCCGGGCACGGTAGCTTCGGTAGGTATCTGTGGCGAAAACACCGGGAAACCACTGCCGAGTGTCAGCACTGCGAGGACCGCAGCGACGACACGGCCCTCCACACGCTGGTGGAGTGCACGGCGTGGGCACAACAGCGCCAGGTCCTCGTAGTGGGTCTGGGCGTGGACACTCTCTCGCTCGAGGCCATGGTGCGAGCCATGCTCTCCAGCGGGAGTAAGTGGGACTGCGCCGCCTCTTTCTGCGAGCAGGTCATGCTCGCGAAGGAGGCGGCGGGCCGGATGCGGGAGAGAACTCTCCCACCCGAGTTCCGCAGTCGGCGCCCTGGGCGCCGCCGACGTGTCTTCGCCGAGGACTATCGGCCTCCATGACCGGGGGTCTGAGGACGGTGAGAGGGCCGCTCACCGTCCTTACAGAAGCAGGCCCATGACGGCAGCGTGACGTGAGCAACTCATGCACGCCCCCCCTTAGAAGCGGGATCACACCCGAAATCCCCCATAGACGCGGGATTGCACCCGAACCACCCCCTGGGCGAGGCCGCATTGGCGGCCGTAGGTCTGTTGGGAGTCACGGGACATCCTTCCTGAGGGCTTACCCGGGGCTCTCAACCATAGGCTGTTAGGCGTGGCGTGAGGTTTTTTAGTCGGTAAGAGTCCGGCATAACATCCTATGAGGATTTTCCCTCACGTTAAACAAAAAAAAAGAAAGCCATATCTATTTATAATAGATATAAAGAAATATTAATTCCAGATTTATTTTATTTCTATCCTTTACTATTTATTGCTTTTGATAATATAATATAACCGTAAAAATAGGCAGGGGCCTATTTTTACGGTTATACGATATACCATCCACTATATTTAAAATTACAAGATTTTCCGAAAAACATACATGTTTAAGCTAGCGTTTATTCATTACTAGCTGACCCTTCATTACTAGCTGACCCGCGCAACTTCGTTTGCGTAAGAGAGAGAGAGAGAAATAGAAAGGTTTCCCGTCGCGTCAAGTTTATCACTTATTATACCCTCTTAGTAGCAAAATTTTGAAAAACGCTGAAACACATGTTCATTTATTTATTAAAAGACACAGGTTTGCAGCTCTGAAAATGACGGTCTTTCATACAAACTTCCATCCCTTATTTTACCCCTTTAGTAGCAGAATCTCCAAAAATCCTTTCTTAGTAGATGCTTACATCTTAAAATTTCAAGTTTGTGAAATTTCGGTTTAGGCTCTGTGTTGATGAATCAGTCAGTCAGTCGGGAACTCGGGACAAGTAATTTTATATGTACACTAGTTTAATCATGAACCTTCCATGTAATTTAAAAGGTGGTCTTTTAAAAGTGGTCAGGGCCTTTTATGTTTTCTAAAATTAAAACTAAGGTAAAGTAGATACGTACACGAACAGTTAGTTTAATAAACGAGTGGTATTGGTTTGGAACGGTTATTAAAAGTAATTCTAAATCTAATAGAGTTTAGTCACGCACGCTATTTTAATAAATATTTAATCAATGAAGTTAATCTTTCACATACCTACTTGTTTAAAACTCTACATTTTACTTTAAATATGCTTAAATATCAAAGAACCTCAAAACAAAAATAGCATCAATAATTTAGACGGATTTCTTTTACGCGTGGAAATCGCTCGAGTGTTCTAACTGCAACTGCCTACTGCCGGGAGCTTCAGGCACAGTATAAAGAGTACTAACCAGTATTGTAGCTCCCTACAAACGGACGAAGCGCCAACTATACCTACGAGTCTCGTTTTCGGCAGGCCTTTCAGCACGCAAGCAGGCGCCGCAGTCGCGATTGTGCCGAGTAGACGAATGGACGGTGTGTCGTTTTTTAGATAGTAACCGCGCGAGGTTTATTTACTAAAAATATTTAATATGACAACTAGAGTCTATTCTGCTTGTTTTGGTTGCATGAATTCGTCAATTACGCACCCAGAGATAACGTTGTTTAGATTACCTGGAAACTCCGAAAGGTAAGACTATAAATTGATTTTATCTACTCTGATACTATAATACAAAGATTATAAAATTGAAATCAATACTCTTATGACAAACATTACGCACAGGCTAAAAAAAAAGTTTTATTACGATACAGGTCTTGTATGGACACCTATATCATAATATAACTTTTTAATCATTACGATACACCATAGACAACCTCCGGGAAAAAGAAGTTTGAACCTCTACTTTAAAAAAAAATATGCTCCGCTGCCTGAAAAAAAAAAGAAACACGCATGCGCAATCGATGTTTGCGCCTTGGCGCCAACATTTTACATTGAAATTAAGCAAAGTTTGGTTTTATTTGTAAAATAAATTAGTTTTTGTGTAACAACATGTCTTAAAGCGAGGATGGTGGTAATTGTACACCACTAGACATTCTGGAAACGGCGTCAAACATGACCATGAATCTGTTACCGGCGAAATCAAGGAGCAACTATATATCAGAAAATGAAATCAGGTATTATAGTATGAGAGTAGATAAAGTAGTGTAATGACACTGTACATAACTTGGTCTTATAACACTCGTGTGATACTATAAAAAAACTCGCCTTCGGCTCGTTTTTTTAAAACACACTCGTGTTATAAGAACCCAAATTATGCAACAGTGTCATAAACTACTATTACTTAAGTACTAATTGGTACTATACTACTAGTTGACTAAAGTTAAATAAAGTGATTGACACGAGTGAACTAGGTAGTTACATGAAGTAGGTATGTTTGTGTTTAAAACTAGACTTGTGCTTGCTCAGTCAGTGAACGGTGCGATCCAATATAGTACAATATCCAAAAAAACTAGTTCAGAACTCTAGTACGTATAGGTAGTACATTTAGTTCCGTTGTCAGTTCGTAGTTATTTAATTGAGAGCAATGATTTAGGTATGTTTCAAGAGTATTCATTTCTTTGTGGATGACCGATATTACAATACACGCTAAGTGAACTGGAACATCGGTCATCCACAAAGAAACAAACCGTGTGACTTTGATTGACAACATTTTTGTTACCTTTGATTTTTATCACACGCATAGAGACAAAAATGAACTTCCAAAATTTAACACAACTTGACAATGTACGAAAAGTACTAGTGTACTAGAGACTGACTAGTACCTACTTTCAAATCGAAAAATAGTTTTAATTTTGTTAATCAAAAATTTAACGCAATGATCATAAAGACTAGAATTCCGTGATTCTATCACTGACGAAACATGTGATGAGCCGATTATTATTGTCTACGCCGCTTACTCGTTTTCAAATTTCTATACCCGTCTCACTCAATCGTTGCGGGGATATTATATTATTACTCACAAAGTATTTTATTGTTTAAATAAAAAAGGTACATATTTACTCGAAATGAAAGCCGGTTGCCATTAAAACGACAATCCTTAATTAAGGATTGTCGTTAATTAAGGCCTTAAATTTGTATTAATACAAATTGAAGGCCATGTGGGCGATTTGAAAAAATTCAACTGCATTACGCTCACTATCTATACGCGTACGTAAAACTATAAGGTAAAATGTGGGCGTATACTATGCCTCTGCCTACACCTTCAGGGATAAAGGCGTGACTATATGAATGTATGTATGTACATATTTACAATCGCAATACTAAATAGAAAATCAAAGTAGGCACATATTATTAAAATGCTGTAGGTGGGCAGCCCTATCGCATGCTTACGTACCGCGCGGCTGTAGGCATTTATTTCTAAAATCCGGCCGAGTCAAACTACAGTATACAGTGCTTCAGGTAAGCCCTCGGAAGGATGTCCCTGGATTCACCAACCGATTTTGACAACAAACACCGCCAAAAAATCGTACCCAAAGTGGTTAGCACGTTTAAGAGCTGCGATGTCACAGACAGCAGTCAGCCTTATAACATCCCTTGTTGCATTGGAGGAATTTCGGTACTTTTTTGCATTTAGAATTCTTTATCTTTTTAGATCTTTAACGCAGTGAATGGCAAAGTAAGATTTAAATTAGTTTTGAGAGAAACCCGCAGGCAGCATCTCTTAAAACTAACTTAAAACGAGGATCAGGAATTCAGGATCTATCAACGTACACTTCAATTCGTTGATGTACCTATGACTTACGCATCCATTTATTTACACAAAAATCACAACTAAGAAGAGAATCAAACTCAATTAAAACTATATCTACCAAGCTAGAATTCTAGCACTTTCTTAATTCCAATACCTCTCCCAGCAATTGCTTCGCAAGTACAACACGAACAATCAGAATGCAAGCCATAGAGCAACGCGACGAGTATAAGGTCATAGCAAGTTTGCTCTATACATATCTGACTGTCAAATGTTGTGGGGGGAAATCGTATTCATAAACACCACTACAAAAGCTATCAGCTATCATTATGGAACTTACACAAAAAAAAAATCATTCATAGATAGTGTAGTCATGTGTATATTAAGCGTACCCTTTTGGAGCCCGCTCTGACAGAGGGGAAAGTCTCAGTACGGCACCTCTCTTGTCGATCAAGTTCATAGATGGTGTTGCTCTATAACACAACATGAACAATCTATGCAAGCGAATCGATTCATTGGCTCGTCACACTCTGTTAGAAATGAACAAGCAATGCAGTCCATTCGGAAAAAGACATCTCATTCGATATCCAATTTACGGGAGAGCGGGGACAAACCGCATGACACAGTTGCGTAGTAGAACGGTAGAATTGGCTTTACAAACTATTCATTTCTATTTGAAATTCGATGTTTGCAATAGATGTTTTTATTGAGGACTAGGGGACTTTTTTATAAGACTTAGTTCCCGTTCCCGTGGGAATACGGGAATAACATATAGCTAATGTCACCCGGGAGTAGTGTAGCTTCCCCGATATCCAATTTATGGGAGAGCGGGGACAAACCGCATGACTTAGTCGCGTAGTAGAACGATAGAATTGGCTCGGCAAACTATTCATTTCTATTTTAAATCCGATGTTTGCGATAGATGTTTTTATTGAGGACTAGCGGATCTCAGTTAGACATGGTTCCCGTTCCCATGGGAATACGGAAACAAAATATAGCCCATGTCACTCGGGGATGGTGTAGCTTCTTAACAGAGGATGGGAAGATTTTTTCAAATCAGTTCAGTAGATTCGGAGTTTATTCAATGCAAACACTCTTTCTCTTCACTATCTTTCCTCTTTATAATATACTAGCTGATGGCCGCAGCTTCGCCCGCGTAATGTTTGTTCCCGTTCCCGCTTCCCGTAGGAACATATTCCCGGGACTAAAAGTAGCCTATGTGTTATTCCAGACTATAATGTATCCCTGTACAAATTTCAGATTCGTTCAGCCGTTAGAGCGTGAAAGAGTAACAAACATCCACATATCTCTCGCTATCGAGACCATGGTGCGAGCCATGATCTCCAGCGGGAGTAAATGGGATTGCGCCGCCTCTTTCTGCGAGCAGGTCATGCTCGTGAAGGAGGCGGCGGGGCGGGTACGGGAGAGAACTCTCCCACCCGAGTTCCGCAGTCGGCGGTCTGGGCGCCGCCGACGTGTCTTCGCCGAGGACTATCGGCCTCCATGACCGGGGGTCTGAGGACGATGAGAGGGTTGCTCACCGTCCTTACAGAGGCAGGCCCATGACGGCAGCGTGACGTGAGGAACTCACGTACGCCCCCCGCTTAGAAGCGGGATCACACCCGAAACCCCCCAAAGACGCGGGATAGCACCCGAACCACCCCCCTAGGCCTAGGCGAGGCCGCGGTGGCGGCCCTAGGTCTGTTGGGAGTCCTGGGATATCCTTCCGAGGGCTTACCCGGGGCTCACAACCATAGGCTGTTGGGCGTTACGTGAGGTTTTTAGTCGGTAGGAGTCCGGCGTAACATCCATGAGGATTTTCCCTCACGTAAAAAAACAAAAAAAAAAAAACATTCACAGTCACAAACTTTCGCATTTATAATATTAGTAAGAAGTATTTTAATGGTTTCTGTAACCCAGCTACATAAAATATACTGAATCGCTGCCGTCAGTAACAGGATAATTATGCAAATATATGTAGAATTTCCAATACGGAAAATATTCGCAAATATTATTGCGATGTTATTGACTGTGTTACAGTTGACATTTAGTTAAAGGTAGAAAGGTATAAGAAATCGGTCGTCAGTCAATCGTAATCGTTACTTTATTTTCAGGTTGATTTTTTAGGGTTCCGTACCCAAAAGGTAAAAATGGGACCCTATTACTGAGACTTGGCCGTCCGTCTGTCTGTCTGTTTGTTCGCCTGTCCGTCACGAGACTATCTCAGGAAGCGCGTTAGCTAGAGAGCTGAAATGTATTGCTGTTGACGCTATAGCAACAAATACTACAATTAGAAAAAAATATTATTTAAGGGGGGCAAAGGGGGGACAAACATGACCTTTTTTGGTACGGAACCCTACGTACGCGAGTATGACTCGTATTTGACCGGTTTTTTAATTCACACGCCGCTTTATTTTCGTGGTCAAACCAAATAAGCCATGGCATTCAAAAATGATAATACCGTAACAGACTACTACGATAAAATCAAACGAATACATATTTGTATTTTCCAACAACTCTGCGACTTGCATTGATTACTGTGATCATATAATAATTCCACTATCTGCTGAATCACGATTTTATCTGACTGGTCATAAAGCGAACTGAACATTTTGGGTGATCAGCATGATGATTGTCTGTAATCAGCCTCGACTACAGAAAATTCTTTGTTTGAATAATTTCGCAATCGTTTTCAGCCATTTCTCGAGTTTCGTACAAAGGGAAAACCCGGCCAAGTGCGAGTTGGACTCGCCCATGAAGGGTTTCGTATCAGCAAGTAACATAATATAAAAGTTCTTATAGTTCGTTATAACTTTGATTGATTTCTAACCGAAAATTGCGGTTTATGACGTATTGAAAAAAAACTACCAGCTCTATCTCGTTCAACCAATTTTCGTTGGTAGTTTTTATGGCAATGTACATCATATATTCCTTTTTAGATTTACCATTCTCTTAATTTAGAAGTTAGAGGGGGGGGGGGGGGGGGGGCACACATTTTTCCCCTTTGGAAGTGTCTCTTGCGCATACTATTCACTTTAGAAAAAAATGATGTGAGAAACCTCAATATAATTTTTGTAGACCTATCTATAGATACCCCGCACGTTAAGATTTGATGAAGAAAAAAAAATTTGAGTTTCAGTTCTGAGTATGGGGACCCCAAAAATTTACTGCTTTTTTTCTAGTTTTATATAACAATCTTAATGCGGTCCACAGAATACATCTACTTACCAAGTTTCAACAGCATAGGCCTTATAGTTTCGGAGAAAAATGACTGTGACATACGGACGGACAGACAGACAGGCATGACGAATATATAAGGATTCCGTTTTTTGCCATTCGGCTACGGAACCCAAAAAAGGGGGAATAAAGGGGGCTCTCATACAACGAACGTAATCTTTTGCCTTTTTTTCGGTACGGAACTCTCCGCGCGAGAGTCCGACTCGCCCTTGGCTGGTTTGTTTTTACATTTGGAAATACTCAAGGATCTCATGCGCCTACCGGCTAAAACGACACGGTGGCCATACGTCTGACAACGGCAAGTACCAATTACTGCTAGTAAAGAGTAGGCATATAATATGTCCTGGCACATCCTTCCAAGGGCTTACCCGGGGCTCCCAACCATAGGCTGTTGGGTGTTACGTGAGGTTTTTTAGTCGATAGGAGTCCGGCATAGCGTCCATGATGGATTTTCCCTCACGTTGAAATAATAAAAGGCATATAATATAGCCATAGAGCTATACAATAGCAGTTTGTGATACAATACAGAGTCTAAGATCTCCCTAACAAACGCCCATAGACTTAGGCGCTAGACAGACGACGGGGCGGGCCGGGCTTTTTGCCCGCGACGTAATAAAGACCGCGTCTGTACGCCGATGCCCGCGACTGCCCGCCCCGCGAACGCAACGCACACGACGGCGACGGGCGGGCAGTTAGTTCACTACGTTCGTTCTAGTGAAGAGCGCGTCAGTGAAAATGGATACCCAGAGAATTCGAGTCGTTGCTTATTTAATGTACAAAAAAAGAAAGAGACGCAATCGTAATATAGTCCATTGAAATGTTACATGAGCTTTGCATTTATTAGAGGACGCAATTTTATTTTCGGGACATATGTGGGGGGTCAATAGAAGCTTAACCTCAAGTTTGTCGCCACCCTTGTCCCCCGGCCGCCATCTTGAAAAGAGTGGGGAAAAAAACACTTTTTTCGCAACATTTCGGAAACTATGAGTCTTACGACAAAATTGTAGAAGCATAATTTGTAGCATATTGTGTTGCCTACAAATGTGTATATAACTTAACAAAAAATTTAGAATTTTTTTATAAAAAATTTCTTTTTTGCTCTTTAACTTTTTTTATACATTTTACAAAAATAATACCTCAGACTAATCTTGTAGATGATCTTTAAAGAGAAATTTAAAAAAAAATGCCACAGAGCAAAAAAGAAAATTTTTATAATTTAATTTTCAATTTTTTGTTTATAATTTTAAATTTAGGACAAAAATTTGTTTGACATATTTGTAGGCAAAACAATTTGCTACAAATTAAGTTTTCACAATTTTTTTGTAAGACTCATAGTTTCCGAGATATTGAGGAAAAAGTGTTTTCACCCCTTTTTAAGATTGCGGCCGGGGGACAAGGGTGGGAACCCCACAAACTTGAGGTTAGGCTTCTATTGACCCCCCACACATGTCCCAAAAATAAAATTGCGTCCTCTAACAAATGCAATATTCGGTCCTTAAATTGTAACATTTCAATGGACTAATAGCTTAGATCATCTAACCACAGGATGCGCCTTACTTAAGCATTGTTTTCTGCCATTGCACATGACCATTTGGTCTTTTGGCTTTATGAAAAGCCTGTACATCAGTACATCATTTTATATGATTAAACTAGTATATTACATTGTAGTTGACTGTACAATAACAATTAACACACAACAGCCATTACGCGTTTGTCGATAAATACATTTTTAAATGCAATGAAATTTTATATGTCTTTGTGTTTCCCCCTTCATTTGTATGAAAACTGGCAGAATATTTTTGTATGCGGTGGTTCGCAAAGGCTAGTCCCGTGTTATATGGTCTAAGACTAATAGGGAGTACTGGGTACTCGATGACAACTCATCCCATACTGCAGGCGTATATATTGCCTGGCATATTTGGTTCCATAGCTTCCTCTTTTCATTTACATCGTGATATTCTTTTAATGCCGTATTATAAATCGGCGATCTGTTTTCGACTTGAGATATTAAATTTTCGACTTCGAAGGCGTCCATCACTAGAAAACGTGCGGCGAGGACTGAGCCTGGCCGGCCCGCGCCGCCCCGCGCCGCCCCGTCTGCGTTACTTCATACAAACTGGTTTGTGTGATTCATGGCGGCGAGCCACGGACATGCCGCGCCGCCAGTGCCCGGCGGACAGCGGCGGCGCGGTCTTTTTGCCCTTCGTGTGCGTTGGTAGTATAGGATTCCTTTAGCGCTATCGTTCGCGGCGAAATTGACCGGCCCGGCCCGCCCCGTCGTCTGTTTTACGCCAAGAGACTATTTTTCATTAGGCAGGCGGTATAAAAACAGGAGAGAAAATTTATGATCCATATTATGCCTTAAATGGAAAGTTTAATGTCTTGAAAGGGTCACCAAAAAGCTATAAATGTCAAATTTTATGCACATGCATTACGTCGCGTCTGGGGGAATCTCATAATAAACTGTTTGATATTTATTACCAGTATAAAAAAGTACTACTCAATTTTCCAATAATTGCAAAAGAAAATGATAGCGTAAAGTCGTTATATTTTCTTCAAAAGAAATGTGACTTAAATCTAAGTTTGAATTAAGCAATCAAACTTTATTCCGTTCACCAAAGCACTGTATACTGTAGTTTGACTCGGCCGGATTTTAGAAATAAATGCCTACAGCCGCGCGGTACGTAAGCATGCGATAGGGCTGCCCACCTACAGCATTTTAATAATATGTGCCTACTTTGACTTTCTATTTAGTATTGCGATTGTAAATATGTACATACATACATTCATATAGTCACGCCTTTATCCCTGAAGGTGTAGGCAGAGGCATAGTATACGCCCACATTTTACCTTATAGTTTTACGTACGCATAATAGATAGTGAGCCTAATGCAGTTGATTTTTTCAATCCGCCCACAAGGCCTTCAATTTGTATTAAGGATTGTTGTTTTACTGACAACCGGCTTTCATTTCGAGTAAATATGTACCTTTTTTATTTAAACAAAAAAATACTTTGTGAGTAATAATATAATATCCCCGCAACGGCTGGCAGCGCGGGGTGGCGGCGCGGCGTGGCGGCGCAGCGCCCGTTATCTACTAACGATTGTGTGAGACGGGTGTAGAAATTTGAAAACGGCGCAGACAATAATAATCGGCTCAGCTCACCACATGTTTCGTCAGTGATAGAATCACGGAATTCTAGTCTTTATAATCATTGCGTTAAATTTTTGATTTACAAAATTAAAACTATTTTTCGATTTGAAAGTACTAGTCAGTCTCTAGTACACTAGTACTTTTCGTACATTGTCAAGTTGTGTTAAACTTTGGAAGTTCATATTTGTCTCTATGCGTGTAATAAAAATCAAAGGTAACAAAAATGCTGTAAATTTTTTTTATAAACAAATAAATAATCACGGGCATTTTCACACAACGCTATCTGATCCCAAAGTAAGCTAGGAATAACCTGCTTGTGTTATGGGTATCAGACCACGGATATTAATACTAATATACTTTTTAAATACATACATATTATACATAGAAACAACCAGACTCTTGAGACAAACATTTATGGGTCACACAAATATTTGTCTCGGGTGGGAATCGAACCCACGACCTCCAGCGCCGCAGGCGGTATCAATACCGACCGCGCCGCAGAGGCAGTCATACGGTGCTAAGTGTACTGTAACATCGGTCATCCACAAAGAAATGAATACTCTTGAAACATACCTAAATCATTGCTCTCAATTAAATAACTACGAACTGACAACGGAACTAAATATACTACCTACACGTACTAGAGTTCTGAACTAGTTTTTTTTTGGATATTGTATCGCACCGTTCACTGACTGAGCAAGCACAAGTCTAGTTTTAAACACAAACATACCTACTTCATGTAACAACCTAGTTCACTCGTGTCAATCACTTTGTTTAACTTTAGTCATCTAGTGGTATAGTACCAATTAGTACTTAAGTAAAATCAATTTATAGTCTTACCTTTCGGAGTTTCCAGGTAATCTAAAAAACGTTATATCTGGGTGCGTTATTGACGAATTCATGCAACCAAAACAAGCACAATAGACACTAGTTGTCATATTAAATATTGTTAGTAAATAAAACACGTGCGGTTACTATTTAAAAAACGACACACATTCCATTCGTCTACTCGGCACAATCGCGACTGCGGACGCTGCTTGCTTGCTGAAAGGCATGCCGAGAACGAGAATCGTAGGTATAGCTTGCGCTTCGTCCGTTTGTAGGGAGCTACAATACTGGTTAAACATATATTTATACTGTGACCAAAGTCAGTAACTTAATTACGTACGGCAACTTAATGCTATCTAATAAATATAATTTTTAGTGACCGACCGAAGTTTCGGTTTCGGTTTCGGTTTCGGCCAGTTTCGGCCAAAAAATCGAGTTTCGGCCGCAGTTTCGGTTTCGGCCAAAATGGGCCGAAACTTTCGGCCGGGCCGAAACTCACGTGTTCATGAATTTAGAGTGCCTGGCTCTGCTTGTCACGTGGTTGGGGTCAGCCCAACCAGTTAATATGTTACTAACCGAAGATTTATTCAATCAATAGTTATAATAATACAATTTATACGGAATCCTAAAAAGGTGATCTAGGATATTACATAACCCTACCCCTTTGTTGTCGGTTCCGTTGACTTCGTTGGTCGTCTGTCTGTTTTCAGCAGGCTGTAACTCATGCACCGTGATAGTAAGACAGTTAAAAAATTTACAGACGATGTATTTCTGTAGTCGTTAGAGCAACAAATAATAGAAATAGACAAATTAATAATATGAAAGCTGGCCTCCCGTACAACACACGTGACTTTTTGCCGCTTTTTTTTGTACGGTAGCAGTTCTCAATAGCATGACAGTACACACGTAAAAGAAAGAAACTCATCTTTAGGTGGAGATATTCTAAAACTAACACTTGAGGAGATTTATACAGTTGATTGATAGCACTTGGTGAAACTTACTGCACCTATTGAATAAATAACCGGCCAAGTGCAAGTCGAACTCTAGCACGGAGGGATTAAAGCGGGACAATACTAACGAGACTTGAGGCTTGGCCGTCAGTCTGGCTATTAGTCACGAGGTTGTAACTTGTATCGCTGGAACCGTGCCAGATGGAGGCCTAAAATTTTCATTGTACAGTAGTCCTACCGACTAAAAACCACGCGTGTCGTACCTAGCAGCCAACGGTTGGGAGCCCCGAGTATGTCCTCGGGATGATGCATACTGCGGCCGCGTCTTTGGGGGGTTGTTCAGTTGGTATATTGTTTCTTGAGGGGGACGTGCATGAATCTCTCACGTCACGCTATCGTCTAAGGCCTGCTTCTGTAAGGACGGTGAGCAACCCTGTCACTGTCCTCAGGCCCCCGGTCATGGAGGCTGATAGTATGGGGCGCCGTCGCAGATTATGAAACTCGGGTGGTAGAGTTCTCTCCCGCTTCCTCCCGGCCGTCTCTATCATGAGCATGACCTGCTCACAGGTAGAGGCCTATGGCCCCGCTTCAGCGCCTCCTTGCGCCATTGAAACAATGACGCAAGGGCCTTCGCTTCCAGGTCCTGTAGAGGGGTTCAGGCTAGAAGACATGCCGCTGAGATCGTGTGGTATCCCCTTATCACCCTGACAGTCGTCGCTTTCTGCGGGCTAGGCATTCTAGCCGCATTGCTGGTCATCAGGATCTACGCTCATACGGGAGCTTCGTATAGGGCCATGCTCCGCACGATCCCAAGGTACAGTGTCCTGCAGGGAGCGTTAGGACTCCTGATATTGGGCAACAACCGTGAGAGTGCGGCTGATGCCCCCCCCTTCCGCAGTTATGGGATCAAACTTCGGAAATGCTATCCGAAGTTCCACAGGCTATCGAGTATGAGCCCCAGAATCTTCGAGAGCTCAATGCCGATGCCGATGCTGACTGACGCCCCTATATGTAAGCTGGATCCCGCAGGTGGCTTTTAGGGCTGCGTCTCGGTGCGTTGCTCCTCGCGCTGTAATGAGGGTGTCGTCGTAACACGTTACGCCGACACCTCTGAGCAACGGACCACGCAGCACCCAATCGTAACCGATGTTCCAATGGAACACCAAACGACACATCTCGCCGATTCCCGCCCTAGCCAGCTCGGGTTAGTTATGGCCCTCTCGGAAAGATAGGCCCGGAAAATTCGACGGAGGTATGGAGGCATTCCATGGTAAATAAGCGCCTCCCAAACTCAGCTCCAGGCTCCAGGGCAAGGTGTTGAAAGCGTTAGCGATGTCGAAGAGACACTGCCACCCTGTTCTGTTGCCGCTATAACAAAAAATACCTACTAAAATCAGAAAAAGCAGCCACACAACAAACGTAATTTCTGTGCCCAGTTTTGTATCGGAACCCTCTGTGCGGGAATACGACTCGCACTTGGCTGTTTTTTTTTCATATGAACACGTGAGTTTCGGTTTCGGTTTCGGTTTCGGCCGAAACTGACCCTGGGGCCGAAAGTTCGGTTTCGGTTTCGGTTTCGGCTGGAAAACCAGTTTCGGTCGGACACTATAATTTTCTACTTGCAACAGTACGTAATACCGTAAATTTTGTTTAATGTTCAGGTATGTCGCTTATCGATTTTTTTTAAGAAAAGCTACAGAAGCTCAAAGGAAGCTAATTGGAGGCTGATTGTTGAGATAACTACTCGTAGTTAGAGAAGGGTAAGTAAACGAAAATTTACCAACCGATGAAATGCATTTTTCTCCTATTTTCGTGCTTCTAAATATCAGATCAATGACATTCCTCTAGTACAGCACACTTTAAAGAAGTATTTTAGAAAAACACAGGATATTATATTAATAAAACACCCATAAAATTGTATCCAATGTTCAGTTCTTGCGAAATTTCACCCATACAAAAAAATATACAGAACCACATTTTGAAGTCAGTAACAGATTGATCATTCTACTAACTCAGACTGTAAGAAATTCAATAAGATTTATGGTTTCGCTTTGCGCTTGACCGGTGCTCAATTTTCAACACTTTCATTCCTGAATAGATTCTTTTTGTCCTTTTTCCCACACTTTGTGCAACTTCACACTAAACTTATTTTTACTCTACTTTACTCTACATTACTTCCTAAAACGCTAGGGCTTTCTCCATTAAGACTACCCGAGCGCTTGTAGATCTACAAAAGCACTTTAAGTAATCGTGTGTAAACTTCAAGTTACATAATAGAATTTCCCACTGACTTTTAAAATGTAAACCAAAATCGTCCCGACTTCTTACAAGGAATAGAATAGCAAGCAGGGTGCTCGACCCAGCATCGCGGGTCGGGGGAGGCGAAGTTGCTCGTTTTATATGCAAATTTTCTACGTCCTTATGAATATGAAAATTTTCTATTAGAACGTGTCGTTGTCAGCAGTCCCTTAATGTGCTAGGATTTTTGCTGTTCAGCTGTTTACCACGAACATGTCAATTGAATTATATTATTTCGCTCACTACACAACATAAGCATTCACACAGTATATCTACAATACACTAAGCTGATTATAAATTGCGGATAGTTTTGACTATAGTTATAGGATAAGGGACCCATGGAAAATTTACAAACGGAAGTGTAGAAGTATTGATCGTTCAAACCGAATTTCAGCTAGTGTTTGCTATACTTGACCCCTTTCTGTCAAACTTGTCCGATGGAATATTTTTATGCCGATATTCGTGGTTGCTTTACTAATATAGCTATTAGTATAAAATATGATTATTGAGATCCCCTGCATACATACCATCGCTCATACCCAATACTTTACAGCTCGCAGAGACACAACGTGACGTCATCCAGCCATAATTTAAGTATAGAAAATGCAATTATAAAACGTAATTATAGAGCATGTCGTTGCATAAACTGTCAACCTAACAAATTTATACTTTAAACAGGCGTCCGTCGTAGGCTCGTAGGTTGTGAAGCAACGGAGGTAGATAGGGTGGTCTCGAGCAGTGCATACGGGCACGTAACTACTCCCTCAGGGCCTGCCTGCGACATACACTGAATATCTCTAAACTTAGTTACCACTTTCAAACTTGGAGGGACCGTGAATGTACCTAACAACTAACAAGGCCTTAAAAGAAATGTTTCACGTATTTTTGTCGAAACTCCAAAAGATATATCGCACATTGTACATATCAAGTTTGTAAACATCAAACGCGATTGTCAGAAAGTTCGATAAAGTCAAAGTTTTGGGAAATATATCGCGTGAAGCAGAAGTTTTTGTAAGGGACGGGATCTTCAGCTAATATTTATTTTTAACCCACTAGACTAGAGGGATCCCGCGGCTCCGCCTGAGTATAAATTGGTTATCGCGCAAGCGTGCTGGGACAAAGATGTTTATTTTCAGGATAAATATTTTTATAACTATGTCACTCTCCAGACCACGACAATACTCGTGTAAAAATAATATTTTTATACACCTACATTGTTGTTATGTTTTTACAAACAAACTTGCACATTCACAACCATAAATATTACTAGGTAGATCCGGGGCGCGGCTCCACCTGCTTTTAATTTTGTTATGCGCAAATCTCATGTTTTTGATAGTGGCACCATTGCGCAGAATTTCTTTTAATGCTTAAGTATGTAAAACGATACCTTACGAAGCCTGATGATAATTCTTATCCTGGTCTAATTGCATCTAAGATAAGATGCGCATATTTGGACAGTTACCTGCAAAGAAAAAAATGAGAATTAGAATAGAGTAAAAAGAAGTACGCCAAACAACTACCACTCATTACCTTAAACCAATTTTCTCCATCCAAAGATTGTCTGGTAGAAATCGATTTTAGTGATAAGGCCGCCCATTGCACCTTCCTCTTGTACGGAATCTATGTACTCTATATTTATTTACATGGTGTACAATAAAGTGTATAATAAATAAATAAATAGAGTCGTGAAGAAGTGTAGTGGTAAGAATTTATTATAATTACCAGCCGACGTCACCCGGTTTCACCCGCGTAGTTCCCGTTCCCGTGGGAATACGGGAATAAAATATAGCCTATGTTCACCGCAAAGAGTGTAGCTTTCCAGCAGTGAAAGAATTTTTCAAATCGGTCCAGTGGTTCCGGATCCTATTCGTTACAAACAAACAAACAAAAAAACAAATCATTCCTCTTTATAATATTATTATTAGTATAGATAAAGGTTAAATAATATGACAAAAAGAATTCTTATGAAAAAGTTTATCAAGTTCATCCCCATTTTACAGTTGAAAATGAACGAAAATTGTAAGTAGGTACCTACCTATTTTTAGGTGCATAAAGCAATAAAATCTGCTAATACACTACCGGCAAAACAATCGAAGCTGTACCTATGTATACTTAGTCATGAATTTTCAAACTTTCACTGCGTATAAAATAGTATAAATCATGCTTTATATACTTTTTTTTTTTTTTTTTTTTTTTTTTATTAACGTGAGGGAAAATCCTCGTAGGATGCTATGCCGGACTCTTACCGACTAAAAAACCTCATGTAACGCCCAACAGTCTATGGTTGAGAGCCCCGGGTAAGCCCTCAGGAAGGATGTCCCGTGACTCCCAACAGACCTACGGCCGCCAATGCGGCCTCGCCCAGGGGGTGGTTCGGGTGCAATCCCGCGTCTATGGGGGGTTTCGGGTGTGACCCCGCTTCTAAGGGGGGGCGTGCGTGAGTGCTCACGTCACGCTGCCGTCATGGGCCTGCTTCTGGAAGGACGGTGAGCGGCCCTCTCACCGTCCTCAGACCCCCGGTCATGGAGGCCGATAGTCCTCGGCGAAGACACGTCGGCGGCGCCCAGGGCGCCGACTGCGGAACTCGGGTGGGAGAGTTCTCTCCCGCACCCGGCCCGCCGCCTCCTTCGCGAGCATGACCTGCTCGCAGAAAGAGGCAGCGCAGTCCCACTTACTCCCGCTGGAGAGCATGGCCTCGAGCGAGAGAGTGTCCACGCCCAGACCCACTACGAGGACCTGTCGCTGTTGTGCCCACGCCGTGCACTCCACCAGCGTGTGGAGCGCCGTGTCATCGCTGCGGTCCTCGCAGTGCTGACACTCGGCCGTGGTTTCCCGGTGTTTTCGCCACAGATACCTACCGAAACTACCGTGCCCGGCAAGCATCTGTGTCAACCGGTAGGAGAGAGCACCGTGTCTTCTCTCCAGCCACTCGTCCATGACCGGTCTGACGGCCGCGATTGTGGCGAATCCCCCCTTTGGTTGCTCAAGTCGCACCTTCCATGTCTCCACGGTTTCCTGGTGGAGCAGGGTCCGCTGGGCCTCGATTTCTCGAGACGCAGGCCTTTGGCCCCGCTCCAGCGCCTCCTTGCGCCATCTGAACAGTGACGCAAGGGCTCTCGCTTCCAGGTCCCATGGAGGGGTCCCGGCTAGGAGACATGCCGCCTCACCGGAGATGGTGCGGTATCCTCTTATCACCCTGACGGCCATCACTCTCTGCGGGCTCAGCAGTCTAGCCTCATTGCTGGCCGTCAGGGTCTCCGCCCATACGGGAGCCCCGTACAGGGCCATGCTTCGCACGATCCCCAGGTACAGCCTCCTGTAGGGAGCATTGGGTCCCCTGATGTTGGGCATCAACCGCGCGAGTGCGGCTGATGCTCCCCTCAGTTTTGGGACCAAACTTCGGAAGTGATGTCCGAAGTTCCACCGGCCATCGAGTACGAGCCCCAGGTACTTCATCGAGGGCTCGATGCCGATGCTGACGCCTCCTACCTGTAGGCTGGATCCCGCAGGTGGCCCCATCCGAGGTATGTGGAAGCACAGAGCCTCGGATTTGTGAAGGGCGACCTCGAGACCCAGCCGCGGAATCCGACCCACGACCTGAGCAACCCCTGCCGTGGCCTTAAGTGCTGCGGCACGGTGCGTTGCTCCCCGCGCCGTAACGAGGGTTTCGTCGGCGTAACACGTTACGCCGACCCCTCTGAGCAACGGACCACGCAGCACCCAGTCGTAACCGATGTTCCACAGGAGCGGCCCTAAAACCGATCCCTGTGGAACACCGCACGACACATCTCGCCGACCCGGCCCTAGCCAGCTCGGGTAAGTTATGGCTCTCTCAGAGAGATAAGCCCCGACAATTCGACGGAGGTAGGGAGGCACTCCATGATAGATAAGCGCCTCCCTGACGCAGCTCCAGGGCAAGGTGTTGAATGCGTTGGCGATGTCGAGAGACACCGCCACCACCACCTCACCCTGTGAGACTGCTTCCTCCGTCAGGCCTCTAATGCGCATGATCCACGGTGCGTCCATGACGGAAGCCAAACTGGCTATCCGCCAGATCAGGCCCCACGCGTGTGAGGTGCCCGACGAGGCGTTGTGCAATAATGCGCTCGAAGAGCTTGCACACCTCGTCGAGCAACACGATCGGCCGGTACCCTGATGGGGAATTTGCCGGCCGCCCCGCCTTTCGAATCAAGACCAGTTTCCCTATGTTCCAGACCTTGGGAAACTGGCCTTTCTCGAGGCATGCGCTAAAGAGCCCAATTAGTCGAGGCCCAAGCTCTTCGAGAGCCAGGACCCACGCTCGGCCTGGAATGCCGTCGGGTCCAGGGGCGGTGTTTCTGCGGGCTTTAAGCCGCAGTACAGCCGCCCCTAACTCACCCTCGGTGACTACGGGCACGTCGTTCTCGCTGCCATGCTTTATATACTTTACAAAAAGACACAAAAAATAAATTATTATGTTTTGCTATTATGTATTGATTCTTTATAATAATGTTTACATTTAAAGTTTAACTGAATACATTATTATAGAGATTACAGAGATCACTTTCATTCTAGACATTAGTTTAAATTTTAAACTAATGTCTAGAATGAAAGTGAAACATACAATTGTATATTGTTTTCCATTAATTTGATTCAACGTAACCATTATACTATTGTTATAATAACATAACGGTTATGTTGAAGTAACACTAATGTGATTCATAATGATTATGCAGGTACTTCATTATGTATGTATAATGCGAATACATAATCATTTTATTTTAACCGGTATTTTATTTCTTCATTAGTAATGCTTCGTACCGTAAAATTGTTTATATTGTTACCTTCAAAACATAACACACATCACGCTTATATGCGCGAGGGGGTATGCAGAGGTGAACTACACATTTCGCCATAAATTTTGTGGTTCCCACGTAATTCGGAAATCTACACTAATATTATATAGAGGAAGAATTTGTATTTTATGTGTGTGTATGTTTGTAATGAATGAACTCAAAAACTACTGTGCCGATTGATACGAAAGGTTCGTTCATCAATTTTCTTTTACGTTCCTACGTTAATGTTTGAAATGATGTCATATTGCTGCTTGCCGGCCAGTGAAACCGTGTAGTTCCCGTTCCCGTGGGAATATGGGAATAAAATATAGCCTATGTTACTTGGGGATAGTGCAGCTCCCCAACAGTGAAAGCATTCAGTAGTTATTGAGTTTATTCACATTTATATCCCCTATCCCCATTTATATCTCATATTTCCCCTTTATAATATAAGCGTAGTTATATTAGTATAAAGTACTAGCTGTGACCTCCGACGCGTCGGCTAGTACTTTCGGCGAGTGATACCCCGTAGTTCCCGTTCCCGTGGGAATATGGGAATAAAATATAGCCTATGTTACTTGGGAAAAGTGTAGCTTCCCAACAGTGAAAGAATTCAGTAGTTTTTGTTTGAGTTTATTCCCATTTATATCCCCTATTTTCCCCTTTATAATATTAGGTGCTTACATATGAAATTGGCGTTTTGTACAGGAGGAACAAAAAGTCGAATATTTTTAAATATAATATATTTAATTAATCAAAGTATGAACCATTGTTTTCTATGCATTTTTGCCATCTCATAGGTAGTTCATTGATCCCTTTACTAAAAAAACCAGTCGGACGGGAATCAATAAAATCTGTGAAGGCGATTTGGACTGCCCCATCAGAGTTGAATTTTTTCCCTTGCAAGAAGTTGTCCAAATTTCGAAAAAAATGGTAATCTGTTGGAGCAAGATCCGGGGAGTACGGAGGATGTTTAAGACATTCCAATTGAAGCTCTTCTAATTTGGTAGCCGTCTGTTGTGCAGTGTGTGGTCTAGCGTTGTCGTGAAGCAGCAGTGGCGTGGAGCGATTGACCAGCCTAGGTTGTTTAGCCGCTAGCTTTTCCATCATGGTTTGCAATTGCTGACAATAGACATCAGCCGTAATAGTCTGGCCAGATTTGAGAAAACTGTAATGAACAATACCGGCACTAGTCCACCAAACGCTTACAAGTAACTTTTTTGGGGTTAATTTTCGCTTGGGGCAGGATTTGGCTGGCTGGCCAGGATCCAACCATTGCGCTGAGCGCTTTAGATTATCGTAAAGAATCCAGTTTTCGTCACAGGTAATGATTCGGTTTAAAATACCTTCATTATTGTGCCGGTTCAGTAATGTAACGCAGCAGTCGACGCGCTTTTGCCGGTTTGCTTCAGTAAATTCGTGAGGTACCCACCTTTCAAGCTTTTTAATCTTCCCAATTTGCTTCAAGTGAATTAAAACAGTTTTATCACTAACACCGCAGCCTGCAGCTAACTCGGACGTGGTTTGCGATGGATCCGCTTCCACAATAGCCTTCAATACTTCATTATCAACTTGAGTCTCAGGCCGTCCACGGGGCTCGTTCTGCAGGTCGACATTTCCTGAACGAAAACGTTGGAACCAAAAACGAACTGTGTTTTCTTTTGCAACATGACCGCCATCACATCATTCACCCTTCTAGTCGTTTCCGCAGCACTAGTGCCACTGCGGAACTCGTCCTCGTAAATAATGCGATATTTTAAGTTTTCCATTTTGTAAAATGAGTGACGCAAACAGAAAAAGAACAGAAGAAAAAAACAAATGAATGACGGTCATCGAAGGATAAATACATGAGTAAATAGCTGGGAAAATTTGAATTTGGAATTCCTTACCAAAGAGGAGAAAATCGTAATTAAAGTGGCCAGTACGAAAAACGCCAATTTGATGTGTAAGCACCTAATATTAGTGTAGTTATATTAGTATAAAGTACTAGCTGTGACCTCCGACTTTTTCCGTCACATAGAAAACTCCGACAAAAATAAACAGACTACTTGACCCCCTTTACCACCCCTTGTTAAGTTTGCGGGATTATTTTAATCCCTGAAAAGTGCCATATAAGGCTTTTAGTGTTTTAAATAACATTATTTGAATACTAAACCCTCATCTGTTGGGAGTCCTGGGACATCCTTCCGAGGGCTTACCCGGGACTTCCTACCATAGGCTGTTGGGCGTAACGTGAGGTTTTTTAGTCGGTAGGAAACCGGCATAGCATCCATGAGGACTTTCCCTTACGTTAAAAAAAAATACTATACCTCTTCTTATCGGCCTATGGAGTCCACTGCTGGACATGGATCTCTCCCAAATTACACCACAATACACAGTCTTGTGTCTTCCGCATCCAGTCACTCCCGGCCACCTTTTTCAGGTCGTATGACAAGGGTCCTACAATACGTTTACTAAAAACATTAACCCTAAGAATACTAAACTTCAAGAGGGCAAATCAATACCAGAAATTGGCCTTCCAAAACAAAATTTGATTCAAATACGAACCGTCTATCATTCGAGTTAACAAGTTTGCAGGAAATGAGACCATTTCAATTCTAACTTCGTTCGTTAGTTCCTGAGTTCATGACCTATGAGACCTATTAATTTATGCCTCGATAAGGAAATTAATCATTAATTTCTGACATTTTCCAATTTACATTACTTGATACTGATACTGATCACGCAGACCTGGTTAAGTAGACCCTTAAAAGTGACGGTTTCTGATGGTAGTGTAAACGTGTTTTGATTTTAAAGTTTCTAAATTGATGAATATTTCGAGAAGGCAGACAGTCATGTATTACCTAATTAAAGTTTAAAAAGATAGCATCTGAAGTTATTGCAGTCAAGCAGGACTTTTTTCTGACTTGGGGATTGATAAAATAATGTTGGACATTATGCAAAATCAAATCATCATCTTTCCGATGGGTTCGTCAGCCTGAGAAAGTCTGAAGGATGGTTTAATTTAACCTCTTTAGGATCGAATTAAACAACTATAATACTGCAAAGTGCGAAGTATTTTATGGGCCTACTATGTGACGTACAGATCTCAAATCATCATAGCTTCTTTATTCAAAGGAGCTACGACAAACGTGGTCACATTATTCAGACACTCAATCACAAATGCTTTCCATTCAAGAATTCAAGTGCCAGTCGTCTATTCTACTTTCCTCAACCCTTTAAAAAATTCAGAGCCGTTCCGCTTAATCTGCTTAGTACGTCTGAAGTTAGGAATTTGAGGAGATTTTGTATGGCTTTAGAGAAGCGTAGATATAGAAATACGATTGGTATTACTTATTCTAGCTATGCAGAGTCAAACTGAACCTTTATCGTACCAGGTTCGAATCCCGAATTCCACAAATATTTGCGAAAAAACACTATATCCTACTATATTATTATAATGTTTAAAATTAATGTTTTAACATTATATCCTAATATATACTATACGTCGTGGTGCGCGTGCGACCGGCATGTAGCCAAATGGTACCATCTTATTCATAACTAGCGGACGTCACGCAGTTTCACCCGCGTAGTTCCCGTTCTATGCCTATATTCACCGCAAAGAGTGTAGCTTCCCAACAGTGAAAGAATTTTTCAAATCGGTCCAGTAGTTGCGGAGCCTATTCGTTACAAACAAACAAACAAACAAAAAAAAACAAATCTTTCCTCTTTATAATATTAGTATAGGATGTTCCATGAAGCTAGTCGTATGTCTGTTGCTGCTGCAGAATTAAACTGTACTCCAAATAAAATGAAATCAAGGATTCCATTAATCTCTTTGATTATACTTTACATCGCGTGACAGAATTACCTTAAAGTAACCTCGCAAAACATTTCGCCGGTCGGTAATGCGGTTTGTTCATTGTTTGTCAAAATATAACCAAACCACGACTAATACATTTTCTCTACAATCATATAGCATGAAGAGTGATATTAAAACAAGAGCACAGATCATTAAACAAATTCCTATTGTTAGTTATACAATACAATGTCAATATTTAATAAATTGGATATGCAAATATGAATATAGTAAATGGTATAGTACAAAACATAATACACTGGTGTTTGAAATAGGTTACTTGAATTCAAACAAAAGTCTGCAAAAGACGTGAGGGTAGTTGAACAAATGACCCTTGCAAGCGACGTTAACAGTTCGGTCTGCGATCTAGATAAATAATCTGAAGCTGGCGAAAAAACGGTTGCAGTGAGGCTGTTATACCGAGGTGGGTACAGATGGCGTCGCAGTCACGACCTTCCACTTAAACCAACAATTTCTGAAAACAGGCACACTGCCAACAAATGCGGAATACATTTTAATGTTCCAAACTAAGTATTCTACACTCAGCGACGATCTAAAGCATTATTGCTACTACGAAATTATCGAGCGGGGGCGTTAAGAAAACATTAAAAAAAGAATTATCAAATTCTCTAGACACGTATGAAAGAACTTTAGCAATAAAATGAGAAAAAGGCGCTTTCCGGGCCATAGCTTTTACCGAGTTAAAGTTACTCAAAGTGGCGCACTTCTGTAGAGGCTTACTGGCGCTGGTCAATAAACTTGCTCGGGGAACGCCTCTTCATAACAATAAAGCGAAACTTCTTCAACAGTTTATCTCATCAAAACATTACAAAAAGACTTTTAATATTAACGTTCAAAAGTTGAAAGGTGGTTTAGCGGATAAGCGGGCGATTAATGTTCGCGTTTAGGATTTCTCGGCGTGAAATCTTGCGAAAGTCGTGAGTCTGCCAAGAATTTAATCGACAGGGAACTCGTAGGCAGGCAATATGCATTCGTCCCGGAAACTGTCGGCTCGACCCGCTCATTAATTGGTATTTCAACATATCTACTGCAGTAATCTCGGAGACAACGAAGAGATGTTTGATTAAAACAATGCTGTATATATACTATTATTATACTTGTCTATCTACCCAAGTATCTTTTTGTTTAAGGGGCTAGTCCGCAAAAAATGCACTTAGGATTTTGGAAATATTCAAGAACTCACTTCATTAAATGACACTAAAATGGAACCTTTAATTCTTAATAGATGAAACTTCAATAACACCGTGCGCTTTTTACAAAATAATTATTTACATGAGAAAAAAACCTCTCAAAGTTATTAAAAATCGTCGAAATAGCAGAAATAATCAAATTGACAAAGGTAAATTTTGATGATTTTCAGAGGTTTTTTCGTAAGTAAATATTATTTTGTAAAAAGCGCACGGTGATTGTAGTCTCATCTATTAAGAATTTAAGGTTCCATTTTAATGTCATTTAATGAAGTTCTTGAATATTTCCAAAATCCTAAATGTCTTATTTTGCGGACGCGCCCCTTAAATAGGTTTTATTATAAAGTGAAAATAGACAACTTGGCCCAGAGTCCCAGACGGGACTTGAACCCGCAACCTTTGCCTAATCCAGGGCAATGCTCTAACCAATTGAGCTACGGGAGCCGTACTGATACAAGTTGAAATTCTTCACCTTATTGTAACCGCCATTAAGAGTATGGCACAGAGCCATCTATCGAGCTACTTAGCAACTCTGACATCAATGAACGATATTGCAATCATTTTTATACATTGATTTGATGTCTCCGACTCAATCTATAGATTTTTAATATTTAAAGCAATTAGTATGCTAACTTTTTCATAATATTTTATTATAAAGTGAAAAAAGACAACTTGGCCCAGAAGGGAATTGAACCCGCAACCTTTGCCTAATCCAGGGCAATGCTCTAACCAATTGAGCTACGGGAGCCGTACTGATACAAGGTGAAATTCTTCACCTTAGGGTCCGTTCACACAGACCGGCTCGGAGAGGAGAGCAGATTCTTATCACGTTGAAAACAGAGTTTTTAGTATTTGAAGTAAGGTTTATTTTTGCATGTGGACTGCTTTTGTCATTAAGAATGCTTGAACGCGCTTGGTGTGAAATAATAAGAGGAGCTGACCGGCTCCGATCGCGTACTTTTTCTCGTTCGCTCAGCCGTTTGGCTCCGAATTCATGCTCTTTCTTGCTCGCGCAGCCGATCGGCTCCGATTGCATGCTCTATCGCTCGCGCAGCCGATCGGCTCCGATTGCGTGCTCTTTCCCGCTCGCGCAGCCGATCGGCTCCGATTGCGTGCTCTTTCCCGCTCGCGCAGCCGATCGGCTCCGATTGCGTGCGCGCTGCTCCACGCCGACCGCCATTTTGATAGCACAATTTAAACAGAACAGTTGTTTGCACTTATACGAAAACATGACTGATGAAAAATTAATATATTTCTTCATCGGAGCTATCTAAAACCATGTTCCGAAAAGCACCCGTTAACACCGAAAACAAAACTTGGAATACTGGTACTGCCTTTGTAGTGAATCGATGCACTCGATGAATCCGACAGGCTGCGAGCGCATCCGACCGGCTCCGAGCGCATCCGCTTTCAGCCGGTCTGTGTGAAATAGTTGGCGGCTCCTCTCCGACCAACTCCGAGCGTATCCGATCCGGTCTGTGTGAAAAGAAAAGTGCGCGCCGATGCTCTCCGAGCCGGTCTGTGTGAACGGACCCTTATTGTAACCGCCATTTAAGAGTATGGCTTCACTTTATAATAAAATATTATGAAAAAGTTAGCATACTAATTGCTTTAAATATTAAAAACCTTAAATAGGTTTCTGATAAGTAGGTACTTACTGAAATTTTTGTTTTGTTTTTTAGAGTTTTTAGAGAACTTTGCAGTAGACTTAGTGCTTAGCGACGATTTCTTCAATTGCCTCCAGTACGAATATCGTAAAATGTGTCGACAACACATTATTACAGATATAACTTCAGTTTGAAAAACATACAGGTTTGAATTATAGACGTGTACTAAGCCACATAAAATAATATAATAAAATGCTTGAAGTACTCTCACCGAGGCCTAAATAATGTGCGTATAAATAAAACTGGTACATTTCGACCTTCTGTGTTCCAGGATATCAGTTTTACGACGGTTCGTAAACGTCTGCGAGATGGAGAATAAAAATTTTGCGACTAGCTTTCTTGTAAAAACCCTCGGTGTCGCAAAACAATGTAAAATCCAATTTCCTAGGATCTCTGGAGCTTTAGTAGCGTAATGGTCGACTCCTTTACGACCATCGACCGTGAATGCTGTATAACATTTTTAGTTTCCTTTTGGTACTTATTAGAACCCTGAATTCGTTCACGATGCTGTTATATGACTACTCATTACAAAACGGGTAGATATTGAATCAGTAAATTCTCCCTCTGATCTCAGTGTTTTGTAAACGATCAAGCAACATTTACAATGGTCGGTTATGGATGGGTAACCACCACGTGACCACTTTGTGACATTTATTTACGATCGTTTCCGTGCTGACAACCGGGAACAACTGCTTAAAGTGCTAGTCCAAGCTTTTGGAAAGGCACGTTAAGCAGTTGGTCCCGGTTGTAAGTGAAATAGCAGTCGTTAAGCCAAGTTGAAGGCATTATGGGCGGCTTGAAAATTTTCAACTGTGGGTAGTCACAACTCGCGCCCGGGTCGGCAGCGCGTGTGTAGCGCCTCTGGTGTTGCAAAACGTTCATAGGTTACGGATAACCAACCTTTTGGTGGGCCGTAAGCTTGTCTGCCACCACAGTTATGATAAAATTTTCTCTCTCTCTCTTGGAACTTCCTCCCTCACCATCATCCTATCCCTGGTTTATCGGAAGCCCTTCTGTCTATCCCTGGTTTGTCGGAAGCCCTTCTGACCCGTTTCTAATTTATACTATCCAGTATTCAGAAAAATGAAAGCCAACAACGTGCATACCTATGTATAGTATTTCCAAGTTTTAATTAAGTAGTGCATTACTTCGGGTGCCGAATAAATAAATTCCTATGTCTTGTTTGTCGAAACAATGAGTGATTTGTCTTGTAAATGGACGTCGGGGCATCTTAACAAAAACAGCTCGGGTTTCTTACGCGCGTTCCCTCATTTTGACCAAAGCTTGTATACTATGCTGACTGCCTCTGTGGCGCAGCCGGTAGTGATACCGCCTGCGGCACTGGTGGTCGTGGGTTCGATTCCCACCGGAGACAAATATTTGTGTGACCCATAAATATTTGTCTCAAGAGTCTGGGTGTTTCTATGTATAATATGTATATTTCAAAGTATATAAGTATTAATATCCGTGGTCTGATACCCATAACACAAGCAGGTTATTCCTAGCTTACTTTGGGATCAGATAGCGTTGTGTGAAATGTCCGTGAATATTTTTTTTTTATCCATAGCATTGTGAAAATTTCAATTCGACTTAAAAAAAAAAAAACTAGTTTGTAAGCTCTGTGCTTTATCAAATTAACGATTCTCAACACATTTCTTTGTTAGGAAATTTTTGTCTGTCTGTTTGTCTGAACTGTGCAATTAGTAGTTCTAGAAGGTAGAATAGAAACGGATAGAAGATAATATATGACCAGAATTAAAATCATCGAGGTTGGATTGTACTGTACATGTGATGCTTAGACCATTTAGCTACTATGGTATATCTAAACTATAATGTGATAGATTTTGTAGTTTATTACAATATCGGCAGCCATGTATAACTTTGCATGCGGATAAAATACATTCCAACAACACATTTTCGCGATAAAGAAACGTCATGAGAAAGGAACGGTAAGCGTCTTCAAGTTCTTCAAGTCTACTTTACTCTAAAATAAAATGCATTCCAACAACACATTTTCGCGATAAACAAATGTTATGAGAAGGGAACAGTAAGCGTCTTCAACTTCTTCAAGTCTACTTTACTCTAAAAAATTTTTCAATAAAAAATACAACCGACTTCCAAGAAATCCTGAAAAATAAAATTTACTTAGCACAAAGTAATTAGTTGATTTTTTAGATTTTATTCAATATCATATTGAAGTCGGCGCCAAGTAAATTCATAGGTTTAGGGAGGTATTATTCATTGCACCAACTTCAATATTATATTGAATAAAATCTGATAAATCAACTACATATTACTTTGTGCTAAGTAAATTTTATTTTTCAGGATTTCTTGGAAGTCGGTTGTATTTTTTATTGAAAAATTTTTTTTCATTATTTTAAGTGACGGGTGAACCGAAAAATATATCTATCTAGGTGAAAGTTCTCATCAATACAAATTATTCAAGCCCCGACACAAGGTAGCTGCTGTAAATCGTTAAGGAATTCCCTCGAATCTCTTTTGGTTCCATCATCAGATCGACTCCAGACCTTTATTAATGGTAGTACATTAAAGCACTGAATTAAAAAGTTAACAAACGCACTAGTTGTGCCTATAATTTTCGGTGGTTGCCCTCGATTTCTCCAGGATCCCATCATCAGATCCTAGCCTGGTTATAATGGGACCACCTCAGAAGTAACCCCTATTCAAATTTTTTTTTTTTTTTAAATCCCTTTTTTCCTCCTCCTTTTTTTGAAGTCGGTTAAAAAGAAAATACATTCCAACAACACATTTTCGCGATAAACAAATGTTATGAGAAGGGAACAGTAAGCGTCTTCAAATTCTTCAAGTCTACTTTACTCTAAAAGAAAATACATTCCAACAACACATTTTTGCGATAAACAAGCGAAGAACTGTGAGCGTCTTCAACTTCTTCAAGTCTACTTTACTCTAAAAGAAAATACATTCCAACAACACATTTTTTGCGATAAACAAACGAAGAACTGTGAGTGTCTTCAACTTCTTCAAGTCTACTTTACTCTATAAGAAAATAACCACACTATTTTTATGCGCTTTATGCACACAAAACTGAAAGTACGCCGCACACGCCGTAACGGGAGATAAAGATTATAAAACAATGAATGCTTACGGAAATGGAAATTAGAAATGCAGAGTTGTGTTTGTTTTCATTAGCTATGTGATAAACGAATCAAGACAGATCACGGTGGGGGGCTAATGTTTTATGGAGGAATTCTCAGATTCCTGCCTGTACCTAAGATGGATGACGTGGTCTGAAAGTCAATGAACAGGGTGCCGGTTTTCTATTCTATCGTACGATTCGAATGCGTGGACGTAAGTTTACTGTTGAAATGTCTTTATCTTTTGCCGTTTCCAGTTATAATACATGATATGAAATTCACCAGTTAAGTAGATACCTAATTTTCGTATACGCATTGAATTCGAAATAGACGAGAATCGCCGCCGCCCGCACATAATTTGAATTGTTCGTAAACAAAAACGAGCATCATATGCCCTGCCTACATCTGAATCTTGATAAGATTCTACTAATATTAAATACATGCAGTTTGTTTAGATGTTTGCAACTCAATCATACTCTTAGCCTACAACAATGTTGACTAAAATTGAGAGTACCAGATAGCTGACACCCTTGATTAACACATAGGAGTAGGGGTCCAGCTTCTGGTGGGCAACAGTCTTCTCCAAACTGACCTAATTTGGAAGACCAATCAGTGAATCCCACATGTGTTAATATGAATCGTGAATAAAGAAAAAGATAAGACTTCATCCCGGGAACTATTCACTGTGAGAAACCCTTCGGGAAACCTCCACCATGCGTGTGAAAAGATAAATAAACATAAAACCATTTATGATAATCATATCTAAAAATCTTTCATGATATCAATATCTTTCGAGAGAGGACGAGTGTACATCACCTAAAAGGAACGAAGCGAGACATCCCTTAGATAACATCCGCCGCTATGACCGATCACTAGCTGTAAAAACATCTATCACTTCTATCACCGTAAATCAACGGACCACCGCCGAACGACCGAGTCTCGAGTTACTTAGGGGCCGTTTCCACAAGCGAGAAAATCACGGCGGTATTATCGTCGTAGATGTTTTTCTAATTTTTCCACAAACTTTCTCGTCGTGATAAAATGGCCGTGTCCAGACGAAGGTCACAGTGTATAGAAAAATCGGCTAAGTGCGATTCTGATTCGGGCACGAAGTGTTCTGTACCAAAAAACAACAAAAACATACGATGGTTGTATGGAAGCCCCACAAAAACATAATTTTTTGTATGTTATTGGCATTTTTTGCTATAGCAGCAACAGGGATACGTCATCTGTGAAAATTTTAACTGTATACATATAATATTATCAAGGTTTATGAGATACGGGGTGTAGTGGGGCCCTACCAACACCATCGGGCCCAAGTCAACCTCACGTGCAAGCTCGTGCACCTGCTGAACAACGGACGAGGCTCTGACGGCGGCGGTCCATTTCAACACGGCGATGGGCTCACCACCTGTCACGTGGGACCAAATTGTACACGGTGAAATGTGGGCCGGTATAGGCCTCTGCCTACCCCTTCGGGGATAAAGGCGTGAGTATTAGGGAATGCAATCCCGCAACAGAATTGTAATCCCGGTATTTGCGGGACTGAGAGATCTCAGTCCCGCGGGATCCCGGTATTTGCGGGATCCCGCATATTTCTGAAAGTCATTGAGAAAAGAATAGAAGTCTGTATCATACATCCATCTAGAACTGAAAAATAGTCACCCCTTAATCCCCGAAGGGGTAGGCAGAGGCATATTATATGCCCACATTTCACCTTTTAAGATTTCGTACCACGTAATATGTGATGAGCCGTATTGCAGTCTTGAAATGGCCAGGTGCAGGTTGCGACTGCTTGCTGTTGAAATTTTTCAAGCCGGGCCTTCAACTTGTCTTAACTGCCATTTTACCGGCAAACGGGACCAACGGCTTAACGTGCCTTCCGAAGCACGGCAACGCTCAAATAAATGTCACAAAGTGGTCACCCATCTAAGGACCGGCCATAGTAAATGTAACTTACTGCAGTGATCTTTTACAAAGCACTGAGTTTGCAGGGTCACAAGGAAAAATAAATTATTTAATATAACTTATGTATTGAGATTATTAAACGGATATACATCTAAGTAATAAAATACCTACTGCAAACTATTAGAAGCGCATAAAACATAGCATGTCAAAATTCTTGTCTGCCAAATGACTCCTAACTTAACATGTCAGATAGCCAGCAAGCAATGTACGAGATAATTGAATACTTTTCTAACTGTTTATGGTACAAGAAAAGTCAAATCTCCCTGATTCAATCGGTAAAAACAAATTGTAAGTACGTTATTAGGTTATTTTACGTCACAATTACAAAAAACTTTCTCAAACCGAATCAGTTTGCGCGCTTTCGCTGACAGAACAATACATGGTGTTTACCTTTGCACAGTCCCGCTAATCCCGCGGGATCCCGCACGATTTACGTGCGGGACTGGTGCCGCAAAAATACTGCGGGATCCCGGTATTTCGGGATCCCGGTATCCCGGTATTGCATTCCCTAGTGAGTATATGTATGTATGTATGTATGAGATACGGTCTGGGTACTAGTACAGTAATAGGATCCCGTTTTTGTCCTTTGGGCACACAACCCTAAAATGCAATTCGTTGATAATATCGCTGCGATTTTCTAGCTAGTGGAGAAGGTTCTTACTACCTTTATACAAACCTACAATGACGTAAGGCACTCAAAGAGTTACAATAGAGTTATTTCACAACATCCATATGTATATAATCGTTTTGTTGGTGGATAACCGCAACTTTCTCGCGGTGTTTTCCGCATACTTTGTTATGTACATAAATTTTCTACTTTGAAAAGTTTCTTTGGATATTTTAAATATATTTTTCAGAACAGTATTTACATGTGTAATGGGTATAGTAATTTGTGTAGCGGCATTTGAGAAAAGCGACAGTATTAGAAAAGCTCGGACCCCCCATAATCAATCTTTTAAATTCACGGCACTACGCTTTAAACTTTCAATAAATACCATTTTCACATTGTTTTCTTTGTCTACTCCCACCTGTTCTGTTGACTAGTTCTGTTGGCAGAACTACTAGTAATTTTTTTCCCATTAGTTCTGTGACTTATAAGACTATGCTTTTAACGTGTGGAAATTCCGTCATGAATACTATGCCGGACTCTTACCGACTAAAAACCACACGTACCCTACCAACTGCTTACGGTTTGGAGTCCGGGTAAGCCCTCGGAAGGATAGGTACCATTTTCACCTCTGGACAAATTTTAACCAAATAAGTACCTAAGTTCGACTGTCTCTGTGGCGTAGTCGGTAGTGATACCACCTGCGGCGCTGGAGGTCCTGGGTTCGGACCAAATATTTGTATAATCCACAAAATAATGTTTGTTTCGGAGTTTGAGTGTTTTCTATCTATAATGTGTATGTATTTAGAAATATATAAGTATGTATATCAGTCGTCTAGATCCCATAGCACAAGCTTATATTAGCTTAATTTGGGCTAGATGATGTTGTGTGAATGTCCACAAATATTATTATATTATGGGATATTTTTAAATGCACATCTATATAATTTTTCTGCACACAAGGTAACTCCACTAATTAACTAAATGCATACCAGAAATCTGAATGCTGTGCAAAAAAAACCAATTGATTAACTAAACATGTACTACTTAAAAAAGTAAAATTTTCCGCAAAACAAGATGACCTTTTTTTATCGAATTCACTTCAAAAATGTGGTTCGTACACCGGATATATGATTTACTAAACAAAAATACGAATTGCTTATCAAAAATACTAACTTGCACTCTAAATTTTACAATCTTATAACGGAATAGGTTAGGTTAGGTTAGTTATTTATTTTTTTTGATTATTAAAATTTAATTTTGTAATGATGACTGATTAAATTGGGTTTTTAATTAGAATAAAAGATGTTCATAAAAGTAAATTAGACGATGGTTTTCCTTAAAAAAGTTTTAATAAGTTTGTTGAGCTAAGGAATTTTTAGATATACAATTTTGATAATAGTGATCTGTTCAGTAAAATAGTTCTGCAAATACCGTTAAACAGTATATTGAATTTGATTTATTTAGTGTGCATAATTAGTGTGCAAGTCAGTATTTTTGGTTTAACTTTGTGATATTTTGTTCGGAAAAAGGGAATAATCAGATATCGATTTAAATACATGCCTTATATTATTATTAAGTAAGTATGTATAAACCAAGATTGGCTTGAGTAAATACAAAATTGGGACCAGTACTCCTACACCTAGCTCATTACAATTTTTCACTCCTGAGTAAGTCCTTAATAATATTATAAATGTGAAAGTTTGTGAATAAAGAAGCATGAAAGAGTGTAGATGTATGTTCCTCCTTCACACTCTAACTTATTCTCAGACAGTAACAGATGGGAACTTATCCCATGAGATGGGTAAGAGAGAACAGAATTCCTCGTGGGCGGATCCGCTGCTGCTATCCAGTAGTAAGCCTGCCATAACCTAATATGGTCTTTGTCATAATGTCAACATAAATTTAGGTAACGGCCCTATAGTTCATGTACACGAAGACATAAAAGATAGATCATCTATTACTACCTACTGTTCATATATAAGGCGTACAACAGACTATTTTTCACGTAGTCTGTGACAGATTTGTGGTACTCGATATTGATATCTGTTACAATGGATATTCTAGCATTGTTTTTCGAGTTTTCAAACATGGTTGATTCTTTTCGAGTAAAATATAAAGTCATCTTAACTCGCGATTGGCAACAAGATCTAAACCACTAAAGCGATTTGAAAAATTCTTTCACTGTTGGGAAGTTTCTCTACCCGTGGCATTGGCAAAATTTTATTCCCATATTCCCACGGTAACGGGAAATGCGAGGGTGAAACTGCGTGACGTCCGCTAGTAGGTACTGACTGAATAATAACGCCCTAAGAGAAATCTAACAAAATAACCCACAGACGATTAAGAAGCTTATTGAAACCTCATTTGGTACCCATACCATAAACTGTTTTAATTGCAATTAACCGCGGCGGCTTCTAACGTCAAAATGTCATCAAACTGTCAAAATCCAGTAAATCGAGTCAAGGTTAGAAACTGTACAATTTGCTGATGAAAAAGAAAACTTCCGTAAAGAAGTAGGTGCCTATCTAACATTCATATAGTTGCTACCTATTTCTACCTTAGATCAAGAAATTTCTACCACAACATGTTACTGCACTTCAAAGAACAAATTGATAATTTCAAATGTAAGTATAACTCGATAGCGTAATGTACGATATTATTCAAAGATAAACAGCTGATAAATGAGTACAAAATTAGCGAACATTACATGTAACAAGATAATATATTGAAAACCGAACTTACACATATCTTTATCGTGATCTAGGTAGTTTGTATAATCACGGGAGGGAAATTAATTCATCGCACGGAGGCAGCCGCTCTCACGATAAGTTTGAGACGGGCCCCGAGGTGAACACCAACTATCCTAACGAGATCGGGATTTCTCAGAACGTTACATCCAATGGACGAATGGATACTATTGGGAATTTTGCCACATCACTTATGGTTCGTAAATGGCGAAATTTTTGAAGAATTTGTAAAGAAAATATTGATAGAGCTTTCAAATGTAAAAATAAACAGTAAGGATGTTTTTATGATGGCTGAGAGAAGAAACGATTCTTGCTTAAGAGAGGATACTCACATTTACCTAAACATTATGCAAAATTTATTTGGATTCTTGATTCAAGAGAAACCAATGGGCCAACTCTGGAAGTTCCGTAGTGAACATTAATAAAGAGGAAAGATTTGATTGATTGTTTATTGTTTGTTAGCATCAAATAGGCTCCGAAACTACTGGACCGATTTGAAAAATTCTCCGTTCACCGTTGGAAAGCTACACTCTTCCCAGAAAACATAGGTTATATTTTATTACCGTATTCTCATGGGAACGGGAGCTACGCGGATGAAACCGCGTGACGTCCTCGGGTATTCAGTACATATTTGGAGTTGCGCTCTTACACCCATTGTGGGTTAATGCATATTTTAAAGACCTATGCTAGGTACGTAGTTGAAGGAATAAGTTGCAAAAATTTTCGTCAGTGAATCTTTTTAATTTTAAAATTATAATATTACTTACTTACATATTTATATGATACATAATTATAGCTGAGTTCCTCCTCTGCCGGAAACAACAATATCCTACTCAATATTCTCCCATTTCAAGTTGTTTTATCTTCACACTTCACTTCGTCATCACTATTGTCAAAATGGAGGCTATGCAAAGCAGTATTGTAGTCCTGGCCGAATCCCTCAACAAGAGAATGGATGCATTCGAAACACAGGCCTTGAAGTCACCAACTACATCAGTAAGTCTTCCAGGGTTGAACAGTGAATTCTCCAGTTTTCGAGTATTTGTTACTCAATCCCTGAGGCTGTTGCAACAGCAGATGGAGGCATTGACACATTTACTTGATAATGTGGAGATGCAGCGGCGCAGGAAGATATTGCTCCTTCACGGGGTTGATGAGAAGAAAGATGAAGATCCTGTTAGCACAGTTGTAGATACCATCAAAAAGCATCTGAATATGCAGGACTTTAACACCAGTAGCATTAGCCGTTGTCAACGATTGGGCCGTGCAACCTCAAGCAAGAAGCCTCGGCCACTCCTCTTCAAGCTTCATGACTCGTCGGTGCGAGAAAAGGTATGGTTTACAAAATCCAAATTGAAGGGCTCTGGTATCACAATGACCGAGTTCTTGACCAAAACAAGGCATGATGTTTTCATGACTGCACGTGAAAAATTCGGAGTTGCAAAGTGCTGGACAAGGGACGGTGTCATCTATGTGTTGGGGGCTAACGACGTTCGACACAGGATAGTGTCCTTTGCTGATCTTAACAAAATCGGCGAAGTTCCTGCAACGGCCACGACTGCAAGGGTGCCTGTAGCTAAGTCCAAACGTGCGGTGACGGCAAGGAAGTGAAGTTGACCTCATTCTAACTTTCTGTGGCCCAGGTGGTTAGATAAGTCTTATATTTTCATCACTATAATCTGTATCTCTCAGTAATTCTTCAGCTAGTAGTTTTTTAATGATAATTCTGTTTATATAACTCCTTTTCTTTACTCATGTAAACAAATTCATTCTACTTGAATATTACTTTCGCTTTTAGGTACATAATTTTTATCAAAACTCACAAAACTGGTAGTAATACTTGTTATTTGTAAAATAAGCTAAATCAAGGTAATACAAGATAACATTGGCTGACAGCTGACAGTTGACACTAGTGACAGACTGTGGGTAGACGCGTTTCATTTTTTTTTTTTTTTTTTTTTTTTAATTCCTGTTTATTTTGGCACTTTTCGTTGGTCTTTTGAGCCACTTACATGTGATTTTTTCACAGGTGTTTCTTAATATTGTAAATTTTAATACTGCACTTTGAATAGTATAGCAGGGTCAGCCACAGGGTGTTTATTAGTTTCTTGTGATTCGCCTGGGCCGCTATAATAGATTTATAAGTTTATTAAATTATTTAAGAACATTTATTAGTAAATTGGCACCGGCAGATGAGGATTTTGTGTATTTGTGAATATTCATATATATTTATTTATATTCTTATTTTTATTTTTTACTACATATTTGGTTATTTATTATAGCTTATACCTATATATATATATATATACATAGTAATATATTAATTATCTTATTTTTATGTCTTCGTCCGACAGTTCGCAGAATGTACCTTCACTTGCAGGGTTCCTGTCGTCTCAGTTCTCGGATGTTATTAGGAATTTCAATGTGATTCATATAAATGCTCAAAGTATTCCGGCTCATATAACAGAAATGCTGGCGTCTTTTGACTGCACAAATATACACGCTATACTTGTCTCAGAAACATGGTTAAAACCATCTATGTCTTCCACTCCTTATTTTTTGCCAGGATTCAACCTCATCCGTAACGATCGCGGCCCGGATGGTTATGGTGGTGTGGCTATTTACTTACGGTCTCACTTTTCTTATACTGTTGTAAGTTCTTCACCGCAGCCGCCTCTACCGTATTCTGGGGAGCATCTTTTCCTTGAGGTTGAACTCTTCCACAGCAAAATTCTCCTCGGTGTCTACTACGGGCCTTCTTCCAATGTAAATTACTTTTCTTCACTGGAAACCCTTCTAGAAAACTTTGCTTCTATGTGCAGTCACACAATAATCTTGGGTGATTTCAACACCTGTCTGCTGAAAAACGACACCCGCTCCTCTACTTTTCAATCTATTATTCAATCCTGTAACCTTTCAATTCTCCCCTCTATTGCTACCCATTATTTTCCAAACAAACCTCCTTCGCTACTTGATTTGAAAATTGTGTCCTCACCAAGTAGAGTGGCTAAGCACGGTCAGCGCTCGGCAGGCGAGTTTTCTTACCATGACTTACTTTTTCTATCTTATCGCCTTCGTCTGCCTAAACCTAAACCCCAATTTCTAGCGCTGCGCAACTTTAGTGGTATAAGTGTCGAGGAATTGCGTAGGGACGCCGTGGCCATTGATTGGGATCCGCTTTTTAATTCAAATTGCGTTGATGCCAAAGTTGAAATGCTCACTTCCAATTTGATAGCCCTATACGATGTACATGCTCCAGTTCGCAAAATTAAAATGAAACACCTACCATCCCCTTGGCTCACGAGTGAGATCAAAGCACTCATATCTCGAAAAGCTGCAGCCAAATCGAAATATAAACATCGACCAACAGACACAAATTGGGAAAAATATACCCTTATTAGAAATTACTGCAACAAGGTGGTAAGGAATGCTCAACGCCAACATATTCACAGCTCTGTTGAAAACGGAGATCCAGCAAAAGTCTGGAAATTTCTACGATCTTTGGGAGTGGGAAAATCTAATCAAGACTCAATGCCTAAAACTTTAAATCTGAATTCACTCAATCAGCATTTCTCTGCTTCGTCAAATATGAATAGAATGACAAAAGAAACGACACTTAATCATCTTTCATCAATATCCCCTCCCAACTGTTCTCCTTTCTTTTTTAGTCAATTATCTGCTTGTGATGTTAAGAGAAGTATAATGTCCATCAGCTCCAACGCTGTAGGTACTGATTGTCTAGGCCGCAATATGATTGTTCCTATTATTGACGAAATACTTCCAGTTATCTCTCACATTTTAAATTTCTCAATAATAAATAGCATATTTCCCGCGGCTTGGAAAAGCGCCCAGATTATTCCCATAGCTAAAAAGAAAAACCCTTCCTCCTTTTCTGATTACCGTCCTATTTCTATTCTCCCTTTCCTTTCTAAAGTCATCGAACGTCTCCTTTCCGATCAACTTTTAAGATACCTATCTCAAAACCAACTACTCAACCCATTTCAATCTGGTTTCCGTACTGGTCACAGCACAACCACAACTTTAACTCATATTGCGGATGACATGAGAAGTGCTATGCAAGATGGCAACCTGACAGTACTGGCACTGCTTGACTTTAGTAATGCCTTTAATACGGTGGACTTTGACATTTTACTCGGTATATTGGCCTCCCTTAACATATCTCCAACAGTGATTGATTGGTTTCATAGTTACCTATATGGCCGCCGGCAACGTATTGTAATTGACGATACCTCCTCGTCTTGGTGCGATACATCTGCTGGTGTGCCTCAGGGAGGCGTTTTATCTCCATTACTCTTCGCTGTTTTTATAAACTCAATTTCAAACAACTTATCTTCTTCCTACCATCTTTACGCAGACGACCTTCAAATATATTCTCAAGCTCCTTTACATAAACTGAGCGAGGCCGTTGATAATATTAATGATGATCTGCGTACTATTTGTCGCTGGAGTGATTCGTATGGCTTAAAGGTGAATCCATCAAAGACACAGGTCATCGTGATTGGCGGTTCCAGGATGGTGCCCAAAATTGACTGGTCGCAACTTCCTAAAGTGACGTGTGACGGTATTAATATCACTTATAGTGCTAAGGTCAAGAACTTAGGCATTTATTTAGATTCATGCTTATCCTGGGGGCCTCAGCTGCAAGAGCTGAGTCGTAAAATCTATGCTGCGGCGGGATCATTGCGCAGGCTACGAAATTTTCTACCTATAAAAACTAAGGTTGCGCTTGTGCAATCACTTCTTTTCCCCATCCTCGATTATGCAGACGTCAGTTATCTAGACCTAAACGAAGACCAACTAAATAAACTTGAGAGACTCCAAAACTTCTTTATAAGATTTATATTTGGACTACGCAAATATGATCACGTTTCCGAATTCAGAAAAAAGCTCAAGTGGTTACCTATCCGCCTTCGCCGGAATACCCATATCCTCTCCTTATTATATAACATACTTTTTAACCCTAACACTCCTTTCTATCTAAAAAATCGCTTTGATTTTTTGTGTAACTCCCACAATAAGTTCCTGAGATCGTCGGAGAATCTGAGACTGAAGATGCCCGGGCATTCCACTAACTTTGTGGATAAATCGTTCACTGTCCAAGCAGTTAGGTTGTGGAATGCACTGCCAGTTCCCATTAGACGTGCACAGAGTTTAGCAACATTTAAGATTCTAGTAAACAATCATTACTTAAAGGATATTGGCTATACTTAGTGTTTCCATCTTCTGAATAGTTTCTGTATATGTATATTATACATTTAAAAGAGTGTAAGTGTATGTTTATGTGTATTTGTGTATGTATATGTCAGTAATTTATGTATTTGAATGTATGTATATATTATAATATTTTTATGTAGATATATAAATGGATATGTATATATATGTGTATGTGTGTGTGTGTGTATGTATATATATATATATGTATGTATGTGTGTATGTGTATGTGTATATATGTATATATATATTCATAGTTATGTATGTATTTCATATCCCTTTATTGTTCCTTTTGTGTACATTATGTATACGTTTAGTTTATGTTAATAAAACGTTAGTATTTCAACGTAATACCATGCTGCCCCTAGTTAAGTTCGTATAAAGTCTCCATCCAAAGGTTGCCTTGAAAAAATCGCCTTGTGCGATAAGGCCGCCTATTGTATAACCTGTATAATATTGTCTACGTATATAAAATGTAACTGTATGTTTTGGTGTTACAATAAAGCATTACTAACTAACTAACTAAACATAAAAATTACTAGGTACAGACCTACGGGGCTCGCCGAAGACTATCGGCCTCCATAACCGGGGGCCTGAGGACGGTGAGGGGGCTGCTCACCGTCCTTACAGAAGCAGGCCCATGACGGCAGCGTGACGTGGGAATTCACGCACGCCCCCCTTAGAAGCGGGATCACACCCGAAACCCCCAAAGACGCGGCATAGCACCCGAACCACCCCCTAGGCGAGGCCAGGTCTGATGGGAGTCCTGGGACATCCTTCCGAGGGCTTCCCCGGGGCTACCAACCATAGGCTGTTGGGCGTAACGTGATGTTTTTTAGTCGGTAGGAGTCCGCATAGCATCCATGAGGACTTTCCCTTACGTCAAAAAAAAAAAGGCCTACAGGGTAAACATTTGTCTTGACGAATATCAAAAGAAAAACTACTATCTTTTACAGTAGCGCTTTTGACATTTAGTCAAAGATTAGATTAGACCGGTCGTAAAACGAAACGGTCTGTCACTGCGAACTACACTCGAGAGCAATGAATCCGGGTCACTTAAAGAATGTTAAAAATCTCGGAAACTAAAAATGATAGGTTAATGCAATAAATTGTATTTAATAGACAATGTAATACTCCTTAAATGAAAGTAAAAAAAATATGAGTCACCATACATTTTATTAACACAAAATTACATAAAGAAAAAACTGCTGATCTCTCCTTAAAACAAAAATAGGAAACATGAAATTTTTGAACTTTATTACGATTTTCTTGAATTTTAATACTTCGTATTGCCTCCTCGTGCTTCCATTACTGCGTTTACGCGGTTTGGCATGCTGTACACCAAGTTCCTTATACGATTTTGGGGAATATTCTCCCATTCCTCTGTGAGAGCAATTTTGAGCTCACGAAGCGTGATTGGGGGAGGGTTTCGTTGTTTTACGCATCTGCCTAGCTCGTCCCAAGCATGCTCGATCGGGTTGATATCCGGGCTGCGCGCTGGCCACTCCATACGAGTAATGTTCATCTCTTGAAGGTAGTCATTCACAATCCTACCTGTATGAGGTCGGGCATTGTCATGCATAAATATAGCATCCTCACCTAAATTGACCATAAATGGACCAACGTGATCATTGAGGATTTCTTCCACATATCTTACGCTAGTTAAAGAGCCGTTTTCTATGATCACCAGCTCTGTGCGACTTTCAGAAGAAATTCCGGCCCACACAAGTACAGACCCACCACCGTAGGCTACTTTTTCTTCGATGCATGCTTGCTTGAATCTTTCCCCTGGTGTTCGATACACTCTGTGTCTTCCATCGTGCTGGTAGAGCATAAATTTTGATTCGTCGGAGAACATAACTTTTGACCAATCTTCAATACTCCAATTTACGTGGCTCTGGGCATACCTTAGTCTCGAAATACGATGCCCACGCTCCAGTTTAGGGCCGTTTGCAGGTCTAAGGGGTTTTAAGTTAGATTCAGCAAGCCGACGTCTTACTGTCCATGCACTTGGGTTACTTCCTCCGAGGCGTCGAAACTGATTGGTGAGTTCAGTTCCTGTGAGAAAGCGATTTCGAAGCATGGTGTTCACCAAGTATCGGTCTTCTCGTGCTGTGATACACCTGGTTCTGCCCGTTCCTGGTCTGCGTAGGTTAGAACCAGTTTCTTCGTAACGTCGGAGAACTCTTTGTACTGTTGACAGCGACACACCGACAGTCCTGGCTGTATCGCGCTGACTCCGGCCGGTTTCCAGCATTGTAAGTATTCTGGTGCATTCTTCAGGCGTAAGCGACATAATTTCAGCTTGATTAATGAATATAGAGCACTATCAACATGGTTTATGTACCCACATAAATGACAGATTACAAACAAAAGCAACACCAAATGCTGTAATTTCGTAGTTCCATCTTCGAAAGTGGCCCTTTTTCAAATTTGATTTTTTTATGATATAACTTTACAATAACTAAGAAGTTTTAATACCTTCATTTAAGGAGTATTACATTGTCTATTAAATACAATTTATTGCATTAACCTAGCATTTTTAGTTTCCGAGATTTTTAGGATTCTTTAAGTGACCCGGATTCATTGCTCTCGAGTGTAGTAAAAGATAAGCGAACATTCCTCATAATCTGAATCGAGAATCTGCCTTGTTTTTTGAACTATTGGTAGCAGAAAATGGAGAAATATTATTAGTATTATGTATTTGTCTAACGTTGCAAACTTATTGGGTAAGTACGTCCCAGTATGGAAGGATGCTGTTTGCCCTCGGGTCGGGCGGACGTATTTCGGCCCGCATATTCTTATTTACCATCGCTGGAGGCAAATAACAATTTCGTATATCGTTTGAGCCACTACATTAAGTACTTATGTTGAATCAGATTGTAATTTTGTAGTATGTTGATACGAAAGGTCTATGAAGAAGAATTACATACCTATATACACAGGATGGAATATAAAGACGGTAGTTGGAGGGAAAGTACCCTTAATATTGATAATGGCAAGTTTTGCTGAAAGGAAACATTCCATTATTTTCGAAAGTAAGTAAACAAACAAACAAACAAAACGTGTTTTAAGCTAAACTAAAATGAATATGAGGAAAGTTTAGTTTGTATTTAGGTAACGGTTGTGCACTCTGAATATAGCTATTTAAACTTTCATGGTCACTAACACTATTATTAGAGTTAACGGGATATTTACATAATATCGGAAATACTCAATAATACATGGTAAATAACCCCGGTAACTCTAATAATAGCACTCTGAAAATGTTGAACAGACCATCAATACTAGATTATCCGCAGAAATTATTATAGAATAACATACAAGACTATACAGGATGAATTTTTCAAAAGGGATTGGATGGCCAAATCCGAAACTATAAGGAATAGCGAAAAATGCTCAAAGGAGTCACGAGCCCGATTTTGATGAAACTTAAAACCTCATCATTAGATTTTTGAAAAACCCATGATCCTAGCTGGGAATCGAACTTGTTGATTTTGAAAAAAAAAAACACATCCTTTATTATTACACCATACGATAGTGTTGCTATTAAGGATCATATTCTGGGAAGTAATGATATACGGCAAACTACAGGAAAGAGCTCATCTTTAACAAAATACATTTTATTTTTCTTACGTTAACTGATTAATTGTTCAAAATCTTTGCAATACATAGCTGGATTCGAAACCTCAAGGAATAATTAAGGAATATTATTGATTCCGTTGAGAATATTCTCTAAAAAATCATTCTGAGCATAATTTAAAACACGGAATAGTTACGATCTATTCTGGGATTTCGAACGAAACAAATTATGATACAAAATTTAGGTACATGAAATATGCATTCTATTAAAATTCCAATTGTTCCTAAAATTTGGCGTATATCATTATTTTGCAAATTTTGATCCTTAACAGCGACTCTATCGTATGGTGTAATAATAAAGGGTGTGTTTTTTTTTTCAAAATCAACAAGTTCCATTCCCAGCTAGGATCATGGGTTTTTCAAAAATCTAATGATGAGGTTTTAAGTTTCATCAAAATCGGGCTCGTGACTCCTTTCAGCATTTTTCGCTATTCCTTATAGTTTCGGATTTGGCCATCCAATCCCTTTTCAAAAATTCACCCTGTATATTAAAAGGTAAGACCTTAAAATGTTATCAACAGCAAAAAAATTAGAAGATGCCTCCGCATCCAGCAATCGACTGCAATAATCTGAATTCGTTTAAAAAGTTTATTGTGGGCTGAGTATTATGGGCTGAAACGTATAATATCTGGCAATTCAAACTTTACGTAATACAGTATATACCACATAAATTCCTTGCACCTATAGGAATTTTATAAAACGTCACATCTCAAAACCCCTAATTTATACAGAGGTCGGTTAAAGATTGAATCGGATGATATGTAACGGACATTGTGTAGCGGGCGAGGTGGCGGACAGCCAGCGGCGTCCCACACGTTGACAGGACAATGTGAATTTATGTTTCAGGGATCCGCATACCCCCAATTTATGGTCTCGACCGCCCGTGTACATCACAAATCAATTGTGTATTTGTACTCAAGTAGCGTACATTTTCTCGAACGCATTCAATTCACCCACAGCTGTAAGCAACTGCCAATATTTGCGAAATACAATCAATTTCATTTAGAACCTTAAAGCGTTCGCTCAAAATTGTGGGTGGCATTAAATTGTCCATTATGGGAGGCTCTGCACACCATTAGAGTTACGTTTCGTGATCAATTTAGTTCAAAGTTTCGCCGATATTCTTGAGAGGAGCTCGCTCGGAAGAGTTCGTAAGCTCTCGATTATTTATGTGGACAATCGTGCCGTGGCAGCCATCCCCTCAATCCCGTTGTCCTCGGCGTGTCACCACCTAAGGAGAAATAATCGCTTGCGGCTGGCTGAGTGAATTTTTCCATTCGGAAAATGCGGTTGAAAGAATTAGGCAGTGTCGTTTCATATTTCAAAGAAAATCATCATAGACCCTTTGCCGTTTTGTACAACAATATTTGAACACAAAGTCAAGTACGGGCGGGCAGAAAGTTGTTTTATGATGCTCATAAAATATAGAAAAATATACTAGAAATATAAAACGGATTAAATGTGTACTTGCTGTATTCTGAGAGCAATAAACCGTATACTTATTTAATGTTATGTGTTCGATGTTGTGAGCTGATTTCATTACCTGAAACAAAGAAACAACCTTTAAATATTGGTAGAACAATTTTCTATTTTGTTTTGTTCTATTTATGTCTTCAAACTCACACGATTTGCTTGATTTACAAGTGTTTTTCAGCTTGTAGCTATATTGCAATAATTCTGGACCACAGCTTAATATAAATGTGAGGTGCACATTTATATTAAGCTGTGGTCGGGATCTATAGTGACCAGAATTATTGCAATATAGCTGCAAGCTGAAAAACATAGTTTTTTGTTTTTTTTTATGTTATTTTATCATGCGATCAGTCAATACAACTATGAGCAGATGAATTGTTATTTAAATATGAAAAGGGAAGCACTCCCAGCGGAGTTTGCCCAGGTTTATAAGTTATATTAGTCAAAGATGTCACGTCGCTTTTTTAGGCGGCGTATGTTCTCCGGGATAGACAACTGGCCAGCCAGTTGATTCCAGGGTGTTTTGTTAAGCGTGCCACGTATTTATCACTATGACGTTGTGTCTCTTCCCTGACCATAGGTACGTTTAGGATTTCGTGAATCTCACTTGTTTTAGTGTACCAGGGTGCGTTTGAGATTCGTCTCATTATGCTGTTCTGTACCCTTTGTATCATCATGATGTTAGAGTTGCTGGCACAACTCCAAAGTTGTATGCCGTAAGTCCAGACTGGTAACTGGAAAAACATAGTAAGATAAAAATATATACGTACTCTGCTGAAAACGTCAAGAGATGAACAAAGTTAAAATATTAATAAGACGCGAAAGAGACACAAAACTCATACTGAATATACTACAAGTATCATAATTTGGAAATAATACGATTTGAACGTTTCGTTCAAGTACTTCTGAAACTAAAAAGGCATTATCCAGCGTAGACTCAGTATACTCGGTACCTCATGTTACATGGAAGAACCGATGAAAACCTACTCACACATTGATTTTCCATAGTAAAATAAGAAAGGAATTTAATTTAACTGTGGAATTAAAATTCAACTGTGGAATTACTAATTACAGTTATTACCGTATTGTACTTTGCACGGATATAAAATTTGATTGACCCCGATTTTTGATAACAGTATAAATGGTTTGTTATTGTGCGTGTGTAAGTAATTAATACACAGCAAGTGTGAGACGTAATTAAGTATGACGCGTCGTATTTAGAGATATGACTTTATAAGGTAAGTTGACCAATTTCTAGGCCAGTGCAACATTCGTTGCAATGGAATCTAAGGCAGAATGCAATATCGTGAAACAATCTATTGAATACTTTAAGTTCCGTAGTCAATTCGAAATGGAACACTTTAAACTTAGTGGAGGTATTTGCTAGACTCTCCTCGAAGTTCTGTAATAGAACAGCGTTCCTATTTGGTACTTACATAATTTTGCAGATTAATTGTTACCAATAAGACCATCCTTTTCAACTTCATTGTACTAGAGACCCGTCGGCTATCAAATTTCGAAGGTAATTTATTGAAAAATATAACTTTAGCACATCTTCATTTTCTTGTTCGCTTTCTCATTCTTCATTATAAACTTCAACTGTGTAAAATTGTACGTTTATTTTTCAAAACAAGGTAAGTACCAGTTTTCGCTTCACGTCACTATCTCCTTACATGGTCATAAAATTTCACGGATCTTAATTTAATTAATTAATTTATGTAATTATGTAAAGAAATGAATACGTACTAATTTGAAAATATAATTGTTACATGATGTAACAAATAGTACAAGAAATGTATAATTTTTCGAAATGATACATTATTGCAGTCAAATTATATACTACAAGTGTTACATTTAGACTTGCTTACATTTGGTGGTTAAGGCACAAAGGTGTATCTTATGAGGCTATGTGAGCACCGATACGAGTCTAGAGTTTCTCGTATCGAGCAAAAGGCTTCCTTGAGGACAAATGAGACAGATAAGGCACCTCCGGAGTATCAACCTCTAAGCGACGCTCGCTTGAGCCATTTTGCATACAATCGCTTTGAACCTAGGTATATCAATCATTGATGATAGCGTAAGAAGACTCGAATACGTTCGCTTTTACAAAGTATACATAAATCTGTACTATAATATTATACAAAGAAAAGTTTAGTTTGTTTGTAGTCAACAAATAAAACTGACACAACTGAATCGATTTTGAAAATTCTTTCATTATAGGGAAATAATTCTGAAATAACGTAGGATATGTATCATCAACATCATGCTTACTAACCAAGGAAGCAAAACAGTAATAAATAAATGTCAAAAAAGAATTTTCATATCATTATTGTAAATACGAGGATGTTTGTGTCAAATAAGCGCAACGAAATTCGTAGTATATGACACAAGCACAGCCGTGGGGCTAAGTTAGTACCTAGTTTATGATTTATCTCAACCAACGGGACATAAAATGATACGTATCGTTAACCAAACAAATAGCTCAGCAGAACAATGGCACAATATTAAGCGTTTGAGTCTGTGGTAAGCGCTTTCCATGGGGGGTCGTGTACTGGTTGAGTTACCCTATGTTTGTAATATTAGAAGTCATTTTGTCATCTTCAAGTAATTTACTGGTTCTAAGTTTTAAATTGAAATGAATGAATTCTTGTGATATGATATTCTTGTAACGTGTGGAAACCGCAATTTATACTGCTCCTATTCCTTGGATACTAGCGTGATGTGATGATATACTAAATCTACTACAAACTTCTTTGAAAAAATGGGCTTTTCTTAAAAAAAAAATGAAAAAAGATATTTTCAGTTCGTACCAATTCCTGCAAAAGAGCGTTTAGCCAAACAAACGACTCTCACAAAAAACTTTTGGTCTCGAGCTGGACGAATTTTTTTCACATTTCAATAGTGACTGAGTTAGCATACTAACTGCTTTTCAAAATTATCTCTGAAACAACTTTCAGCTTCATTCAGATGTGATAAGAACTATACAAACATTTTGAAAAAAAAAAACACCATGTATCTCTAACTATAGCTACAGTTTCCTTTTCAGCAATAAAAAGTTACAAGCAGAGTTCCATTTTAGAAAACTGTCAACAAAACGTTACCAACAAACACGGAACCTTTCTAGATCACCGTAGGACCCGCATTTGTTACAACAGACTGATGTTCACTACTTGATAGATTTTTATTTGAGGTCGAAAACAAGCCGAATTTCTACATCTTTTTTTCTTCTGGTTTATTTCATGATGTGATCATTCCGCTGTCTTTTTCAATTTATTAACCTAAGGTTATGTTTAAGAAATCGACGCCAAAATTATTGTATTAAAAATAGGCATGTATTTAAATTGATATCTGTTTATTCCCTCTTTTTTAAACAAAATATTTCAAAGTTAAACCAAAAATAATGACTTGCACACTAATTATGCACACTAAATAAATGAAATTCAATATACTGTTTAATGGTATTTGCAGAACTATTTTACTGAACAAATCACTATTATCTTAATAGTATATCTAAAAATTCTTTCGCTTAACAAACGTATTAAAACTTTTTTTTGGAAAACCATCTCCAATTTACTTTTAGGAATCAGTCACCTTTACAAAATTAAATTTTATCAATCAAAAAAATAAAAAACTAACCTAACCTAACCTATTCCGTTGTAAGTGTGAATTAAATGCTGAGTAGCTAATGAGAATGCTACTGTACATAGATCAATTTATATTTACTTACATCTCAATATTAATGCCAACAAAGTCACGGGCATCAACTAGTCAATAAAAACATAAATTCTGCGTATTACGTTAGGTATCGTAATAGTAGGAGTGTCGCTTGGGCCACTGTAGGTATACTTGGGCCTTATAGTTCTAACAGATGTTATTTAGTACTTGACCAAGCAAAGTAGACGATTCAAATGTGACGAAAAATCTCTAGGATCGATGGGGTCTTTTTGTCCTGAACTAAATTTACAAAAAACGCGGTTTTGTATCCTTTCGAACGGTACTAAGGCGATTCCGGTACTTGAAGTAGGGTGCAGGTGGTAAGGGCCATAACACGCGTTGGTCTAGAATGCTTGGTCGAGTAATAGCAGGTACTACTACGTACTACGTAGTGTAGCTCATTGAATGTCTAAAAATAGAAAATAATAATATCAACGGGTATAAACTGTGTCGCTACTGCAGAGCATAGTCCAGTTCGTTAACCTAGAACTTATTGGCAGACCAGCCAAATCTTCTAAAAATTCGTGAAGGTGAATTTACAGCGAGTAAGAAATTAATGGAAGCGTTCATACTCTTGCATTTCTGCCATTAGATGATGTTTAGCAATTTATCTATATATATAAAAATCAATGCCACTTTTCGTTGTAATTTTATAACTCAAGAACGGGCTCACCTATCCAAACCAAATGTTTAGGCTTTGTTCGGACTATTTAGTAGATGGTTTATGTGAAGTTCGCACAAAATCGGTCGAACGGTTCTTCATTTATCACGCAAACGAAGTTGCGCGGGTCAGCTAGTAATTTATAAATTACTAGCGGACGTCACGCGGTTTCACCCGCGTAGCTTCCGTTTCCGTGGAAATATAGGAATAAGATATAGCTTATGTTCACCAGGGATTGTGTAGTTTTCCAACAGTGAAAGAATTTTTTAAAACAGTTCAGTAGTTTCGGAGCCTATTCGATGCAAACAAGCAAACAAACAATCAAATCTTTACTCTTTTATAATATATAAAAGAAAGTCGTGTTAGTTACACTATTTATAACTTAAGAACGGCTGTACTGATTTGGCTGAAAATTGGTGGCGAGGTAGCTTAGAACCAGGAGACGGACATAGGATACTTTTTATCCCGCTTTTTTATGCGCTTTTGTGGTCACTCAGAGTAAATGCGACGGGAACAAGTGATTTACTCTCTCTTATGTGACGCAAACGAAGTTGCGCGGGTCAGCTAGTATTAGTATAGATATATGTAGATTATATTATGATATGATATGTAGAGTTATAGTAGCGCGTAGTTATATTCCGCAGAAATGCAATATGGTAGAAAGACGACCTTAGAAAGGTCGGGTACACGACCAAACGTTATGACCATCTTTATGAGAGAACCAGCAGCTACATTATTGTGTTTTCAGATTATCACGGAGCGCTTGATTGATTTCTTCCTATAGATAGATTCTTATTACTGTACTAGCTGTTGCCCGCGACTTCGTACGCGTTAAAATTATGTTATAATGACAATTTGATTGTTCTCTGCTTAGCCCCTAGGATATGTAGCGTGATAATATATCCCTACCCCTAGTTAATATTTGTGAAAAATTTGAATCAAATCTATTGAGTACTTTTCGAAATCCTTCCGGACAAAGCAAAGCAAACAGACAAAAAATTTTCTAACTATATTTTCGGCTTCGGTATCTTATGTTGAACACCCAGCGTGTATTTCTTTTTTAATATTTCTAATTCTAATGTACAGTTTTGACTTTTCTATCAATTTATTATATGTATACTACACATGACAAAATTAATTGTTACCTATCAGAGTTGCCGGTTTCTTAAATTTAAAGGCAATCTGTGAGTAGAGATTAATTGAAATCTGTGTACATTCGCTTTTATCTCTTGATAAGACATAAAACGTGCCTATGGCTTTATTGCACAACAACTATTCAATCAATTACAAGCTTGAAATTACTGTTTTCTTCATTGTCTTTTTCTTTTCAATCATCAAAAACAAGGTTCCCAAACTTATTTGTCCTGCGAAGCCCTTGTGACTCGGCCATTTTCATACGAGGCCCCTCGCGCCGAAGTTACTGAAGTACGCCGCGACGCCTGGAGGCTAGCTAGGCTGAACCCTCTCTCCCTCAGAATAGGATCTGAGGGAACAAGCAAGTGCATGTCGCCGCCTCTACGACTGTATAATTTGCTCAACGGAACTCTACGCAGCGCTATTATGAAACTGGAGCTCGCAACTATCATTTCTTTTTCTATGCCTGGAAAGGTTTGTGAACCAGACATATTGCTCAGATTATCAGAAAAAAATTGGCGATCACTCGACTCCCTGCGACGCCCCAAGGACAACGCCGCGATGCACCAGGGCGTCGCGACGCACAGTTTGGGAAGCCCTGGGCTATGAAACAGATTTGGTCTTGATAATTGATTTCACCATACACACCATCATGTGTCCCCTAGCAGATAAAGAGATAACTCGAACGTTGCCAAATGTGTTTAGTCCCACATAACACACGCAACACGGGACCCCGTCGCCACACGGGGCAACACGGCGCACGGGGCTTGATACAACAACAATGTAAATCTAAGCGCACGGCAGTGCGCAGGCCAAGTTCTAGCAACAGGCCGAGCGCATGTCGTACTCTATTTACACGAACCGCTTCGACCCACTTTTGACCCCCCTGTAGCTCAGTGCCTATTGCAAGTACAGAAATAAAATTGTACGTACGTATTCATATACTAGTACTAAGGCAGTGTACCAAATTTCATAGATGTAGCTTCAGTAGATCCTGAAATATGACCCTGTGAATATAGCTATTTTTGGCACTGACTGACTCACTCACTCACTGACCGGTCATCAAAACCTCTAGGCCACTTCCAATTGTCCTAGCGTTATGAAATTTGGCACACAGACCAGGTGTTATATGTAGATTAAAGAAAAATTGAGAAATTTAAGAAATCGGTCAAGTGTGAGTTGGAAAAGGGTTACAAAGTTTGTATGGGACGACAGGATTCCTTGGTCGGATCTTCTTCAAATTTTGCATAAATCATCTCTAACATAATTGATGGAAGATGTGTTTCGTATTTTATAGAAATTCATTCCAGAACATGGCTAAAAGGGGGTTACAATTGTTATCTTCGGGGGGATTTGATTCGAATTTGTATCAATACTTTTTAGTCATGAGAGGACTCTTTTGATTTAATTTACTTTTTATTTTCACACATGTCATGTTTAAAAACTCAATCAGATTTGAGAAAGATGTTGTCAATGTTTTGATTAATGTCAATCAAATACTCTATACATACAAATTATGGAAAAGTCAATACTGCACATTGAATATTGTTATTCATATTTGCGAAATATTTGGATCAAATCCGTCCAGTAGTTTAGAGATCAGCAAGCATTCTAAAGGATGACTTACGCTAGACCGTTCCGGGTCCGAGCCGAGCCGGTTGCGTTCACGACTGCTCGGGCGAAGCTAGGTGGCACTGTATTCATGCAACGGGCCGTGGCCGAGCCGAGGCGGGACCAAGTTGTTTCCGAGCGTTTTCCGTAGTTCAGCTGTCACTCAGTTGCCGCTCGGTTTAACGCATTTATTTAGCGCGAAAAATTCTAAATCTATGGTTTAACGTGAGTTTGTCGACACAAAATATATATAATATTAATTGACGTTGCTGCGGCCGGCACTCGGCTCGGACCCAGCACGGTGTAGCGTGAGTCATCCTTTTATTCTAAACATAAGCTATATATTAATGTTATGACATTAATATACATTTATAAAATAACCTTGGGGGTAAGCAGAAGGCTAATAAACTATGTCAATTGTGATTAACCTATTGGATTGATTAAACTGAAAATTTTGTACGAATATTATTAAGAAGTATGTAAGCTTTAAACGTGGACTTCATATTATAACGCATGAGTTGGCTTAATCGAAAATCTAATTTCTTATAAAAATATTTATGAATCAGTGATAAAATGAGAATACAATGAGGAGGGGGGGAAGGGAGGGGTATAAAATAATGTCATGTATACATAATGCACACTTTAAAGCTTATTAAAGAAAAAGTAGGTACGGTTTCTTGAAAAAAAGTATTGAAATCCCACCAAAAACATCCCTGTTGAATAGGAGGCCAAGTTCCTATGAGCTAATTGTTCGCCTAAAAAAGGGTTGAAATCCAATCCAATGCCAAGTGTAGATGCACTTTAAAATCAATCATAATCATCTTCATCAACAGCCTAATCCACTGGTAAACATTTTCCATTTCCAAGACTCGCCACCACACTCAGACCTCAGCCTTCCGAATCCAGCCACTACCCACTACCGCATTCACGTCAACGGTCCATCTGGCCGAAATTCACTTTACCATACACCCAACTTAAAATATGGTGTAGTTGTGAAAATACGTAGGTACCTACTTGGTTAAAAATATCTAAAATTAAAACTTGGCAGGTTTTCGTGGAGTACGTAACACTTGATTAATTGTATAATTAAATTTATTATGTATATAATTAAATTAACCTGCCCAGTTCAAATTTAGAAGTATCATTATTTTAGATATTTTTAACCAAGTAGGTACCTACGTATTTTCACAACTACACCATATTTTAAGTTGGGTGTATGGTAAAGTGAATTTCGGCCAGATGGACCGTTGACGTGAATGCGGTAGTGGGTAGTGGCTGGATTCGGAAGGCTGAGGTCTGAGTGTGGTGGCGAGTCTTGGAAATGGAAAATGTTTACCAGTGGATTAGGCTGTTGATGAAGATGATTATGATTGATTTTAAAGTGCATCTACACTTGGCATTGGATTGGATTTCAACCCTTTTTTAGGCGAACAATTAGCTCATAGGAACTTGGCCTCCTATTCAACAGGGATGTTTTTGGTGGGATATCATTAACAAGAACAGACCATTTGACGTGATATAAAAGCCTACATAAAAGTTAACGATCTAACATGGGGTAGTACTCTCCTAATCTCCCTCCCTATGGCCCTTTTATACCCTTTTTAACCGCGTAAGTGAACTATAACGATTTTGATAATACAAATCTATTGTTTGAACCGATTTCGCTTTTTATATGAAGCCATCGTAGCCCCGCTTGTTCAGTGTTCTGTAATCGATCGTTGGTAGGGAATGCAATTCCGCAACAAAATTGTAATCCCGGTATTTGCGGGACTGAGAGGTCTCAGTCACGCAGGATCCCGCATATTTCTGAAAGTTATTGAGAAAAGAATAAAATTCTGTATCAAAGTAATAAAATACCTAATGAAACTTATTAGAAGCAGCTAAAATGGGTAGTTTTGGCATTACTTAAAAGTGCTCATAAAACATAACATGTCAAAATTCTTGTCTGCCAAACGACTCCTAACTTTACATGTCAGATAGCCAGCAAGCAATGTACGAGATAATTGAATACTTTCCTAACTGTTTATAGTACAAGAAAAGTCAAATATCCCTGATTAAATCACTAAAAACAAATAAGTAAGTTATTAGGTTATAATATTACGTCACAATTACAAAAAAACTTTCTCGAGCCGAATCGGTTTGCGCGCTTCCGGCTCAGAACACAATGGCGTTTACCTTTGCGCAGTCCCGCTAATCCAGCGGGATCCCGCACGATTCACGTGCGGGACTGGCCCCGCAAAAATACTGCGGGATCCCGGTATCCCAGTATTTCGGGATCCCGGTATCCCGGTATTGCATTCCCTAATCATTGAGTTAAACGCGATACCACAGTATAACTTATAGTTATACTGTGGCGATACGGTGAGTCTATAGTTCCATACTAATATTATAAAGAGGAAAGATTTGATTGTTTGTTTGCATCAAATAGGCTCCGAAACTACTTACTCCGGGAACTACGCGGGTGAAACCGCGAGTATTACCTTGCATCGGAACATGGTCATTAAGTCAAGTTGAAGGGCGGCTTGAAACATTTTTAGAAAAACAGCAGGTACCCACAACCTGCCCCTGGCCATTTGAACACGGCAATACCTTCACCATCTTACTCAATGTAGCATAAGGCATACTTCTCCTAAAGAAAATCAAAATGGTTGACAAAGTTCTTAGGTCAACTAGGTGTATAGAAATCGCCTCAATATGTCTGTTGAAAAGGACCGATGGTCGATGGAGCAAATGCGTACATACTGAAGTGTAAAACTAGAAAACTGTAAGACAGAGTCTAGAGGCTTTTTACACTTCAGTATGTACGCATTTGCTCCATCGGCCCCCGGTCCTTTTCAACGGACATACGAGTATTGAATCTATCCTCGCGATCTATTAGGACGTTGATCCACCTGGATAAGTGGGCGTACCTTACAGTTGTCTAGAGTCTAGACAACTGTAAGGTACGCCCACTAATCTAGGTGGATCAACTTCCTAATAAATCGCGAGGATGAATTGGGTGCAGAGTGCAGACCGACTGTTTGTTTATTAGCCTTTAGTCTACGAATGACTGATTTGCAAAATGATTACAGGGTCTATAATTGACCCATTCTCTTCCGACTGTGGACGCCAAGGTCAATTTTGAAGATTGTTATGAAACTTTAATATTGAAGGAATTATTCATTTCCGTAGCTATTTAGATTGTCAACAGTGGCAGTAGTATTTCATCATTTCGACAATACCTTTCACTCATTTGAACAAAGGGGAACGAAAGCGAGCCACCAAAATGGAAGGACGTAAATGGACGTTCCAGACAAAGCTTCTACAAAGATGAAAAACCAAAGTTTTCATTTACAAGAGAGTGACTGATACGTACGCATTCATTTTCAAGTACAAAACCATTTTTTAACGGTACTTCTTACATATACGTTGTTACGTAGTCAAAAGTAGTCCGCTTCAGAATATTCTGCCAACCAAATTGTCAACACATCATTTTGTTATCTTTTTCATTTAGATTGGAATTTGCTCGACTAATGGTAATATTCTTTGCTTATTCCTTCATTGACCGACAAATGACAAGATATTAAGACTCAGACAGGATAGTATTTACAAATATTTAAACTTTCAAAAGCTTCACTATGTAGCACCAGCCGTAGTAATAGTATTACAAAGAAACGTCCCCAGATCACAACACTATCACTCCTTTTTTGTAACTAAGCTTAAATGATATTAATGAAAAAGCTCAATTAATATACTACTGTCAGATCCCAACAAGAGGCAAGATTTATTCTTCAGCAATGAAGTCATTCTGTAAGTATAATGAAGTCTGAGGGGAAGGCGGGGAGGTGTCAGCGCGAGTGATCGAGACGAGTGATTACATCACCACCCCAACCTCCCCTAGCCATATTATCGCGCATTAGCCGCATATCAAAGGAAACTACACGCCAAATATAGCCTAATACACGCTTTGCTTTTTTGCTTACTGCTATTTAGATCTTAGATAGGGTAAGTGGAATAACTCAACGAAAAATTACGCAGTTTACGTAAAATATAATTTTGGGACTTGGGACCTGGGAAAAGTCTAAACTGTACATTGGAAATATTTAAAAAAAAATACTCGCTAGGTGTACACATAAGATACCGAAGCCGAAAATATAGTTAGAAAAATTTTTGTCTGTTTGTCTGTTTGCTTTGCTTTGTCCGATTTCAAATTTTGCACAAATATTACCCAAGGGTAGGGTGTTAAAATAGGCTATAAATTATCACGCTTCATATCCCTATCCCTAGGATAAGCAGAGAGCAATCAAATTGGCATTGTAACAATTTTCACGCGTACGAAGTCGCGGGCAACAGCTAGTATATTATACAAATGTATCAGGCACAGGTCATGGAGGCCGTCTTGGGCGAAGACACGTCTGACGCCTTAGACTGCGGAACTCGGATGGGAGAGTTCTCTTCCGCTCCCTCCCGCGCCGCCTCTTTCACGAGCATGACTGCTTGCAGAAAGACGCGGCGGTGTCCCACTTACTCCCACTGGAGATCATAGCTCGCACCATGATCTACAGCGAGAAAATGTCCACATCCAGACCTGCCACGAGGACCAGGCGCTGTTGCGCCCACGCTGTGCTGTGTGCTGTGTGTGACACTGTATTTTGATGCAGCGGGAGGCTTTATACTTACACTCCACATAGCTTACCTCTACATACCCCGCTTGGAAAAATAATAAAACATTTGTATGAATGTCGTACGTACCGTATGCTCGCTAAAAGATCAGAATTTCCTTTTGCAAGTTCTTGAACTCTTTACATCTAGACACCAATACATGTATAATTGTGCCGTGCCTGTCGGTAAGTAGATATTTATGCTAACAAAGGACGTGAAACGGAACGTGGCATGGTGAAGAATTTAAATTTATCCAAACGGGATTAGAGCACACGGATTCCGTAATGGCTGTACCTAACTTTAGTCATGTTGAGTCTAAAATAACAATTTATTGATGCCTGCGAGACGATTATCTATTATATTATTTACTAGCTGTGCCCGCGACTTCGTCCGCGTGGAATGTAAATAAAAAAAAGTAGCCTAAGTTACTCCTTATTACATAAGCTATCTGCCAGCGAAAGTCCCGTCCAAATCGGTCCAGCCGTTCCAGAGATTAGCCGGAACAAACAAACAGACAGACAGACAAAAATTTAAAAAATATATATTTTGGTATGTAGTAGAAAGCGGTTATTTTAATATTACAAACATACACTCCAATTTTATTTATTTGTATAGATTTAAATTACCGTCACTTTGTAAGAAAAGGTATCGCTTTCTTACAAAATGCTTGTTATTTTTTCAAGGATGGCCACGTAATAAGGAAGTCAGGATCTAAGAATGGAATGCCGAAGATATTGAGTAAATCGGCAGCTTACTTTAAATGGCAAAAAAATATTTAAACAAACGAGTCGATTCGGCAAAGTTCGATCACAAACACCGTGACCACAGTATAAATATATGTTGTTTAACAGTGCCGTGACCGTGACACAAGAGTTTTTTAAGTTAGAGATGTTCTTCTTTATCTACACTCATATAAAGTAGTGTAAAGAGGAAAAATTTGTATTTTTGTTGTGTATGTTTGAAATGAATAAACTCAAACACTACTGTGCCGATTTGAATAATTCCTTTACTGTTGAGAAGCTACACTATCCCCGGCGAACATAGGCTATATTTTATTCCCGTATTCCCACGGGGTCGGGAGTACCGCAGGTGAAACCGCGTGACGTCCGCTAATATTTAACATAGAAGCTTTACATCCCATAAGCATTATGTATAACAGTTAGGTGAATACATGACAAAATTTACATAAACACAAAGACCCAGCAAATAAATTTGCCAGAAACAGACAAAATCTAATAAAATCACACATAAACTTAATCTTAAGTGAGTAATTTTAGCTTTTTCGTCATCTTGTAAGCTCGGTGCTATCCGTTCGCGGTAAGTTTGCCGCTGGTGTGGAGGAGGTATGGGAGGCGACAGGCAAGTTTACCGCAAACGGGCAGTACAGTTCGTTGACACGAATCGAGATCGGCCAGGCAATGAGCAAAGGAGGTTTTAACTTGTTATGATCCGAAACGGAAGGCAACCATTATATATTATCACATCCTAGCGACAATTACTGCATTAAGAAACGTATTTTTGTTTCTAATTATAGTAGATTTAATTAATCTTTATTGATGTTGTCAAGAATTGAGTGCTTTTTGGTAAATTAAACATAAATTGTAGTCTCGTATGTCTGGCTAGGTGGAATTACAGCAGCTGGTGGAGTACAGCAGGTAGCAGCTGCAGCAGATATATAGTAGAGGTGGCCTTTGATGCGCCTTCGGGAGCTGGGGAGGGCTCCCTAAACCTACATTTGAATCATTAGTTTACGTTGGTCATTTCTCCCCTTTTCGTTGGAACAATGAAATATTATGCCTTCTTGGAGTTTAATATGTGCTGCAATTTTTTTTGCTGCCCAAATTACATGTATACTTAGCTGTAATTTGTGACAAGAACAGGTATTTTCTTTGTGCCTATACACTCTTAACGAAATACTGTGCTGTTGCGATAATCGTCTGCGGCGGGGAGAGGAATTCCACAGGTGTATTGCACAAATAGTGGAAGAACCATCTTAATGGTTGATAAAGTGAAAACAAGTTCGTATGAGAAGTGCCGATTCTTAGTCCAATGAATGAACCTCCGCGTTAAGAACCGCTGCCGTCTCACTCACCAACTCTAAAAAGGATTCTTTCCACAAGGTCTTGGCTATTGGTCAGCTTTGCCGTTTGCAGGCTTGGTTTGTCCTTCGGAGATAGAAGTCAGCCCTAGTTCATATTTGCACAATAAGCATTTCAAAGCTTAAACCATCTTGAAGGTAATATGGACGGTCTGAATAATTAAAACAGCAGATCAGCCACAACCTGGGCCTTTCTAACTCAACACGGCAATAGCATAGAAGAAATCTGCAATAGGCTCATCACTTAGGTACCTACTTGAGACAAAATGCTTTTATGAAACGAAGGTGTATGTATAGATACAGGTTCATTCGTAAAACACCAGCAATAGTTCGGACAAGACGCCATTTTTTAACGTGAGGAAAATGCTACAGGGATACTATGCTGGACTCCTACCGACTAAAAACCACACGTATCATACCTAACAATCTACGATTGGGAGCCCCGGGTAAGTCCTCGGAAGAATGGATGGCTAACATAAGAAACAACAACGTTTATTCCAAGACTTTTGAAAAGTATCCCTTTCGAAACTGTTAATATCTTATCAAAACTGTTACTATCTATATGTATGTATGTATTCAAGAACCCCTGCCGCCGCCCAAATAAATTTCCTTGTATAAGTTTATCACGTGCGCAAATAAATCCCAACCTTGCCGTCCCGTCTTCTCTACCTATAAGTATAATTATACGAAACACCTTCACACGGCCTTGCCACAGGTGCGCCGCTACTGAAGGGAGCTTTGAACTTCAAGTTTATTATCAATTATAAAGTTAGAGGTGTAACTTATAAGAGGTATTAGTTACTATTTTACGATCGTATCATTACAGTAAGTTTTTTTCAGAAATTAAATGTGCTCACACAATGAGATTTTCATGGGTGGGACTGGGAATCCAACCCACTGCCTCTGAAACCGCAGAAGTCCTAATAATTGAAGGGAACCTGATTATGAGACAACCCAATTTTTTTGTGTGGAAATGGAAGGGCTCGTGGCTCCGCGGACTCAGTGTTCTGTAAATGATCACTGTAGTAAGCAACATTTACTGTGACCGGTCATGGATGGGGTGACCATCTCGTGACCACTTTATGACAATGATTTTCGAGCGTTTCCGTACTTCGGAAGGCAAGTTAAGCCGTTGCGTTGGTCCCGTTGCCAGTTAATGGCAATCGTTAAGTCAAGTTGAAGGCCTTTATGGGCGGCTTGAAAATTTCAACAGCGGGCAGTCACAAAGTCACAACCTGCGCCTGTCCATATCAACACGGCAATAATACGGCTCACCGCCGGCGAAATGTGGGCACATAATATGCCCCTGCCTACTCCTTCGGGGATAAAAGGTGTGATCATAATGTAATGTTAATCCTCATGGTTATTACGCCGACCTTGAACCGTAAAACCACACGGTACCAATCTATCCGTTGAGCGCCTGGCGCCGCGTGCACCTCCTCGGAAGAAATCCTCCATTACACACCCCTACAATTAAATATAGGCACAAAACAATACCTGAATACAATACAATAGGTAAGTCAAAAGATAAACGTTGTCTGTTATTTTTCTGTCGTTTAGTAAACACATGCGTCACACAGATGTGCAGCAGAATTGCATTGTGTTTGCAGATGACATACCAACGTAAAAGAATAAGAGCAAAACTATTAACATACAATTAACATTTTTATTACGTAGGTATGTTTAATGTAGAGGGCGCTTAACAACTTATTTAGTTAACGAACGTTTTTAAAATTACTATGCCTTTTTTAAACACATTTTTGCACTATTGAGGTGGCAAATAAGCATACTCACAACTCTAAACGAATATGGTTACCCTTTTAAGTACGTAGATGTTTCGTATGCGCCGCAATTTCAGGGCACATCTCTTTCCATCTCCAAAAGTATAGGGATCCTTGGCGTTGACATCTCCAGAGAGGTTCAGTCCCGTAGTCATTTGGAGGACAAGGCTAAGCTGGCGTCCAAGAAGCTAGGTGTGCTCAACAGGGCGCGGCGGTACTTCACTGCGGCGCAGCGCAAACACTGCTTTTCTATAAGTCACAAGTGCGGCCGCATATGGAGTACTGCTGTCACCTCTGACCTCCTTCGTCCATTTGACTCGGTGCAAAGACGAGCTGTAAGAGTTGTCAACGATCCTGTACTTACAGCTGGTGTGGAACCTCTCTCTTCGCGACAGGAGAGACTTTGCCTCCTTATGCGTGTTCTACGGTCTACCGCCTGTACAATGGTATGTGCTCTGAGGAATTGTTTGATATGATGCTCATCGCACCGCTCGCTACAGACAGGGAGTTCATGCGTTTGGTGCGTTCCAGCACGGTTAGATCCGATAGGTGTTTTCTTCCGCGCACGCTTAGGGTGTGGAATGACCTCCCTGCCTCAGTTTTCCCAAACGCCTACAGTATGGGGTTCTTCAAAAGGGGTCTTAGAAGGTGTTTACAGGGTCGGCAGCGCGAGTGTGGCACCTCTGGTGTTGCAAACGTTCATAGGCTGCGGTGACCACCGGTCCTTCTGGTGGGCCGTATGCTTGTCTGCCACCTTAGTGGTATAAAAAAAACGTTCATATGCAATACCAGAGGTAGCGTCAGCGGATGATTATGAACACGCTGATCAGGTATCAGCAGGTGCCACAATTGTGTCTTTGTCCTTTTCAACACAGCTGTCGTCAGCGTGTGCCGACAGCCGTGTTGAAAAGGACACACCTTTTTCGACGAGACCAAACACTTGAGAGATTTATCGGTGTGGTCTTTGCAAAACGTGAATATATCAAAGAATTCGATTCACCTTACAGCATCACATAGAACGTATCAAATCGTCCAGTCTAAAATTGGCACAACAAAACAACAAACAAAAAAAACTATGGCTAGAGTGCTCGCAGCAAAAAGCGATCAATTTTGACTGATAGTATAACAGTGCACAGAAGTTCACAGTCACGGTTAGTTCAGTAAGTGGGACAGAAGAGAAAGCGATTTGTCACAAGATGGACGCGAATTCCCATAACACGACGCAGGGTCGGCGCTTCGGCATCGCGAATATTGTACTGCTCGTTCGCTCTAACTTTGCCGCTCGGCTCCATACTAAAGTCCATTTTTTATTAGACGAAGTAAATTGACAGCAACTAATGTCACTTCTTCATACAATGCCGTTTAGGCGTGAAAGCGTAACAGACAGACAGAGTTACTTTCGCATTTATAATATTAGCAGGGAGTAGGGATAGTGTTGCAAACGTTTACGCTACTGTGACCTCTTTTGATCAGGTAGGCTGTATGTCTATTTGCTACATTAGTTGTAAAGAAATCTGGCTATGTGAGAGTCGGACTCGCACTCGGAGGTGCTAAATAACAGCAAAAAATCACGTATGTTGTTTAGGTTAGTTTTAGTTTTATTCTGATTTTAGTATTTGTTGCTAAGCAATAGCAGAAACAAAAATTGTAATCTGTGAAATTTTCATCTATCTAGTCTAGATGCTCACAGTTCTGAGATAGTCTCGTGACCGTGACAGACAGACAGAGGAACGGCGAAGTCTCATGAATAGGGTGCAGTTTTTATCTTTTGGGTACGAAACCTCAAAAAACGATTGTCTTTCAAGTTGAAGCCGTTTCAAATAACCATACGCTGTGTGGTCGATGGCTTAAGTAATATAATATGGACAACAAGTCGACCTATGCAAAGAACAAAGTTATATGTGACAAAAACAGCAAAAGTGTTTTTTTGTGTAAATAGTGTTAGATTATCCTATTTTATGCACTAGTAAAATCAAAAGTTTAAAAACTTGACTAGTATCGAAGATATCAATTGAATAAGGTTACATGTAATTTATTGTTCCAACGTGTAAGGACTTATACGCACAGGTACCATTGTTTACCGTCGGGAGCTCCGCGTTCGCCACCCTCTCACCAGGTCACATCAACACATGTGCTAATGTTCTTCGTAAGGTCGTTCGCTCGAGCGTACAACGCCGTAGTAATTATAAATAAGTCTAATTTATAAAATTATTAGTAATTTAGGTGGCCATTATGAAAACACTCGGTCTAAACATATGTTCAATCTATTTACTAAGCAGAAAGTGCTAAATCATACAACAGCAAAAAATTATATCGTGATAAATAATGAAGAATCAATGAATATTACTTCAGATGAGTAAATGTTTTATGTTTATTTTGCCATGTATGACAAATTAAATAATTTTGTTAACTTTAATTGGCAATTTTATCATGAAATAATATTTTAAATGCAAATAACTTGAATAAACGCAGCTCTTCCATAGAATACAGGTGTATATAGGTTTAGAACACCTATATACACCCATATTCTATGGAAGATCAGCTTCATTGAAAATATGTCAAGTAATGAGTGCAATATCTGTTTTTTATCGTATAAACCATTAAATCAAATATTATATAACTCCTGAAAATTCATTCATATCATCCTATACTACTTTATTCTTTGTAGATTACGTAAAAATATCCGGTAATATATGCACAAGTAACTTAATTCGGCGGAATTCACATCTAAAATATAAGTTCTGTATGTAGATGCTACTTTATTCTTGTATCAATATTAAGATATAACCTTCTTGCAACTAAAATTTAGTATGAAAATGAGACAAAATTATTTAATTTCAATATTAGCTACTTATAAACAGCTATTATTATCCATTGACACCATTATTTTTTGTTTAAAGTTTAATGTACCTAGGTACAGTTTGTCTATAAAGTCGTGAAATTAAATGAGGGCGCTGCTGAATGCATGTATGCAACCCTATATAGTACGACCAAAATGATTTTGATACGAGGAGTTCGTTCCGAGTAAAATCTTACTAATATTATAAATGCGACAGTTTGTGAGTGTGGATGTTTATTACTCTTACACGCTCGAACGGTTAAAGGGATCTGGCTGAAATTTGGTACAGGGATACATTATAATCTGGAATAACCATGGCTACTTTTTATTCCGGGAATAAGTTCTTACGGGAAGTGGGAACGGGAACAATACAAATATTATAAATGCGAAAGCTTATGAGTGTGGATGTGAGACTCTTTCACGCTCGAACAGTTGAACTGATCTGGCTGAAATTTGGTACAGGGATACATTATAGTCTGGAATAACACATAGGCTACTTTTCATCCCGAGAATAAGTTCCTACGGGAAGCGGGAACGAGAACAAATTCGACACGGGCGAAGCTGCGGGCATCAGCTAGTGAGTTAATAAATAAAACACATTATACATGTTTAATTTTGTTTCTGTTTTATTGAATCAGATCCAGAATAAAGTTATTGAACCAGATCCAGAAGCCCCGGTCTAATAGCGTCTTACAACCCACCAGCAGGTGCCTAGCAGTCCCAATTGCTTCGCCACAATCATGTAATTACATGTTTTATCTGTAACTTTCCCCCATCTGGCAAGGATTTTTTTGGCGCAGTGCACAAATATTAAAATCGTCTATTTCTTTCTTTGCCAACATTTCTGTGTTTCCCAGGAGTTTCAAACTTTCCTTCATTATTAAAACCTTCGTTAAATATTCGCCTAACTGTACTCTCTGATTTTCCTGAAAAGAGTAAAAAAAGAAAATTAATTACCTAATGGAAACAAACTATTGACATGAAGCAATTAATTCAAAACAAAAAATTGGTAGAAAACCAGATTGAACTGAGTATCAAAAATGTAGGTCGTACTATAAAATTACCTACTAACAATGTTATTCTAACCACTGACTTACATAGAGATTGTAAGGTTGTGATTCTAACCTAAAAATATGCTAATGCCTTTTTTTTGTCTCCAAATCGTAAATTCAGTAAATTTGTAACTTCAGACAGATTCAAAACAAACAATAACACGATTATATACCCACCAAAGATGCTGTTCGCTCATAAACATCCTCAAAATCCCACAACAATTGTCCAGCTTGGTACTCCGCGAAACATCACTGGAAAACTTTAAAAATCACTTCCTGCGCACCACTCCGATTTTCTTTACTCATTTCTCAAACCTTTATGCGTAGTTTGGTCTCAATTTGTTGCAGTTTAATCCAAACATTAAAGTTACGTGAGAGAGTAAACGAAATTCGACGATAGCATTGACAACTGACGTACTTATGTTTCTTGTTGCCAGTGTTGCCACACACATAACTATTTTTAGTTCCTCAAACATTCATTTCACGACTTTATAGACAAACTGTACTTAATAAAATTTTCATGCCAGTGTTTGTAGCCAAAGTTCTTCGAAATATTTGCCGGGTTAGCTAGTAATGCATTTTTTTTTCTGATTTCTATTTTCAGAGAATATCGTTAAAAACCAAAATGCGTTAATAGAGTCACCGTTGCCACAAGGAGCTGAAAACATTTTTCAGGAGATGCCCGACGTACGGGAAGCTATTTGTTTTTAGTACTACATCAATCAATCAATCAAAATATCAGCCTATGGCAGTCCACTCCTGGACGTAGGCCTCTCCCAATCTACGCCACAACACACGGTCCTGTGCCTTACGAATCCAGTCCCAGCCGGCGACCATTTCCAGATCGTCGGTCCATCTGGCGGGTGAACGTTCTACCCAACGTTCGCCAAGTCGCGGTCTCCACTTCAGAACTCGTCGGTAGTTCTGCTGATGTGGCCTGCCCACTGCCACTTTAAAGTGCTTATTCTGCGAGCTATGTCGACCACTCTAGTTCTCTGTCGAATAACCTCATTCCGAAGATTATCCCTCAGAGACACTCCAAGCATAGGTCGTTCCACAGCTCGCTGCGCGACCTTACCGCGGGCATGTATCAACCCCACCGTAAGTGTCCACGTCTCGGCACCGTAAGTCATAACCGGTAGCACGCACTGGTTGTAGACTATCGTCTTCAGGCATTGCGGTATAGGCGAAACGAAAACTCGACGTAGTTTACTGAATGCTTGTGCAGAATTCCGCCTAATTGTTCCAGTGTCTCCACTACTATAACGATGTCGTCAGCAAACCGAAGTTGCGAGATGCGCCCGCCGTTGATGTTGACACCCAACCCATCCCAATCCAGCGGCAGCGTCTTGAATATGTCCTCAATCGCGTTGGTGAAGAGCTTAGGCGATATAACATCACCTTGTCTTACACCTCGACGCAGTTCTATGGAGTTGGTTTCAAAGTTTTCAGCTGGATGGTCATTGTTGCGGTGTCGTACACACATCTAAGTACCTCGATATATCGCCAGTCGACACGACATCGCTGCATAGTTCAGGGACTGCCCAGGTTTCGACTGAGTCGACAGCCTTCTCGTAGTCCACAAAAGCCATACACAGCGGCTGATTGTACTCATTTGTCTTCTGAACAATCTGCCGAACAGTATGTATGTGGTCAACGGTAAACCCGGAAACCCGGCTTGCTCCTTTGGCTGAAAATCGTTGAGCTTTCCGGCGAGGCGGTTTGTGACAACTCTCGCGAACGAATTGTAAACATGGCTCAGGAGTAAGATGGGTCTTTAGTCTTATTACCTATCTTGAAAAACGGAGTCACCGTACTCCCGCTTCATGCTTTAGGTGTTTGTCCCTGTTGGAGGACGGAATTAGACCTGGCGCTGTTGCGCCCACGCCCGCGCCGTGCACTCCACCAGCGTGTGGAGCGCTGTGTCATTGCTGCGGTCCTCGCAGTGCTGACACTCGGCCGTGGTTTCTGCCGTGGAAGCTACCGTGTCCGGTAATTATCTGTGACAACCGGTAGGAGAGAGCACCGTGTCTCCCCTCCAGCCACTCGTCCATGACCGGTCTGACGGCCACGATTGTGGCGAATCCCCCCTTTGGTTGCTCAAGTCGTACCTCCATATCTCCACGGTTTCCTGGTGGAGCTGGGACCGCTAGGCCTCAATTTCTCGAGTCGCAGGCTTTTGACCCCGCTCCAGCGCCTCCTTGCGCCATTTAAATAGAGACGCAAGGGCTCTTGCTTCCAGGTCCCACGGAGGGGTCCCGGCTAGGAGACATGCCGCCTCAACTGAGATCGTGCGGTATCCCCTTATCACCCTGACGGCCATCGCCCTCTGCGTGCTCAGCAATCTAGTCACATTGATGACCGCAGGGTCTCCGCCCATAGGGGGGCCCCGTATAGGGCCATACTTCACACGATCCCCAGGTACAGTCTCCTGTTTAATAATGATATATTATTTATCTATGCTAAAGATACCACTGTTAAGTACCAATGTTGACTTTTTTAGACAATAATTATAACAACTATGGTACTGTGTTATACACTGTTATATACTGTGTTATAAATAATAATTAGACTCAAGGAGTGATATTAAATAATTAATCGACCATAAATAGATAGTTTTATTAATGAGTTGCAAACCTTTACTACACATGTAACTGCAGAAAAAACTAAATTTAAAAAAAATAAAGTTATATTTACACATGACACTTGCACTTTTCCCTAAAATAAAGTAATAAATGCATGTATAACCTTGAGACCTCCACAGTAAAACGTCACATGTACGCTTATATACTGCTAAGTTCAGAAATATTAGTTTAAAATTATCTATTTATATAGAAAATATTACTTTATGTAGTCCTATGTATATCTTAAAAGATTCAGTACTCTAGGTTAATAGATAAAAAAGTTAAACTGAATTTTGTCCACGACAAACTTCAAATCGCTCTCCTGGAAAGTCGTGATCTTGCACATATAACTTTATTCTTTGCATAGGTCGAAGTGTACTATGTCGCAAATTTAGATTGTTTCTATGAATCAATGTCATTATCATCATCTTTACGCAAGTTCCTCGCGGTTGTGTTCGAATTGGACGAACATGGCTCCAATTTCGGCATTGTTGATTTTGGAAAACAATACAGTGTGATAAGGTCGATTTACTCTATTGTTGACCCTGACTGTATATATTTTGTTTCAGCCGTTTTTTGTGGCGTTGTGGCAGTCCACTGCTGGACATAGGCCATAGCCGTAGCCCGACTTTATATATATTTTCATAAAATGGCTTTACATATGAAAGCAATTTATGAAAGTAGAAGAAATGGGCCTCGTATGAAAAGACAGACAGATACAAAGAAGCGCGACTGATATGTATTGACAGTATGACTTCAAAACGTCTCGTACTTTCCACCATTTTCTGTAAAACAAATTTCCACACAAAACAGCAAAACTTTAAAAACGAACAAGGTTTTCAACACATACCGGTCTCAGTACAATGGACATTAAAAACAATAAGTGCCTAAGCATCCTGTCCTGTGTACTAATTGCGGCGAGCATTAAGCGGGCTGCACCGACACAACACAAGTTGAGTTGCAACTACATAAACGGTTACAAAGCTTAGCAGGAAGCCGTGACATCAGAACCAGCAGAACTGTGTAATTGTATATCCCGTTCACTCTAAGTTTGCAGCTGGCGTAGAGGCTGGTGTAAGAGTTGTATGGGAGTCGACTCGCAAACTTAGAGCGAACGGGTAGTACGTAGCGGAGATAATGGCCTTAATTTCAACGAAAGTCTGTGTTGCCTGTGTTTTTATAATCTTGATAATTGTTTAACAGTCAGAGAGTTCTTTGAAAATGTTTATTCCGTTGGTAGAATACGCTATTTTTTTTTAAGGGGGGAATATCCATCATTGATGCTACTACGACGATGCTAGTCAATTCCTACCGACTAAAAAACCTCACGTAACACCCAACAGCCTATGGTTGGGAGCCCCAGGTAAGCCCTCGGAAGGATGTCCCAGGACTCCTAACAGACCACCACCACTGTAGCCTCTCCCAGAGGGCGGTTCGGGTGCTATCCCGCGTTTTTTGGGGGTTTCGGGTGTGATCCTGCTTCTAAAGGGGGGCATGCGTGAATTCCTTACGTCACGCTGCCGTCATGGGACTGCCTCTGTAAGGACGGTGAGCAGCCCTCTCACCGTCCTCAGGCCCCCGGTCATGGAGGCCGATAGTCTTCAGTCCTTGGTAGAATAAGCGTGAAGTGACTTGACGTAGGTACTTGATCCGTTGCCATAATGTGGTATTTCAAGTCCAACGGTACACCTTGTTTTACATGCAACCACAATTCAGAAAATCAAGTTCATTTATAGAGAATTAGATTCATGCTATTTTAAGTACATAATGTTAGTTGAAGTGTTGACGCATAATATGCCTCAGTCTACCCATGTAGCATGTATAGATATGTATCTTCAAATAGTCATTAAATAACAAATAATGACGTATATAAACTCCAAAAGGACGATGACTTGCGGTAAGAAATTGGTATTATCATTTCATAGTTAACAATATGCTATTTATGGCATGATCAATACAATAATCAATATTCTCAAGCAAATTTTCAATCAAACATCTGCGTCGGCTAACGGTCTACAATATGTCGTGATTAATAAGTTAATTGCTTTAAGTAATCGATTACAAGGTAATGCGAAACTTGAAAGAATGTGTTTTGTTATTTTCCACGGATAATAAATTTTAATTACCGATGGCTATAAGTAAAATAATAAAGGGAATTGGAAAGGTTCTGGGAGGTTCTAGAGTGGCTCTTTAGGCAATGGCAGAAGTAGGTTCAGGATGACTGCGCGCCAGGGAATATCCTTTTTAGCATAAGCCATAGATTATATCGAAGCTTTCTAGGAACTAGCCTGAATCCCGTTCTCTTCGGGCTAGCAAAAGTGAGGTACCAATCTTCTACAGTGGAAAGAACCTTAGTCAGAACAGAACCGATCGATTCAAAAAATTGTTTCTCTGTCTGATGAGAAAGAAAGAGAAAGAAAAGAAGAAATTGAAACGCTCTGCCAACGCAAGTCTTTCCTCCTCGTAGCAACCCCAGATTCTTCTAGCGGACTGTAAAGGCACATCATTAAGCCGCCAGCTTGAGGGTTACTGCAAATAGTCTTCTGGATCGTGAGAAAGACCCTTAATTCACTAGATATCGTCACGATCATGTCTGAGGGGATTTTAGTACAAAGAGAGTTCACCACGGTCCGAAAGTAACCCATTACACGGTATGAATGATTTTGAAATTATTATTGGATGATTCTAGGAGAGCAAAAGGAAAACTGGCAAAATAAGTCTAGTCAGGGTATGGGGATATTCCCACCCGCATTCTGAGGGGATTTTAGTACAAAGAGAGTTCACCACGGTCCGAAAGTAACCTATTTCACGGTATGAATGGTTTTGAAATTATTATTGGATGATTGTAGGAGAGCAAAAGGAAAACTGGCAAAATGGGTCTAGTCAGGGTATGAGGATATTCCCACCCGCATTGCCACTCTGTGCCCTGTAAATCTACAGCAATGACCAAGAGCAGAAAACTTACATTACCTTGGAACTCGAATTCCAAGAGAAGTTGAGTGTCTTGAAATCCAAACACCGAGGGAGTTGGAAAGAATGTAACTCCACTTCTCTCCTTTGGAAAGTTGGAGACCAGGAAGGCATCTAAATATATCCTATAGAAAGAGAAGCGCGGAAAGGTAAGTAAAAGACAGTCGAGGCATTATGTAACAATTAGGAGTGGATCAGAGACGATACCGGTTTCTGCATCTTGGCTGGCATCGACTCCTCACTTTGATGAATACAGTAGCGTGAATCTTAGCATCTTGCTTTTTGCCAAGTGTAAAAATTTGTGAAGATGTCTGCTACTCCTGAGCTAATTTGGCTGATATGTTCAGATAGCTGACATCTGGATTAACAAATAGCTTTTCAACCCAGAAACTGGTTTCTGTAGGAAACAGGTTGATGGTTCACCATGTGGACGGCGCGAAAGGCAAAAAGTTTGTATGTATACATAAACACATCGATATGGTATTACCTACTGAGATGCACATTAAAATCTCGACGGTGTGCTCTCACGGGCCATTTACACCGTTGTAGTAAATTGGGTAATACGTATCAATTTAGTGTTAATCGCAATTAAATCCGCCAATGAAATACACCGCTACGTAACCGTACATACAGTACAATCAGTGTTCATAATATATGTGATCAGTGTGCTCAAATGGATATTTTGCTACTGACAAAAACTAAAATAGTAAATACTAGCGGACGTCACGCGGTTTCACCCACGTAGTTCCCGTTCCCGTGGTGGGAATACGGGAATAAAATATAGCCTATGTTCACCGCAAAGAGTGTAGCTTCCCAACAGTGAAAGAATTTTTCAAATCGGTCCAGTAGTTCCGGAGCCTATTCGTTACAAACAAACAAACAAAAAAACAAATCTTTCCTCTAAAAATATTAGTATAGATTGGGTACATATATTGAACATGATGATAAATCTTACATATATCGTTGTAAGTAATATTCGAAGAACACTCTAAGAGCTCAGATTTCTGTATTACAATTTTAAGTCTTACGCCAGATATGAGCCACAATGGCAAGTGTCAATCACAATCAGCATATTCGACATAGCCCGCGCGTATGCGTTTTGAAGTGGCAGTGGGCTGGCCACATCTTTAGAAGAACCGATACCGATGGCCAATAGAACAAATTAGTTCTGGGGTAGAGACCGCGACTTGGTATACGTGGGGTTATGGGGTAGGACGACCCTCCGCCAGATGGGCCGACGATCGGCCGGCAGAAGGTTGCGGGGATTGACTGGATGCGGAAAGTGCTGGATCGTGAATCGCAGCATTATTTGGGATTGGTCTAGGTCCAGCAGTTGACTGTCATAGCACATAGGCTGATTTCCAGTATACTATGTTTATTCTAAAACATATTATTGCCAATAAGATAGCAGACAAGCAAATAGACCCACCACATCGAATGTTGTCTCTATTATTATATTGACGTGTGCAAGACCAAAGGTGCTTTATAGATTCGCGCGATCTCACAAAAGCTTTCTAAGACCACCTTGAAGAAAATACTGTCCGTTCGATCGGAAAATAATTCTACAAGTAATAAGTAAACAATGGCGCCATAAGAGTACGTAATTACTAATATGCCACCACGACGACTAATTAGTCAGTGGTAATTAATTTTATTGGTCATAAAACTGTCAATTGTTTGTCAAACCGGTTGTTTGTCAACATTACGAGTACCTACGTGAGTAAACGATTCGGAATTACTTAACTATACAACTATTCGAGGAAGCATAAAGGTATATTGATACGATACGAGCGCCATAGGTATGTGGGAAACTAATATATCGAAAACTGCCTTCTCGAAGAACCAGTATGAAAGGCAGATCTAAGAAATCCACTATCTTTATTAAGGGGCTGTAAGAGCCTTCTCTTACAACCCCTCAAAGAAAACACTGGATTTCAACTTTCTTTGGTCCGACAGATTAAGCATTAGCACTAGTCCTTGATAAAGGACTACTATGTTACTTGTAGCGTGGACTAACAGAGCGTGCAGCGTAGCGTACCCGAAAGAGCCGAAAAGCTCGTACGTAATACCAAAAATGGTCATCCATTTCAGGCCCAGCTGCAGCGTAAGATGCTCGCAATGATCATTTACAGAGCCCTGAGCTAGCTACGAACGTTTCAAGTTAATTTATTCACCTACATATGTTGTACAAGCGCGATTGTCCTATAAATGAACTTACCAATTATCTTACATACCACAAAAACCAAGTTTTCTCCTTACCTGTAACAAAATACATACAAATTATTAGGTATAAAACTCGTTTCATGTTCATAAAGATAATGAGAACTAGCTGAGCATTTTTCTTTTTTTATACTACTGAGGTGACAGATAAGCTTACAGTTCACCTAATGGTTGGTTACCGTAGCATATGGACGATGGCCGCACCAGAAGCACTACACAAGTGCTGCTAAACCGAGAGCAGGTTGTGACGACACACAGTTGAAATTATTCAAGCCGCCCAAAAGGCCTTCAACTTGGCTTAACGACTGTCATATTAAAGACAACCTTATCGGAACCGGCGGCTTAACGTGCCTTCCGAAGCACGAAAACGCTCGAAAACAAATGTCAAAAAGTGGTCACGTAGTGTACACCCATCCATGACTGGTCACAGTAAATGTTGCTTACTACAGATCGTTTACAGAAAGAGTCCGCGAGGCCACGAGCGCATCAAAATGAGCATTGACTGAGAATTGGCCACTGTTACTGTGAACTAGTGCTGTGCCGGTGCACCTGTCCTAACTGACCTGAACAATATGCCGAATCAAGTTCTCGGATGGTACCAACTGATTGGGAGCTACGCGTATCACCAAGAAACAATCACGCAGGGACTTCAAGAAGGTAAAGAAGACAAGCCATTGTAATTTTAGAACTTCTTATTATTTGAAATCAGGCAGCAGCTGACTCAACTGGTAGTGCCTGTATCTTGCTGTCCTCCATTAATTTCTATTCAAGTTCAGATGCTTATACTCGTAATGCTTATCTTATTTTATTAACTTGGCTTGAAAAAGAATGCTAATATTATTTTGCAAGTCAAGTTACGCAGTCTGTTAAGTCACTGTACATAATTATACCTAAGCTCAACTCAGTACTGGTAGTAACTATTATTTAATCTGTGGTACTTGGTACTGGCTTATGCTAAGACTTAGATAGTAATTTGGTAGATTGCCTAGCACGATATAGCCGTCTATTGTTACACCAACTAATTACATAGTTAAATATTTATCTGTTCAAATAATATTCTTGGTGTACAATAAAGAGATTTTTACTTTTGCTAAGGCTGGATTGGACCAAAATCGGAGTAAGGTTAGAGAATAACTTGTACTTATACAAAACGTAAAGTGAAAGTGAAGTTACCACCAACAAGAAGCACAACGTAGGTAACTATGGTCACTATGGTAAACATAACCACCACTGAAGTATTCAAGTCCAGTACGGTTAGCATAGTTACGTTACGCTTATTAGTTGTTGGTAAAATGGAAAATCACTTTATTTTTACAAGTTATTTTATCTATAGATAGTTTTACTCCGATTTTGATCGAATACGGCCTAAGAAGCCCTTTTAGATTGCCTCTCGGGTGAGGCAGCGATGGCGGTCGAGGGCGGATTTTAGGCAGATGGAAGGGCCCCGTCTAGATTTAGTTGATAGGAGGTTAATATCATCCATGAGCACTTCCACACATTAAAAAATACCCCTTTAGATCAAGTTTCCTTTGGTTTTACTAGTTACAAAATTTATTCGACATATTTACCAAATCTATACATATACAGGGTGTGGCGTAAATAGTGGTCCAACCGTCAGGGTGTGATAGAACAGGTGCCCCACTATAACATACTACAATATCATCCAAATTTACCCAAGGGTCTTAGAAAAAAATACCTTTTTTTGAAAAATCGTCCCTTTTTTGTAAAGTTGCCTGTAGATTATAGGAAAACAGCTATTTCTGATTTCTGTTTTTTCTCTCTTAAAGCTAAATACATAAGCTATCAAAAAATAATATTGTTAATAAAATTCCACAACAAACGTTTGAAATAAATATAAGTTCATCTCAATTTTCTCTCTAATTTTCAGGTATCATGAAAATTGTTCAACGTTTTTTATAAAAAATATGTACTACACTGATGCTATCCAAACGTTTAAAAATATGCTTATGTAATATTGATTTCAAAATGATACCATGAAAGGATTTCGCATAAACAGAAACTAGTAATTTTTACTGTTAAAGTTCAAAACGGGTTAAGAAAAATGACCAAAATCAACTTACATACATCACACTTATAACGTTTTTTTCATAGTAATAGTTCATAGTCGACATTATTATTATTTATTTAAAATCTTATAACCTAGATAGCGCCCGCGGCTCCACCCGCGTGGGATTTTGTAACTATTCTCGCTTTTATGATCCCACCGGAAGTGGGAATAGTTACAAAATTCATCGCGGGTGAAACCGCAGGCAACATCAAGGTCGCGGTAGAATGCCCGAAACGTCGGTGAATGTAAGTAAATAGTATTTCGCGTGAAGTGTTGAAAACTGCGATAGTTTAAAAAAATCATAACCGTGATGGCGCCCGCAGTTCCACGCGCTAGGAATTTGTCATGGAATGGGAACAGAATTTCAGATAGAAAATAAATAAAAGCGAGAATAGTTACAAAATCCCACGCGGGTGGAGCCGCGGGCGCTAGGTTCCCGGCGCTATCTAGGTTATAAGATTTTAAATAAATAATAATAATGTCGACTATGAACTATTACTATGAAAAAAACGTTATAAGTGTGATGTATGTAAGTTGATTTTGGTCATTTTTCTTAACCCGTTTTGAACTTTAACAGTAAAAATTACTAGTTTCTGTTTATGCGAAATCCTTTCATGGTATCATTTTGAAATCAATATTACATAAGCATATTTTTAAACGTTTGGATAGCATCAGTGTAGTACATATTTTTTATAAAAAACGTTGAACAATTTTCATGATACCTGAAAATTAGAGAGAAAATTGAGATGAACTTATATTTATTTCAAACGTTTGTTGTGGAATTCTATTAACAATATTATTTTTTGATAGCTTATGTATTTAGCTTTAAGAGAGAAAAAACAGAAATCATAAATAGCGGTTTTCTAATAATCTACAGGCAACTTTACAAAAAAGGGACGATTTTTCAAAAAAAAAAAATTTTTCTGAGACCCTTGGGTAAATTTGGATGATATTGTAGTATGTTATAGTGGGGCACCTGGTCTATCACACCCTGACGGTTGGACCACTATTTACGCCACACCCTGTATAATAAAATTATAGAAAAGTCAAAACTGTACATTCGAAATATAAAAAAAAAACTCGCTGGGTGAACGAAATACAGTTAAAAATTTTTGTCTGTTTGTCTGTTTGCTTTGCTTTGTTCGGAAGGATCTCGAAAAGTACTCAATAGATATGATTAAAATTTTGCACAAATATTAAATAGGAGTAGGGTCTTCAAATAGGCTATATGTTATCACGCTACATATCCTAGGGGCTAAGCAGAGAGCAATCAAATTGGCATTATAACATAATTTTCACGCGTACAAAGTCGCGGGCAACAGCTAGTTGCATATTAATCAAAATTAAGAACTTGTTTTATTATAAAGCTCAACATCAAAAATACAAAGTAAAACAAACATATGTAAGTATACCACCAGTATTGTCCTCGAAACAAACTTTATTTGTTCGCATTTCACTCTTGAATGCGTTTTTAGGGTTCCTTGTTCAAAGGGTAAAAAACGGGAAGCTATTCCTAAGACTCCGCTATCCGCCTGTTCGTCTGTACCTCATCTCATTATAGTCTGACTATGTACAGTCAGCCTCATAAGTAGAAACACTATTGAAATTTACGAAATAGATTCATGAATGAAAACTTACTCGTAGTACTTGTATGTAACAATTTTTCTATAAGTATACATATATAACAGTATTGTTCCAAACAAGTACTGAGTGTAATTTTTCATTCATGAATCTAGTTCATAAATTTCAATAGTGTTTACCTACTTATGAGGCTGACTGTACTTGTATATACTTGTATATTATCTTTGGTGATAGCTAGGCAGTGTCGGAGTGACAGCAGTGGAAAAACAGATATTTCTGTTACCGATATAACAACAAATACTAAACACAGAAAAAAATTAAGCAGGTATTTGGTACGGAACCCTCCACGCGCGAGACTGGCTCGAACATGGCCGTTTTTTTTTCATATCCGCCGCGATACCGAGGGACCGCTAATTGCCCCGGTTTGCTCTCGACAAGCCCCAACTTTGGCTTCAGTGTCTGTTTGTTTTACCGCTAACTTATCTGCGATGCCGGCACATTGGTAGATTATTCTCACAATTAAAAGGAAAAACTTTCCCGCCAAATATTTAGATATTGGTAAAGCGTAATCTGATCTGTGTTCTGGGTGACTGGGTAATAGAAGGAAGGACATATATTATTTAGTCTTTTGTTTTTTTTTAACGTAAGGGAAAATCCTCATGGATGCTATGCCGGACTCCTACCGACTAAAAAACCTCACGTAACGCCCAACAGCCTATGGTTGGGAGTCCCGGGTAAGCCCTCGGAAGGATGTCCCAGGACTCCCAACAGACCCACGGTCGCCATTGCGGCCTTGTCTAGGGGTGGTTCGGGTGCCATCGCGCGTCTTTGTGGGGTTTCGGGTGTGATCCCGCTTCTAAGGGGGGGCGTACGTGAATTCCTCACGTCACACTGCCGTCATGGGCCTGCTTCTGTAAGGACGGTGAGCAACCCTCTCACCGTTATATTATTTAGTCTATTACTCGGGTGCCCGGCGATAGATAACTTACTAAGAAGGGATCGCGTGGTAACGTCTGCGGGGATCTCCAATTTTCCAACGTTAAAAAAAGAGCTAATGAGTCTCTATTTTTAGATCGCCTTTTTTTGCTTTTGTTTATTTGGCATGATCATTTGATTTTATGAATTTTATGATCGCTTCGTCCAAACCCCACTTCTTTCATAATGACTTTATTTACCTACATCATAGGGTTCTCTTACATTTCAATGGTCAACTAATATTATTAGTTGAGTTATTAGTCTAATAACTTGCAACAACTTTTCTGATCATGCTAAAATGACCTGATCATCAACGTATTTAAGGTTTTTGATGAAGTCATTCATTCTTTATCCATGCATGCTCTGATGGATGTCGGATCGTTCAAGCACTAAGAACAGATTAAAGAATATCTTCGACTTATCTACAGACCTACGACAGCAATAAGAACAACTAGCTCGGAACTGGATGCGGAAGACGCAGGACTGTGTGTTGTATGTAACGTATAGGGTGAAGCCTACGTTCAGCTGAGCTGATTATTGAGATTACGGCTTACCCGGGGCTCCCAACCATAGGCTGTAGGTAGGATACGTGTGGTTTTTAGTCGGTAGCATCCCTATAGGATTTTCCTCACGTGAGTTCATTGATTGATTTTGATAGCTACGATTCCTTTAACGATTTTTTTTCGATTATTATCTGTCTGGGCTAAGCGCTATTCACCCTCACAAAGGTTCTAGAACCCTTACAAATGAAGAGTGATGCTCGTATCAAGTTACTGCTACTCACCCCATGAGCCCTAAAAAAATATTCATGACAATCCCTTCGCGGCCACTGTTTGATATTGAAACCGTAAACTCGAATACCACGGAACGATTTTTCATACGGTTTCTGTGGGTACTTGAGCGGTTATATATTTTGACTTCGGAAGCATTAAGACTGTCGCGTTTGTGTCGAAATGATGTCACAATGATGACTTTAGATGTAATTTTATTGAAATTTATGCATAATGGACGATTCTCAGAGCTCTGTTTATTTTAACGACTCAACAATGTTTTGACCTAAATAATATGACACTTTACAAATGTGTAACAACTTGTATTTTTAAACTCCACGCAATGTCACTTTAAGATAATTGCGAGAAAGTTTAGCGCGCAATGAATGGTGATGCTGATGTCACAAGCTTTTGCGGTGTGCCGTAAGGTCACTAAAGCCGTCTTGAGAACCATTTGATGCCGTTACTCCATGTACGACATAAATTATGTACATACTGGGACACTATGACGCCGATATCGTGTAAACTGGGTCTTTACGGGATTCGAGGAATCTGTCTATTAGATCCGTATGTCATTCTATACGGCGCACATAGGAGTATTTTCATGTAAAATCCGGTCAAAATTATTTAATGGCTTATTTAATAATAAAACATGGTAATATTATATACTGTTATGTTTAATAATAGTAAAATGTACAAAACATGTATATTTTTCACTTTATTTTTTTTTTCTTTCGCAGCGTCTTCCTCTGTGTTTTCGTAGCTGTTTATATTCTGTTGTTGATGTTAGTGGTAAAGATGGTAAAAAACTGTTGATGGTGGCTCAATTGCGACCATCAGATCATGCGCCTCTTTCGAGAATCTTTCCGTAATTGTGGTTTGGGCCTAGCTCTTGTTGGCGTTGCCACCGTTGCTTTTATGATTACTGAAGTATCAGTGTTTCCATTAATGCGTTGCCTGACGCTAGCTGCATATATTATGTAAGTTCGTCAGCGGATATTTGCCCCCACAATTCGTCGCTTACAACGCTTAATTAAGCTTTCAGGTGTTTTTGCTGACCAAACAGATTTGATGTTAGCTCTGTACCTACTAATATTCAGTACATGGATGGATGATGTTTACCATTTACTGTTATTACGCAGAAAACGCTCCTTTTTGCCATTGGCTTTGTTTAAATTCGATCTTAAAATACCTGAGAGCACGTGATGAGCATTTGAATCGTGAAGGGCATTTACTGATTTCAATTAACTTTATTTCTATTTTTTTCACCTTTTCTTCGATTTTATTACTTTTCAGTTACGCATAATGTCAAACAAAGCTCTTCTAATGAAAATAACATTAGATTCTATAAAATCTAGAAATAAAAATGAAAACAACATTCAAGTCAAATATAATATCTATATTTCACAATGCAATCTTCAAATCATTGAAAACAAAAATGGTGAACATAAGTGAAGCAAAATCTAATTGTGTTTATTAAAACAAACCCTAGGCAATATATTAATCGTAAAATGAAAGCCCGACAAGTTCCGACAAATAAACAAAAACACAAATTAAAAAACTATATTTTCTGAAATTTATATCAAATATTCTGATTTTTTAAATCATAAACACGAAACATAAATTAATTAATTTTTATTTTAAAATCATCTACATACCTTGCACTTTCATATTAGCAATGTTGTTTTTCCATAGTAAATCACACAAAAGTGTAGTTTACAGTTCAAATACGGTTAAAAATTACGAACGCCGAGATTAAGATATACGGTTTACATAACGACTGGGTTCCGACTGCTAGTACGAGAAGGCACTACTACCTGCGTTATAAATTTGTGTGTTAGGCGATAGACCGGCTAATAAGCTGCAAAAATATGTAAAATTTGTACTACCTTTATTTAATTTTTAAATTTGACTTTTGACCGGATTTTACACGAAAATACTCCTATGTGCGGCGCACCATTTATTTTTTCCATTTTTACACTAGGTCCATGGGGTCCCACCCAATGCGCATATTTTTTTTTAAATTTTGAAGATGCTTTTTGTGGAGTCAACTGGTGACCTAAGGGCTGGCATTTATTTCTCCCAACGAATAGGCATCGCCGTTCAAAGGGGGAATGCTGCCAGTCTTTTGGGCACAATGCCACGGGGGCCCTATTTAGATTTACGTTTAGTTTTATTCATATTCTTAATAGTTTTTATGCTTTATTGTAACATGTTTTTAAATGATGACGTTGACCCCCAAAATAATATACTAGGTACCCCCCAATTATTTTGTGGTTTAGCTGATGAGAAATGACTTGTTTGTTTACACACTTTCACGTTAAAAATAGTCACGGTTTGATGAATTTGGACAATTATAATATAATTTCCTTAACAGAAGATTCCAACTTGGTTGTGGAGCTCAGATGGTACATAGTCGCTTCATGGAAAATATCGAAGTGTAGCCGCATCATAGTTAAACAGATAAGCCGACCCCAAGCGCTTTGGAGAAGGACTGGGAGTATGATGAATCGAAAAACAACTTGCATCACAAATCATATTTATTGAATTAGCAGTCAAAGAAATGTCAGCCAAGATCGTGGAGAAACTCTCGCACGCCCCCCCCTTAGAAGCGGGGTCACACCCGAAACCCCCCCAAAGACGCGGGATAGCACCCGAACCACCCCCTGGGCGAGGCCGCAGTAGCGGCCGTAGGTCTGTTGGGAGTCCTGGGACATCCTTCCTAAGGCTTACCAGGGGCTCACAACCATAGGCTGTTGGGCGTAACGCGAGATTTTTTAGTCGGTAGGAGTCCGGCATAACATCCATGAGGATGTTCCCTCACGTAAAAAAAATCAAAAGCCAAGATCGTGGAGAGGCAATGTATACTTACTAGTAATAACTGTCAAAACAATATGTCGTGCCTAATCGATGTGGTGCTCTGAATTTCTAAGACGGTTTGAAACAAAGACTGTTAGCATGCATATCAGGTTTCCGTCAGCTGATGTTGGCTTCAGGATAGTCTACAGTTGATTTATTATCTTTTGCCTAGTCAGCGGGTATTTTCTATACTTAGAATAAGAATTTTCAAATGTGTTGTGTGAGCTATGTGTGTTTTCATTCAAATTACAATAAAAAGACAACATGGAGTAGTTCCATGAGTCCTCACCAGCGACGGCCGGTGTCGACGTCAATTTGGCGAGCTAAATATAAAAAAACTGGGCAATCTTTCTTATTAAACAGCCGAGGAATGGATCGTGGATCCCAAGATTGGAAATATCTGTTAGATAAGTCAGAACCTAGTCAACTTTGGAAACCATTGCTATAGGTTATACTTTACATAAGTAAAAGGGGTCTTAGAAGGTTTTTACAGGGTCGGCAGCGCGAGTGTGGCACCTCTGGTGTTGCAAACGTTCATAGGCTGCGGTGACCACCGGTCCTTCTGGTGGGCCGTATGCTTGTCTGTCACCTTAGTGGTATAAAAAAAAAAAAAAAAAAAATGCAGTGCTGCAATTTAAAGAAATACAGCTAATTAAGATATCATAACGCGCCGTGGGATTTGGGTTATACTAAAATATATTATTTCGGTAACGCATTCCGTGTTTCTTTCACTTTCACTTTTAGTATTGCTCAGAGGTTATTATAATACGAGCATGGCACCGTCAACGAGCTATTAAAAAAATAAAAACGTAGAACTGTATTACGATAACTCGACTTTCAGACCGTTAAATTCCTATCGGCAATGTTTACTTTTATGCTCAAGTGACGTAAACTGTATTACAATTTATGTTATTATTAAAGAACAAAGTCAAAATTAACATTTTGTTTGTAACTAAGCACATGTTCAAATATGGATCCAGCCATCTGATTGGGTATTGTTCAAGCCTTGAAAGAATTTAACGAACTTGATGATGAAATACAAATAAGACTTCAGCTAAGACTCCATTGCAAAAACTTATCAGGTAATTCATGTTTTACCTGATGGGTTTTTGCAATGGAGCTTTGAACTAATTCTATTGAAGCTCTTTATACGGAACTGCACATATTTCTAGATACCGTGATTGACAATACAATGTTATATTAAAACCACCTTGATTCAGAAATGCCAAGAATTAACCAACACTATGACAAATGCCTTAATGGCCCTCTCTTTTTTTTTTTTTTTTTGATGTGAGGGAAAATCCACGTAGGATGCTATGCCGGACTCTTACCGACTACAAAACCTCACGTAACGTCCAACAGCCTATGGTTGAGAGCCCCGGGTAAGCCCTCAGGAAGGATGTCCCGTGGCTCCCAACAGACCTACGGCCGCCACTGCGGCCTCGCCCAGGGGGTGGTTCGGGTGCAATCCCGCGTCTATGGGGGGTTTCGGGTGTGACCCCGCTTCTAAGGGGGGGGGGGCGTGCGTGAGTTGCTCACGTCACGCTGCCGTCATGGGCCTGCTTCTGTAAGGACGGTGAGCGGCCCTCTCACAGTCCTCAGACCCCCGGTCATGGAGGCCGATAGTCCTCGGCGAAGACACGTCGGCGGCGCCCAGGGCGCCGACTGCGGAACTCGGGTGGGAGAGTTCTCTCCCACACCCGGCCCGCCGCCTCCTTCGCGAGCATGACCTGCTCGCAGAAAGAGGCGGCGCAGTCCCACTTGCTCCCGTTGGAGAGCATGGCTCGCACCATAGCCTCGAGCGAGAGAGTGTCCACGCCCAGACCCACTACGAGGACCTGGCGCTGTTGTGACCACGCCGTGCACTCCACCAGCGTGTGGAGCGCCGTGTCATCGCTGCGGTCCTCGCAGTGCTGACACTCGGCCGTGGTTTCCCGGTGTTTTCGCCACAGATACCTACCGAAGCTACCGTGCCCGGCAAGCATCTGTGTCAACCGGTAGGAGAGAGCACCGTGTCTTCTCTCCAGCCACTCGTCCATGACCGGTCTGACGGCCGCGATTGTGGCGAATCCCCCCTTTGGTTGCTCAAGTCGCATCTTCCATGTCTCCAGGGTTTCCTGGTGGAGCAGGGTCCGCTGGGCCTCGATTTCTCGAGACGCAGGCCTTTGGCCCCGCTCCAGCGCCTCCTTGCGCCATCTGAAAAGTGACGCTACAGACCTACGGCCGCCACTGCGGCCTCGCCCAGGGGGTGGTTCGGGTGCAATCCCGCGTCTATGGGGGGTTTCGGGTGTGACCCCGCTTCTAAGGTGGGGGGGGGGCGTGCGTGAGTTGCTCACGTCACGCTGCCGTCATGGGCCTGCTTCTGTAAGGACGGTGAGCGGCCCTCTCACCGTCCTCAGACCCCCGGTCATGGAGGCCGATAGTCCTCGGCGAAGACACGTCGGCGGCGCCCAAGGCGCCGACTGCGGAACTCGGGTGGGAGAGTTCTCTCCCGCACCCGGCCCCCCGCCTCCTTAATGGCCCACTCTAAAGTTGTAATTTTTGGTACGACTTTGTACCATAAAACATTACTCAAATTTGAGGGTATTTGTAACTGTGTGTCACGATACATATACTCGTAATATGACTGGGCAGCAAGTGTCTTCACTGCACCATGACAAGTGAAATCACTTTCGCTGTACCTTTAATGACACGTTTCTATTAACTTCAAATGTATTTATGGAGAAAACGAGTTATGTAGTGGAGACAGCAATTTGGGCAACATAAGTAAGAACTACCCTCGCCAGATGATCTGACGAACTTGAAAAGGTCGAAGGGAGGGACTAGATTAGGAAGGCACAGGACTGTGTGTTGTGACGTAAATTGGTAGAGGTCTATATGGCTAGTAGTAGACTGCCAGAAACTGATTTGATTGATAAATTGTTGATGATGGATGATTATGGGTAGGTAAGTAATAGTATTCCGGAAGGAAAGGATGAGATGTAAGTACCTAAAGCTTGGCAAAAAAGTATAGAAACCGAATTGATATTTTGCTGACTGGCTACATTGTCAAAAAGCTGCCAATACAATTTGATTGGTGGGATTTATTGACGGTTGTTGACAACTGGCTACTGATAGGTGGTTCTTTTTAACAGGTTGCCATATGAACAGCACAGTGGCTCCTCCATTATTTTCTTCTCTTTTTTGCCAAGCTGTACACGTGTGCTAAAGCTTTCTCTTTGATTAATCTTAAACGAAGACTCCTTGCATTACTGCCACTAACGAAAAAGAATCTAATTGCAAAAAAAGGAACCACTTTCATTAAAAAAAAAACATAGCACACATTCCAGTACAGCTCCAATGCAAGTCATATTGCTAGTAGCAACTGTAGCAAGTCAAGCGAGTGTAAACAAAATTGATTTCACATGTGTGTTACTTGCGTTCGCGCACCTTGAATGGCCGCTGGCGCCATTGCAAGCCCGGTCATCGACCAGCGAGAAATGAGTGTCAAGCTCATCAGGCAAGTTACGAAGAAAGTCTAGACTTTTACTTGCACATCAATTTTGCAATATTAATGTGCAATATTGATGTGATTTTGCCTCAAATATCACTAAATCGAGAGGACAGACAGACCAAAATTTTCAGGTTTTTTTATTTAAATTTTTTTTTGCCATGTCCACTTGTCCAGTAACAAAAACGTTTACAGGATTTTTAGCATTAAATATCAGAACCTGATTTCTGGTCTTCGAATAGGAATTAAATTTTATGAATGAATGTGAAAGCTCTTCACAAGCTTTCACATTCATTCATAAAATTTAATTCCTTGCAATGTTTGCAGCTTGCAGCCCAAAAAAATCTCTTAACCAATATAACTGAAATTTAGTATGCAGATAACTGTTACCCCCGATTAAACAAGGGTTTATTAACAGAACAAGTTCCTGTATAATAGTAAACGGATACGGGAAACCCTCCAAACGGTTGGCGCTCCAAACGGTTGGAGCCTCAGGCATTAGTAGAGCTATATTTAACACAGTTTTAATTTTAACTTGGGTATAAAAAATGCAGTCGGTTTGTTGTTACAAACAACACGTGAGCGATTTCGTTCCGCATTACGTGTACATGATGCAATTACATTAAGTACTAGCGGACGTCACGCGGTTTCACCCGCGTAGTTCCCGTTCCCGTGGGAATACGGGAATAAAATATAGCCTAAGTTCACCGCAAAGAGATTAGCTTTCCAACAGTGAAAGAATTTTTCAAATCGGTCCAGTAGTTCCGGAGCCTATTCGTTACAAACAAACAAACAAAAAAACAAATATTTCCTCTTTATAATATTAGTATAGATGTGTATTTGCAGAATTTTAAACAGCAATTAATCAATTTTAAAATTCCCTGGAAAAAAATATTTAGATAATTTGCCACGACATGTATTAATTAACAAAATCTTGTAAGTAATAATTTAATTTTGTCGAAACATCTCAGCATCACAAGTGCAAACAAATTGAGGCGTTTTTGGTCTGAGTAAACTGCACTCCTCACCTAAAACACTGGACAAAGGCAAGTTGTATAGTAATGTGCTTGGGCCTTGGGAGGGCGGATGTGGGGCTCCTGGGTGTAAACAGATGGAAGAGCACCGTGTCGCCTTAGGGTCTAACCATATTTATCGACGCGGAATCGGCTAACGCCGGTCAAAAAAGCCTTTATGTCTACGCAATAAGGGTGTTACTAATACCATTTGCGTCGGCTCGGCGCGGACGACGCGGCGCTACACCGGCCGACGGCGAATCTAGCCGTTTACCGGTTAGCTGATCGCATCCGTACGGCACTGGGACAGCGCCGGACACGGTCGAACGGCAGTTGAATAATCCGCTCACATGTCTTCGTCTCAGAAGACGGCCGATCGGCGTTGGGTAATTGGGTAGCAGTCGTATGATCCGCACGCATGCCTTCATCTCCGATGGCAGCCGAACGGCGCCGGAGACGGCCGAGTACCGATGGCGGTGGCACAGGCGCTCGCGATTGCAGTAGGGATGGCGATTCTTTCCGAAAAAGATCGATTTTTATATCGATTCGAATCGTGACCTGATGAATCGATTCCCAAAAAAATTGAGTTCTAAAAGATCGATTTCCAAAAAATCGATCTTTTTTAAAATTTTCCATTACAATGTATTATTGACGTTTGTTCGATTACAAATTAGCAATAATTGTTAATTATTTAATATTTTTAATTAAAAATTCATCTCCCTCTCTTGAGGCTGTGGTGAAGAGCATTTTTTTACGTATACAACATGGACATATTATGTAAAACATTATTATGATGGTGATATATAATACGACGTGCGCGCATGCGCAACACAGCCTCAAGAGGGTGATGTATTTTTGACTAAAAATATTAAATATAATAATTATTGCTAATTTGTAATCGATCAAACTTCAATAAGGATCGAACAAATGATAATTAATAGGAAAATATTGATTTCAGTATTTTCTTTTGATTTCAGTACTAAAAGTAGAAATATATGGTGAGGGGGGTCAACTTAAGGACAAAAATTTGTTTTATCTATACTTATAATAAAACTGTTGAGGGTCGAGAGTCTGTACATGAAAGATATTTTGAAAATTTTAATTGGAGACTGTTCTATAATCGATACTGAAGCCGAAAATGTAATTTAAATTTTTCATGTCTGTCTGTCTGTCTGTATCCCGAATAAGTATCACGCCGAAACTACTGAACCGAATTAAATGATACTTGGTACATGCTGAGCTTATAGTCCGAGGAAGGTTCTAGGATACTTTTGATCCTGATATTTTGCGTGGTTCTTGCGCGAGAGGGGATGAAAGACCAAATAGTTTTTCAGTTGTAATTTCTCAACGCGTGGTCTGATTTCAAATATTGTTTTAGTGTTGGAAAGGCAGTACTTAAAGGATCATTTCACACAAGTTTCGATATTGAGGGTTATGTAGTTCAGAAATTAGGGGCATCTCAACTTTCGGTAAACCTAGAATTCAAGGGTTCTTTTGAATGTGAGGGTAAATCTAAACAGGCGTGTTGGCTTAGTCATAAAAGAGCTTAATGATTAAGGCTATTCTAAAATAATTCAGACCGCGCCGAAGGCGTGGACTGAATGGTAAGTAACTTCAAGGAAGGAGGCAAATTTTTGATGTAGTAGAGAATGCTGAAAGTACATTGCTTTCACAAGGATGTACTACTTCTACGTCTACTCCATTCATGAGCAATGCTAAAAAAAACTAAAATGATAGGCCAAAACGTCCGTACAGCTCAGAGCGCACGTTAAATCTGTGCAGAAAGGCCTGAAAGCATTTGATATTTTCGAGGTCATGACACGACAACCTGCCGCTCGCGACGGCTATCCGGAGGAGTTGACTGCCGAACGTAAGTGAACAGACGTCACGACGGCTGTTCACTTACGTTCGGAGTAATCGACTGCCGATCGCATGTCAACAGCCGTCGCAACAGCTGATCGACGATAAGCCGAGTAGTGTGGTGATACGCACTCGGCTTGCCGATTCCGCGTCGATAAATGTGGTTAGACCCTTAGTCGGTAGGTGTCCGGCATGGCGTCCCCCAACTCCCACTTGATTGAACTAGATGATGCTCGCGAAATTCGGTACCCGTTTCCACTTCCCGTGGGAACATATTCCCGGGATGAATTCTATGTGTTATTCCAGTCTATAAGCTATCTCTGTACCAAATTTCAGCCCAATCCGTTCAGCCGTTATGAGCGTGATTGATTAACAAACATCTAAATATCCAAATATCTTCACAAACTTTCACATTTATAATATTAGTAGGATAGTAAGAAGTAGGATTCACAAGATAAAAAAACTTGCTAACTTAGTTCAAAAGAATTGTATCAGATTCTAAGACCACGACGGAGATCCATGACCTAACCTACATCAGTACAAGAGTTGAGGAATGACTCATGTAATACTGGCCCAGACTTGAATAGTTCTTTGTTTAACGCAAAAGCTATAATGTACAGTTAAGCACAAAGTCGTAACCAAAGAAAGCGGTTTTTGGGTCAGCTTTTATAACTTGAAGGTATGAAACGATGACATTATTATGATAGAATGAGCAATAAATAAATTGTACGTTCTTATTTCTAACATATCAATCTTAGACAAAATCGAAATCTATTATTATGACCGACTTTCAGAGATCATAAATTGTACTAAGTATGTAGTACGTATAAAGCGTTGATACTAAATTATCGATGTTGTTAGCGATTTCTACAGAATGAGATACCATTTCATAATCCTGGAGGAGACAAGCCACCTACCAGTACACAGATGGCAATTTTCTACCAGAATTCCAGAACCTGAATATTGCTCAGATTTATACTATTACGCCTCTTCACAAAGATAACCAGCTAATGGGTGAATATACGGTATTTGATTTTTTTGTGTCCCACAAGAAAATGTTATCTGTTCCATTCAATATCGATAATTTGTATATCTATAGTTCTATACTAATATTATAAAGAAGTAAAGTTTGTGTGTTTGTTAAATTGTAAGGGGTAATCTCGGGATCTACTGAACCGATTTTAAAAATTCTTTCACCAATAGAAAGCTGCGTTATTGTGGAGTGTCATAGGCTATATAGCATCACGCTACAACTAATAGGAGCGGAGCAGTAATAGTAAATGTTTCAAAAACGGGGGACGACGGAAACAGGTAATACTCTCTCTTATGTGGCGCAAACGAAGTTGCGCGGGTCAGCTAGTTTTACAATATTTGCAAAGTCCTAATAATGATGGCCAGAAGATTTTTCCAATTTTTTGAATTTTATAAGGGCCAGAGGAAAATATGTTATCAGAGGAGTGACACTATGGCACAATAGTGACAAATTAAAGCAGAGTAGTGACATGTCTTTGATTATTAGCTAAGAAAAGGGAGAAATATTAAATAAAACATTTAATATACAGTATAGGTTTCGAATATTTTTTGTATACGAGAGAAATTCAGTCTTTACAGTTTCTAAACGCATAATTATTTTTAATATTTATGGTTTGTTAATGCTTATGTTTCGTTTCATCAATCAATCATGAAATCAGCCTATGATAGTCTACTGCTGGACGTAGGCCTCTTCCAAATTATGCCACAATACACTCTGCCCACCCCTTCGGAGATAATGGCTTGCCCATATGTACACGGTCCTGCGCCTTCCGCATCCAGTCAATCCCTGTGACGTTTTTAGGTCGTCGCTCCATCTGGCGGTGAGTTGTCCTACCCCACCTTTACCAAGTTAAAGTTCCAAAACTCGTTTACTCCATCGGCCATCGGTTCTTCTACTGATGTCGTCAGCCCACTGCCACTTCAAAACCGATACTCTGCTGGGCTATGACGACCACTATGATTCACTGATAAATGTGATCTAATTGTTTCAGATTTTTCCCTTTGTATACACCCCAAGCATAGCTCATTCCATTGCTCACTGTGCCACTTTAAGGACTAGACCCACTGTGAGTGTCCAGGTCTCGGCACTGTAGGTCATAATTGGTAGAATACAGTGGTGATAGACTTTCGGCTTCAGGCATTGCGGTATAGGCAAATAGAAAACACGACGCAGTTTGCTGAATGATGCCCAGCCCAAGCGGATCCTTCTGACTATTTCTTAATCCAGATTATTCTTTCTTAGTATGATTACCTGACCAAGGTAGGTATATTCCTGGACAACCTCAAGTCTCGCTCGATCCTTTGACGTAGATTGGTATCAGCATGACACGCTCACTAAAATTACCTTGGTTTCATCCAAGTTAATGCTGAAGCCAACACGTCGATCCTTACCATTAAGACTTTACAGCACACTCCTCAACTGTTCCAGCATTTCCTCTACTATGACGATACCTCGTCATAATAGCACGACGCATCTCGAAATTCGGTTTCTCCACGATTTGCCGATGGCAAATCGTTTCACCGTTTGTATTCCCGCCCCATCTCAGACCTGTGACTAACAGAAGTCCTTAGGCGCATTGGTGAAGAGTTTAGGGGATATTACATCTCCCTATACACACCTCTGCGCCGTGCTATAGGATTTTACTTTTAATCCTCCAACTGGATAGTCATGGTAGTGGTATGTTAAGCATCTCAAAATCTTGATACATCATTTAATCAGTACGACATCGCTACAAAGCGTCCAGGGCTGTCCAGGTTTGGATAGAGTCGAAGGCTTTCTCGTAGTCCACGAAAACCATACTTACGCAGTGGCTGATTGTACTCCTCTGTCTGCTGTACAATCCACCGAACAGTATAGTTGTGTTCCATGGTACTAAAGCCCTTTTGAAATCCGGCTTGCTCAATTGGCTGAAACTCGTCAAGTTTTCCGGTGAAGCTATTTGTGACAATCTAGAGGACAACTTGTAAACATGAATTAGGAGTCAGATGGGGCTGTCACATTAGTTCTTTAGTAAGATCTAGTCACCTTTTTTGAACAACAGAGCCACCGCACTTCCACATCACGCTTTGGATGTCTGGCTTTGCTGGAGAGTGGAATTAAAGATGCTCGTTAATTCTCTAAGGACTGGAGTCCCGCCTGCTTTAAGGAGCCCAGTAGAATTCCGTCTTTTACGGGGATTTGTTAATTTTAAGTCGCTCGAGAACCACCCTAACCTCGCCCTGGTCTATATCCAGTATGTCTTCCGTGTAGTGGCCAGTTAATGGGGCTCTGTGGTCATTATCGCTTGCCATGATGTCTGATTATGCTGGAGTAGCTAGAACAAATGAATGGACCTCTTAATACATTAAGTATTAACGAAAGTTACTACATTATTTAATTTTTGTCACTTTCCTGGCGCGTATGTTTTTTCTTTGGCATGAAATATGTCAGAGTAATGACGCCAGAGAAGTGACAAAATCGCACATTATCTATAAAAATAGCATCACTCGCATTTATGACTACGCTTTAACTTAATACATGACATCTACACATAATAAACATTGCTTTGCTCAAATATACAATTTCGTAACTTTAAAATAGAAAAATATATACTTACCAGAGGAAATATTCCAACGACTGGCACAAACCCGCTTTCCTGCAGTCAATCGCAAACTGCCGCAAAATTATTGAAGCTTTTCTCAAGGATTTTAGCGTACTTCTTACTTTACACTGTGACCCGCGCATACATTAAAGTCAAAAACATATCTTTGCGCATTTAAGTAAAATTTTAGTTCTTTGGGTTTCGCCAGATGAAGGTGACATTTTTGTAAGGGGCCAAAAAAGATAAGTTATTTTTTTTATATTAATAAATGTTTTTACAGTGTATTTTATTAAAATATGTTTTGAAATTTATTAAAGCATTTGATCATCTTAAAAAAGATCATAATGGCATACAGATTTAAAGTATCTGACCATTTATTTACCATAAACTGGTAAGCGGTAAAGCCAGAGGAGTATACATTTATGACTATTTTAGACTATTAATGCTAAAATAAAACAATTTATTATAAATAAACTATGTGGTCCAAATAAAATAACATTTTCTTTATTGTTTAAGCATACGGAAACTATAGTATAATGGGGTTAACATAAAATTTCTCTATGGGCCATTGAAATTCAAATAGCGTATATTCACCCTAATGCCATTACTTTTAGCTATCATATTATCCAGTTCAGAAAAGAAAAGTGTTATGTATTTATTCCCCGCTTAGTTGGTCTAGTCTAGAGGGCGCTGTGCGACTACGCGTCACCCTCGTGAGTTCGATTCCCATCGAAGACAAACAATTTTATGATTCATAAATGTTTGTGTCGAGAGTCTGGGTGTTTCGTATGTAAAAGTATGTTAGTATAAAAAATATCCGTGACCTGATACCCATAACACACGCAGGTTATTCCTACCTTTGGGATCAGATAGCGTTGTGTGAAAAATGTTCGTAATTAGTTCGTACATTTATCAGTAGCAAGGTGAAGTCATGTCGATATGCTACTAGAAGTTGATGAGATAAGACCTTTTACTGTTCTTATCAAATAACTAGTTACTGCAGCATTGAAGCGTTGAGAGATTTTACTTTCATGTTACTCATACTTATTCCAAGGTTAACGTCCATATGATATGGCTGAGTACTGGAAGTTAATGTAATGGTCAGTTTTGAGCCTATTTAAGCCATAACCCCTTTTGAATCATACTAAAGATTCAAGCTTATAAGGATAAGCTGCAACGAGTTGGTTGATGATGACCTTTCAATTTTTTTTTTATATTATGCTCGCCAAATTGTCGTCGCCACTGATGGAAAGTAGTGGCACATCTAGCGATTGGGGGCCACTCTCACGTAGGTAAGACTTCTGACAGTGGTCCTCAAGTTGGCGGCCCTGTGATGTGCCCCTTCATGCTTCGCTTGAAGAACCAGGGATTGTAAGATGAGGGAAACACGTGTGCCGGCAGGTCGTTCCAGGTTCTTATAGTTCGACAGAGGAACGATCTTTTGAAACGCTTTTATTTAACATGGGGCGGAGCAGCAGTTTAATCATTTGGAGTACCTATGACCAGACAGATAGTTGGGAAGAATGGGAACAGTCTCAGAATTTAGAAAATGTGCAAAATGGTAATATTTTCAAAGTTCCATTATAGAGCTAGTCTAGCAATATAGACAAAAACTGTCGGTAGTCGACAGGATGGAAAACTCCAATTATCTAGTGGATTAAAGTGAAATAAAGCATTATCTTTTGCGATAAAAGTCGTACTTTACTCGTAAAGAAAGACAATACATTTATATTTGACTATTGACTGGTGTTCTAATTGTTGAGATGGTTTAAATGTAATGTACTAACCCTTAGAGCTCCTCGCGGCGACCGGTCGCCGCGCATAATAATCAAACTTTTCCGTAAAGCCCCGCGCGGCGACCGGTCGCCGCACCTACCCAGACGACTTTAAACTTAAATTTAGCCTTCTTACGTTCTACTTTTCTATGAACAGGTTTATTGCATGTGTAGTTTATAACATTTTCTTGTTTTTGGAATCTTATAAAATGACGTCAATGGGCCAGAATTTTTTACAAAAATCGAACAGTTGAAGTTGAGAGTCGATTGCGTTGGAATCTTATAAAATGACGTCAATGGGCCAGAATTTTTTACAAAAATCGAACAGTTGAAGTTGAGAGTCGATTGCGCATGGATGGCGTGCGTTTGTGTAGTACGTGTGTGTTTCGTGTTTTTATTATAAATAATGTGTTTGCATTATTATTTATTATTATACACAGTAAAATAAACAATATATCAATAATCCGGTTGGTGTTTACAGGATCGTAAAATATGGTGTGGTGCTAGAGTAATCAATGTTTTTTTTGTTGAGTGTGTGTGTACCAAGTGCGAGTGTGCGTGTGTGTTTTGTTTTTTTATTATAAATAATGTGTTTTCATTATTGTTTATTATTATACACAGTAAAATAAACAATTTATCAATGATCCGGTTGCTGTTTGCAGAATCGAAAAATTTGGTCTGGTAAGTGAGAAAAAAAATTTTTTTTGGGAAATGGGAAATCTTTTTTCATTTTTAGGGTGGTGGAGCTAGGTCCGTGCGATTACCGATTTTCGATATATTTTTTTAGTGTGTTGAAGGGAAATAAGAATAAATTGGCTGTACCTAGATTTAGGCTTAATAAAATAAGCAATTCTTTTGCGGGCAATTGTATTCGAATGTACAATACATTGCCGACAGCCATAACAGGTTTGTCAGTTAATAAATTTAAAAAACTAATAAAACTTAAATTGTGCCAGAAAGCTTATAGAGCCTAGCAGTGACACTAATTGCTCCTTTCTACATAAAAAAAAACTGTATTAGATCAAAGATATTGAAACAAATTAGTAGCTTTTTTTTAGAAATATTTGCATGAATCATAAAAACTTCTATGAATTTTTTAAGTAAAAACTTCGTGGTTGGTTTTTTCTTTTTAATAGACATTATTTTGACAGTTGGGAAAGAAAACGCTCGAGTGTGTAATGGCCCACATCCCGAATGCTATACGTCCCTGCAATACACATGCACTTTTTGAGCTACGGTATAAAAAAGATGTTTTACTTCAAAAAGCGTTAATAAACAAATCAAATCAGTTTTGCTGACGGTACCAAGTCAGACCTCACTCCAGTGAAACGGAGCACTGTAGGCGACGTTTTTGCGCATCGTACCTCTGACACTGACACCTTTTTATGCAAAGATGTCAAAGAAAAGATGTCAAAGACATAGGTACAGATAATCTAGATACGTTTTAATTAAGCTATTATTAATTACTCATCCTATCGTTTTCTTCCAGTTGATGTCGAGACCTTAGGTCCATGGGGTCCCAATGCGCATAGATTTTTTTAGAATTTGAAAAAGCGCCTTGAAGAGTCGACTGGTTACCCAAGTGCTGAGAGGTAAAATTGCCAGTTTTACCTCTCAGCGAATAGGTATTGCTATTCAAAGTGATTCTTTTACTGAATGCTGCTAGTCTTTTGGGCACAATGCCAAGGGAGGCCCCCATATTTAGATTTAGTTTAGATAGTAATAATGTAAATAATTGAATAATTAAACATATAATAATTATATTTCACTGTCATTTTCAATAATAAATGAATTATTTATTACTACTATTTAATTGATACTGTTATTTTATAGCGTTGTGTGAAAATGTTCGTCAATATTAATTTGTTTCTTGACTGTTGATTGATAGCACTTTTGTTTAACCTGCTGCATGGCATTACAAAATGTGAGCATTCAATACATTCCAATTTTGAATACATAATAGACAGTTGAAATGCCTTCGGTGATGAAGCCGTTACCAATATTACCAAATGTATGCATGTCGGCGTAGCTAATAATGGCACAAACACGTTACGTTTATTGTATCGAAGCCTATTTTTTTTAGTTTTAGTATAATGTTGTTATAGCGACAACAGAAATACATCATCAGTAAAAATTTCAACTGTCTAGCTATCACAGTTCATAAGATACAGCTTCGTGACGGACAGACAGACAGAAGGAAGGTGAAGTCTCATGAATAGGGTTCCGTTATGTAGGTAAGGCCGCAGTGGTAGCCGTAGGCCGGTTGGAAGTCCTGAGGCATCCTTCCGAGAGCTTACCCGGGGCTCCCAACCGTAGGCTGATATGTACGATACGTGTAGTTTTTAGTCGGTAGGAGTCCGGCTTAGCATCCACGTTGGATTTTAATTTGGAAAAAAAGAAAGGGTCCCTTTTTTAGCATTTCTGTAACCTATCACTTGTTCTGTTCATAAATAATTATTTATAAGCCCGACGGTTTCGCCTCACGGCTTTCTTATTCAAACACCATTGGGGACGCCATGAGCGAAAACTCACTTTTGGACTTAGTATTTGATTTTTTGACCGCACTTTCTTGTTCGGTAAGCGTCATCTGCCTTTTGTTCTATAATCTGTGGGGTGTGCGTGAAGATTGGGTGTCTTAATCGTGAATCGAAAAACTAATGTTATCTAGATTTAGTAGAAGTTGTAAAAAAATTGGAGAACCGATTTCAAAATTAGTAAAATCATAATTTAAAAAAATATGGCAATTTAAATGAGGTCTCCCAATCCTTACCCAATCTGAACCTAACTCAAGAAAATAAAGGGGTTTTTTTTTCATAATACTGTTTCATTATTTGTATGCTGACTATCTTCATATAAAGGTAGTTACCATAATGTCGATCTTAGATTGAAATGGGATATAATAAACCGAGCCTCAAAAGTTTTTATTGGCCACTGCATTTAGCATCTGATTTAATAACTAAGCCACGCGAAAATGAAATAGCCTCTAATATGCTAATTCGTCCTCTTTACAACGTCACCTAAAAAAATCCATAATGAGCTGTCACACGATAGGTGGGTCAGCCACCGTATCAGGTCTAAATGTACTGATTACCAAGAGAGGATTACCAAGGAGAGATAATTGAGAACAATCTTTAGTAGTCACAATACAGCAGTTGATCCTGCGTTTATTAAAAGATCAATTTGTAGAACAGATGTATACAAGTAGGTACAGTTAGTTAGAGAGCAAGTAGGGGAGGGTTCTTGAGTATCCATAGATCACCTGATCCAGCCGAGGTGATGATTGAGACGAGTACATCACCTGAAGTGCAGCCGTAGTAGTGAGAGAGGGTAGCGACCGCCCGCAGGTTTATATAAAGGGCGTGGAGGTGTAGCCGAGGGGCGAGGAGTGCAGAGGCCGTGCGCGCGCGCCGGCGCGTAGGCTGCCGTGACGTCACAGAGCATCAAATAAAGATCAACAATTATTTTAACTTGTCCTGCGTATTAATATATTAACACCTAATTTACTAATTCAGCCACAGATTTTATATGTAATCGCCATTTTATTTTTTACAACTTCAAATCGAGAGCCTCACAAATTACAATTTAAGCCTCCACAGACAACATCAGTTTTTATAACTTGGCGTGTAAAATAAACATATCACATTCTTTTTTCGTGAAAATAGCCACTGCAAGGTTTAATCTAAGTGCAAAGAACGACAGCGACCGGCCATTTGCATCAATCAGAGACCGCTATTTGATGTCACTTTGTAACTAAAAACAGATTACACTTACCGAACAAGAAAGTGAGGTCAAGAAAGCAAATACTAAACTTAAAAGTGTATAATACATTATACACTTTGACTTTAGTATAGGTATATATATTAAGTGAACATGTGGATAATGTCGTCATAAATTTCACGATTAATGAGAAATTACTCGTTACGTGTAAACAGTGTTTAGCACTGCCACGTTATAGTACTCACTTTTCAGTTTAGTATTTGCTTTCTTGGTCTTCCTTTTTGGTTTGGTGAGCGTTATCTGTCTTTAGTTCTATAATCTCTATTACATGCATACATAGCGTCACCGACCGAAATCTGTATAATGTCTGGGCATTCTATAGAATACCTGAAACTTGCAGGCAAGGCAATGTATAAAATAATTATATACGAGAGTATGGAAGGTTTATTGGCTGCTTGGGAAGTTTAGGTTAGGTTGGAACAGTTACCACTGACGTGCGAAGGCGAGCGAGTGAAGCGAGCATGCCGCGGCAGCGGCCGCTGAGCACTAGATGTCAAAAATTTTATATTTAGCATTCTGTAACAATGTATAATTTCTCGATAGTTAATAGTTCTGCTGTATTTACAATTTTATGAGTATGCGTTTTGAAGTGGCAGTGGGCTGGCCACATGTGTAGAAGAACTGATGGCCGATGGAGCAAGCGAGTTCTGGAGTGGAGACCGTGTCTTGGTAAACGTGTGGTAGGACGACCCCCTGCCAGATGGAGCGACGACCTAAAGCAGGTTGCAGGGATTGATTGGATGCGCAAAGCGCAGGGATCGTGTGTTGTGGCGAGGTTTGGGAGAGGCCTATGTCCAGCAGTGGACTGCTATAGGCTAAATTGATTAATTGACCATTTTATGGTGCACCGGCAATGTGTAAAATACCTATTTATTTTACACATTGCTGATGTACCAGCATGTACTCTATGCAATCCCTACGAATTTTGTACAATACCTAGACAAAGTATAAACAATCATATACTTATTCAAAACATTTCATACATTGCTTGGACGAAGAATGCAGGTATTGTATAGAATATCTGAATTATAAAGACTGCAGGCAACATTATAATAAATAAACGCTCCCGTGTTGAAACGAACTCGCTTGTCCATTTCCACCACCAGATTGTGACACCCCATACAGTCATCTTAACGTGCATTTCAAAGCAAGGAAACTTTTGCAAATCAAATGTTACAAAGTGGTCACCCAACCGAGCATCAGCAATAGCGGTAGTTGCTTACTGCAGTGATCGTTTACAAAAGACTGAGTCAGTGGCTACAAGTGGTTCTAGCTATTCAGGTAATATTAGTGGCCATAATTTGTTTTTTGATGGCAATTTTACTTAACTTTGATGATCCATTAATGTAGGATGAGTTACATTTTAAACATGCTGAATTAGGAAATTAGAAGCTAAGATATTAATAAATAATGTCTATTTTGATGCCATTTTTTAGTACCTAATTTAGAAGTTCACAGTTTGAATGCATGTTACAAAATTAGATGCTAAAAAATAATCACGATGCTGAATTATATTAACAGTGGCTAATAAAGAAGTTAAACGGTGGCTAGAATCTATAAATACTGACTCTCATTAATTGTGGCTGACTTATTAATTAGGGGGGGCAAAGTATTTTTTCGGAGGCCAATAATGCTATTAAAAAGAAGTTCGTTTAATTAGCACCCGATTGAAATTTGATTTAAATTAAACTATAATATACTAGATGGCGCTTGCGGCTCCACTGTTCCCGTTCCCGCATCACATGGGAACTGATTCTGGGAATAAAAAATCAGATCCGTTCAGCCGTGTCAAAGTCACAAACATCCACACATCTACAAATATTTGGCCTAATATCCGGGAATCGAACCAGAAACCACAGTGTATAGAGATAAAATTGAGATATTATTAACCCCCGTTGGAAAATACGGGGAGATATAAGTTAGTCTTGTGCATCTATGTGCGTATCTGTATACCTGTTGCAGCGTATCGGCCCAATAAAAATAAAATAAAATAAAATAAAATTAAATTAAATAAAATTTATTCCCTTTGAAATATTTAAAAAATTATTTAGGTTTGTCAAAATTTTTGTGACTCTACCGGGGGTTCGGAAATGCTACAGACTGAGAAGAACACCCCAAGAAACTCAGTCCGGTCCCTATTAATTCATCTTAGTATCTAATACAGTTTTTTTTTTAATGTAGAAAGGAGCAATTCGTGTCACTGCCAGACAGCCTTGTCTTCTAGAAAGTCTTTAATGCTATAATAAGCTTTCTGGCACAATTTAAGTTTTATTAGTTTTTTAAATTTATTAACTGACAAACCTGTTACGGCTGTCGGCAATGTATTGTACATTCGAATACAATTGCCCGCAAAAGAATTGCTTATTTTATTAAGCCTAAATCTAGGTACAGCCAATTTATTCTTATTTCTTAAGTTTAGGTTATGGATATCACTATTTTTAATAAATTTACTATTATTTTTATGAGGATATAATAAGTTTTCATATATGTACTGTGAATACACAGTAAGGATGTTGATATCCTTAAACTTTTCTCTTAAGGACTCCCGAAACCCCATACCATAGATAGCCCGGACAGCCCTTTTCTGCAACACAAAGATACATTCGATGTCGGCAGCGTTACCCCATAATAGTATGCCATAGGTCATGACACTGTGGAAATAGCTAAAGTAGACAAGTCGCGCTGTTCTAATGTCTGTCTGTTGTCAGATCTTTTTAACGGCATAGGCTGCAGAGCTCAGTCTGCCCGAGACTTTCTCGATATGAGGCCCCCACTGCAAGTTGGAGTCTAACTTTATGCCCAGAAAGACAGTTTCATCGACCAATTCTACTTGATCATCCCTAATCCTAATACTGGTGTTAACGAGCCTAACATTTGGCAAGGTGAATCTAATACATTTTGTTTTAGTTTCATTTAACAATAAATTATTTGCGTTTAACCAGTGGACTACCCTAGAGAGGGCATTGTTTACTTCGTCAAGATTGCGTTGTCCACGTTCAACTTTAAATATTAAAGATGTGTCATCAGCAAACAAAACTACCTCGTGATCGTTTCTTATAAGGTGAGGGAGATCATTTATGTACACTAAAAATAGAAAAGGTCCCAGAATTGAACCCTGAGGCACCCCCATTGTTACAGCAGACCCATGTGACTGTTTACCATTTATAACTACTCTCTGTACTCTATCTCTTAGGTAAGAACTAATTAAATCCAAGGCCGTCCCCTGGATCCCATAATGATCAAGTTTTTGAATTAAAGTCTGATGCTGGACGCAATCAACGCCCAATAAATGGACCAATTTTGGTGTGTTTTCACGACATGGTAGCCTGGAACTGGCTGATGCATCAAATCTGTGGGATATATAATTCCTATTTTTTTATTACACTAAGGTGGCATACAAGCATACAGCCCTCCAGATGTACCGGTGGTCACCGCAGCCTATGGACTTTTGCAACACCGGAGGCGCTACACTCGTGCTGCCGACCCTGTAAAAAAGTTCAAAGACCCCTTTTGAAGAACCCTATACTGTCGGCATTTGTGAGAACCGAGGCAGGAAGACCATTACACAATCTAAGCGGGCGCGAAAGAAAACCCCCTATCGGATCTAACCATGCTCGAACGCTCCGGACGCAAAGTGTGAGTCCTCCTCACAAAAGAAGGATACCTATTTAACCCCGTTTGGGTAGGTATATTAGAACAGTCTCAGGATCTGGGGTTTGTTTTTAATATTTAAATTAAAACTAGTTATCTTAAGCGTATTGAAATTGTTCAACTTTTACTTAATCTACATACAAGTAAAGGTCAAAGCTCACTTCAACGCCTCCACTTCAACACCGCTCCCACCCAACACCTCCCTAAAAGAAGGCTACTGCTCGCAGTCTACGCGGCGACAGCTAGCACGCACCCAGCAGTCCACGCGGCGACAGCTAGCAGACCGCCAGCTGTCCACCCGCCGACCGCTCTCGCTTTTCGCAATAGTCACACTTCGCGATCGGTTTCCATTAAAGCAACTCGTAGTTTTTACTATGTCCCGATTCACAACGCGTGAACTAGCTATTATTGCTATTGCACTTGAGGATGAAGAGAGTTAGTTTATTTTAAGCTACTATTTTTTAAAGCTTATGTTACTCTAATTTTGTTTGATTATTTAATGTTCATACATGTTAATTGAATTTTTTCTGTTCCTTAATTTTATTTATTTTAAGCTATTATTTTACCACTTTTTATTTTATAAGTAAGTTTTTGTATTTTTATAACTATGATATATGTTTTATATAACGCGTTATTGTTTTATTTGATTAATACATTATTTTCTTCAAATCTTAATAGTAAATCACTATACAATACAAAAATGTTGCTAAAAAAGTAGGATAAACTTATAGTCGCCTGCTTATAAGTACCTATCTCTCAAAAACTCCCGATCCCGTATTCTAGTCATATTATTTTTGATGTGGGTAGGTCAGTACTAAGCTAAAATGTAGTTTATCAACAATTATAACTGCAAAAAAACGAAGTAGACATATTTTCTTAAAGAAAATGAGAAAAATGATATTTTGTCATATAGCTCCCAGAGGGGGTACACTACATTAATACGAAAAACTTAATTCCGAAAGTCACAATCACGAATTTTATAAGTCCGAATGATTTGAAATCCCGAAAGTCAAAAATCCGATGTTTCATAAATCCTTTTTATTAAAAGTCATAATTTTAAAATTCCGAATGTTTACAATTCCGACTGTCAGAAAGAAACCGAACCGTTGAATTCCGAATCATTAAAAATCCGCCATATTATAAATACGACGGAGTTCGTTCATCAAAAATCCGAAATATCATAAATACGAAGGGTGAATGTCGTTTCCACCCGTTCCTGTTTTAACCCGAAAACTTATCATTAAAGACGATTATTTATGTTCTCGATTCCACCCGTTTTTTTAATAAAGTATAGTCAAGTCTAACTACCGAAAATATTATTTCCAAGTGAGTGGAAGGCAAACGACAAAACAAAAAAAAATAACCACGAAGGCTAAGGCGGGAGCGAAGCGGAGCGGAGCTCCCGCCTTAGCCTTCTAACCTAACCTATCCGAGTCGGGGTGTTAACCATTCACTTATTATGGTTAACACCTCGACTCGGATAGGTTAGGTTAGAAGGCTAAGGCGAAAGCGAAGCGGAGCGGAGCGGCCCTAGTGGTTCCATCGTGGTTATTTTTTTTTTGTTTTGTCGTTTGCCTTCCACTCACTTGGAAATAATATCTTCGGTAGTTAGACTTGACCGAACTTTATTAAAAAATCTTTAACAGTGAATTTTCGGATATTTGAAATTCTGAATAATGTTTTTCGGGAAAATAACAGTCCGGTCTTTTGATAATTCGTACTAATGAAATTAGGAAAAATAAAAATTCGTACTTATGACTTTCGGATAAATGAATATCGTCCTTTTGAATATTCAGAGCTTTGTTTCTTAGGAATTATAATCTTCGGAATTTTGAACATCGGAATATTGAAATTCGGAAAAACATATTTCGGAATTTTTGGGTGTTCCCTCCCAGAGGGGTGCCTAGGGGTACCTAAAATGTTTGGCAGATATTTTGCTAACAACCCATCAAAAGTCACTATAAGCGTTAAAATCAGAAAACACGAGAAAATCGCAAGCTATCCCTTTTTTAATGTGCTTTTCCATACATTGAAATCAGTTTTTGTCGAATATTTTTATAATTGAAGTCTAATCAAAATTATGTAATATTGTTTTCGACTACAATTATTAAGATAAACACATTGGCATCATTAGTTTTTGTAAAATCAGTAAAAAGTTTTTCAAGATTCCTATGTCCGCCGATTTGTATGAATCGATCCACTGTGCGGCGCGAGCCCGTGAGGCGACTGCCAGCACTGGCCAGCAGTAAGCGCGCGGGCACCGCGCGGACCGCTCGTCTACAACGCGTGGCCTGCTAGGCGTCCACTCCCGAGCAGTCTGACGGCGGTAAGCTCGCTGTAAGCGAGCTGTCTGCTAATTGATGATGGCAATGTAAAATATATCTAAATAGCAATAGTTAAAGCCTATATTTGAATTATATTATTTTTGCCGGGTGGGAGCGGAGGCGTTATAGTGGGCTTTGACCTTAACACGAGTAATAATGATAAACAAAACTTTTTTTTTTTTTTTTTATACCACTAAGGTGGCAGACAAGCATACGGCCCACCAGAAGGACCGGTGGTCACCGCAGCCTATGAACGTTTGCAACACCAGAGGTGCCACACTCGCGCTGCCGACCCTGTAAAAACCTTCTAAGACCCCTTTTGAAGAACCCCATACTGTAGGCGTTTGGGAAAACCGAGGCAGGGAGGTCATTCCACAACCTAAGCGTGCGCGGAAGAAAACACCTATCGGATCTAACCGTGCTGGAACGCACCGGACGCAGGGTGTGAGGATGAACTCCCTGTCTGTGGCGAGCGGTGCGATGATAGAACGTAGCCGTGGGCATCATATCAAACAATTCCTCAGAGCACATACCATTGTACAGGCGGTAGAACACGCATAAGGAGGCAAAGTCTCTCCTGTCGCGAAGAGGTTCCACACCAGCTGTAAGTACAGGATCGTTGACAATTCTTACAGCTCGCCTTTGCACCGAGTCAAATGGACGAAGCTGATATTCAGGTGCTCCCGCCCAGAGGTGACAGCAGTACTCCATATGCGGCCGCACTTGCGACTTATAGAGAAGCAGTGTTTGCGCCGCAGTGAAGTACCGCCGCGCCCTGTTGAGCACACCCAGCTTTTTGGACGCCAGCTTAGCCTTGTCCTCCAAATGACTACGGAACTGAACGTCACTGGAGATGTCAACGCCAAGGATCCCTATACTTTTGGAGATGGAAAGAGATGTGCCCTGAAATTGCGGCGCTACAGTAATTGGGGTTTGCTTAGCGGTGAAAAAACACGCTTGTGTCTTGGAAGGGTTGAACTGGACAAGATTTTGTCCACCCCAATCGGACACTCTAGTAAGAGTAGCCTCGATTTCAGACACAAGCTGTTCACGATTTTCCTCCACTGTGTCCCGAGAGATACCGGGGCGACCCGTGTAACAAGTGTCCCCCGTACTGTCGTCCGCATAACAATGAATGCCGTCAATAGACAACATGTCATTGATATGCAGCAGAAACAGAGTAGGGGACAACACTGAGCCTTGCGGTACTCCAGCGTTTATAGCCATGCAGTCTGAACAGCTGCCGTCAACGACGGCCCTGATGCTTCTACCGGCCAAGAAGCTGGACACCCATCCGCAAAATCTCTCGGGTAGTCCATATGAGGGCAGTTTCGTAAGAAGACCACGGTGCCAGAAGCGGTCAAAGGCTTTAGAGATGTCGAGGCTCACAGCTAGAGCCTCACCCTTACTCTCGATAGCCGCCGCCCATCGGTGTGTTAGGTACACAAGAAGGTCGCCCGTCGAGCGACCGTGACGGAAACCGTACTGCCGGTCGCTGAGCAGGTCGTGTTCCTCAAGGTACCCCAGGAGCTGTGTATTAATTACACGCTCCATCACCTTGGATAAAAGGGAGGTGACGGCTATAGGCCTGTAATTGGCCGGGTCGGTTCTGTCACCCTTCTTGGGTACAGGATGTACATACGCGATCTTCCACGACGCCGGGACTTGTTGCATAGAATAGGAAAGTGTGAAAAGACGTGTAAGTACCGGACACAACTCTGGACCACAATGCTTAAGTACCACCGCGGGAATGCCGTCTGGCCCACTCGACTTATGAACGTCCAGAGATTGAAGCTCCCGCCGGACATTCCGCTGTGTGAATTCAACCTCCGGCATGGAAGTGCCACAACTCGGAATGCCCGGCGGTAAAGCACCCCCGTCGCTCATGGTCGAGTTAGAGGCAAAGAGATTACCCAAAAGGTCGGCTTTCTCCTTGGCACTCTGGGCCAAACTACCGTCGGGTTTAAGCAAGGGTGGTAATCCTGACCTACAGAAGTTTCCTTCGGCAGCTTTGGCAAGCGACCAAAACTCACGACTTCCCGAAGGGTAGCCTGCTAGCCGTTCGCCAATTCTGCCGATGAAATCGAACTTGGCCTTGACGATTGCTCTTTTACTGGACCTCGAGGCGGCATTTAATTTGCGTTTCACCTCAGAGATGTTTGGATCTGAATTTGCACGAGCCGTGGTCCAAGCTCTGTAGGCAGATTCTTTCTGTATTAGAGCTTCTCTGCAGAGCCGATTGAACCACGGTCGCTTTTTTGCACCTACAGGGATCCATCGGTTGGGAATGTAGCATTCCATGCCCTCCAAGATCCCCTCAGCGACTGCTACAGCACAAGAATCCAGATCCCCTGAGGCAAAACAAAGCCGCCGCCACGGGTACGACGCATAGAACTCTCGCAGTCCATCCCAGTCTGCTGACTTGTAGTGCCACACATGTCGCCACTCCTTGGGCCGAGGTGGTTCAGGCCTTGCGAGAGGCACATGCGTCCGAACGACACAGTGGTCCGACGATCCTAGCGGAGCATCCACTGAAACGTTGTATCCGTCCGGACGCGTTGTCAGCAGAAGGTCCAGCAATGCTCTATGCTCGTTCTCCTTGTCTGGTATCCTTGTATGGGATTTAACCAGCTGGGAGAACCCATAGGTCAAGGCAAATTCGTGAGCAGCTTTTCCCGCAAAGTCGGTGGTCCGGGAGCCCAACCAGTCAACATGATGACCGTTGAAATCTCCCAAAACCACTATCTCAGCGGAGGGACACTGCTCAATCACCCTGTCAGTCGATTGCTGCAGGTGGTCATAAAGGCGAACTGTGTCCGTATTACCGCTGTGAGACCTATACACGCACGCGTAGATCCGGGTGTGGCCCCCGTGATTCACGCGCGCCCATAACGTAGACAGGTCCCTGTCTTCGAGGCTTGTAAGACGGCGACAGCAGACATCATCCCGGACGTACATACACACCCCGGCTTTCCGCCTGAAGTTGTACTCCAGTTTGTAGCCAGGGTACATCAAGTCAGATGTGTCTTTCGGGCATGAGATCTGCGTCTCCGTCAAGAAAAAAAGGGTCGGCTTCGCAGTTTCAAGATGGTGGTGGACTACGTTGATATTCGCGCGCATGCCTCTGATGTTGCAAAAGTCCACTTGAAGTGTGGACGCCGATGCCGCTGTGGATACCTTTTTATTTTACTTTTTTGCAGCCATTGTTGTTTTTTTAAAAAAGGGGAATTAAGAAGGTTGAGGGGGCGCCTGTGTGCCGCTGGCGCAGGAGACTAAGCGAGGCTCCAAATCACCAAAGGCAGACAAAGGTAATGCGGAAGATTGGCACGGCGTACGGAAGGGCCCCCGGTCCCCCCCCAATGCAGTGGCCGCGTCCACTCCGGTATCCTCCTCCGGCACGACCACAGCACCAGGGACTTTACACAGGCTGCTGGTTCAGCCTCCTGGGGCGGAGATTAAGTGATCCCCAGGTTCGGGTCCCGTACAGCCTGCGGGCGGTCAGCGGTCAACCGTTTCACCGGGTCTCTCTGACCGCCGTACCAATACTCCGCGCCTCTATCCGCCAATGGAGCCAGATAAGCCTCTGGTCTCACCGTCACCGGCACAAAGTCGCCCCAATGAGCTCTGGATCCCTGCTAACCGACGGAGAACATAACCCAACCGGAGTCAGGTTACTATTACCGCGGTCTTCTGCAGGGCGGAGGTACTGCCCCAGGCGGGCTGCTCAACGAACGGAGTGCCGTTATGCCCTTCCTCCTAATGTGGGCTTTTTCGTTAATCCCTAAGATATTGAATCTTAGGGATCTGATTGAAGAAGCCACTACTGTACCCTCAGGGTGTAACGTTAGCTCCATGAGAAGTAACGCATGTCCCCTAAACCCCGAGGGAGAATACTACGAATAAAATTGTATTACTAGTGATAATCTCTAATGACTTGTTAATTTACAACTATGTTTTGAAACTGTTTCGATAAAAACAGGTAAAGCACTAAATAACAAGATAAAACTATTTAAAACGATACATATTTAAAGAGGGCAATAGTTGTTTTTAGCATTATCAAGTAATTACTATTTCACTTTTATTGGAATAATCAGGCGTAGTAAAATGATACGTTCGGGATCATTAAACAGAGAAAATGTTTTTTTAGCATTAACAAGTAATTATTTAACTTTAATTCGATTTTATTCAGGTAAGTATGATAATGTCTAAAGATTATAAGCTCGGTTCAAGGAATCGCGCGAAGCCCTTTCCACTCCTGAATTTGCACCATTAACGATTGTTTAGCAATTTACACCCAGAAATGGCTAAGAATCTTCCTAATACTTGACCCAACAATAATATATTACCTTCATCTCAAACATCCTCCAAGCCGTTTAGAAGTTGTGTAGCGCGATGAAATAGTGCGGACGCACGCACGTACGCACCACACAAATTTATAGTATTACGAAGCCCTGACTCACGGTGCCCAGACGTGAATAATTACGGTGGGAGTCAGCGCATGCCTTCAATATTGCGTAGCGAGCTATAGAAAGAGCTATACTTGGGGTGTCTCTGAGGGATAAACTCTGAAACGAGGCTATCCAGCAGAGAACCAGAGTGGTTGAAATAGCTCGCTGAATACACACAGACAGTGTGTTGGCAACATCTGTCGAAGAACTGATTGTCGATGGAACAAACCAGTTCTGGAGTGGAGACTGCGACTCGGCAAACTAGTAAGGACGTCCACCCGCCAGATGGACCGACGACCTCGGAAAGGTCGCAGGCAGGGATTGGATGCAGAAGTAAAAATTTCAACTGTCTATCATGGTTCAGGAGATACAGCATGGTGACAGTCAGACAGACGGACAGGTGTTTGTTACTCTTTCACGCTCTAACTGTTCAAATTTGCTACAGGGACAGATTATGCTCTGGAATAATACATAGTCTACTTTTTATCCCCGGAAAAGTTCCATGAGGAGGGAGAACGGTAACAAAGTTACTACATAACTACGTCCGAAGACATTAACTAAATTTTGTGTAATGTCAACACATTATTTTAGGGTTCCGTAAGTGGTTGTGAACGACAATTCCGGGTTACTATAAATATTCCCATAATTCTTCAATGAATGCGCTTTCTACCAAATAACTGTGTGGCAGTACAGTGAGGATTTCCAGCAATGTGCAAACATTCGAGCCGTAAATCACGTACCCTGAAACTTTATTGGCTATAAGCTTGTCGACTTTTTAGTTCCTATGCGGCCTCCAATATAATAATATACATACTATACTATACTATCTTCACGCCAAATCCCTTGCGGGGTAGGCAGAAAGAACCGAGCGCCACACGGCACGGTCCATACACGCCTCACTTGCTTCTTCAACTTTCATTTTTCTTTTCATGCATGCTCGTCGGTTCCTTCGGCTCTTGACACCACCCTCAACTAACACACGATTAATTTGGTCGTGGTAGGTGTGTCGTGGCCTTCCCGACTCCTACGTCCATCCACTTTCGCGTTGTATATCTGTTTTGTCATTCTTTCATCTCACATTCGTTCCACATGCCCGAACCATCGTAGCATGCCCTTCCTTACTTTAACACCGACACTCTCTTTCAGACCAACTCTCTTTCTTACATCTTCATTCCGAATGCGATCTGCGAGCGTTACTCCGCAGATTTTGCGTAGCGCGCGCATCTCGACCGCGTTTATTCTACTTTCATGAGTTTCCTGCCATACCCAACTCTCGCTTCCATACGTTAGCGTAGGTATCAGCACCGCATTGTGTACTGCGAGCTGGGCCTTTTGACTTAAGGCCTTGGTACCTAAAAGTTTGCCTAACGCTCCATTCACGCTATTGCCCGCAGTTACCCTCTTTTCTACATCAGCGGTGTACCGTCCATCCCTGCTAAATGCACATCCAAGATATACAAACTCATCCACCTGTTCCAGCACTACACCATTTACAGTTATCCTGGCATTCGTTCTGTCCTCTTCTCTTTCGAATACCATCACTTTCGTTATAGTCGCGTTCAAATGTAAGCCTCTCATTAGACAACCATCTTTCATCGTTGTGACTAGTGATTGTAGTTCTGATGGCGATTCGGCTATGAGCACGGCATCATCTGCATACAGCAAACAGTTCACAAGTAAGTCACCCATTCGCAATCCAACATTCATCGATCTTACTCTCTTAAGACAATCGTCCAGGTACAGGACAAACAGCAGAGCCGACTGCCGACAGCACGCAGCCCTGTCTGACGCCAATGTTGACGTCAAACCAGGGAGACAGGCTGCCGCCCACGCGCACACATGCCGTACATCCCACATATCGCACGTTCAGAAACAAACCGTCATTATCCAAAAATGGCAATTTTTCAGGAGAAGCGATCATTCGTGTAAAGCGGTCCCTCAGACCTAAATTACATTTGTTACACTTTTACCCAATGGGTCAATAGCGACCCATCAGTGTTCTGACAGCTATATCTTTGTAATAAAAGAAGTATTTCATACCACATTTCCTGATATTGCGAAGATAATCTATTTAATATTATAAAACAAATGACTTATTGGGTATTTTTACGCAGAAAACTATGTGACTTACATTTTTATCAGCAAAAATCAAGTCATAAAAACAACTGTCACTAGTGACAACAAAACTCCCACCCAATCCAAGTATTTTCAATTGTTTTGGTAGACGGTACTTTGATTTATTGACAAATCACACTAGGCATTGAAAATTAACGTTTTATAAGGACGATATGGCACGTTTACCAAAACCAGTTTTTCAGGACAAAAACGACCCGCTGGGCATATATGGGTTAAGTATTTCAACTAATATTATTTCTTCTTACCACCTTTATGCAGATGATTTACAAATATACCACCAGACATAGCGTCAACAAAGAACAGAAGCTATCGAATGTATAAATAGAGATTTGAACCACATATGCAACTGGAGTAAGGTCATAGGCCAGAGCCTTAATGTGAATCCTACGAAAACAAAGGTAGCAATCTTGGGCAATTCTTCAATTGAGTTAAGTGATATTCCCCCGGTTACCTTTGACCACACAATAATACCTATCTGTAATAATGGAAGGAATCTGTGTGTAATATTGACTCTAGTTTATCTTGGGATCCACAGATAACCGAGGTGAGTCGTAAGTTGTTTGCATCTGCGGGCTCTTTAAGAAGGTCCAAAATCTTCTACCAATGAATACCAAAGTTGCGCTTGCGAACGCATTATTGTTACCCATACTTGATTATGCAGATGTCAGCTACATTGATATCACCGAAAACCAGTAAGACAAACTTGAGCGTCTTCAAAATGTATGTATAAGGTTCCTTTTTGGCTTACGCAAATATGACCATGTCTCACAGTTCAGAACGCAGCTCGGGTGGTTATCAATAAAACAAAACAAATTGATGGCGGCGTTGCCACGTTGTATTGCAATGGAGCCAAATGGCCTAAGTAAACACCAGCATTTTGGTCACAAGAACCGCCGACCAAAAGTTTACATTTAGCTCTGTAAATGAGCTTTGCACTAGGAGCCCACGGTCCAAGAGTCTCGATCCCAAACGGCTCAAATAAATAAGATCCAACAAGATTTGTGTATTTTCGCCGTTTGAGGGCTTCCGTAGACGTGACAGCAGCTCGCGCGCTGCTAGCAGTGCCTGGAACATGGGAAGGCGCAAGGGTATCCACACATGTAGCATCCCACACAAGCGGTTTTCCCATTTTTCAAGGCACCAATGACATCCCGTCGGGCCACTTCCCATCGTCCGAGCCAAGCCCTTGGGTTCAAGAATTGCTGGCACGCCGGCGGCGGAAAGGGCACGACGGATGATGTCATTTATGCTAGCATGTCGCGGAAACCGACCAACACTTTTGTTGCAGGATAGATCGTGGTGACCTAGGTGGTCGACAATTTCACCGCAGTGACAACGATGTGGAGCGATGCAGGAAGTACCTAGGCGTAAACAAGCAGCAATGCGAAAAGTGTTGTTATCTAATAGTGTACCAATATGGGCTGAAGATAAGGCATGAAGCCACAGACCCGATTCCCACTCCCCCACAGCCAGTAGGCGCGCTCGCTCTGCTGCAATGGATGAAGTGTCAATAAGTGCTTTTTGAACTAGCTTGCTTAGCGGCACATCCCACTGTCTCTGGGAAGAGTAGATGACGGGTAGCTCTGTGCTTGGGAAAGTCATTTTCCAGGCATTCAGAGCAACAGATAAATACGGCACTTCGAAGCTAACCAGTGACGAAGTTAAAATTTTCCTGGTTAGCTTATCTTTACCGTACACCGATGACAAGAATGCCGGTAAACTAATACTGGTAATTTTGCGGACACCGAGACCACCTAGCCGAATAGGTAAGGACGCTTGTGTCCAAGCTCTGTCATCCATGTTAATATTTAAAATATCTTTTTTTTTATACCACTAGAGTGGCAGACAAGCATACGGCCCCACCAGATGTACCGGTGGTCACCGCAGCCTATGGACGTATGTAACACCAGAGGCGCCACAATCGCGCTGCCGACCCTTTAAAAACCTTCTAAGTCCCCTTTTGAAGAACCCCATACTGTAGGCGTTTGGGAAAACCGAAGCAGGGAGATCATTCCACAACCTAAGCGTGCGCGGTAGAAAGCCCCTATCGGATCTAACCGTGCTCGAGCGCTCCGGATGCAACATGTGAGGATGAACACCCTGTCTGTGGCGAGCGGTGCGATGATAGAATGTAGCCGTAGGCATCATATCAAACAAATCCTCAGAGCACAAACCGTTATATAGCCGGTAGAATACACACAGAGAAGCAAAGTCTCTCCTGTCACTAAGAGGTTCCACATAACCTGCAAGTATGGGATCGCCGACAACTCTCATAGCACGCCTTTGTACCGAGTCAAAAGGACGAAGCTGGTATTCAGGTGCCCCCGCCCAGAGGTGACAGCAGTACTCCATTTGCGGCCGCACTTGCGACTTAGAGAAGCAGTGTTTGAGCCGCAGTAAAGTACCGCCGCGCCCTACTGAGCACTCCAAGCTTCTTGGACGCCAGCTTGGCCTTGTCCTCTAAATGACTTCGGAACTGAACGACATTGGAGATCTCAACACCAAGGATCCCTATACTTTCGGAGCCCTTGGCAACCTAATGGCATTTAATACCATTAATATACTTTAAACTTCATAAAAACTTTTTAATGTTCCATTTGAGTTAAAATAAAAGAATATTGGGAATTTTTTTGTTGAGTGAGCAGATGTGTAGAAGTGTGTTTGTAATTCTTTCTTGCTGCAATGGCTGCAATTTTGTACTGGGATCGCTCGCTGCTTTAGTTTATAACTAGCGGATGCCACGCGTTTTCACCAGCATTGCTTCCGTTTCCGTGGGAAGGTACATTACCCAGAAATAGCATGACGATAGTGTAGCTTCACAACAGTTTTAGAGAGCTGTATTGGGCTGGCTTCACGGAAACTAAGAATCCTGAATAAGGTGAGACGCTATTTCACGCCACATCAGAGATGTTTACTGTACAAGATGCAAATTCGCCTCTGCATCCAATACTGCTCTCATCTTTGGGATGAATCCGTGAGGTACTTACTAGACGCTATGCAGAGACGTGATATCCGAATAAATGGTTGTCCTGAGGTGACGGGATGCCTCGAACCGTTAGCGCAACGAAGAACCATAGCGTCCTTGGCTGCCTTCTACCGAATGTATCACGGTGAATGTTCTGAAGAGCTCTTTAACCTGATCCCATCATCTCCTTTCCGATCCCGAACAACGCGTGCCGGGCAGAGATTCCACTCATACACAGCGGAGAGAATTTCGCCAGAACCGAGCGTTTCAAAAGATCGTTCCTCTGTCGAACTATAAAAACATAAAACGACCTGCCCGCACACGTTTTTCCCTCATCTTACAATCCCGGGTTCTTCAAGAGGAGCGTGAAGAGGCACATCACAGGGCCGCCAACTTGAGGACCACTGTCGAAAGTCTTAAGGACTGTGAGACTGGCCCCCAATCGCTAGATGCGCCACGGCTTACCATCAGATTGGTGGTCAATTTGGCGAGCAAAATATTAAAAAAAAACATTGAAAGATTTTTTCAAATCAGCCCTGTAGTTTCGGAGCCTATTCGATGTAAACAAACAATCAAATCTTTCCTCTGCATAATATTAGTATATATAGCACATACCTAGGCTACTTTTATCCCTGGAATAATGTTACAATGGAATGCGGGCACGAGAACAAAATTCCAATAGGGCGAAAGCGCGAGCATCAGCTTGTAGGTAATTATTGAATTGCGTTGTACTTCCAATATATTTTATTCTTTTCTTCTTCTGAAAAATAATTTAATTAAGTACCTACATAGTATACATAGTAATGAAAATTATATCGGAATCAATTAAATACTCGTAGTAGCATACGAGTAGAAAATCTAAACGGTTAATTTGCACTGGATAGGATTGTTTGACATAATTAATAATTATTGTGAACTTGAACTTCTGTCAATTTCGTCGTTGTATAAATTGCCTAGCTTGAACGGTTGAGCGCGCGGTAACATATCGATATCGAACGCAGGGAGTGCCCCTTGCATCGTGCGTCTGCTTCACCCCCTCGAAATCTTTCGAGACTGCCTCCCACTTCGCCTTAAAACATACAAATCTTTGTAACAACTTCTTTTTCATTTTAAAATAAATAAGTACGTTTCAATTAAGACCTAAAAAAAAACATTATGGCTTGTGGCCCGGGATACCATGCCTGATACATGTTTGTGGCCCTTATAAAAAAAAGGTTGAGTACGGCTGCCGTAAACGATTTGTCAAAGAAGGTGGAAGAGTGGGATGGCATCTTTAACCTCAGGTTTTTGACGACCTTAGACATTTCAAATGCGTGTCATGAAGGAACTCAAACTGTCCCTTAAGATAGGAAGGAGAAGAAGGGCTAAATAATATACACTCGAGAGCAATGAATCCGGGTCACTTAAAGAATCCTAAAAATCTCGGAAACTAAAAATGCTAGGTTAATGCAATAAATTGTATTTAATAGACAATGTAATACTCCTTAAATGAAGGTATTAAAACTTCTTAGTTATTGTAAAGTTATATCATAAAAAAATCAAATTTGAAAAAGGGCCACTTTCGAAGATGGAACTACGAAATTACAGCATTTGGTGTTGCTTTTGTTTGTAATCTGTCATTTATGTGGGTACATAAACCATGTTGATAGTGCTCTATATTCATTAATCAAGCTGAAATTATGTCGCTTACGCCTGAAGAATGCACCAGAATACTTACAATGCTGGAAACCGGCCGGAGTCAGCGCGATACAGCCAGGACTGTCGGTGTGTCGCTGTCAACAGTACAAAGAGTTCTCCGACGTTACGAAGAAACTGGTTCTAACCTACGCAGACCAGGAACGGGCAGAACCAGGTGTACCACAGCACGAGAAGACCGATACTTGGTGAACACCATGCTTCGAAATCGCTTTCTCACAGGAACTGAACTCACCAATCAGTTTCGACGCCTCGGAGGAAGTAACCCAAGTGCATGGACAGTAAGACGTCGGCTTGCTGAATCTAACTTAAAACCCCTTAGACCTGCAAACGGCCCTAAACTGGAGCGTGGGCATCGTATTTCGAGACTAAGGTATGCCCAGAGCCACGTAAATTGGAGTATTGAAGATTGGTCAAAAGTTATGTTCTCCGACGAATCAAAATTTATGCTCTACAAGCACGATGGAAGACACAGAGTGTATCGAAGACCAGGGGAAAGATTCAAGCAAGCATGCATCGAAGAAAAAGTAGCCTACGGTGGTGGGTCTGTACTTGTGTGGGCCGGAATTTCTTCTGAAAGTCGCACAGAGCTGGTGATCATAGAAAACGGCTCTTTAACTAGCGTAAGATATGTGGAAGAAATCCTCAATGATCACGTTGGTCCATTTATGGTCAATTTAGGTGAGGATGCTATATTTATGCATGACAATGCCCGACCTCATACAGGTAGGATTGTGAATGACTACCTTCAAGAGATGAACATTACTCGTATGGAGTGGCCAGCGCGCAGCCCGGATATCAACCCGATCGAGCATGCTTGGGACGAGCTAGGCAGATGCGTAAAACAACGAAACCCTCCCCCAATCACGCTTCGTGAGCTCAAAATTGCTCTCACAGAGGAATGGGAGAATATTCCCCAAAATCGTATAAGGAACTTGGTGTACAGCATGCCAAACCGCGTAAACGCAGTAATGGAAGCACGAGGAGGCAATACGAAGTATTAAAATTCAAGAAAATCGTAATAAAGTTCAAAAATTTCATGTTTCCTATTTTTGTTTTAAGAGGGCTAACATATTTCGCCCCACGTTTTGCACAGAAACCATACTTTTCATTGCGTTTAAAGTCATTAAATATTTATCGTACAAACATGGTATTCACTAACATACTTAGTAAATTTAGCGCTCTAAACGTTTTATAAAACATATTTTACCTAACAACAGATTACATATGGTTAATATCAACGAAAGTGAACAAGGTTTTTCAAATCATACGATTTGCATCAATTTCGATGCTTAAATTCATGTCAAATAACTGATAAATTTAATGAACAAGGGATACGAAGCAATTGCAAAAGGCCTAGGCTATCTGTTTGTAGAATAACCTGATATCAGGTAGGTTCCTTTTTTTGGAGAAAAATGACTGTCAAGTTTGCTTAAATACTGAGAATTTACACCACAATAAAGTAGTCTTTTCACCAGCTTCTGTAGTTTAAATCATTATGATAATTATGTAATATTATGTCAGAACTTCTCCTCTGACAATAAAAATATTTCTTTATAAGTAACTAGATACAGATTTTTTTTTACAAAGTATTTTGTGAACCCCTATAAATGCAGATACGCGAACAAATACGATTTAGTACCGCCGAGAGGCTCTCAGAGAGTGGTCATGTCGCTCGATGTTCCATTTTTAAATACGAAAAAATTAACAAAAATAGTCTTATTCTAGCGTGACCAAACAATCTTAGTACTTTGTGACGTATAATATAATATACTAGCTGATGCGCGCGGCTTCGCCCGCATGAATTTTGGTTCCCGTTCCAGCTTCCCGTGAAAACAATTTACTGGGACAAGAAGTAGCCTATGTGTTATTCCAGACTATACTCTATCCCTATACCAAATTTCAGCTGGATCCATTCAGCCGTTAGAGCGTGATTGAGTAACAAACATCCAAACATCTAAACATCCAAACATCTTCACAAACTTTCACATTTATAATATTAGTAGGAAGTAGGATATAAATATTTATGGTCGATATACAACGTGAACTTTTGTATAGTGCAAAGCTCAGACACCCCGACTAGAGTTTCGCTTCAAAATACTGTATAAAAAAAATTAAATGAATCTAACGAAAACTGACCAAGTTATAAGCTATTACAGTTGCACTATTTTCTTCACGAACAGCGTAGGTGTAGGTATTATACGCAAGGCAGGTAGACACTATTCGTGTGTATCGTCGATTGATAATAACATATTAACACCACATTTCATAAGTGGTAATTATGGAACACCTGTGAGGAACCAGACCAGGATTGGGACGGCTATAAAGCCGCTAAAGCAAAATACAAGTAGCGACTGAGATACAGAAGTACCAAGTCTTGGAGAAACTTCTGCTAGAGTCAGACTAATACTGGCCAAACAAGAGACAGAACTGTCCGTATCTATAAAGAAACCTGACGGCGCGGCGGCCTGACCAACCCATGAAAAGAATTATTTATCCTGTTGATGGATGGCACTTGGTGGAACCTGCTGCACATATTAACGGCACTTGTACTGTTCCACAACATTTATTTATTTTACACCTGACTGGTTTCGCCTTTCGGCAATTTTCAAAGGCAAATTAACATTATATAATGACCACTACATCACTTAATTACTCGAAAACAGTAAATTAATAACATATAAATTACCACTACATCATTCTACTAACGTAAACTATCATGAAAAGAAGCCGAGAGTATTTTGATACAAACGCACTTCCCAGGATGCCAATTGCTGCAGACACTCATGTGGCTGGTGGAATACGTATCCACAAAAGAAGTCCCGTGGGAGCTCGCAAGACCTGTTCTAATCTATTCTGTCAACTTACAAAAATCTCAATGGGTAATTAACAACTTCAAGTCCTTCAAATCTCCAGGACAGGATGAAGTCTTCCCTGCAGTGATAAAATGGGGGAGGACACAAGTTGATATTGTCAGTTACATAGTATCTGTACGCCAGACAATGAATGGGACTGTGACCCTGACTGTGGAGAGAGGTCTAAGTGATCTTTATACCAAAACCCGGTAAAGGGTTTATATTTGTGATTCGGACCTCTGGTTATACAGACCGATAAGCCCTTCGACTTTCCTGCTAAAAACTCTGGAAAGATTGTGTGACAGAGACAATCGAGAGACGGCCCTTCAATAAGACACTGCATTCCAACCAACGCGCATATTGCCCCCGGCAAGTCTACAGACTCAACACTACATGCAGTGGTACACAAAATAGAAGAGGTCAATCAGAATCAATCAATCAATGTGCCTCGGCACTTTCATGAACATAGAGGGAGCTTTCAAAAAAAGAAGCATAACCACGGCACTGGCAAAACACCGAATATACACGATGTCAGTGAATAGATAGATAACATGCTAAATAACTCATTTTAAAGCTACAGACAAGCAGAAACCAGTGCGCAGCCATGGCCTAAGGTTGTCCAGAAGGGGGCGGGGTCTCACCACTGCTAAAAAACCTTGTTGTAGACGACCTAATAACCAATCAATCAATCAATTTAACCTAGAACTGTCCCTATATGTATACATGGATGTGGAACAAGCCAAAGCAGATGGTAAAATTAAATTATGGAGAAAATACGGATCTGTTAATACAAAGCATGACTGGTATTTTAAAATCCAAGGCCGACTTCAATTCAAGTGAGAAGCTGCGTTTATTTTATCTTCTAGTGATCTTGTGTATATAATAAATATTTTTAATGAATTGTATTAAAATTACTTTCAGTCAAGCCAACATTTATCGATTTGCGGTGTACGCAAATCGATAAATGTTGGCTTGACTGAACACTAATTTGCCCATAAGCACAGTAAATATTTCGAAAGACGACGAGTACTGGACTACAAGGATGGAACCTAAATTGTTAAATTTTTACGACAAATGTCTGTTGCCCAAAATGATTAACCCCAGAAAGAGTCGATAAAATAAAATAAAATTAAATTTATTCCCTTTGAAATTTAAAAAAAAAAATAGGTTTGTCAACATTTTTGTGACTCTACTGGGGGTTTGGAGATGCTACAGACTGAGAAGAACACTCCAAGAAACTCAGTTCGGTCCCTCCCAAAATTCATCTTAGTAGGTATCTATCTAATAATCGATCAATGCCGATACGGAAGGGCTAATTAATTAGCATTTTTCTTGGCAGTGTGCATTGTTATGCACATGCCTCTTAATAAATATTTGGTTATTGTAAATAATAAACACCTACTATCAATATTAAGATTAGAGTTAGATCCCATAGCTCAAGCTTATAGCCGAGTTTGGGCTAGATGATGTTGTGTAAGAATATCCAACAATTTTTATGAATTATTTATTAAAAATATTTTAATGTTCCTGCCAGCACTGAATCTGTAGTAGGCAGCAAAACATCTGACCATGCCAAGCGCCTGCGCATTGCTACGTAAATATTATTTGTTTTTAACCATGTGTATTGTCAAATTTAAATATTTACAGTGTAAAATAGAATATAATATTGTCCATTACTTTCTACAATTTTCGTATATTTAGATACTTTAAAAATAAACTTATGAAACCGTTTTCATGTATGTGTGTATTTGTAATTTCAATATTGATATTAGTTAGGTAAATAAATGTCAACTTTATTAATTTTATTGATGTCAGTATCTATCACTACTAGAGTCGAAATATTTCTTTTATTTATTGAGACAAATGTTACAATAAAGCATAATAACTATTTACAATATGAATAAAACTAAACTAAATCTAAATAGGGCCCCGGTGGCATTGTGCCCAAAAAACTGGCAGCATTCCCCTTTTGAACGGCGATGCTTATTCGTTGGGAGAAATAACTGCCAGCACAAGGCGCTTCTTCAAAATTTAAAAAAACTTTATGCCCATGAACCTAGGGTCTCGACACACACACACACTACTAAATATCAATAAATTTGCAATAAAATAATCAATATTTGTTTTAAACTAACACGCGTTGAACACATATTTTTATACAAAACGGGATTTCGCGTGGCACTATTTTATTATTAATTAAAGGTTTCGGTACCTTCACTTTCCGAGGCGACCTCGGGACCACAATAGGTGTAACCCTGTCGAAACGTCGAGGAAAGTGAAGGTACCGAAACCTTTAATTAATAATAAAATAGTGCCACGCGAAATCCCGTTTTGTATAAAAATAATCAATAATTATTAACTAATATTACTAACATAAAAATTAAATTAAAAGATTGAACGCTTAGACTAAGAATATGACACCGGTAATACATCAAGGAAAACAAAAGTATCAAACTTGTTGGTAGCAACAATTGGCACTATACGGCTATATGCGCCGCGCCGCGCTGATTTCTTTATCGTAAAGAAATTTGAAAACCGAATTAACGCTCTTAAGGAGACATCAGCAGTTTTTTCTTTATGTAATTTTGTGTTAATAAAATGTATGGTGACTCATATTTTTTTTACTTTCATTTAAGGAGTATTACATTGTCTATTAAATACAATTTATTGCATTAACCTATCATTTTTAGTTTCCGAGATTTTTAACATTCTTTAAGTGACCCGGATTCATTGCTCTCGAGTGTATTATACAGGGTGGAATTTAAAGACGGTAGTTGGAGGTAAAGTACCCTTAATATTGATAATGGCAAGTTTTGCTGAAAGGAAACATTCCTTTATTTTCAAAAGTAAGTAAAACTGCATTTAAAGATTTTTTAAAAATCACCTGCTTAAGCCAGGAATCGAACCTGGGAGATGTGAGAAAAAAAACATCCCGTATTTTATGATACCAACCGAAAGAGTCTTTAATAAGGAACAATTTATTTTAAACAACATAGTATCTTAAATTAAGGGAAGACCTAGTAAAATGTGTAAAGAAAAAAAGCAGTCTTATCGAGATTCTTCTCCTTTTTTTTTGAAGTTGGTTAAAAAAATGTTCTAGTTTCTGTGAATGGGAATATTCGTTCTGGTCACTTAACCAAAAAACTTAAAAAAAAGGAGTTTCTCAACTAGACTGTTTTTTTTTTCTTAAGATAGTGAGTAAGGTTTACAATAAAAACATATTTTACTTGATCATCCTTTTTTTTTAAGATACTATGTTGCTTAAAAGAAATTGATCCTTATTAAAGACTGTTGCGGTTGGTATCATAAAATACAGGATGTTATTTTTCACAACTCCCAGGTTCGATTCCCGGCTTAAGCAGGTGATCTTTCAAAAATCTTTGAATGCAGTTTTACTTACTTTTGAAAATAAAGGAATGTTTCCTTTCAGCAAAACTTGCCATTATCAATATTAAGGGTACTTTCCCTCCAACTACCGTCTTTAAATTCCACCCTGTATAGTAGCGAAAGAACGTGAGCATCCCGGCGAAGTTGTATTGATAACCACCCGAGCTGCGTTCTGAACTGTGAGACATGGTCATATTTGCGTAAGCCAAAACTGAACCTTAGACATAATAATTTCGATGTTGATCATGTGGTGCTGTGTGTAGATACTCGTACTTACTATCGACTTTGTCTAGATAGAGCAATTACATCTGCGCCGTTCTATGATTGTTCAGCTATGCTCTGACGACCTGCTCCCCACGCTTTTTATGGAAAGTGAGGGTAGGCCACAGCGGTAATTTAGGGGGGAATGCTCCAATTTGATAGTTACATTGAGAATTACTACGGAAAGGGTCAACTATTTGATAGGACTTTGGAGGCCATAGAAGAGGCTTTCAATCGTTATGAGACGGAGGGGTTAAAAGACCGTGTACTCAATCAATCTAAATATCAAACACTAGCGGACGTCACGCGGTTTCACCCGCGTAGTTCCCGTTCCCGTGGGAATACGGGAATGAAATATAGCCTATGTTCACCGCAAAGAGTGTTGCTTCCCAACAGTAAAAGAATTTTTCAAATCAGTCCCGTAGTTCCGGAGCCTATTCGTTACAAATAAACAAATCTCTCCTCTTCATAATATAAGTATAGATTTGCGATTGTTTAATCAAAACGTTTGCCAAGACTCTGTCTGTGTCCACAGTTATCCTACTTAATGAATTGACATCATCAGATTTTATTTCTATTTTTTAATTTATTTTTGTGTGTTAAGCTTTCCAGTGGCTCTCCAGTTGCCTCTTATGACACAGCAAAAATGAAATTTAGGTCAGTACTTAATCAAATTGTATTTTTTGATATTATCGTGTAGAGTCCAGAATATGCTGCCTTGCGGCATGACGTATAGGTATCATGTTTCAGATGCAGAGCTGGTGATGGTGGTGAATGGTGATAAGAAACACTTACGTACTAGAACGACAGGCTTGACTTTTGATATATTAGGAAGTTGATAGTCGATACCTTTAATGATAATTCATTCATTTGACTGCCTCTGTGGCGCAGTCAGTAGTGATACCGCCTGCGGCGCTAGAGGTCGTGGGTTCGATGCCCACCGGAGACAAATATTTGTGTGACCCATAAATGTTTGTCTTAAGAGTCTGGGTGTTTCTATGTATAATATTTATGTATTTAAAAGTATAGTATAAGTATTAATATCCGCGGTCTGATACCCATAACACAAGCAGGTTATTCCTAGCTTACTTTGGGATCAGATAGCGTTGTGTGAAATGTCGGTGAATATTTATTTATTTTATTTATTCATATCACAATAATATTTCATTAAATTTCGTCGAACATCATAAACTATAAAAAAAATACGAGACTCCATGTCTTCTATGAAGATACCAAATCTCAAACCTTTTAATATTAGTTTAAATTTCAAAGGACCTCGGCGTGTTGGACCCTTTTTCATATAAGCCTACCCAAAAGACAGGGTATCTTCGCAAAAAAGACTGACAAATGAGATTCGGACTCGCACTCGGATTCCGTACCAAGAAACAGCAAATCACGTTCATGAATAGGAGCCCCCATCAATTTTTTTTCTGATTTAAGTGTGTACTTCTTTGTTGTTTAGCGGTAACAGCTACAGCTCTAGCGATTACGGTTATTGAGAGACAGTCTCGTCACGTACAGACGGACCGACGGACGGCGAAGTCTCATAAATGGGGTCCCGTTTTTAAGCTTCGGGTACAGAACCCTAAAAAAGAAAACACAAAACATAATAATACCTACTTATATTTCTGTTATAAAATATTGGCAGACATCAGAAAAAGATTAGATCCAGCTAATACCATCAAAACACTTTTATATGCGAGCTAGAGGCAGTAAAGTAGTTCAGACTGAAGCGTACCATTACGATATGAAATAGGGACAGTCTGGGTGAGTTTATTACCGTAATCGACGCGCCTGTGATTTTATTGTTCACTAGCTGACCTAACGCGGTTTCACCCGCTTTGGTTCCGTTCCCTTGGGCATACGGGAATAAAAGTAAAGCATAATAATATATGTCGCTTGGGAATAGTGTAGCTTCCCAACAGTGAAAGAATTCGTCAAATCGGTTCAGTAGAATCGGAGCCTATTGAACACAAACAAACCTCTTCTTGTGTTGTGACGAAAATAATATCCCTTATCCGCAAGTTCCGCAACTTAAGAGGAGTGGATGGTTTACAAATTCTGATGAAGACTTATTTAGGTTGCCATCATTAGTTGTTCAAAACGAAACTTGTTAGGTTAGGTCAGTACAAAATATAAAACTTATCATATTTGGAGCAAAATAAGGGACAAAATTGGGATTGACTACTTTTGAAAAATCATAGAGCCATGAATTCAAAACATCATTACATTCCATTCAATCCAATTAATAAGAACATTAAGCATTATGAGCAACTTAGACCGAAGTTTTCCTGATACAATCGTCGGGGATTTTGAAATATCGGAAACATCCAAGAGTTTCAATTATCATTTTTATTAGCAGCTGAATTAGGCAATTGAAATCTGCATTCACCTGACAGCTGCTGCAAGGATTTTCGAAAGGCATCAAATGAGAACTCCGGTATTGTAATCGAGCTCATGACAAATAAAATGCTTGCCATTTCAAATTTTAAAACTAATACTTGTCAACTTTCAATCAACAATGATCGAAGTTGTCAACCAATATCTCAAAGCTTTAAGACATTCTTATCCTGTTGGGAGTCCTGATCAGTTGGGAGACTTGCGAGTCCTGGGGTATCCTTCCGAGAGTTTACCCGGAGCTCCCAACCGTAGGCTGTTAGGAAGGATACGTGTGGTTTTTAGTCGATAGAAGTCCGGCATAGCAACCTATGTAGGATTTTCCTCACGTTAAAAAAAATACATTCTTATCTGGCTGTGTAGTCTGTGTCTGTGTTTTTTTAACGTGAGGGAAAATCCTTTATGGATGCTGTGACTCCTACCGACTAAAAAACCTCACGTAAGGCCCAACAGCCTACGGTTGGGAGACCCTCGGAAGGATGTACCAGGACTCCTAACAGACCTACGGCTACCACAGCAGCCTCGCCTAGGGGGTGGTTCGGGTGCTATTCCGCGTCTTTGGGGGGTTATCGGGTGTCATCCCGCTTCTTAGGGGGGCGTGCGTGAATCCCTCGCGTCACGCTGCCGTCATTGGCCTGCTTCTGTAAGCACGGTGAGCAGCCCCCTCACCGTCCTCAGGCCCTGTACCAACTCATCTGGCCAGAATGTCGACCAGTACAATAAGGTCATAAAGCTTCAGCTGGCTGCGGTAGGCTGCCTTTGATTTATTGACTATCCTATCCCATTAAACTCATAAAAACAAATTTACCAAATTATAGTAAAACAAACTATCAAATTAAAGTTTAACTCAACTACATTCTTCAAACGCTTGGTATATCAATGTACATTACTATGTAAATATACAATGTTCTCTCCATTTAATTTAAAGGTTGTGTTAAGCACTTGTTTTACGCTAATATATTTAAATAAAAACCGGCCAAGTGCGAGTTGGACTTGCCCATGAAGGGTTTCGTAGCAGCAAGTAACATAATATAAAAGTTCTTATAGATCGTTGTAACTTTGATTGATGTTTTAACACGTTCGCAGTGGTAGTGATTTTTCTAACCGAATATTGCGGTTTATGAAGTATTAAAAAAAAACTACCAGCTCTATCTTGTTTAAACCAATTTTCGTTGGTAGTTTTTATGGCAATGTACATCATATATTATTTTTAGATTTATCACTCTCTTAGTTTAGAAGTTAGAGGGGGGGGACACTCATTTTTCGACTTTGGAAGTCCCTCTTGCGCAAACTATTCACTTTAGAAAAACATTACGTTAGAAACCTCAACAGCATTTTGGAAGACCTATCTATAGATACCCCACACGTATGGGTTTGATGAAAATAAAAATTTTGAGTTTCAGTTCTGAGTATGGGGACCCCCAAAATTTACTGCTTTTTTTCTAGTGTTATATAAGAATCTTAATGCGGTTCACAGAATACATCTAGTTACCAAGTGTCAATAGCATAGGCCTTATAGTTTCAGAGAAAAGTGGCTGTGACACACGGACGGACAGACAGACAGACAGACAGACAGACAGACAGACAGACATGACGAATCTATAAGGGTTCCGTTTTTGCCATTTGGCTACGAAACCCTAAAAAAGATAAAAACCACATTTATTCTTGTTCTTACATTTCTATTAAATTATCCAGAAAAGAATGTGCACTTTTTTTCTTTTTACAAGTAGGTACTAACTACATATAGGTATATCTTGAGTGGTTGACGCGTTAAAGTAAGTGGGTGATCATATCTGCAGAAGAACCGCTAAGAAGAGGGACTGGATACAGAAGGCGCAGGGCCGTGTGTTGTGGACTTGTGGCGTACACTGGGAGATGCATACGTTCAGGAGGAGTGGACCATTGCCCCAGTAGGAAGAGGTGTAACACTGGCGCTGCTAACCCTACTGTAGATTTTAGACGGACAGGTTGTGCAGTACGTAGTGTGACAATATATGACCTCGAGGTCTCTGGTCCGAAACCGGATCTTGCTTAGAGAATTATGCGCAAATTTTGCACCTATCGAAGTCTCAACGACGGAATTACGGAAAGTCCCAAAAAATGTTTCTTTTATTTAAAAATACCATTTCTTTAATTCAATAATGCATGTTGTAGTTCAATATTATGGCTTCTTAATCTCTTTATAATACAATCTTTATCAAATAAAGTGTATTCATGGCGGCACGTATGACAGCACACGCCGTATATTTTAACAGAGTCAATATCCGTTATCGGGTTAAACCCATTACGTAACAATCAAATTGATAACGACTGACACGTGGAGGTTTGATAAAACAAATAATTGAATACGATCAATGCTTATTGAGAGAGGCGTTTCGCTTCATCGGCATTTTTTTACGGTGGAAATCCCCATGGTTGCCATGCCGGATTTGAAACAACTAAACACACGGTCGCTACGACCGACGCACTATGGATTCCGATGTATGGAGCGCTTGGCCATAAATCGAAATTATTAATTTGAAGGTAGATATGTATAAGCTTTCGATTCAATAAATAGAGGGTATATTGCATTACTTTTGGATAAAAAAAGTACTATAGGCTGTTTAGTATTGTTTATATGATACGTCAAACATCACCTACGCTCTGATTTTCTTTAAGTTTATTGCAGAAAGATAAGTTTGGTTTAGACTTTGAATCACTATATTTATAAAAGTAAAAATACGAAGTGTTTATAAAAAATCATGAGTGGTGTTGAAGGTATGTAGTATTTAAAAATATATAACATTCTCATATATGATCATTAATCACTTGGAAAAAAAATCATATGTAAGACTAGTGTGTTTTCAAAATACCATTATTCGTTTTCAGTTTTTTTACAGTTACGGGGATTTTGCCCGCACAGTCATTGATGTTTATATACTCCTAGAGCAATGTACTATACAGGTTTGAATGCAATAGTTTGGGCAAAATCCCCGTCTGGTAATGGCAGGGCTTAGAAGTCAGGAAATGGCGGATTCACAGTTTAGTTAAAGTAAATTTAACATATTAAACTCCGGTTTTTTGTTTACATATGATGATTTTATTTTAGTAGACGTGCAACTTGATTCCCCCCCCCCTCCCCCGCCTTTACTTGTGGCTTACTATTAACTGTAATTTATTGTATTTTTCTTTTCTAATGTATAGATTTATATTTTTTCCTTTTTAGGAGTAACATACTATCCAATTACAAGGAAAGAAATGTGTGAAAGAATTTTTGCACTACCATTCAAAAAATTAGATACAAAGCTTTTAAAATTAGAAGAATATATTATAGGTAAAACCAACTGCCCAACTTCGGAGCAACCGATACTCAAAAACGTCTTGCAACAATTTTATAAACACTTTAAGGCTAAGTGGTTGTCGTCAAATAGGGACAAAATGTATTTTTTTGAAAACCATTCTTCTTGGTTAGACGGACACTGCATCTTCAAAAAATACGTCATGAAAAAGGTCAGTCCAGGTAGGCCACTAAAGGACTTTTCTGTGGCTAGTGATCGTAGCAAACGTAGGAAAACTGAAAATTTACGTGCATCCACTTCTGTCGACGAACTACTTTTTTCTGCTGAAATGAAACTTCGAGATGAAGGTGAGCCTGCCAATACAAAGGAAGTAAAAAAAATCCTTTTACCAGAAGAAGTACCAGAAACAGAATTTAAATATAAAGATGTTTCTCCTCATTCAGCTTTGTCAATGTTGACGGAAGCGAAATTAAGCAAAAAACAATATAATGTTGTACGAAGCTACGCGCCACATATTTTTCCTTCGTATAAACGTATTCAGGAGGCCAAACGGGAATGTTATCCTGATAACATTGAAGTGACTGAAACGACTGCGCGAGTGCCGCTTCAAAATTTGCTCGACCATACAACTAGTCGCTTGCTTACAGCTCAAGCAGATGTTTTGCAGCTAATACCTACCTGACACAGAGACAGAGCTAACTCTAATGTCTAAGTGGGGTTTTGATGGTAGCTCAGGCCATAGTCAATACATGCAAAGATTCCAATCATCATCAAGTGATAACAAATTTGTCTTTTTAACTTGTGTGGTCCCATTAAAAGTTATGACCAATGGCTTGGAAAGTAAAATTGTATGGTTTAACTTACAGTCTTCGTCTCCAAGATTTTGTCGACCAATAAACATTTATTTTAAACAAGAATCTGTAGATCTTGTTAAAACTATCAAAGAAGAACTAGATTTAGAAATAACACAGCTCGTTACTAGTAGGTATAATAAATATCGATGGTCGTCAGTTAACAGTAAAGCATGTGTTACTGTTCATCATGATAGATGGCAAAATCTGTAATATTTTGACTGACAACAAGTCAGCGTTGAGATGCTTATTGTGCAACGAAACATCCAAAAAATTTAATGACATTGATTCCATGCTCACAAAAGTTATTGTAAATGAATCAGCTTTGTCATTTGGTCTGGGCGGTCTTCGTTGTCTTACCCGACTAGACGATCAGTAGTTAAAATATATACATACTACACCTACTTCAATAATTAAATAATATTTAAAATTTAGTTTTTTTTTCTACTATTTTTAGAAATATTTTTTATTTCACGTATTACGCATTTTAAGGTAATACAATAAGAAGTAACGAAGCTATTTAGTCAAAACACTCAATAACAAAGTGCTATCAGTCAAAAAAAGTAGTTAAATAATATTGACCAGACGCTCCATACATTAGGATCCATAGTGCGACGCCGCGACGCGACGTATAGTCTAGTGCCGGGCGCTCCGGGCAAGTCCCCGGAAGGGTGTTCCAGGATTCCCAGCAGACTTTCACCACAAATTAGGTACTACAGATGAAACCTACATACTAAATTCGTTGAGACTACGCACACATCTATAGACACCGCTCCCTGAGTTCACAGATACGAGGTGAGGAGATTTTCATAGTAGTTTTCGATACTGATTTGTGCGCGAGTGTGCGTAGCAGAGGGTAGGTGTGAAAAAAAAGTGCATACATGAGATTTCAATCTGTACTATCTCTAATTTGTGCTTTCACTGCAACCGCAGCCTCGTTTAAGGTTTCGGGTATTATGCCGCTTTTTGGGGCTTGAAGTGTGCGTGAAACTCTTACGTCTCACCGTTTGCTTCTGTAAGAACGGCAAGAAGCTCCTTACAGTCGCTAAGACCCTGGTCATAGAGGCCTCTAGCTCTCTATCTGTTTCAATGGATAAGATAATACGATCCATATTAGCTGGAGAAAAGAGAATGCAGAGAAAAAACAGACCGAGGCGCATCAGACTTCAGAATGATTGAGGAAGAAACCCATGAAACAGTCTGCTTGTTTAAACTTTGACCGTACATTAGGGGTCGTCCATTAATCACGTGAGGCTCGAAAGGGGGGGGGGGAGGGGGTCTGACAAAAATCACGAAACATCACCAAGGGGGGTGGGGGGTGTAGTGAGATATCACGTGTATTTATTTCGAACAGCAACTTTACAACCCTGAATTTGAGATCACTGTAATTTCTGAACAACAAAACCTACAATATGAAAAATTTGTAGTTACTAAAAATACACGTGATTCGGCCCAGGGGGGGCAGGGGTAATCTGAAACCTCACCAAATATCACCAAGGGGGAGGGGGGGGTCCAAAAAATGCCCAAAAAAACCTCACGCGATTAATGGACGACCCCTATCAACTAGATGACTACTAGGTAGAGCTAACCTTTAATAATTTAGTGAGTCGAAACCGGTCTGGTTCAAACATAAATAAATATTGTGGAAAAGTCCAAGTGGCGTTGTTTAATATGTGAACTTCATATTCAGTCACAATACAAGTAGGTAATAATTAATTACGTCAGCTTGGAGTGCAAATAATGTGATCCTACTATCCTACTTCCTACTAATATTATAAATGTGAAAGTTTGTGAAGATGTTTGGATGTTTAGATGTTTGGATGTTTGTTACTCAATCACGCTCTAACGACTGAATGGATCTGGCTGAAATTTGGAACAGGGATAGAGTATATTTCGGAATAACACATAGGCTACTTTTTATCCCGGGAAAATGTTCCCACGGGAAGCGGGAACGGGGACCAAATTTCACGCGGGCGAAGCCGCGCGCATCAGCTAGTTAATAAATAAATTAGTATTAACTACACAACACAAGAATTCTAGTAATACAGAAGTGCTCAGTGTTTGTTAACGACCATTGCATTAAATAAGCATCTTAGGACATGGTTAGTTGGTTATTAAGTACGGCCACGGTGGTAGTTAAAGTCTGTCGGGAAACGGATAAAAATGGGACATTCTTCCGAGGGCCTACCCGGTACTTCCCTGTAGACAATATAGGGCCTTGTGTGATTTTAGTCGGTAAGAGTCCGGCAAAGCATTCAAAAGGGATTTCCACGTGTACAAAAAAAATGTTATTTGGAGGTCCCATTTGTGGTGAAATGTTCGTGTATAGGTACTTCGGAATAGTTCGGGAGGTACAATAAGTCAAGAAGGTTGTTTCCGGCTGCCGGAGTGCCAGTTACATGATTGGACCTTTTTTTTTTCAAGGAGAGCTCCGCTTACGGACTACCCTTGCTGGCGAGGCATGGGCTCGTGTGAGGGACGCCCAGTACCTGATCACGATAGCACTGGGAATACTCACTAAAACTCCTTGACACCGATCTGCCCCTGTGGAGGTATTCTGAGATCTGTCTAATTCACCAGAACACCGCCGGGCGGCTCAGGGTAGCTGAGCTACTGCGCCGATGGAGGATTACCCCGTTAGGATTGTACCGAAGTTAAAGGCCTTATTAGCGACTAGAAAAATGTCAACAACAGCTTGCCATAAATTCCCCTGTTTTATATGTAGTATGCTTCTGTCTAACCTTTTAAAGAAAAAGGCGTGAAATGAATATGAGGACCAACTAACAAGTTTGCGCCCACACAGCTACTGTACCTACCTACTATGACACAGGTGTTGTGATATAGGCAATTAATGTTCGGTGGTTGACCTGTGTCACCAATGTCGACTTTGGTAAACAAAACGGTCTATTAACTTTGCAGTGGCTATGTATGTACGGTTTGTGTGTGTGAGTGTGTGTGTGGGCTGCTAGATACGACCCCGCATTACTTTGTCAATAAAACAGTGTGCTAATAAAATAACTACGCGAGCAGTGATCTGATTTCTATGCATTCACAAACACGTATCGTTTTTACTTGTAGTGAAAATATTGTTTGAGTTTCAGAAGCCGAAGGTCGAATCGGTTAGTCAATTAGAGAGCAACGGATTGAAAAGTCCTGTAAGTTAGGCATAACAGCATAAGCCTCCTACTTAATGGGCTAAAGACGGTGATGCGACTTGAGTCAAGTCTGTTTAAATGTGAATGAAAGTAGCTTCAGTGTGCTTGCTTTCTTTGAATCGACGTGTAAGTACATCTGACTCAAGTCGCATGACCGTCTTCGCAGCCCACTTTTCATCGCCACAAATGTTTGATCTTGAGTAACCCGCATCCAGCAGGATCCCGCGAACTGGAAAAGGACCCTGGGCAGTTAGGTTCTATTGCACCTTTTTACTTTCCGTGTAGTGAAGATTGCAAATGTTGATTCAGACAGAAGATAAGACCGGTTCAGATAATAGGTAAGCTATGGTTTTTTAATAATAATAATAATCATTTATTTGCATAAATAAGGGTAGGTTACAGTAGATTTTTTTAGGTAAAGAGAGATTTGTTGTTATATTATTTTTCGGCAGTGGATAAATTTATCACCGATATCATTGAATAGACATTGCAAAAAATATTAAATGACTATTTAACAAAATAGGCACCTACTTATTATTTTTATTCTTGTGCATAGTGCGCTTTAAACGCTAGCTTACTACCATGGAGGAAATGTGCTGCTTAGGTAGGTAACTACAGACTAGGTATGTATTGTTTTAATTTCTGGCTATCATCACAAAAAAAACTCCATTTAAATATGTATATAATTATGTATATTGTAGCTCCATTGAAATATATTGTACCTACCTCTTTTAAAGTACAATGGATTCTCTACAATTTTTCCTTAATATTTTACCTCTTACATAACTTGAGAACACTCAAGTCACTGTATAATGTAGTTTGACTCGGCCGGATTTTAGAAATAAATGCCTACAGCCGCGCGGTACGTAAGCATGCAATAGGGCTGCCCACCTACAGCATTTTAATAATATGTGCCTACTTTGACTTTCTATTTAGTATTGCGATTGTAAAAATATGTACACACATACATTCATATAGTCACGCCTTTATCCCTGAAGGTGTAGGCAGAGGCATAGTATACGCCCACGTTTTACCTTATAGTTTTACGTACGCGTAATAGATAGTGAGCCTAATGCAGTTGATTTTTTTCAATCCGCCCACAAGGCCTTCAATTTGTATTAAGGATTGTTGTTTTACTGACAACCGGCTTTCATTTCGAGTAAATATGTACCTTTTTTATTTAAACAAAAAAATACTTTGTGAGTAATAATAAAATATCCCCGCAGCGGCTGGCGGCGTGGCGGCGCAGCGCCCGTTATCTACTAACGATTGTGTGAGACGGGTGTAGAAACTTGAAAACGAGTAAGCGGCGTAGATAATAATAATCGGCTCATCACATGTTTCGTCAGTGATAGAATCACGGAATTCTAGTCTTTATAATCATTGCGTTAAATTTTTGATTTACAAAATTAGTACTTTTCGTACATTGTCAAGTTGTGTTAAACTTTGGAAGTTCATATTTGTCTCTATGCGTGTAATAAAAATCAAAGGTAACAAAAATGCTGTCAATTTTTTTTTATAAATAAATAAATATTCACGGACATTTCACACAACGCGATCTGATCCCAAAGTAAGCTAGGAATAACCTGCTTGTGTTATGGGTATCAGACCACGGATATTAATACTAATATACTTTTTAAATACATACGTATTATACATAGAAACAACCAGACTCTTGAGACAAACATTTATGGGTCACACAAATATTTGTCTCGGGTGGGAATCGAACCCACAACCTCCAGCGCCGCAGGTGGTATCAATACCGACCGCGCCACAGAGGCAATCATACGGTGCTAACTGTACTGTAACATCGGTCATCCACAAAGAAATGAATACTCTTGAAACATACCTAAATCATTGCTCTCAATTAAATAACTACGAACTGACAACGGAACTAAATGTACTACCTACACGTGCTAGAGTTCTGAACTAGCTTTTTTTTGGATATTGTACTATATTGGATCGCACTGTTCACTGACTGAGCAAGCACAAGTCTAGTTTTAAACACAAACATACCTACTTCATGTAACTACCTAGTTCACTCGTGTCAATCACTTTGTTTAACTTTAGTCAACTAGTAGTATAGTACCAATTAGTACTTAAGTAAAATCAATTTATAGTCTTACCTTTCGGAGTTTCCAGGTAATCTAAAAAACGTTATCTCTGGGTGCGTTATTGCAACTAAAACAAGCACAACAGACTCTAGTTGTCATATTAAATATTTTTAGTAAATAAAACACGCGCGGTTACTATTTAAAAAACGACACACCGTCCATTCCTCTACTCGGCACAATCGCGACTGCGGACGCTGCTTGCGTGCTGAAAGGCCTGCCGAAAACGAGAATCGTAGGTATAGCTTGCGCTTCGTCCGTTTGTAGGGAGCTACAATACTGGTTAAACAACATATATTTATACTGTGCTCAAGTATAAGCAAAATTAGTTTTAATTACTTTTAATCTCATGCTTTATGCAATGTCTATACCTACATAACAATATAAAAACCGGCCAAGTGCGAGTTGAACTCGCCCATGAAGGGTTCCGTAGCAGCAAGTAATATAATATAAAAGTTCTTGTAGTTCGTTGTAACTTTGATTGATGTTTTAACACGTTCGCAGTGGTAGTGATTTTTCTCGGTGAAAGAAAATTGCTGTTTATGGCGTATTAAAAAAAAACTACCAACTCGATTTCGTTCAAACCAATTTTCGTAGGTAGATTTTATGGCAATGTACATTTTACATTTTTTTCAGATTTTTCATTCTCTTAGTTTAGAAGTTAGAGGGGGGGGGGGGGGCACATTTTTCCACTTCGGAAGTGTCTCTTGCGCAAACAATTCACTTAAGCAAAAGAATGATGTTAGAAACCTCAATAGCATTTTTGAAGACCTATCTATAGACACCCCACACGTATGGGTTTGATGAAAAAAAAATTTTTGAGATACAGTTCTGAGTATGGGGACCCCCAAAATTAACTGCTTTTTTTCTAGTTTTATACAAAAATCTTAATGCAGTTCACAGAATACATCTAGTTACCAAGTTTCAACAGCATTGGCCTTATAGTTTCAGAGAAAAGTGGCTGTGACACACGGACGGACGGACGGACAGACAGACAGACAGACATGACGAATCTATAAGGGTTCCGTTTTTGCCATTTGGCTACGAAACCCTAAAAAGAAAAGGCTTATCTGTTTGTAATCGAAACATCTTTAAAACTGAACCGATTTTAACGATTCTTTCGCTATTGGAAAGCCAAATTATTCTCTACTAGCATAGGCTTTTAACCATCATGTTCTACCCAACGGAGCGGAACAGTAATGTAGAAAAATATGGGAAATTTCCATACATTATTGTAAATTGGAATTGGTAAAATGGCTATGTCTCTATGCCGTAGAAGTAGGAGCAAGGGGAATTCCAGATAAATCCCTATATAACTTACATTATTTAAGGACCTAGGATTGCCAAGAGCACAGATTTAAAAAGCTCTTTACTAAAAGGAACATCTAACTAACTAAACTAACTATCTTCACGCCAAATCCCTTGGGGGGTAGGCAGAAAGAACCGAGCGCCACACGGCACGTTCCATACACACCTCACTTGCTTCTTCAACTTACATTTTTCTTTTCATGCATGCACGTCGGTTCCTACGGCTCTTGACACCACCTTCAACTAACACACGATTCTTTTGGTCGTGGTAGGTGTGTCGTGGCATTCCCCGACTCCTGCGTCCATCCACTTTCGCGTTGTTTATCTGTTTTGTAATTGTAAAAGGAACATCTAAAGCGGCATTTACAGGATCCTACTAAATCTGGTTAGGCAGAGGTTTTTTATACCACTAACGGGGCAAACAAGCTTACGGCCCCACCTGATGGACTGTGGTCACCTTAGCCTATGAAGGTTTGCAACACCAGAGGCGCTACACTCGCGCTGCTGACCCTGCAAGAACCTTCTAAGACCCCTTTTGAAGAACCCAATGCTGTAGGCGTTTGGCAAAACCGATGCTGGCTGGAGGTGAGCGCTGACGCATCATAAGGTACCCAGCCACTCTGAACCGACACACAAGGGACCACTGATACAGTGCTTTCCTCTATACCATGCTATAGACACGAAGCCAAGTCTGCCAATAGGTTCTACAAGGCACAGCTTTTTTTAACCTGTGGAAAAGCCGTCATGGATGCTATGGCGGAATCTCACCCACTAAAAACCGCACGTTCCCTACTACTGCCTACTGTTGGCAGCCCCGGGTAAGACCTCAGAAGGATATCCCCAGGATTTCCAACAGCACTTGGCTACCACTGCGGCCTCACCTAGGGAGTTCGGATGTTATCCCACTTATTGGGGCGTTTGGCGTACGTGAAACTGTCGCGTCTCGCTGTCGTCTTGGGCTTGCTTCTGTAAGGACGGTGAGCAGCCCCCCCGCCGTCCTCAGGACCCCGCTCATCCTCATGCTCCCGGTCTCTACAAGGTAGGTACATCTAGTAGGTACCGTACATGGATCCGCAATATTTTCTAGTCAAATCAAGTTTTTAATCATTGTGTGATGTCGTCACGGTACATAATTTGATTAACTTGCCTGAGTACACCGTCCGCAGAGCGTATGATTAGGTCCGGTGAATTATCATACGACCTTCAGTTTTACAATTTTTGTAATTTAAAATAGGTACGATTATATGAATAATGTTGATTGTTCACTAAAAAGATCTTTGCGAAAGACACGGCAGTTATAAAGTCGGTCTTTGTTTTTCCTACTTTTTGGGGGAATATCTATCTTACTTTTTACGGCTCCGTAAATCCGTACCCAAAGCGTAAAACGCGACCCTATTCATGAAACTTCACTGTCCGTAACGAGGCTGTACCTCAGGAACCGTGATAGCTATGGAGCTGAAATTTAGGATTACACGCTGCTTGTCACAAACGCGATTTGTCGTAAGCGCAGTTCGACATAATACGCGATTTGACACCATCGCTATAGGTCACAAACGCAGTTCGCCACCAACGCCGTTTGTATTACACGCAATTCGTCACACACGCAATTCGTCACACACGCATTTTGTCATAAACGCAGTTTGTCACTCGATTTTTCTTAAACAACAAAAAAAAAATAACCACGAAGGCTAAGACGGGAGCTCCGCTCCGCTTCGCTCCCGCCTTAGCCTTCTAACCTAACCTATCCGAGTCGAGGTACTCTCGAGTCGGGGTGTTAACCATTCTCTTATTATGGCTAACACCTCGACTCGGATAGGTTTTTTTTCATAACCATTCAACACCAACATGTCCCATAACTAAACTGACCATTTATTTTTGATCTCAAAACGGGACACATAAGTTTTTCTGCCCACTTGGCAGGTAAACAAAATAAACATAACTTCATTATTTACAAAAAACCGGCAAAGTCCGAGTCGGATTTGCGCACAAAGGGATCCGTACCAAAAAAACGGCAAAAAAGAAAAACTGTTCTATTGGGGTCCAATAAAACAGTTTTTCTTTTTTGACATCCCCTCACTTTTTATACCACTAAGGTGGCAGACAAGCAAAGTGTTAGGACGAACACCATGTCTACGGCGAGCGGTGCGACGATAGAAGGTAGCCATGGGCATCATATCAAACAATTCTTCACAGCACAAACCGTTGTACAGGCGGTAGGACACGCACACAGTCTGTCTCTCCTGTCGCAAAGAGGTTCCACACCACCAGCAAGCATAGGATCCTTGACAACTCTCATGGCTTGCTTTTGCACAAGGTTCCACACCACCAGCAAGCATAGGATCCTTGACAACTCTCATGGCTTGCTTTTGCACAGAGTCGACCGGTCGAGACTGAAATTCAGGTGCCCCCGCCCAAAGGTGCCAGCAGTAGTCCTTGCATAGCCGCACTTGCGACTGTTGAGCTCACCGAGCTTCCTGAACGCCAGCCTGGCCTTGTTCTCCAAATGCCTTCGGAACTGAACGTTACTGGAGATGTCAAAACCAAAGATACCTATACTGTCAGAGATGGGGAGAGATGTGCCTTGAAATTGTGGCGCTACAGTAAATCGGTTTTTTATTTTTGTGGTGAATACGCAAACTTGTGTCTTGGTAGGGTTGAATTGAAAAAGGTTTTTTTTTCAATCGGACACTCTGGTACTCTCGATTCCAGAAACCAGTTTTTTCACGGTTGTCTTTCACTGCAGCCCGAGAGATACTGGGACAGCCCTTATAACAAGTGTCCCCTGTACTGTCGTCCGCATAACAATGAATGCCGTTAATAATAGACAACCTGTCATTGATATGCAGCAGAAACAAGAGTACGGGATAACTTGTGTTACTCCAGCATTTATGGCCATGCAGTCAGAAAAGCTGCCGTCAACGACGGCCTTGATGCTTCTACCAGCCAAAAAGCTGGACACCCCACCGCATTAACTTTTGGGCAGTCCATAGGAGGACAACTTTGCAAGAAGACCACGGTGCCAGATCCGGTCAAAGGCCTTAGAAATGTCGAGTACTCACCGCTAGAGCCTCGCCCTTACTCTCGATCTCGAGCCGAAGCTCGGGAGCCCAGCCGTGTGTGAGGCACAAAAGGAGATCGCCTGTGGAGCGACCGTGACCGTAGGTACTGCCGGTCACTGAGCAGGTCGTTATCCTCAAGGTACCTTAGGTGTATTGTTGACACGCTCTATCACCGTTGATAAAAGGGACGAAGTGTTGACTATAGGCCTGAAATTAGCCGGGTCGGTGTAGTCACCCTTCTTGGGCACAGAATGTACGTGCGTGATCTTCCACAAAGAATTTTCTTTTATCCCCTTTTTGTCTGATTTCAGTACCTATTTTCGTGATAGCATCAAATCAGCCTATGGCAGTCCACTCCTGGACGTGGGCTTCTTCCAATCTACGCCACAACACACGGTCCTGGGCCTTCCGCATTCAGTCCCAGCCTGCGACCTTTTCTAGATCCGTTCCTCTCCGCCGGTCCATCTGGCAGAGGGGTCGCCCTACCCCACGTTTATACGAGCCGCCATCTCTACTCAAGAACTCGATTGCTAGATCGGCCATCGGTTGTTCTTCGACCACTTTGGTTCTCTAATGGATAACATAGTTTCGGATTTTATCCCTCGGAGTCACCCCAAGCATAGCTCGATCCATTGCTCGCTGCGCAACTTTAAGGGTATGGACAGGCCCCACTGTAAGTTTCCACGTCTCGGCGCCGTAGGTAATAATTGGTCGTTTGCTCAATAAATGGTTACTTTGCTTGTATGTTGACATCAAATGAAGACTTGTGTTTCGGCATTACCCTACCCATAAGTAAAATTCCAAAGCAATATGAAACTTCAATTTAGTTATGAATTTACCACTAAACTACTTCATGAATTTTACACAAAAACAAAACAATGGTGGAGTGAAAACACGAACTTCCCCGACCGTGCATGTCCCACGAGCTACGAAATTTTAAAAAATTCGCAATGTTTCGGAAAACGGGACAATTTAGCGTCCCGGCGCTATGTTTGGGGACAACGGGACAAGAGACCGAGAAACGGGACAGTCCCGTTCAAAACGGGACGTATGGTCAGTTTACCCATAACCCGCTAATAAGCGAGGCAACAGAATTTTTATCATTCTGCGCTTTTACCATTTTGCTCCTTTAATATTTTGCTCTTTTACCATTTTGCGAGTGCTTACTATTTTGCGCTTTGAATGTTATGCGCCCAAAGGAAATTTTGGAGGATCGTGACAAATCGCGTTTATGACGAACTGCGTGTATGGTGATCCGCGTGTATGACGAAAGGCGATAGTGACGAACAGCGTATAAGACTAATAGCGAATGTGTCGAATTGAGTAAATCAGATCGCTGATGACCAACTGCGTTTAAGACGAATCGCGTTTGTGACAAGCAGCGTGTAATCCGATTTTTTACAGATAATGTATTTCTGTTGCCGCTAAGATAACAACAAATAATTATAAAATCTGAAAAGAAAAGAGGATTACAAACGTGATATTTTTGCTGTGTGCGAGTCCAGACTCGCACTTGGCCGGTTTTTTTATACACCATCAGTCCATCATGGTAGTAGACTAGAACAAGACCCACCTGGGCATTGATTTTCGATCGTACGTAGGCGAAAGTTAATTGTTTTACCTATTTTGAACTTCTGGCATTTCTAAAACGGATCAAACGACATTTCTCCAATTAAAACGAATTTTCGTCTACGCATTCAAGCCGTGTGGTCGAGAATCGCCGCCCTGATCGTAGGTAAAGAGGTCATCAAGTCTATGGATGTTTGCAATAGGTACCAAATGTGCTACATTCATATTGCTGACACTAAAACAGCTTCATGGATTCAATGTTTTTTTGTTAATTAAGTACTCTAAGAACAATAGAGCGAATTCGATTTGGATAATTTTAGTGGACAAGATTCGTATTAGATAGAATACCGTTTTCAAGTAGCTTAGTATTATAGGTACGTATAGGTCATTGGTTCAAGTTCTGTCCAAATAGAGTTGTGTTGTTCAACTACGAATAAACATTTATCAATAAAACTAGCCAACATCACCCGGTTTCACCCGCGTAATTCCCGTTCCCGTGGGAAAACGGGAATAAAATATAATACCCGGATACAGTGTAGCTACCCATCAGTCAAAGATTGACTGATGGGTAGCTCGTGGCCCCGCGGACTCAGTGTTCTGTAAACAATCACTGCAGTAAGCAACTTTCACTATGGCCGGTCCATGGATGGGTGACCATCCATGTGATCACTTTGTGACATTTATTTGAGCGTTTCCGTGCTTCGGAAGGCACGTTTAGCCGTTGGTCCCGGTTGCCAGTAAAATGGCAGTCGTTAAGCCAAGTTGAAGGCTTTATTTCAACAGCAGGCAGTCACAACCTGCGCCTGTCCATTTAAACACGGCAATACAGCCGTATTACGTGTTTGTCCCACGTATTACGTGGGACAAATTATAAAAAGGTGAAATGTGGGTTTATAATATGCCTCTGCCTACCCCTTCGGGGATAAAGGCGTGATGATGAACCATGAACCAGTTCAGTAGTTTTGGAGCCAAAAATCTTTCCCCTTTATAATATTAGTTAAATTATACAATACTAGGTAGAAACCAGTTCTTCAAGTTGATACACTACAGTGGTGCTATACTGTTTCTTTTGTATATTATTATCGTTCATATTAGTGCCAAATATATTAATTAAACAGGCTTAGTAATGCCTACATTAATGTCAACCAGTACAAATATACTGATAAGGCGTCTTAATTGCTGTTCCTTGACTTACATTTTATTTACTACTGATGTGGAATCATTTACCTTTTGAACAATTTACATACATTCAGAATAATATATTTTTCTTAAATTATAACATATGTATTGACAAGAAACCCGTTGGTTGTCTATGTATCTAAATTTGACAGTACCTAGTTCATAAAAAAATTAACACTTTTTCTTATTATAGTCGAATTTTTAATTAGACGAAGTAAAGTGACAACAACTAATGTCACTTCTTCATACAATGTTGATTAATTTCTATGAAGAAGTGACATTAGTTCCTGTCACTTTACTTCGTCTAATTAAAAATTCGACTATAGGTATAAGTTTTAAAATGTTCATGCATTCGCACAATTTTTTTGAAAGAGGTTGTAAGAGGATCAGGAAGAGCTGGCTAAGCTATATCAGCCTAGTAGTAGCATTTCAAGACACCCTCTGGCAGAAGTTGCCAGGTTGTTATTTAAGACTGGCCAGGATGCCACATGTCTTTTTGTGAGTTTCAGTCAGTTCAATTCTATTTAACAATCTCATTCATCTCATTTCAAATTCATTCATTCCGATGGGAGTCTGTAATTGCTTTTGCTAAATAGGGTGGTACAAAATGTAAAACAAGTAGCCAAAGCAATCAAGTAGGCGGTTGTGCCCTCAGGCAGGCTACAAACTTGGAAAACGGCTTGTACCAGGAAGTTATATAAAATAATATACAAGCCGTAGCTGAAGAGCACAATTGATTTTTAACACTTTTCCATTTTGTAAGCATAATTAATACTTACCTAAATGTCAATAAGTGTCTAAAATGATATTTCTCCTCATTAACCAAGTGAAATGAAGCTAATTTATCTTAACATACATAACCATTGTGGTAGGTTTTAATATTTGATTGGTGCAGTAAAGAAATGGGGTAAATGTTACCAGAATAAAACTATACCAGTAGTGGGTATTTAACACAAAGTGTAGCTTTGTATTTATTTATTTAGGAGGAGCCGTTTTGCTTAAGAAATCAAAAAACTGACATGAACTTAAGAAGATTTGTTTTTATTAATACTGACACTGCCTTTTAGAATAGTGCCCTATCATCTACCTATGATCGGAGGTCTCAAGTGCATGAACAGAAGGATAACCATAGGTGCCCAAATCTGCTATTGTTTCAAAACAAATTGAAGCTCAATGGCTAAAAAAACTATCAAATTGTACCATAGCCAATTCATCAACTATGCTAGAATATGCGGACACAATTGAAATATGTAGCAGTTTTTTTTTTATACTACTTAGGTGGCAGACAAGCTTACGGCCCACCGGAAGGTTGATAACCAAAGCCTATAGACGTTTGCAACACCAGAGGCGCTACACACGCGCTGCCGACCCGGGCGCAGGTTGTGAAATTTTTCAAGCCGCCCATAAGGCCTTCAACTTGGCTTATCAACTGTCATTTTACTGACAACCGGGACCAACGGCTTATCGTGCCTTCCGAAGCACGGAAACGCTCGTAAATAAATGTCACAAAGTGGTCCACGTGGTGGTCACCCATCCATATCCGGCCATAGTAAATGTTGCTTACTGCAGTGATCGTTTACAGAACGGACAGCACGCTGTGCAGAGCGTGCCTGTTGAAAGAAGAAACCATAGCTCACGCAATCTTAGAGTGCGAGAGCCTGGTTACATACAGAGTCAACATACTTGGCAGCCCCACAACACTCCGGGAAGCGTGTGAGGACCCGAAGAGGATCCTGCGCTTCTGGTCGGAGCTGGGTTGGCTGGAGTGACAGCCAACACTCACGTACAATGGGTCCACTGGCGGACCTAAGTGCGGAAAATGGGAGCCCAAGAAGACTGAAGACTACAGAACACTGAGTTCGCGGGGCCAAGAGCGCTTCAAAAGCGAGGAAGATTTGGGCCACAGGGCTCTCGCCACAAACTTTTCTACCATCACAGTCTCTTCTTTTAGATTTAGGTTGGCTTAGATGTTTTACTGAGATTGCTTCTTCGTCATTTAGCAGTTATTTACATAGTGATGTCATTAAGTCCTCAATATATTAACATACTAGCTGTTCACCGCGGCTTTGAAGTAGAAGCGCATTCAAGAAGTCATTATTGCGTTAAATCATAACCCTCCTTTTGCCCAGTCAGTTAAAAAGTAGTCTTTCCTTCCCAGGGCTTCGAACTATCCATATATCAAATTTAATTTCAATCGCTCCAGCCGTTTAGGTGTGAAAGCGTAACAGACAGACTTACTTTTGCATTTATAATATTATAGTAGGGATAACGTAAAATTTGTGGTTTGGCCAAATAATAACAGGTAATAACAACTATTTTATTTAATAAAGTAATGGTAAGATAAATCAATAACAGTCAAAAACAATTTCCCTTGTTTACTCTAAGCTGTTTCTTCCAATCACATTGCAACATAGAAAATATTTTAAAACCGAATTTCTATATTTCTCTAGGCATAGTTGATGGGTGGGGTGACTAACCTTTCTCAGTTCTAGTCTTGCAATCAATAAATATTAGAAGCTATGACTCACCTGTTTGACAACATCCAGTTTATGTTTCACATCTGTGCTGGCTCCTGGCGCCAACGCCACCGCAACATACTTGGTGTCAGAGCCCTCCGCCTTCGGACCTGACGGCGATACATTCTTACCCAGAGATTTATCTACTGCTGGCTCCTCAATAGCATCAACTGGTGGCTTGCTAGGACCTTTTGAAGATGAAACCGAAGGAGCCACATCGAATTGTGGCCTCTCTAACACTTTCATGCCCATTTCCTCGTCTATCTTGGCACGTAAGCGATTTCTATCTTCAATTTTGTGAGGATCGTCACCTTCTTCACCATGATGGACTATCCCTACCACAGGGAAATCTCCCACGTCATTTTGCGCCAGGGGAGGCGGCATAAGCAACTCCGGTCCAGCTTTCTGGATTCGTTTGTAAACATTATACACACTATCGTTCACACTATTGGCACTTTTAAACTCAGGCAAGTAGAACAGTGCACCTAACCACACGATTCCAAATGTCAAAAGTACAGAAACAATCAAGTATTTCTCTCGTAAGCGAAAAGAACGCCTAGATATGGACGGTACAGGAACTCCATTTACAAAACGTTGATACGTCGGCAAAATCCCCGTCATGTTTGTGTAAACACAGAACCTACAAACAAATAGTGACAGTTTCAAACGCACGACCCGTCACCCGCGGTCGCCATTAAAGAACTAGGCAAAACAAGAACTACCAACCAGCTGCGTGAAGTTTATTACTGGGTTACCAGCATTCTAATATGGTTTTGCCCAAAAATTCATTTTTGAATTAAAGAATGTTGATTTATGCGATAAAGAATGAAAAGAAGCAATAAAAATACGTTATCATTAGGTAACAAATATCATCATCACCTTTAGTCTAAACATTTTACGTTTTTACTCTACTAAGCCACTGACATGGTGATATTTCGCAGACTTTTATAACCAACCTATTGTTATTAAAAAGAAAATGATCATCGACTTATGAAGGAGTAGTAGGCATAATAAAAATATGTACCTATTGCAATTCGAATCAAAATAAGCCAGAAATGTTACTTTTTTAATGTATATTTTGTGGTCTTCGGTCTTACTCTTACGTTTTTTTAAAGCCACGCACAATAGCACATTATACCACCACATTATAGCGTTAGGTAGAGCGTTGTAATGTAACAAATTTGAATTTTCATGACATGAGCAAGCGGGAACGCCCTTGAATCTAAAGTAGCGTGGTTGAGCTACGTGGAAAACAAGCCACCGCGCCCCATCACGACTTGGTCTCACTGATGCAAATCGTAGCTTTACAGGTATTCTGTAAGGGTAAGGTTCTGAAATGGTATCTGCATGTTAGGCCAGCATATCTCCATGTATGCCTACCAAAACACAGGGTATCTTCGTAAGAAAAAAGATATGCCCGGAACGAAGACATTTAATAATGGCCATATAAACTAGTGTTAACTTTTCATCATCAACCGGCTTCCTATTTTTTGAAACAAGCTGCAGGAATCAGTAGAGGTGCTAGGGAACCAGTAAGAGACACAAGTGGTAAAATAAAATTTAAACATCTTTATGAAATAGCCAAAATTAAGCAGCATGATCCACCTCCAGAATGAAGGCCTTTGAAATGTTGACCTTTGTAATGTTGATATGATAGCTACCGCCAGAACTTGCAGGATGGAAATTGTAAAGGAGTTGGATGCCAAGCATTAGGTGAGTTTCTAGAGGAAAGTAAACAGACAGTGGAAGATCAAAAGAAAGTCCTACACTCAAAATGTTAAGATCTGCATAGTTACTAAGGATGGTTCTGTTAGTTGTTGAGAATTGATATCGGACTACTTAGTTAGTATATTTAGTTGTATTGTTAAATAAAAAAATCATGTTACGCAGTTCAATTAATTTATTAGGTATGAGATTCTTGGCGGTGTTTTTTTTTATTTTCTATCTTAGACACTCAAATAAGTTACTGTAATGGTATACCGTCATAATACCAGAAATCATAATGCCTTTACTTAAAATGCCTGAGCCCAAAATACCCGAAATCGAAATATCAATATTCAAAAGGCAAATATTTATAATATAAATAATTTAAAATGCCTTACGTCGAATAACCGAAACTCAAAAAATAAATTTATCAAATACCTTATCCTAAAATGTTCAAACACAAAATACCTTTTTTTTAACATGATTTAAATCCTACATGGATGCTATATATCTGTGAATGGTTAACACCCCGACTCAGAGTATCCCGACTCGGACTTATTTTTTTTTATTTTTCGTTAGCCCACTGTAGTACTTTTGTAACTCTGAATCAAAGTGTTTTAACATGAGGTAAATCCTACATGGATACTATGCCGGACTCCTACCGACTAAAAACCACACGTATCCTACTAACAGCCTACAGTTGGGAGCCCCGGGTAAGCCCTCAGAAGGATACCCAAGGACCAACAGACCTACGGCTACAACTGCGGCTTCACTTAGGTGGTGGTGGGGGGGGGGGGGGTGTAAATAAGTTAAAGTAGGTTATATCGATAAACTGGGTAGGTTATGGTTTTTTTTTATATTCACATTGTATTCTATTTTTGGTATTTTAAATTAAGGATATTTGAAAATTTGTATTTTGAATTCTGATATAATAATTATTTGTATTTTAAGTTTAGACATTTTAAGGTAAGGTGAACTAAAATAAGGTATTTTGAATGTTAAGGTATTTTGAATTCGGGTATTTTGGTCTAAGGCATTTTAAGTAAAGGCATTTTGATTTCTGGTATTTTAATATATAACCACTGTAATATATAATAATAAGAAATAAATGTAAAAAGTAATAAATGTAAAAAAAAATGTAAGTACATTATTGTAAAAAAGCGTGAGATGAATTTTAAGATATTTTTTAAACTATTGACACGATGCACCCCACGCTTTATAACAATAATTTACATTTTTTTACATTTATTTACATTTATTACTTTTTTACATTTATTTCTTATTATTTATTTTCTACTCTTTAGTTGTATCCTACTAATATTATAAATGTGAAAGTTTGTGAAGATGTTTGGATGTTTGAATGTTTGTTACTCAATCACGCTCTAACGGCGGAATGGATCTGACTGAAATTTGGTACAGGGATAGAGTATAGTCTGGAATAACACATAGGCTACTTTTTATACCGGGAAAATGTTCCCACGGGAAGCGGGAACGGGAACCAAATTTCACGCGGGCGAAGCCGCGCGCATCAGCTAGTTTTCTATAAAAGCGTTATTTTTAGTTTTTTTTAGCTTTCATTTATTATAATACAGGTACTGAAAAGAGCTATCCGTGTAAAAATTATTGTTACACTACTTTTGGGTAATCATTAAAGATTGGTAACACTTGACGGAGCTAACCACAGGCAAAGAATGACTTTGAGTGCTGCCATGACAAAAACAAAAAAGATATTTTATTTTGGACCTGTACATTTTAAGAAAAGGCCCTTTATATTCAATAACTGTATGTATTTAATAACACCCAGACTTTTTAATAGAATTTTCTTAAATTTAAATACATACCAATAATCTATAGCGCCATCTTTTATGTAATCTTCAGATTGGAATTACTGTCTTTTTTTGTACTGTATTGATAATAGATGGCGCTGAAATCTCCACTCACAACGCACCGTCACGTCACCTTGAACTGTTATAGATTACTAGCTGACCCGCGCAACTTCGTTTGCGTCACATGAAAGTGAAAAAGAGAGAGATGTCGTATTCATATTTAAGTAACATAATGTTTCCCGCCGCAATTACTCCCCGTCGCATTTGTTCCCGGTGCGTCGCTTAGGTATACCTACCTATTCATTAGAGGCAGAGCTGACCCACGCAACTTCATTTAGTCACATAAGAGGTAGAGAAAGAAAGAGAGAGAGGAAAAATGTGTAATACCTGCACAATTTTTACGTAACTTTAACCATTTACGCAGCGCACGCAACGGAAGCTCACAAAAGAAATAATTTTTCCCTGTTTTCGAAACATTCTTCATGGTTGCTCCGCTCCTATTCATCTTAGTGGGATCCTCAATAAATGGAGCCATTTATTTAGCCATCCTCAATATATCTATTATATAAAAATAAGTCGGGTTTTCCTTCCTGACGCTATAACTCCAGAACGCAAGAACCGATTTCCACGGTTTTGCATTCGTTGGATAGGTCTCGGGCTCCGTACAGTGCCATCGCGGGCGAAGCTGCGGGCATCAGCTAGTGGACTATGAAACTATAAAAGATTTTTTATAACAAAACTAGCTGACCCGCGCAACTTCGTTTGCGTGATAAATGAAGAACCGCTCGACCGATTTTGTGCAAACTTCACATAAACCATCTACTAAATAGTCCGAACAAAGCCTAAAGATTTGGTTTGGATAGGTGAGCCCGTTCTTGAGTTATAAAATTACAACGAAAAGTGGCATTGATTTTTATATATATAGACTAGTAGTTCTGATCCCGTAGCACAAAAAAACTCTTCAGATATTGCGAGCGAACCTTAACCTATTGTGAGCGAACCTTAAAAGACAGGCATACTCGTACGTATACATACCTATTATGCTGTGGCAGACTTTTTTTTAGAACTTTTTAAGCGAAACAATTTTGAATACGCAGCGTACGCTACGAAAGCTCTCGGAAGGAATATTTTTTCACCGTTTTCTAAACATTATTGATTGATGCTCCACTCCTATTCATCTTAGTGGGATGTGAAATAGTCTTTAGCCATCCTCAATAAACGGACTGTCGAACTGTAAAAGAATTTTTGAAATCTAACCTGTAGTTCCTGAGATCCTAGCGTTCAAACAAACTCTTCAGCTTTACGATATTAGTAGGTATGGATTAAAGGTAGATAGCCCTCGGCGCCTGCACTTATTCATAGCCTAACATCCGAGCTATGATTAAGTATAGCATCTGGCATGGCTTTCCAGGAATTTGGGTTCATGGAAGTGGTTAAGCATGATGATTTTATCTGAGCGCATACATAGTCACTGTTGGTTTTAATATCTTAACCTAGGAATGTTCATACTCATATTCATGTGATCATAGGCTATGGTGACCACAGTCCCTCATTACGTAAGTTTGTCCGCCAACTTAGTAAGTAGTATAAAAAAGTCAGTGTTGATTGAATGCTAGTAGCAGTAGTGATTTTGTCTCAGATAGATTGTCCGCATTGCTGTAAAAAAAGGTATGCTACCGAGGGGTGGGTCTTCGACAATTCACCATGCGTCACTTGTTCCCTTAGCTCTATATCCACCTCCATATTTTCCTGTTTAATATTAAACTAAAATGGCCCTGTGTGGCGCCGGGAAAGAGTACAAAGTGTCGCCATTCCAATTCATCGCGAGGGTTTCGTAAGAGGCGACTTAAGGAACACTTTCTCAAAACGATCTATTGCGTAGAGAAGGAAAACTCGTTATGAAACCCGGTTGTCAGTAAAATGACAATCGTTAAGCCAAGATGAAGGCCCATTTCAACACGGCAATTGGCGCACCACCTATCATAGTCTGGCCATAAATTGCTGTGCACTCCAGGTTGTCGATGATTTTGATCTTGGAGTTATCAGAAGAAAAATTCATCAGTTTGTCCGACGTGTATTAATCGCATGTGTCTTCCCTGCTCTTTTTTCCCTGGCTCCCACCTCGCCGCGCATACCTCAGAGTGCACAGCAGTTATGGCCAGACTATCAAGCGATATAAAACTGTTAGGTGAATGTGGGAGTATACCTACGATGCCTCTGCCTACCCCTCCGGAAATAAAGACGTGACTATTATGTATATTAATATTACCCTCTGCCTTCCTCTTCGGGGATATTTTCTTCGGAATTAATATACACAATTATTTTTTTAGTATCATACCAGTAGTTTACCTAAGTAACGTGAAGTTTTGAAGCCTCTTGATTTCTAGGAGCAGCTATGATTTGACTCTTTACTTTTGTCATTGTTGACAGAGACTGTCTGACCACTCAATACCATAAGGACGTACATAGGCTATAATAGTAACCAGCCTACGGTTGGGAGTCTCGGGTAAGCCTTCGGAAGGATGACCTCAGGGCTCCCAACAGACTTACGGCTACCACTGCGGCCTCACCTAGGATTTGCCACAATATTACCTTACCTACCTAGTATAAAAGAAGCAGGTGTTCTTTCACAAAATCTCGTCAATCGATTAGCAGGCGAGGTAGGTTTAGTAGGTTAGGCGAGCCTGCCGAATGTCTTGGGGTTCCAAAACACAACACCTTCAATTGAAACAACAAAAATCCATTGAAAATAATTTATTGATGTCACGACCTCGAAACAATTCTCTGTTTAAAAATATACACCAGTCTTAGCGACATAAGGCACTTTATGAGTAGGTAGGTATAATGAAACAAAACTTATAATTATAATTTATGCAAAGTTTAAAAGAACATTTTTCTCACATGAGATCATCAGTCAAGCCTTATAACAATAGTATCTATTTTCATAATTTGTTTTAATTACATAATATCCTTTGTTTATTTACTTAATTAATAATTACATTATCAGATTTTTAACAATATTAATATTTACATTATACAAGAAAAAATCATAGACGCTGAATTTTAATTGGTAGGTACTTTACTTATCACTAAAATCTTTAGAGATTGATCGATTGATGGAAATAATCAATCAACGTGCTCAATCTATCAATCGAAGCGATTTTACCATACCTAGGCTGTTTATTTGCTGGCCAATAAATTCCGCCTATATTTTCTTATTCTGGCAATAACAATTGAAAACCTATTGAGCATGTTTTACATGAATTCAATGCTATGAGCGAGGTTTAAACCTAGACATATAGAAATCACAATCTGGACAGTACATTGATGGTGGATTTACGGATTTTTTCCTACATAAATTACAAAGGCTTTTTTGAGCCGTTTGACTATCATTACCTAACACCCAAGAAGGATTGCTATTCATTTGAGGAGGAATGGGGGAATCTGTGCCACCTTTCGTACCAGGTTCAAACGACACAGATTTCTTCTGCAACTGTTTTGGTTGAGGTATGTGTTGATAGGGATTGTAATCTTGATTGTATGGATATTGTCCTTGTACATTGGGCATATTGCTGTCAACGTTTTGGTTGTATAAACGCTGTTGTTGTGGGTTGGGGTAATGCCTTTGTACTCGGGGTTGGGACGTTTCCGTATGGTAACTGGGAAACGGTTTCTGTTGATAAGGATCGACGTCCACAGGCACGTCTCCATGAGGTGGTGGTACTCTCTGGTAAGGTGACTGGGTGTAGTGATTTGTACTATTATTAGGCCATGGGTATCGACTAGAATATTCGGAGCTCACATGGTTTGTCGGTGGGTTGTGAGAGCTTTCATAAGCCGGTGAATTGGTGGGTACAGGTTGATAAGGCAAGTGATTGCTATTTGGCATGTATTGGCGATTTGTGTTGTAGTTCGTGTTAGGCATTGTCGAAGCAGATGTCGTTTGAGGTACTCTGTGATAGTAAGCGTTAGTGATCATTTGGTTGGGCTGGTTCATTTGGAGTTGAGAAGGTGGGTGCGGGTTGGGTATTGATCTCTGGAGATTGGTTGGATGCTTTGACATATAGACGTTATGCTGGGTAGGAGTCAGTCTGTTAGCAGGGTTTTGGCTAAAGTTCGGTGGGCTAGCGTTGCTGTGATTTGTATAGACTGAGGGCGGCTGATTGTATGGTATAGGACTCGTTGCATTTAGTGGCGGGTTAGCAGGTAGCGGTTGGCATGTCTGGTTGTTATTAGGGGTCTGATTTTGAGATGAGCTGGTGCCATAGACATTATTATTCTTTTGTATGTTATATTGTTGTTGTAAATTTGGCGTCGCTTGGTACGTCGGGTAGTTGTAGTGTGGCCGAACATATTCTGCACGTTCCTGAGGATTGGTGTTGGATACGTACGAATTCTGTGATAATGACGATATCGTCGATCGTGAAGATTGGCTATCGAAGGACTCTGTTCGTTGCAGAGATGGCTTTTCCGACTGTAAAGGCATTGTTGTCAACTCGGGTTTATTCATAGCCGACTTTAAGACCCTTTCTAAAATTGGATTCGGAATGTAACTATCATCTTCTTGATCTTCAGCTGTGGATACGAGGATGACCTGATCACAGAATGAGACTGATTTCTTTTTGGACTTAGACCGGTCATTGCAACTGTTGTTATTGGACTTCTGGTCACACAATTCTTCTTCGATTTGTTTAGGATCAATGGAAGACGAAGACGCTCGCCGATTTTGACCAGCATTTGATTGGTTGGAGCAATTTATAACATCTCTATTACCACTCATACCAACAAAGCCAATATGTTGTCTCTCTCCCTCTTGGCTCAAATTTGGGGAGTTATTTTCGAACCTAGAAGCCATATTCCTTACGTTATTCTCAAACATTGGGTGGCTCTCTACGGGGCTCGAGAGTTGTCCCTCCAGGGATCCAGACCTTTTCAACTTAAAGGCTGCCTGTTTAGCTTGCAGTTCCTTTAACAAAGATGGTTGAGTATTTGACTTTTCAACGTGCTGATGCATTTGTTGAGGTTCATGCTCATTTCTGAAGATCTGGTTCCTTTTTTCTTGCAGGCTCGATAATAATAACCCTTTTATTCCCGGAACATCTTTATCCAAGTCTATATCATTGACATTTTGTATCCTCTCCAGTTCGTCGTGCAGAGGCGTTAGATCGATGGGTGGTGGAGGGGGAGGGAACTCCTCACTGGGTTGCCTCGAATGGTTAACTGAGTTCATCGGACTGGGGTATGGCGGTAGTTCGAACATTGTGGGAGATCGCCTTGGCATTGCGCAGTCAACTACATCAACACCGTTATCGAAAGAGTTCGTCAAATTCTGTATTGTGTTATGCGTAGGCTGCATAGGATGTAAAACGTCTCGCTTTATTGGACTTTGTTCTTGATGAATCATAGCTTTTGTTACGACTGTATGGAAGTTTTGAGCAGGTGAGGTATCTAGTCTGTCGTAGTGACTGGGAGGCTTTTCGTCGTATGAGTGAAGGAAGGGCAGCGACTGCGGTTCATCGCCGTATTGTTCAGAGAAACCTCCATCTTCATCAATTTCTGTGGGATAAGTCCTTTGCCCATGGTCAGGGTAGCTATATTTGGCAGCAGTAAGTTGAGAGGTAGTCCGAAGAGGTGGTGGAGGAGGTACTTTAGCCGCAGTTAAGATTTTGCCGGCGCTGCCGTGGAAGCTCTTTCGCATCAATTTACTTCTCTCCAGGTTTGGATTTGTACCACTAGCTACCGTATATTCTAAGTGACCTTCAGATAAATATCCACTCAGATTAGTTTTGTCTTCGGTAGTTCGTCCCACATCAGTGTCATCGACAGATGAAACACGTTTTTCTTTATTTGTTGTGTCAGTATTACCGTCAGCTCCTTCCGTTAGATCTGGCATTGATCTATTCTTCCTACGAATTAAACCACCCATCAACAGTTTTCTTCGAATTTTATGTTGTTTTTTATTAGCTTTCTTGTCCTCTGTAGATTCTTCCTTTTTGTCAGGCTTTACGACGATATTTTCTTTCCGACCTCGACTCCGATCTTCACTTCTTGATCGTTTATCTCTAACCTTTTCTTCATCTCTAGACTTGTGTCTCGGTGGGCGTTCACGTGTAATAATAGTATCGATATCATCTTCTATACTTTTCGGCGATTTCTTCGAGGATCCCTTCTTTTTTGGTAGAGTGGCATAGATTTCGATTGTCACAGGTGAACTTTCTAAACCTCCTTTCGTATTTCGGATCGGTGCTGCTTGAGGTATCTCCGTGACTCTGGTCATACCGGCCATTCGCCTCTGAAGACTTCGTGTCCGCATCACGCACGTATTATGTTTCATACGTGCAAATGTGACCATGTGGCTATTGTTGTAGGGAGCGTCCATGGCGGCACGAGCTTTAGATGCGGCTGCATCACATAACATTAAAGCATGTTCATAATCAGCCGAGTTTTCTGCGTGTCGAGATTTTTCCAAGAGCCCGTCAGCTTCTAAGCAAAGAGCCTCACAATTGCCTCGTGTTGTTATTTCAGGTATCTGAGCTAGCGGTAAATTTTGTAAGTTTTGACGAACACCCTGTTGTAGAGACAGACTGTCCGTGGACGACAGAGAATATGAGTCGTAGCCCGCATCGCAGGATCCTCCACTAGAGAGTTCTCCTTTGCGGGTGGGACTTCCAGGGACACTGCCAGCACCTCGACCCCTCGGGTACATGTAAGGGCTTTCGACCGTTGACGATGAAGCAGACGAAGCGCTATTACGGTCTCCGCTCCAGTTGCCCGAGTCTCTTCTTACCCGCGGCCTCTCCTGTGTATCGGAGCCCGAGCCGGTGCTCAAACTTCGGGCTAATTGAGCTCTGCGATTAGCTTGCACTTCAAGTATATTCTCAACGGCTTTTCTACTGACGTAATCGCTCTCGTTGTCAGGTCCCGGAGTGACCGCTCGTCGAGCGAAGCCCGTCGACGGGCGCTCGGGGGCCGGCGTCACAGCTCGCCGCGGCTCGGGGGCAGGGAACGGAACTACATCTTTAGGAGCATGACGAGTGTCACACGGCGTTCCATCCACCGCCGCGTATAATAGCAGGAGGGGCTGGAATCGTCCCCTCTGACACTTTTCCACAACCTGCGACCACTCCGGTCCGATTTCTTTGACGTCCGCGTCGTCGAAGTATATCCACAGGCGGAGTTTACTATGGAAGAAGAAGGTGGAGTAGTGCTTGCCGTAGTAAGTGACGAGTCCGACGAGTCTGTGCGTGGCGCGTGCAGCCCACGCGCGGTCGACGCACGCGTGAAAGGCGTCAGTTGGCCGAAGCTCAGTGCCGAGTGCAGCGTACACTGCTGCCACGTGCTCAGCGGATGGCCTCTCCGAGTCCCACACCATACCGATGGACACCACTTCAGGTCGGTTCATTAGGGTTCGGCAGATTTGAATTTTGGCGCCACAAGCATTCTGGAAAAGAAAAAAATATTGCGTTAAAATCAATCAAAATAATGAAAGTATCTGAAAAATGTTGCCATGTTGTAATAGTAAAAATTGTCTTGAATTGACAAAATAATAGGTAGATACTTACTGGGCAGTCTCTAATATCGCCCATTCCTCCCGCTTTCCGTAGCAGCAGTCCAAAGCTCTCTCCATGTTCACCCAGAGCTGCTTGAGTCGTCAAAGCTGTCGCTGATACATAATGAACCATCTGTAATAAAATACAAAACAAGTTATTAACGCAATCACAGCGTGTAAATATGTACTGCCTGTTTTGATAAATTATGCCATAAATTAAGATTGCGATCTCGTTAAAGTTGTGAAGGAAGTGTAAATACTTGCTTATGTTAGTTATTGTCGGACAAAGACTACAAGTAATATTCATGAGACGCACCTGCGTAAAAGGCAGAGGTTCTGACGTAGCTTGACAAGCGCCGCATACTGATTGTTCCACAAGCATCATGGCGAATTTTCGGTGGGGTACGCAATGTGGAGCTCTGCAGGCGTCGTCGTCTCTCCTGTCTCCGGAGCCAGCGGCGACGTGGGCATGGACTCGGAGGAGTAGGTGTTCAAAGCACTCGCTCGCGTCAGCCATACAGCCGAGCTGGAAGCGAGCGCCTCCTCCGCCAAGAGCGCGACGGAGAGAGTCCGCGGCCGGGGCTCGCTCCGCAGACCATTGCAGCTGGGTAAATAATTCCTGTAAACAAAGAGAAAATGACTTTAAACGTCTGTGTAAACATCATTATGCTGTCTGCCGGGAATTCTGGGACATCCTTTCGAGTATTATTCCGAGGCGATATGTGTGGTTTTAGTCGATTTGAGTTCCGCATAGCATTCGTGGGGATTTCCACAGGCTAAATATACATTATTTTAGTTTTAAAAGTAAAACTCTTATATCTGAAAACAATATTCTTAAAAAGGTTTACTCAATTCAAGGGCCAATGAACGTATTCACGTAAAAATATTAAGAGCAATGACAAACTCTCGACAAAGAAAGTTGTAAGAAGGCATATTTATTGCAATTTGAGTTTTAAAACTGACGTGCTAAGATTGAATATCGCTATTCAGCTGTTATCTGAGCCTGGTACAAAACCAGTATGGCACGAATACGAGTTGAGGTATAGGTCACAAGCATGGCGTGACCCAAGCGAGGTGATTTGACGTACAAACGTAGATATATCTTGCTGGTTTACGATTTCGTAACCGTTACAAAAGTCATTCAACACCATTTTGTATTATGAACTTCCTGTTGGTAACTATTGTCACACAAGAAGTAAGTACCTACATAGTACTTAGTACTACCACCAGTCTTATTTATACTACGTACTGAGGTGGCGGATACGCCCAAATAATGGAAAGTGGTTACTGCAGGCTGCAGATTGCAACACCAGAAGTCTTACACTTGCACTGCTGTAGTGCTGACTCTATTGCACAAAGTGGTTTGTGAAGAGAATCTTTGCCGGAACTAACCGTTTCAAAAGATCGTTCCTCTGTCGAACTATAAAAACATGGAACGACCTGCCCGCACACGTGTTTCCCTCATCTTACAATCCCGGGTTCTTCAAGAGGAGCGTGAAGAGGCACATCACAGGGCCGCCAACTAGAGGACCACTGTCAGAAGTGGCCCCCAATCGCTAGATGCGCCACGGCTTTCCATCAGGCTCGTGGCGACGTCAATTTGGCGAGCTAAATATAAAAAAAAAAGAAGTGGCCACTCGTGTCTTGACCAGCATCAGGGTTATGATGCTTAACGGACAGTAAGCGTTCAAAGAACAGAGCTACGAGGGTTTCCAAACTAGGATATAGTAAGACCCTTGTGAAAAACACATTACACTAACTTATACCACAGTATAAAGAGAACTACTAACTACTATGATCTGTCGGCTGTGCTTATACTGCGTATAGTTCTTCTTAAATACATGTTAGTCTAAAATATTCCAAGTAAAAATAGTAACCGAGTACCTATATAATCACTGAAGCTGTTGATAAACAATGTGTTTTTACAACCTGATAAAGATGGGTGCACATTTAAATGGCGCATTTTCCGGTGTAAGGCGGATGCAGCTTGCGCGCTGTCTTCCGTTAGCAGACGATTTATAAACACGATTATAATCGGATATGTGATGTTACTGCGCTGTTTTACGCAAGATCTATGTGCGTGATATAAGAAAGTTCGGTAGGAGTATGTCAATAGTCGCTATAATACCGGCTGTTATATAAGAAAGTTCGGTAGGAGTTTGAGTCACATGGTCGACAATTTTTATACAGTCATATTAGGATGCATGTTCTTTATTTTCGTCTGGAAATCCTCATGGATGCTATGCTGGACTCTTACCGACTAAAACCCTCACGTTCTCTACCTACTGCCTACGGTCGGGAGCCTCAGGAAGCCCTCGGAAGGGTGTCCCAGGACTCTAGCAGAATGGATGTTAGTTATGCTTTTAAAGTTATTGAAATGTTCATTGGTCTATTGGAATTCGAAATCTGACAAAGATAAAAAGAAATATTCGCTCATTTGCTCCGTCTACTCAGCTTTCAGAAAATAGATGTGGTGAGTCGAGTGTGAAGAGGCGCATTAAAATGCTTGAGGATTGTTGAAAGTGGCCTTCATTGGTATATGTCGTCAACACTTTCCATTAGGCAGGCGACATCATTTTGGAGAGCTAACTACAAAATGAATTGGTCTTTTACAGAGCATAAACCATAAGTCGAGTTACAAATTGGAATCTTAGCAATTTTCCAAAGGTTTTTTGTAACCCACTGCGCTAACGAGCGGTTAATTGATGTTATATTATAGGTACCCCGGTTGAACGTGAAGCCGTTTCGCTTCAACACCAAATTGGACTAGTTTTTCAGACCGAAGCCCGGTTAGTTCATTACCAAATGTGACTAACTGTCGATAGTTTTTATTGCCATAGTAAGCAGATAGTAAGAAACCACTTTTTACACAAATTCGAATGTATTCAGAGACTTTTCTTTTCTTAGCATTCCATGGATTCGACGTGAGGGCGCCGGGTCCATAGCGTGGCACAAGGGGGAATACCCTGACCCAGGTTTACGGTGGTCACTTTTCTATGCGCATTAACGCTCACCTTCCACCGTCAGCAATGTTCCCAACCCCGGCCCAGCCAGATTTGATAATACCCTATCAATGCCGCTTTGGATATTCGTTTCAGTATACAGCTTACTGAAGCTCTTGGAAATCCAAGGTCTTTAAATAAATTACACAGGGATTCCTATTAAAACATTGTAAATGTGAAAGTTTGTACATTTTTAATAGAAATTCCTTAAGGATGTTATGCCGGACGGAGAGCCCCGGGTAAGCCATCGGATGGATGTCCCAGAATATGCTATAACCCCTGGATCAGATTGGCTAAAAAATGGTACACAGATAGCTGACATCCTGAACTTGCACATCCCAGGACCATGTGCTAGGGTAAGGGTGAAAACTTTAAAATGAAATATACGCAGGTATGTAAATATAACTCACGTCTGGTTTAGAAATGTGAGATACAAAATTACCACCAAATGTCGAACACTAAAATATGACTTAAAGATGGCGTGAATCGTTTCCTAAAACGTTAAACGCAATCGATCTTAATCGATAACCATGACGTAATCGATTCGACAGACGAAATCACTTTGAATACGTACCTAGTGATGCTTATTGTTGTAGGTGCCACAAAAGATTGAACTAAAACCTTACGTCAGAGATCAAAATATCATTTTAGAGTACGTTTTGACAAAGGAACGCAAGCACAGTTTTATCTGAATTGATTTGTTGATAAAGTTATGAAGAATGAAAGTAAGTATAAACATTCTGAGAGTATAAATCAGAACACAAAGATGTTTTCAATGACGAAATGTAATCAATATAATTTTATAATGTAGCAGCTCTGGCAGAGGGTACAGCAGAGTGCAGATTTCATCATAATATGTATTGATCAATAACATCCTGAAAAATGTGTCACGTGATGGAAATTATACCTTTCATTGGTAGAGGAATCTGAGAGACTCTTGCTATATCACTATCTCAACGTGCAAGGCTATGATAGATTGAAAGAAATATTATCATTATAATAGTTCTACATTGGTATTCGATGGATATACGAGCGACGTTACAAGTTATTGCAAGTAATATCCAGCGATGGTGGTTGTTAAGTTTGCGAAGATAATGTGTCAGTTAATAACCACAGAACCAATTTGGGTGTAATTTAATAGGCATGCCTTACATCTTAACTTACCTACCACATAATTGCTACTTTTATTTACACTCAAAATATGTACTTGTAAGAAACGAGTACGAGAAAACTACACCACGCTTCTGACGAGGTTGCTGGAATTATCTAGTGTACACCAAATTTCATTCATAATAAACACCAGAGCAGCATAAATGTGAGCAGACACGGAACTAATGTATCAAAGATCTGAAGTTTGTGCTACATCCTCGCTCAGTGCGGTGTGTGATGAGAACGGGCTACATGCAGCCTATTGTTCCGTGAGAATGGTGCGGTGAACCCTCCCAGACGGGTGCCCTGACCCTGCTTCTTATAACCGCTGATTGCCTGGTAGCTGTCACTAGCAATGTTGAAAAGTAAACTGGAAAAATAGATTAATTTCCTGAGTATATTTTCTCAGTTTCTCAATGAAACCTGCTCTATTTTACTTATCAGAGTTGTGCGAAGACAAGAGTAGGTACAAGTGAACAGCTTAAGGTACCTTCTATAAGAAACTTCTTTAAACAAGTAGAGGCGAGTAGAGAATGAGATGAAATATTTAAAAGAAGTCTGAGAGAGATCTCGGTAAGTAAAGAAAATGTGGCGGGATGACATTTTCATCGCAGTGGCACGAATTTCGATAGCAGAGCGCCTATTCGACAGTTATCAGTGTGGTTCAATTTCATAGATTAACTCCCAGAACAATCTAACCTACTCTTCGATAAAAAATCAAAGGTAAGTACCTTCACTTTAGCTACCTCTATCTCAACCTATGGTGGTTCTACAGTGTGAATTGAAAAGATTTTCATAAGCATTCAATATTTTGTTTGCAACAGAACCTATTTTGAGTATTAAAGTAAGATATAGAAGTAAGATTGTTGACTTTTTATAGTCACTGTAAAGTTGTTTTGAATTGAATAACGTTAAAAGTAAAAAGCCGGTTTTACTTGTACATTACTGTATCAGCAGTTTGTAGTACATACCACAATAAACATTTATCACTACGCCTTATAAAACAGCTTTAGCAGAATACAAAGAGCTATAAAACTTTAAAAGCTCGCTTTACTGATAAATATTATTAACAAATACGCTTTATGGGAAGAGTAGACACGTGTTTGGATTATGAATATTAAAGAATAAGCTTCGATGTATAATTCTGTTTCACGAGTACCTATGTCACGAAGTAGGAGGCAGGAGCCAATAGTTGATGCAAGACGCGATTTACACCGGAGGACTGTGTACACCTGCGTGTGAATACTTAAGTACTACGCGTGCACGATAGCTTGAGACACGCTGGGGAGCAACATACGCAGACCACGTAGAATAAGCACATTAAAGTGGCAGTGGAGTGGCTACATCTGCAGAAGAAACAACGGCTGATGGAGCAAACGAGTTCTAGAGTGGAGACTGCCAATCGGCAAAAGTAGGGTAGGACGTCCATCCGCCTAATGGACCGAAGACCTGATGCAGGTCGCAGGCTGGGACTGGATGCGGGAGGTGCAGGATCGTGTGTTGTTGTTGTGGCGTAGTTTGGAAGAGGCGTGCGTCCAGCAGTGGACTGCAATACCTAGGCTGCTTTGATTGAGGAAAAACAATTTATATGGAATGTAGTTATAAGAAAAGATTACAAAGAAATAAGAATTTCTTTGTAAAATTTCTTTCTGCAGGCGTATTTTCCCAAGCATGTCTCAACTTATCGCGCACGGGTAGTAAGTGTTTTATGTATTCCAGAGACAAATTGCCTTTGTAGGCATCCTCACAATAGCCTTTAGGAGGGTCAGCGACAGGCAACGCATCGACAAATGATTCTAAGTAGCCGTATTGTACTTGAAATAAACTGTTTTTATTTGTCGTATCTATCTTCTTGAGTTTAAAACACTACTACTTAGCTACTTGGCCTATTATAATCTGTGGTTGATTGATAATGTCCTAGTTGTTATAACTTAATATTAAACAATTACATAAGTTTAAGGATACAATACATATGAAGAAGCGTGGCTGAAACATTTTTTTTATTATTAATTTAGAACCATTTGCTGGAAAACCTGCTTTCAAAGAAACACACCCTTCTAATATCCACTTTCTGTCCTGGGGGTTAAAAACAGTTTTTATAGAAATAGCTTTTGTTATTATGTTTTATGCCACTAAGGTGGCCGACAAGCATTCGACCTACCTGAGTGAAAGTGGACACCCTAACCTAGCTTATTGACTTGCTATACCAAAGGTATAATACTCAAGCTGACGACCCTGCAAAAACCTTTGAAGGCCCCATTTGAAGAACCTCATACTCATAATGTATGTAAATTGGGTGCCTTAAGTCGTGTAACGATTAAAATCAAGGCAGGAAATCGTACCATCTGTAATTCTAATTACATATATTGAAACAAGTTTTAATATTCATTACGAGAGTCCTTTGATTTAATAAATAATTACTCAATAATAAGGTAACGCGCTGTTTACATTTGTAAGCATTTCGTTGATGTCTTTCTAAGGTAAACCCGTATTCGAGTATTGCATGCGAAGGGTAACTTTGAAATGATAATGGATACTTTAAATAAGAGGCGTGATTGAATACTAATAGTATTTGCGAAGTATTTAGATTTTAGATATTGGCATTTCCTAGGCTTTAGTTTTATTACTAGGAAAGTTGATATTAAGCAGGGACTTAAAAGCCTGACAATGTCTCCCATTAAGGAAGTAATAAGTAAGCTGAAAGGTGGGCAAACTAATTGCTCAAATGCATTATAATAGTAATAGAACATTAAACAAATTTTCAATATTGTTATTAAAACCGTACGTCAATTTATAGATGAAAATACGTTGTTAAAGTCACACAGATTGACGTGATTCAAGGCAGTAATAAATTTTTGAAGCTAATGTTTAGCTAAAAACATAATATCTCTGAAATAATAAGTGCGATTTTGCCGGGTCATATTAAAAACAATAATCCTGTACTAACCCAACACTGACAAATTTAACTCCAATTATGCACTTAGTGCGAAATTTCAAGAACACCCTGTATAAAGTAACTGGATATACCGCTAGCACGATAATCACTGAAGACAAGAGTGATAAGACACTTACTCTAAACAATGTAAGCGTAGTTTGACTGATAAGCGCCTCGGCAGGTTCCCGCCACGCCGACGCAGGCCTCGAGCGAGGCAGGGTGTTGTTCCTCACTCCAGCCAAAGATCCCGTCAGCAACATATCCTTTGGCGGCAGCAACTCCCTGTCCCGAAGACCTTCAATCTTCTGCTTCTGTATCGCCGTCCCTTTCCCTCCATCGTTCGTCTCTTTCCTCTTATACCGAAATTTAATCATTTTTCACTTTAGTTCGCATTTCTCAAAATTTGAGCTTTTAAATTCGGTTCCTCATTATAATTCTATCTCCATAAACACAATGGCTGCCAACTAAATATACATATGTGTATTATGTCCGCAACTCTATATGGCAATAAGTAATCTACACACGTACTTTTCAAGAAAACTTTTCATTTAAATTCTACTACGCACTTGCACTACGCAGAGCTATGTCTGCTTAACCACTGAAGGATGTTATTATTTCTCTATCGTAGCATCGTAGCTAATATGAAAAAAAAGAACGTTTTGGGCGCGAAAACGTCAGGTGCACTAAAGCAGCAGGTGGTTGTAATATCCTTTAATTATAAACGATGCATCACAACACTACACTAGTTTAAACACTATAAGATTATTAAAACAAATTCATATAAAAAAATATGCTAATCCACTTTAAAGTCACTATTTACTAAAAATATACCAAGATTTGGTACACGATAACAAACGCACGCAAGACTCGCACGGCTCTATGAAGGCTTTCGGTTAGACTGAGTTCAGACAAGGGGCCGAGGAGAGCGGGGGCGAGACCCCTGCCTACCTTCTCAGGTAAGTTTTTTTTTTAAATCTATTGTTAACGTAACTCACGTGGGTTATATTCTATCTCTGTCTCTCCTATTAGCATTGAATGTAGCTTTGTCTCTACGTTTTATGAGACGTGCTTTGTTTATGTTTCAATAGCGACAGCGTAGAAAAGCTTGTAAAGTTATAAAAGTTTAAAAGAAACTGTATTTGTGCTGAACATGTGTACGAAATAATATTAAACAATAGAAATGAACGGAGTTTAGACGTAAAGAGTAATTTTGTTATTACTATTTTCTGAATTAACTTCTTACGCTAGATGTTTTATTACTCGATTGCAAAGGAAGGGTAATGAACTCGTCCATCTATGTATTTTTGCGTTTCTGTGTATTCCACATTACCTACTACTAAGCCTATTTTGACAAAGGAGGTATGGGTAGCAACATCCACATTACAAACATGAGGTTTATAGTGTTGGTTTCTAAACTTTTCAGGGATATGAGTCGACTTTAGTTTTTAAACTTTTTCCTTCTTATATATTCGCTAAGTTTCATTGTTGAGTATTTATATACTTTACTACCATATGAGTAATTTACTATTGAGTCAGTATAATAATATTAATTCCACCGACCGGGGTCACATAATATGTTACCCCGGTCGGTGGAACCTGGTTGTAAAGTCAGGCAATAAAAACATATGAAACATATATTATAAATAACCGCGTGATCCTCTTAGAAAAAACATAATGTATGGAACGCGACAGTTTAAAAATAGTTCATCATAAAAATTCATTCATCCATATCTTATAGAAAGGGTCAAATACTACAAACGTATCAACGCATTCCTCCCACATCATAAGAGTGACTCATACAACAAAAAAATAACATCAAAACTTTGATAAACAAAAATTTCTAAGGGCACGAATGATTGATACTTATAAAAGCTTTGTAGGAAGCTTATGTGGTTCATATTTTAAAATCCAATTCATTATACTCGTAATCAATGGACTTTCACGCACGTGAGTCAGTTCGAAAGTATGTCGAAGTTGTAAATATGTGGTCAGTTTCCTCCGCGGTTGACCCGAAGTTCGCTCATACGTAAGCCGGCACCTTCTTTCTCAGAATATAGAGCTTGTTTTTTTGGTTGTACGCGCTTATCTCAAGAACTATTAGTTTGATTTAAAAATTTCTTTTAGTGCTGGAAAACTCATTTATCGAGGTAGGTTCTAAGCTATATATCATTACGCTACTACTCATGTGAGTGGAGCAGTGGCGTAAAATGTCAACGAATCGGGTCCAACTTTAATACATTTTTCCAAAAAATACGGTTAAGTATGAGTCAAAAGGGGGTGCCACAGGGTTACGGTACACTACGCAATACACTATGACGTAACATGAACTTACGTCATAAAGGTACTTCGAAAATGTAAATAACTTTTAACTTATTAGTGTTTGTGACGACATTTTTTAAACGACAATTTTTAGAGAAAAGATACGACATACGATCGCTATTTACAGAAACAAGATAATTATTATGTCTAAATCAGGCTACATTCAAGTTGATTCGTTTAAAATAGCTTACACTTCAGAGAGGGTAGTGATTCATACATTTTACGTGTGACACAAGGCCTTATTTGAGCGCGAAGATTGTTTCGTAGAAGTGAGTTAGGCTCTTGAGGAAAACCGAAATCACCACCCACGCTGTGGAATTTAGGAGAAGGTACTTGAATCCTAGATATACGGTGTGAATAGATTGAACTTTGATGAAGTGTAAACGTTTATTGATAGTAATGTATTTGATATTTAGCATTCTATAATTACAGGATTGATACTTTCAAAATAATTATATTAATGGCCTACCAACACCTCCGGGCCCAAGTCAACCTCACGTGCAAGCTCGTGCACCTGCTGAACAACGGACGAGGCTCTGACGGCGGCGGTCCATTTCAACACGGCGATGGGCTCACCACCTGTTACGTGGGACCGAATTGTACACGGTGAAATGTGGGCCGGTATAGGCCTCTGCCTACCCCTTCGGGGATAAAGGCGTGAGTATATGTATGTATGTATGTAAGCTTTCTGCTTATCTAAACAACGCTTTAAAGGTGAGATCGTAAAGGGTACTCTAACTTAATGTATTTTACTTCAGGAATATAAAAAATAATAAAATAAGAATTTTCAAGGAATTCAAACAAATGGATATATTCCAGCTATGAGCACCAGGATCAATTATAGCCAAAGAAAGCCACTAATTAGAAATATGGCTAACGAATCTATACGACGTAGGAATACAAGTTTTGGCCCTGGGTTCGATTCCCGGGTCGGTCCAAATATTTGTGTGAACCACAAATATTTGTTTCGGAGTTTGGGTGTTTTCTATGTAAAATAAGTATGTATATAGAAATATATAAGTATGTCTATCAGTTGTCTAGATTCCATAGCACAAGTTTATAGCTTAGTTTGGGCTAGATGATGTTGTGTGGGAATGTCCAGCAATATTTATTTATTTTATTTATACTCTTTTCAGAAATATAGAAAGCGATTTGTATGTTTTGTTAAACAATTGTTTATTTAACTTATTAATTAGAAACTTACCGTGTAACTTTTAGTCGACAAACAAAAAATATATACCAAGGAAAAGCGTATATTTCTATATTAAAATTCAATAAGGCGGTGTGCATTCACCGTGAGAGAATCTCATTTTCTCACAATACATATGAAGTGTGATCCAGTTACACCTGCCTACCCACCGTGTACAACTGTGAGAACTAATCATGTATTAGTTCAATAATTAATATACTACTTCCCGTTTTGTAAAGATTTCATATTTGCGTTCATATAGTATTTTTATCTGTCAAGTTTATGTGGAATAAATGTTGTTGATCAAAGGTAATAAATATAATTAGATTCGGAATTCATTTACTACCTTTTTACGAGTAATTATGTATAAGTTATTGAGTAACTTAATATTTATATTATAAACTAGCTTCTACCCAGCGACATCATATCACAGATTATATAATATACTAGCTGATGCCCGCTGCTTCACCCGCGAAAAATTGGTTCCCGTTTCCCGTGGGAACTTATTCCCGGGATAAAAAGTAGCCTATGTGTTATTCCAGTATACAATGTATCCCTGTACCAAATTTCAGCCCGATCCGTT